>CM054177.1:37128563-38328563 GCA_028829895.1 Sinotaia quadrata | reverse complement strand
GCCCACCGGCCGGTCCGTTGGCCGTGTCAGTCTCCCCAGTGGCTACTTCAGTGACCCCTTTGTTGACCACTTGCGTTGCCCCCTCCTCTGTGGGCGTGGTCGCAATTTCGTCATGCGTACTCGGCTCGGTAACTTCATCGTCCGACCTCATAGCAGACGCTTCTTCTTTTCCTCGTGTTTGCTGTCTTGTCGTGACAACACAAACATTTGGATCCTCAGGTGCAGTACCATTATCTTGTAAAATGTACTCACACCCGACAATGGCCGACGTGACACAGCCTGGTAAACAAACTGCTCGCACTCGTCCATTAACATACTTGGACTGTATGTCGACACAAGCGACCCTTGCAGTCCGTTGAGTCCCATCAGCCAATGTGATGGTTCTTGACTCAGAGGTGTAGTCCTTCTCGTGTACGAGTCTGGGATCTACTACAAGCCCAATAGAACACCCTGTATCATGTAGGACTTTTACTCGATGTCCATTAATCGTCGCAATGAACTGTGGTGCTCCGTACGGTTCAATGGCCGCTATGACTGATCGGCATTGACGCTTAATGTGTCCCGTTTTACCACACTGGTAACAGGTTATCGGTTTCTTTTCCTCACCTGTTTGTGTGTCATGTTTTTTTGCATGAGAGTGTGATGTTGACGGTTTGGCATCAAGTTTCGAATTTCCCTCCTGTTTTTCTTTGTTAGAAACAGGCGGTGGTTGTTTGTTCTGTTTCTGTGGTTGAGGCGGTGGTTGAGGATTTTTATTTTGTGTTCCTCTGCTAGGTGCTACTTGTAGACCGTGTGCATTCTCGTATTGGTCGGCGGCGCGCGTCCAATCAGCTAATGTATCAGCTTCCTTTTCTCTGGTGTACGCTATTAGTGTGGGAGGTGACAAATTTATCAAAACATCTTTAACGAAATGTTCTTTGACACTTTCCGCATCTTCCAAATCCGCTTTCTCGACAGTTAACCAACGTTCTAGCAAATATTTCAATCGTTCTGCGGCCTGAGTAAAACTTTCGTGATCATCGCGTCGAAACGATTTAAACTTTTGCTTGTACACGTCTTTCGAGCCACGGAAATAGTTCAATAGCGCGTCTCTGTACGACTCATAAGAATTTTCTGTTATCGGTATTCTTGTGAACACTACTGAGTCTTGTCCCTTCATGAGATAGGATAACTGGTTTAGCCATTGTGAAGCCGGAAACCCAGTAAGGATAGCTTTTGTCTCAAATAGATTGATATACTCCTCTATTTGGTCTTCCTTACGGTTGAACGCTGGAAATTGTATTTTTGCCCTGACTTCGTGAGTCTGCGGTTGTTTCCTTTCGGGAAATACTTCATTCCATGACCGGTCTGTATTCCTCAACATTTCGACTTTCAGATTAAACTTTCTTTCTTTCAATCTCGCATCTCTCTCCTCTTTCTCTTTCTTTGCTTCTCTTTCTTCCCTCCTTTCCTTCTCTTCCTTCTCCTCTCTCTCTCTCCTTTCCCTCTCTTCCTTCTCCTCTCTCTCTCTCCTTTCCCTCTCTTCCTTCTCCTCTCTCTCTCTCCTTTCCCTCTCTTCCTTCTCCTCTCTCCATTCCCTCTCTTTCTCGGCCATGAACATTTCGGCATACTCATTTTCATCTTTGCCGAGTTCGCGAGCTAATCCTTTCCCTTCTCTTATCCATGCTAAGCGCATCTCACTCGTGATCGAAATGCTAGACATTTTTGACTTGGTTCGTAACGATTAACAATATATCAAAATTATGTTTACGTTACAACGTTACTTGATAAATTAATTCACGCCTATCGAAAGGGATGTCCGATATAGTGTACAATATAATCAATCTTGCACTCTCATATCAATCAATACAATATCATCTCAATCAATGCATGAATCAATAAATAAGTAATCCTTAATATTAATTAATATAACAATATCAATCAATATCAACAGTACAGTACAACAAGATGTACATACAGGACAAACTGTGACTTTACAAAGTTTACAAAGGAATAGAAAAGATAAAGGATAGATGAAAGAATAAATTCTAATTCTGTCTTAGAGATTTCTTTGGCTGGTCTTGTCTAAGGGTCTCCCTATGGTTCTATAATTCGATTATGACAATCCACCGGGCGAGCCCACAATATGTGGCGGAAAGGGGGTTCTACGTGTGCGCCTTGGTTATTAATATTTTAATTAATCACTTTCATGCCAATCGCTCACTACCTCCTTAAAGGGTCTTATGCGGTCCGAGAGTGACTAGGTCAAGCCTCGAGCAGTCCGTCAGTCAATGACCGTCTCCCAAGTGTTACCTGTCTCAGAATAGTGACTACACTGCGTTATCTTGTCAGTCGTTCTATCACTATTCCGGCCCTACCACAATCTCTCATCGCTGTCAATGATGGGAACTATTTTAAAACATGTGTCTAGACCGTCTTCTCGATTGTATTATGTCATTGGCTGCCCCCACCCATCATTACACATGTACCTCCAAGAAATGAAGGAGGAAATAGTTTTAAAAGAAAACAATTTATTAAAAAGAAATAAAGATAACAATTTCAATAAATTTACATTGAATCCAAATCACACACTAGGCGATTTCGAAATCACAAATCTCGTAAGACTTCCAGAATTACAATTAATGAAAAGATATATCAATACAGTTTTAGAGAATAATTATTAGAGAATTCCATGTGACATTATCATATACTTTAGTTAAGCTTACACAATTACTCTTCATACATAAGCCAACTACATAGTCAACACTTTAGAAAATATAGAATTTACATAGAAGAATCAGACATAGAACAAGGAATGAAAATCACAGAAACATGTACAGATTACACAGAAAGTTCATGTAATTGAATCACCTGATTATGGCCTTGTTCTGTTGTAGCCTCGTTCTCGGCAGGGTGGCTGACGATTAAATGTCTCGTGGTTTTAGCCCGCCTGGTGACGTAAATGAATGTTCCGTGATTTACGAACAACAATTTGTCCATAGAAAGTTAAATAAAGTCTGTAATTTGTAATCCTTTCACAGACACTGATAACATATAGTCATCCACAGTTCAGTATATTCAATTTCACTGGTTAGGCAGTTTATCCACGTAGTACAAGTGGGTCAGACTCACGCTCCTCGCAGCAGCCCACTTCGTAATACCGTCTCCCTTGATGGTCCTGATACAAACAGAATCCACAAGCAGGTTTACTCCACACTGGCCCTAAACACATGTAGAGACCAAGTGGCAGTACTCGTTGTCAACACTAGACAACTGGAACTTGAGACGCCAGGATCAACTGGTACAATCCAAAAATGAATAACTGAAGACAATGCGTACTGACAAGTACGCACGCACGTGTGACGTATGGAGCTGAACGCATGGAACTGAGCTCCTGGAACTGGACGGCTTGAACTGCAATAGATCAATGTAATGGCGCATATCAGGATCATGCTTTATAATTCTGTAATCTGTACTTACATTTCTATTTCTCATTACAATTCCTTTTAACAATTTAATTTATCTGATTCTCTCTCTAAACGAAATAAAAGCATTATAGTTTAAATTCGTTATATTTACAAGAAGCATGATTCAACATTATTAAAAAATCAAATGTAAAAATCATCCACAACACAATCTCCTACATCGGACATACCTTTCCTTAGTTCTGACCATGAGCCGGCACGGGACTCAAACTTGTGTAAAAGAGTGTAGAGAATTTTTAGTCTGCTCTTTTATCCATTTTCAGAGGTCATGGAAGTTTCTAGAATTTCTTAGCCTCTGGCTATGACTTGTTTTTCTTCCTGTGCCTATTGACTCCATAGTCATGGCTGAATGCACACACATAATAGACTGAGTGTGTGTGGTGCCAGGAATATGCCCATGTTACATAAGAATTTGTGACCTGTAATTCCAACTCCCTTTATTTGTAGATATGGGTCGATGTTGTTTACGTCAAACAAATCTTACTCAGACTTGAATTGTGAAATTCAAATCAAAATTTGATTTACAAATTTTGAAAATTAACGAAATTAATTATATTAATTAAATTAATTGGGTAATTAGCATTTTTCCGTTTACATATATATATATATATATATATATATATATATATATATATATATACACTGAGGTCAACCTAATGCTGGTTTTTAAAGCACTGTCTGCCTAACGCTGGAAGTAGGGTTATACACCCACACACAAACATAAATATAGGTATATATTATAGATTATTCACTGCCTCTTTAAATTGCCCTTTTCAATAAATCTATAACATTAGATGCCTTCTTCAATAGGCCTATAAGCACTATCTCTAACAGGCCTACAGTATACACTGCCTCTTTTTAAAATATACACTACTCTTTTAATTTCAATGTACACAGCTTTTTTCAATAGACAGCTAATATACATTGCCTCATCAGAAGGCCCAGAAAACGCATTCCTTCTTCTAAAGGCCTAAATTAAGCAGGCAATTCTAAGGATACAATAAACATACTTTAAGAAAATAATTTAAAGTACCAGGGAAAATACACTAGTTAAGTGTCACTGTCACTGACACAAAAATCATGACTTGAAAGTTACTAATATATATCCTATATAATACTTGTGTGTATTTTTATAGTAGTAATTATATCCATTTATTACCTAATACTTGTATCCATTTCTTACATAGCATTTTTGTGCATTACCTACATAGCACTTGAGTGCATTCCTACATAGCGCCTGTGTACATTGCCTACATAATACTTGCATAATGATACTGCAATTCTATATGTATATAATAATTGCAAGCAGGAAATATATTTATTCAATAATAACTGACTCTCAGGCTTATGGCCAACAACACATACTTCAACTGTTACATAACCAACAAACACATACTTCAACTGTTACATAACCAACAAACACATACTTCAACTGTTACATAACCAACAAACACATACTTCAACTGTTACATAACCAACAAACACATACTTCAACTGTTACATAACCAGCAAACACATACTTCAACTGTTACATAACCAACAAACACATACGTCAACTGTTACATAACCAACAAACACATACTTCAACTGTTACATCTCCAACAAAACATATGTAACGTGTTGAGTTCTTTTATTTACCCTGTCTCAGCATTGTGACCCAGAATTATTAATTATGAAATTTGTAACATGTTTACTTTAATGCTGACAATATCCCCCATGGCCTAATTTACCTTTAAGTTTCTATACTAAATTTGCATTACTTTATGAGACTATCAAATATCTAGCAACAAGCGACAAGTTGACATGCCCTGGAATTGTTGGTGTTATATTTCCCTTTGATTAATTACAGCATTCACATATCCTATGGCTCACCCCCAGCCAATTCCCATTTATGGTCATTCCACATAAATTAATCAAAATGTGGGTTTAAGATAAAAGTAAAAGATTTAATAATAAAACAATAACAAAGAACATTCATATTCCAAATACAATGATCAACCAAGTTCGTCTTATTCAATCCCATAGTTTAATGTTTGTTTTTAGTCAGATTATTGAATGTTCATGTTTCAAGGATGACATATCTACATCCTGAAGATAGGTGATTGGTTTCATGTCAGCCTTGCTTCACCAATAGTGGCTGTGTCTTCAGATCACGTGGAGTCTGGTCAGCATTCCTTCACCAGTAGTGGCTGTGTCTTCAGATCATGTGGAATCTGACCAGATGGTGGCAGAAGATGTGCATCTCAGAGGAAATTCAATACCAAAGGTCAAGATGAAAATCGATGAAAAAAACCGATAAAATACTGACAAAAAAGGCCAGCTGCAAGAATATCATAATTCCTTTGTAGCTGCTTATAATTGCTATACAACATTAAGTTTTTTGTGGTGATAATAAACAGACATCTCTTAAAATTTCACGTTATCAAAAGGTTAGCTATGCATTAACTTACAATTCACAGAATTCCTGTCACTGAGGAATATTTACAAAATGTGATAATAATAAATTAAATTGTACATGTACGATCTATCAATGTCTATCTCAATAATATATCAAACCATAACCAATGGTTTACATGAAATCTGCCTACGACAATTACTTCAGTCTACAATCTGGTTTTACTTTGTTACAAATGGGTTTACAGTACTTAAGAACTTAGTGCACAATAAGTGCTCATTTCAATTTCATCATTTATGAACTATGGCTAACACCACAGACTACCACTTTCAGAGATATGCATTAGCTTCATACGAACAATCATCAATAAAAATATACAAATATTCTAATCAATAATATATGTCAATAGTTATCACGAAGTAAGTACACTTACTACTCCCTGAATTGTGCAAAGCCTTTTTTGTACACAAACTCAGCCCTTCATGATAGCGTGGGTGAGGTGCATACAAATTCACAGGATTTGCAATGTATATATGTAGTAACTCTGGGTCAAACTGCAGGTTCACTTGCATAATGGCCAGAATGCAAATGTCTATATATGGGTGTATCGTATCCTGATAACTTCACCCACCCTGCTAATACTTCCACCTTTTCGTCTCTACTCCCACGCATGATCAACAGTCTTGACCTAATTACTGCTTATAGTGTAGGTGGTCATGGCTCATTACACAATAAGCCACTTGAAGGTCAACAACAAATAGTATACTATTAATTACTGGTTATTAAAGAAGGAATGAAAAACAAGAATAAAAGCAAGGAGCATAATTTGCCCCAAGGCCAAACTATTACAAATTACCTCAATTGTTACATTGTTAAAATACGTACTTCGACTGTCACATCACCAGCAAACACATATCTCAACTGTAGCACCACCAGCATATACATACCTTAACTGTTACATCGCCAGCAAAATAAACCAAACTTGAAAAAGAACACTATATAAAAGAACAAAGAAACACAAACATGGCAAGGACACCCAAAGTAAACCAAACTTTAAAAAGAACACTATATAAAAGAACAAAGAAACACAAACATGGCAAGGACACCCAAAGTAAACCAAACTTTAAAAAGAATACTATATAAAAGAACAAAGAAACACAAACATGGCAAGTAAACCAAACTTTAAAACATAACCACTATAATGGCGTGAATAAAGAAGCAAAGTACACCCAACTTGAAATGTTTCACTTTGGCATGCAGACTGGCATGTGTTTAAAATAAAATTCCAATGAAACCAATTGTAGAAAGAACATTATAATATGCACTTGGCGTGCATGAAAACACAGTAAACTCAACAAGGAATACACCATAGCATGGTTTCATGACATGACATGTTTTAGAGAACAAAGTAAATTATTAATGGAATAAGCCTTGGGTTACAAGACGTTTCAGAGAACAAAGTAAATTATTAATGGAATAAACCATAGGTTACATGACATGTTTCAGAGAACAAAGCAAACCAGATATATAGAATAAAACATGGCATGATGACATGACATGTTTCAGAGAACAAAGTAAACAGATATGGAATAATCAGTATGGTATGCATAATACAGAAAAGGCGTATTTGAGAGAGCAAAGTAAACCATGTAATAATACATGGTATGTTTGAGTAAACAAAATAAACCGGACATAGAATAAAACGCTATGTATATCAACATGACATGTTTAAATCATGAAGTATGTTTACTCTCTGCATTCTGTTCCTCTATGACTAGAGCCATGACTCCTCCCACCAAACTCTAGACAGGACCTGAAAGAAAGCCATGCTGGTTCCACAAAATGTGCTGTACTTTTTCTAACAAAACTTTTACAATAGGATTTAAAAATACAGAAACAATCATAATTGCAAGAAAACCATTATACCTTCAGCCACTTAATTGCTATATATTTGGCTGAACAAGTGCGATTACACACACACACACACACACACACACACACACACACACACACACACACACACATACACACACACACAAACACACACACACAAACATACACACACAAACACACACACACACACACACACACACACTCAAACATACACATACACACAAACACAAACACAAACACACATGCACTGAAGTGAGGAAGAACAGATGGCCATGGCCTTAAACTGATACTGTTTGATTGATCTTAAGAGGTGATTCACTTTATCATCATAATAAAGGGCCCAGTTATTTTTACTAAATTACAATTTTAATATAGGCCTAAACGATGGAAGTACGATTTATGTGAAATTTGAACTTTTGTAGTATTTTGTTGCCTAAGTGGCATACGAGTGGAAATTGACAGGCTATTCAGAAGATTTATTGGTTGAAAGACTCGATAATCTGATCAAGTATAAACTGTAGCTTGGGGCAGTTTAGAATAGATAATTTCGGTTGATCATTGTATCCAGAAATTGAATTTTTTTCTTTTTATTGTTTTAATATTAAATCTGTTCTTGTTATCTTAAACCAACATTTTGATTAATTTTTTGGAGTGACCAGATTGGGGAATTGACTGGGGGGTGAGTCAGGAAATATGCTAATATATTAATTAATCAAAAGGGAAGATAACATTGCCAATTCCAGGGCACGTCAACTAACCTACTTGACACAATCTAGACAATTGAATGTGTGGGCATAGAGATCAAAGAGTAGGTTTGGCTGTGGGGACACCATCGGCATTAAGGTTGATATAATACAAAAATCATAATAATTCTGGGCTTAATGCTGAGGCGGGGTCATTAAATAAACCCCCACATGCGACACAGAGTATGTGGGCGAAGTTTATTACACCACACCATTTTATCCCGGATGATCAGTCTATGTGGGCAAGTTTATTACACCACACCATTTTATCCCGGATGATCAGTCTATGTGGGCAAGTTTATTACACCACACCATTTTATCCCGGATAATCAATCTATGTGGGTAAGTTTATTACACCACACCATTTTATACCCTGGATGATCAGTCTATGTGGGCAAGTTTATTACACCATACCATTTTATACCCTGGATGACCAGTCTATGTGGGCAAGTTTATTACACATGACCGATCAAATGACTCAGTGACAAGTGTATGGGTGGGTGGGTGGATGAAGTTTATTACACCAGACCGATCAACTGACTAGGTGACGCGTGTTGGCTGGGGCGAAGTTTATTACACTGGATCGGTCTTTTACCTAGGTGGCCAGTGTGTGTGTGTGTGTGTGTGTGTGTGTGTGTGTGTGTGTGTGTGTGTGTGTGTGTGTGTGTGTGTGTGTGTGTGTGTGTGTTGGGGGGTGAAGTTTAGTACCCTACACCGGTCAATAGCCTAGGTGATCAGTGACTGTGGGCAGAACACTAAAATGATAAACTGAAGATAACCAAAATAAAGTGGTATTCAGCACAAAGCTGAACTAAGAGAACAGAGTTTTGGTTGGAGATGGGGGTGGGGATGGTTTTCTGGTTTGAGTTTCTGGAAAAAACTCTAAAAATTGAATAATAGAATTTGGAAAACCCTTTATGGAAGATAAACTACCAGCTATGAGGGAGTGAAGTTAATAATTTAATTTGTATTTTTACAGAATTGCGTGAAGAAAGAATTTTAATCTGTAGTTATAAAGATAATTTTGTTTCAGAGATCCGTAAGAAAGATTTCAAATAATGTTCAGAGAACTTCGGTATTACTGGGTTCCATTATTCTTCTGGACTATGGAAGCCATCATATCGAAGTTCTACATTGGAGTCAAGTCCACACTTCTGTAACAATTTGAATGAACATTTTATTTTTCTTAGATTACATTTTAATTGTTACCACAAAGTTCTGTAACAAACTGGATGCACACTGTATTTTTCTTTTAGGTTACATTTAATTCTTACCACACAGTTCTGTAATAAAACTCTTGTAACAAACTGGATGCACGCTGTATTCTTCTTTTAGGTTACATTTTAATTCTTAATTTTTGAACTCGTTGACCTCGTTTTGTTAGTGTATTGTTAAATGTAATTGTGGTATAGCGCATACTGTGACGTTTAGTGTTAACTGTAACGAAATAGTATTATAGTACATAATACATGAGGGCACGATGAGTCAAAATTATCAAAAATATTTGTGCGTGTCGTCCCAATAATAACCCAGAGTCAATTACCTGCACTGGCATCTCTAAATGGATTAGTGTGTTAAGCCTGAGTGAATTAGTGTGTTAAGCCTGAGTGAATTAGTGTGTTAAGTCTGAGAGGATTAGTGTGTTAAGTCTGAGTTGATTATTGTGTTAAGCCTTGGTGGATTAGTGTGTTAAGCCTTGGTGATTAGTGTGTTAAGCCTGAGTGAATTAGTGTGTTAAACCTTGGTGATTAGTGTGTTGAGAGGATGAGTGTGTTAAGCCTGAGTGGATTAGTTTGTTAAGCCTTGGTGATTAGTGTGTTAAGCCTGAGTGGATTAGTGTGTTAAGTCTGAGTTGGTTATTGTGTTAAGCCTTGGTGGATTAGTGTGTTAAGCCTCGGTGGATTAGTGTGTTATGCCTCGGTGGATTAGTGTGTTAAATTTCCCTGCATATGAGCAAATCACATAAATACTGATCGCTCAGATATCATACGACATTCCCATTATGCGTTATCATTAAAAGCTCAAACACTCATTATGCATTATCATTAAAAGCACACTCAAACACTCATTATGCATTATCATTAAAAGCACACTCAGACACTCATTATGCATTATCATAAAAAGCATGCTCAAACACTCATTATATAATTATGCATTATCATTAAAAGCACACTCAAATACTCATTATGCATTATCATAAAAAGCATGCTCAAACACTCAATTATATAATTATGCATTATCATTAAAAGCACACTCAAACACTCATTATGCATTATCATAAAAAGCATGCTCAAACACTCAATTATATAATTATGCATTATCATTAAAAGCACACTCAAATACTCATTATGCATTATCATTAAAAGCATGCTCAAACACTCTTTATGCATTGCTTACCTGATGGTCACCTGTCAAACAATCAATTTCCACTTCAGAACAGGCGGCACCAAAAGTGAAATAGCTGTAAGGACGACCTTCGCCGGTCACAAAGTCATAACCAACATCTGGAATCCTACAATGAGTACATCTTTCGATTATTTCCTTTTAATTTTACATGGATAAGTTTCTATGATGTGGAATTCTGACTGGACACAAATGAAAAGAAATATTCAGGGTCCTTTGCCTGTCATATGCAGAATTAAAAGTATATTTTGTGTGGAACGAATCTGAGATGTGCTATGAAACCTGTATTCTCTGTAAAATCCTATTAAATGTAATTGAATAAAAGATATTTTTTATTTTAATAATACTAGTAATAAAGAATTGTAGGAATGAGAAAACTTTCATTTAATTTAATGTAATATTGAGCACAATTCTCAGCTTAGCGTCAATCATTCAAACGTAGTTACCTGAGTTAATTCACTTTTACCCATGTTCAGAATCATGTTATTGTCAATGCCACTTGTAAAATACATTTGTTATGTGTTACTTGTAAACAAATTCGTTAGTAATGTTGTTACTTGTAAATATGTTAGTTAGTAATTATATCACTTGCAAATATATCAGTTAATGTGCTACTCGTAACATATTACTGAGTAATATTAATTTGACTGCTGATGATAAACTAAGTACCAACGTTTGATCAACCATTGTTGTGAAGTGATGAAGGTGTCGACGGTCTTTTGATTGTATTCATGTTGTAAATTGCATTGTTGATTTAATAAATTTATAGATAAGTTTATTAACATTCTTGCACATCTATCTATGTTTGAGTAATAGTGGTTAGATGAGGGCTCGTTAAATATACATAGTATACATTTTTTATTACTCCTTTAGTAACAAGTTTCCACCTACAGAAACATTATGCGACAGTAAAACGTTTATCTTATTATTTGGTAAAGAGTAGAGTTTTACGACACCATTTTAAGCCGCCAAGTGAGAGACATGTTGGTCTTGTGAGAGAATGAGACACGTAAATATGAACTACTAGAATGTATAAATTAGTTCACAGTGACACTCATAAATGTTGAACTATTAGAATGAGTAATTTAGTACACACTAAGACACACAAATGTTGAACTATTACAATGTGTAATTTAGTACACACTGAGGCACACAAATGTTGAACTATTACAATGTGTAATTTAGTACACACTGAGGCACACAAATGTTGAACTATTACAATGTGTAATTTAGTACACACTGAGACACACACATGTTGAACTATTAGAATCAGTAAATTAATACATAATGAGACACACAACTATTGAAATATTAAAATTAGTACACTTGAAAAGAACACGATAATACAGTTCCTGATGTAGAACTTCTAAATTAGTACACACTGAGATGCAGTTGTTGAACCTCCTGAATCAGTAAATTAGTACGCTGAGACATATAACTGTTGAACTATTAGAATCAGTAAACTAGTACACTCACATCACTTAGCTCTTATACTTACCTGTAGAACCCAGTGGCTGAAAGGCTAACCCGTTCCTCATGTGCTGCTATAATCTGGTGAGATTGTAGTGCAAATTTTAGTTACTTCTTTATTGGCATTATTAGTCGTTGCACAACTAAAGTTAGTAATTTAATAAATGTATGTCTAAATGTTTATATATCACAGAATAACAAATTATATAATATATATATTGTATAAAGGTGCATGATGAAATAAATAGTTTTTATTAATAAATGCTTGAAAGTATGAAACAGACATAAAATATATAGTCAATATAAAAGTATATACAGAGACAGGGAAAGTCGTCATTATAAAAGTATGAAAGAGAGACAGGGAATGTCGTCATTATAAAAGTATGAAAGAGAGACAGGGAATGTCGTCAATAAACATTGGATTAACCAACAAATTGATATTTATATTTGCACCAGTGTATTGTATTAAAAGGAAACCAAGGATTGTGTGTGTGTGTGTGGGGGGGGGGGGGGGATGCTTGTGCAGAGCTTCAGTGATTGGCCCCTTCAATTTCAAACAACAACAACAAAATCACTATTGCATACAGCATAGATATCTACAGACTCCGCCTCCCGACCGCTGGGCCATTGTGCATTGCACAACTTGCACAATACATTGCTATGCCACTACGGATGGGTGAACGAATGAAAGAGAAGTGTTCGACAAGACAACAATAAATAGAGTACCGGCTATAGGAGAAGGACGAATAAACAATATTTAAAATAGCAATGAATAAGAAAGTGACTTAAAAGTAGTAATATGTGAACGAGACTGATAATGTTGTGCATTACTCTTAATAAATAGTTATACTGAAATAAGTGTAAAATACTAGATTTTTGTTAAGATTGTAAAATATTAGTTTGTATATTTATGCTAAGACTGTAAAATGTCGGATTGTAGATTTTAGCTAAGATTTTAAGTTTTAATTAAGATTGTAAAATGTTAGTTTTGTAGATTTATGTTAAGATTGTAAAATGTTAGTTTTGTAGATTTATGTTAAGATTGTAAAATGTCGGATTTAGATTTTAGCTAAGATTGTAAGTTTTAATTAAGATTATAAAATGTTGGATTGTAGATTTTTGTTAAGATTGTAAATTGCTGTATTATAGATTTTTAAGTTTGTAACATGTTGGATTGTAGATTTTTAAGTTTGTAACATGTTGGATTGCAGATTTTTAAGTTTGTAACATGTTGGATTGTAGATTTTTGTTAATTGTAAAGTGTTGGAGTGTAGATTTTTAAGTTTGTAACTTGTTGGATTGTAGATTTTTAAGTTTGTAACATGTTGGATTGTAGATTTTTAAGTTTGTAACTTGTTAGAGTGTAGATGTTTAAGTTTGTAACTTGTTGGATTGTAGATGTTGAAGTTTGTAACATGTTGGATTGTAGATTTTTGTTAAGATTGTAATATGTTGGATTGTAGATTTTAAAGTTTGTAATATGTTGGATTGTAGATTTTTGTTAAGATCGTAGAGTGTTGGATTGTAGATTTTTGTTAAGATTGTAAAATGTCGGAATGTGATTTTCGTTAAGATTGTAAAATGTTGGATTGTAGAGTTTTGTTAAGATTGTAAAATGCTGAAAAGCAAGCTGTATGAACTAAAACAATAGTTTTAAAAATAATTACAAAATATAGATAAATTATAGAAAACTATAGGCAAATTAGCGATAAATGTACAATCTCCATGGAAGGGCTAGAATAGACAGATAGACGGACAAGATAATGCTGTGTAAACTGTTATTCTAAGACAAGTAACGCTTGAAAGGAGAGTTAGCCAGTGAGTAGACCTTTCAAGGCCAGACTTAGTCACTCAACTGCAAGACCAAGACCCTGTCGGGCGACTGATTGATTGATCGAATGGAAGATTCTTATTTGTGTATGGATTAAAGATATGAATACCCAGATAGAGAATGACGGTTAATTGATCAGGAACTTGTAGTGCCACACTATTGTTGAGCTGTAATTTTATTATTATTTTTGTTATTATTATTATTCAGCCTCTTTCCACGACTTCTGTTTGACTGTCGGTTGTGATCCAAGGTCTCGGAATCTTACCAAGATTCTGGGAGATCCAAGGTTTTACGGAGGATGTGGGCACTTCCGAGGAGCGCTGCTTTGAGTAGTGGAGTGAGTCTGTGGTTTCCAGGGAGTTTATTCAGGTAACCTTCCAATTCAGATGTTATGTTCCCCAAGGCTCCAATCACTATAGGTATCACTTCTGCTTTTACATTCCAAAATCTCTGAATTTCTAATCTGAGGTCTTGGTACTTTTCTATTTATTCTCTTTCTTTTGTTTTTATGTTTCTATCACTTGGAACAGCGACATCAATGATTGTTACTGTTCTGTTGGACTTACTGAGAACTACAATGTCTGGTCTTCGTGCAGGAATCACCCGATCTGTTCTTATCTCGAAGTCCCACAGTATTTTGACTTCTTCTGTTTCGGTGATTGCTTCTGGTTGGTGCATCCATGCTCTTTCTGGGGTTTTTATGCCATAGTTCTTACACAGGTTTCTATGTATGTGTTTTGCCACTTCATTGTGTCGTTTGGTGTATTCTGTTCCAGCCAGAACATGACATCCAGATAGTATGTGCTCTGTTGTCTCATCCATGGATTTGCAGAGTCTACATTTGGAATCATTTGAGATTTTCATGATTTTCGTTTTGTGAGATTTGGTGTTGAGTGCTTGATCTTGTGCAGCTGTTATGAGTGCTTCTGTTTCTGCTTTCAATCCTGCCTCTTTCAACCATTTGTACGTTATTAATATTACTACTACTACTACTACTACTACTACTATTATTATTATTATTATTATTATTATTATTATTATATATGTGTGTGTAATGAGAGACTGTGTAAACTATAATTATCCGAATGTGGGTTCGTGGAATACTGATGTCAAGTTATCTATTTCATTGTAATTGTCATATGCATATTTGATTTTTCTTTTAATAAATTTATTGTTACATTTCTTGACCTTCTCACACATATTGATATTGATAATCTTATGTTAGAGAAGAAAGTGGGTGGATGGGGGCTCACTAAATATAGATTAAAGACGGATTTGTCTCCTCCTTTAGTAAGAAGTTTTCCACTCACGAAAACATTATGTCACTGTAAATGTTGATTTATGTTGTGGAATAGAGAAAACAGTTACAATGCCAAAATATCCGCCAGGTGAGAGACGAATGGTGTCTATTGGAGGATGATTAATAAAATAAAATTAATATTCTTATCACTTGAAATTAGTTATGAAAATAATAATAATAATTTCATTAACTAAATGGCGTGTGCGCGTCACACAAATATATGGTCATAGTTATGAAGGAGAATTCTAAAGTATACTTTTTTAAATCAAATGTATGGTAGCATGCATTTGTCCTGCAGCATAACAGACGGAATTTTATTGAATATCAACAAAGTTCAGAATCATTTCAAACTTACAAAGAATGCACTTATACGTGTCATTGCCATTATGTGTCACGTCTGCAGACATCTGATAAAAAAAAGAAAAAATAACTTACCAACTGTTCCCAGCTGCTGTCTTTCAATTTCGCCCGAATAGGTGCCAGTCGCTCTTTGAGAGTATTACATGCATCCTGCCCATCAAATATGACGTCATCAAATCACTAAAACGACAAGCGGTGTAATCACCACCAAATATTATGCACGATGTTATCAAACCACCAAATATGATGTACGATGTTATCAAACCACCAAATATGATGTACGATGTTATCAAACCACCAAACAAAATATGCGATATTATCAAAATACCAAACATATCACACAATCAAACGTGACAAGTGATATTATTCAAACCAAGAAAATATCATGTTGACAAAATATAATATCTTATTTACCAAACGTGGATTCTTGAGATGTGCAATTAATAGCATATAGCTATGGTCACATTCTCGGACCTATGTATTAATATACAGAAGAAATCAGTACACTTTGTTTGACAAACTCCCTATTAATATATAAAATAAGTCAATGTACTTTGTTTGGCAACATCTGCATTAATATATAAAAATAAATCAATACACTTCGTCTGACAACCTCCCTATTAATATACAAAAGAAATCAGTACACTTTGTTTAACAATCTCGGTATTAATTAATACAAATTAAATCAATGCAACTTTGTTTGACAACCTTTGTATTAATTCCAAGGCAATCAATACACTTTGTTTGAAAAAATCTGCATTAATATACAAAATAAATTAATACATTTGTTTTACATTTGCCTTAAATATACAAAAGAAATCAATGCACTTTGACAACCTCTGTATTAATAATCGATAGAATTCAGTACACTGTTTGACAACATTTGCAATAATATACAAAAGAAATCAGTACACTTTGTTTGACAACCTCACTATTAATATACAAAAGAAATCAATACACTTTGTTTGACAACATCTGTATGCAATACTGTAATATGTAAGATAAAAACATTTTGCCACTCTAATACAGTGTCTGAAGGCCATTGAAAGCAATACACATTAATACAAATATATCATTTGTTGTGTCATCCCTTCATCACACACCTGATTTATCACATAATAAATACGTTCTTTGACGACTTTATCACTGACAGAATATATCGTTTCTATGTTACATTAAAAAATGCTTTCTATAATAACTGAATGAAGGTCTGAATTAACATATCATCTCTCAGGATAAATTAACCTTTTCTGTAGCTAAATAACTAGTATCATTTTGTACATTTAATCCATTCTGTTCCTAAATAGGCAGCGTTGATGTCATTAAATCAGTTTTGTACATTTAACCTTTTCTGTAAATTGAATAGTAACATTGATATCTATGAAGGTAACAAGGGTAGCCACTCAATATTTCATTCATCTTCAGATTTTGGGGACTTCAAAAACACTGTTAGATTCGTCAGATCCGACTTTAGATCTTGCAGTTCGCATGTACCCATTAGCTCGTCCTTTCGTGAAGACCCTGGCGATCACTGGCGATATTATACAACTTTGGCTGACTTAGTAGGTCAGGTTATAATAATTCGCCAAATATATAGTCTGACTGACCACATGACGGGCTTGGTCTGTCTTTGTGCGTGCCAAAATTGGCCCCAAAAGATCAGAGTCAATCCTGCCATTGTCGGAAAAATATATCATTTGGAAAGCCCTCTCAGATCCACACAGGCAAAATGGTTTTGCTGAGAAAGAATCAGCACTCTATTGGTCACTTGTACACCAAGTACCCGCCATTTCTTTGCACTCATTGAGTTATAAACAGAATTGGTCATCCTCCCCCTCCCAATTGTGTCTCTCTACCAACACAAAACCCCAAGCCTGCACTGTGCCAAACTGTTGACCAGGCACATGCGAGAAACTGCCAATCCATCATGGTCAACTTAGCAGCCAGCCTCAGCAAGTCTAAAATGATATAGAGACAAAACTCTTACTCTGTGTAGTTCAGTGGACACACTATGCGAAAATAGAACTGTCAGAATTAACTTGAATCATTTTGATTTATTAACAGTCTTCCTGCCACCATTATGTTATTTCTATAAAAGTGTCATCTATCTATAAGTTTACTATTATTTGCATTTTCCTTTAACTGTTGTCATCGTCTTTATGTCTGGTTGGAATTGGAGATTCGTATCCATTTTATGTTTATTAATATTTATGATAACTTTAAACATCAAATACTTGGTAGCGCATGACAGTGCTGAAGTGTGGCGGGACGTGTGGTTGGCCACATTAGGGTTTAAATGTTGATTCAGTCTTTCCTAATATACTTCTTAATACTTCCCATACCATAGTGTCATTATATCCGTTTTGTACATTTAATCATAACAGTAGATAGGATAGCTAGAGTTGACGTCATTATTGTCCGTTTTGTACATTTAACAATACAGTAGCTAGCGTTGACGTCATTATATCCGTTTTGTACATTTAACCATAACAGTAGATAGAGTTGCTAGCGTTGACGTCATTACATCACTCGTGTACAGATAATCCTTTCTGTAGCTGAATAGCTAGCGTTGACGTCATTACATCACTTGTGTACAGATAATCCTTTCTGTAGCTGAATAGCCAGCGTTGACGTCATTTCATCACTTTTGTATAGATAACCCTTTCTGTAGCTCGAACAGCTAACGTCGAATTATCATTATTGTTCAAGTACAGACAGATTTAATGAAGAGCTGTGTTTTCCAACTATTAAATGAAGATTTTAACTCATATGCAATGATAAAATTAATCCTTTCTATGGGAAAACGTTTGACTATTTTGAATAAGGAAAGAATGCTTTGTAGATTAATAAGGAAAGAATATATTGTAGTTTTCTGTAGATGAATAAATGTTGAATTAACTCTTTTACCGTTATGATTTTAATGCTATTCTGAACTGGAAACGCAGTTGGTGAAATTGTGCCAAATTACACCAGTATTTAAAGTGGCAACTAAGTACTATGGTTTCCGTTGGTTGAATAAATGTCACAATTCATGTGTCATGTGTTATAAAGTTCAGATACGTATTATTCAGTCGATGTATTTAATTATCTTGTCTTTCGTTATTGTTCCCCTCTGTGACGAAAGCGTTGCTCATGGTCTGTATATAACACGTCAAGAAAGGACTTTGTTTCACGAAACACGAAGCATGCACACAGTCCAAGTAATTTGCTTACCAAGGTGGCCGCACCGTAAAGGTCTGAAGACACGCTAGCTGCAGATGGTGATGTATTTGGCACTGTATTCGTAGCTGTTTCGTGCACTCGGATCTTGGAGATGGGTATTTGTAATGACTGGCTGGCAATCTGAGAAAAGAAGCAGTTAAATAAAGACAGAATGTCAGACCACAACGCTTCAAACAGACATAATATGTTTCGATTTGAAAACATTTATTTTTTTAATCTGAATACAAGATCGTCAGTCACAGCTAGTGGACTAGTATTTACTGTCATAGCACAAAATTGTATGTACCCGTCAGTCATAGCTAGTAGACTAGTAGTTATTTTACTGTCATAGCACAAAATTGTATGTACCCGTCAGTCAACCATCACGATATAAATTAACTGTCCTTGTAAATTTTGTGTTGCGATATCTCAATACATCACTTAGTTAAGATGTGGATATAATTAAGTGCTCTTGATAACCAGTGTTTTATACGCCATGCGATATCTCAATACATCACTTAGTCGGATTTCAAAGACACTGAGAATTCCACTCTGATTGACTATTGTGATATCTCAATACATCCCATACTCGGATTTCAAAGACACTGAGAATTCCACTTTGATTGGCTATTGTGATATCTCAATACATCACTTAGTTGGATTTCAAAGACACTGAGAATTCCACTCTGATTGGCTATTGTGATATCTCAATACATCACTTAGTTGGATTTCAAAGATACTGAGAATTCCACTCTGATTGGCTATTGAGGAATGCCGTGTAAATATTAACCAATCAAAAGATCAGAACGCATACACTACCGTTTGGTATTCGTTACATAAGTTCAAGAAATAAAGCACAATTGGAAATTATTTCCATGAGAACCTTTGAGCTGTGATTGTTTTCTTACACGCTAGATTCGTATTTATAGTAGTACTTTCTGGTGTGTCATTTGACTGTATTCTTACACGCTAGATTCGTATTTATAGTAGTACTTTCTGGTGTGTCATTTGACTGTATTCTTACACGCTAGATTCGTATTTTTAGTAGTATTTTCTGATGTGTCATTTGACTGTTTACTTACAAGCTCGATTCATATTTACAGTAGCGATTTCTGGGTTGTTGATCCATTCCAAATCCCTTAGCTTAGAGTCAAGCTAAATTTTATGTTACGAAATGTATTATTTTAACTGCTAATGTATCACATTGCATTGCAAATCGATATAAGAACAAAAATCTTTAAGAAGACTTCAGTATTTTCACAATCCCGTTCAAATGATAATTATTGCATGAAAAAGTGCTTTAATCTAAGTCACTGAAATTAAATAATATATGTTTGGTTAAATTGATAATTATTGCATGAAAACGTGTTCTAAGTCACTGAAATTAAACATTATAAGTCTGGTTAAACTGATGATGTATTCGAAACGACTGAGTAATTAAAACTATTGTATATAATGTCTTTTCATAATCACTGAAAGGGAAACCATTTGTACCGTGATTCATGTTGCCTAAGTGCATTGTACTTAATAAATCACGTAAGAGTTGTGAGAGAGGAAGATTATTAATTAAAACAACATTTCATTCCATCTAGAACATAGTACAAATGGAATAAAGATTACCTGAAACAAGTGATCGATTCTATTATGACAACAATCGACGAGACCAGTGATAAGTAGGAAACGAAAAAGATTGTCACAAATACGGTCACTTGTACTCGAGTACTTAATAGTCTTCGGGTGAACAAAACATAAGATTAAACTAACATGATTTGGTATACAATTTTACAATGAATTTGTGACTGGAAATGTTCTTTTAGAAATTAGAAATAGCTATAAAGCTTTCGGAAATTAAAAATAATTACTAATCGGTCTGGTAAATAAACACTAAATATAATGAAATGCCAAGACAAACATAAAGGCAGTATATGACACCGGCCTAGCACCCGCACAGACGAGAAAGGAAATCCTGTTAGAATTCAAATTGAAACTGTAATTTAACAGCTAATTAATTCCACATATATTTTGCGAAATATTGACTTAAACTTTAAAGTAGAAATAATTTAAACCGAAGAGTAGTTAAGAAATACTAAGCCATATACAAATCGCTGTGTCACTCGTCTTTAGCATTCGTGTATTTTTTCTCACCTGTATAACTTTTGTGTGCAGTCCTTGACCCATTTCCACACCACCGTGTGCTATCAACACTGATCCGTCCAGGTAGATGTTTACAAAGGCTCCACCCTGCTCCACATAAATATATAAAGTTTTATAACACTTCATCGAAATTTGTTTATACAATTATCAATTAAAATGTTGTATTGCTGGGAGTAAAACGTAATACTATAAAACCCCAAATTCAAATTCATTTTGAACAAGCCGCTTTACTGATATTTGTTGTATGAATCAAATAGTAACACTTCTTAAAAGTTACGTCTTTAAATCCAAAGCACAACATTTCTTCACTTATTATTAGGCACACCAACGCACAATATTTCTACACTTATTATTAGGCACACACAAACGCACAACATTTCTGCACTTAATATTAGGCACAACAACGTACAACATTTCTGCACTTATTATTAGACACACACCAACGCACAACATTTCTACACTTATTATTAGGCACACACCAACGCACAACATTTCTGCACTTATTAATAGGCACACAAACGCACAACATTAATGCATTTATTAATAGGCACACCAACGCACAACATTTCTGCACTTATTATTAGGCACACCAACGCAAAAATTTCTGTACTAATTATTAGGTACACACAAACGCACAACATTTCTGCACTTATTATTAGGTACATACAAACGCACAACATTTCTGCACTTATTATTAGGTACATACAAACGCACAACATTTCTGCACTTATTATTAGGTACATACAAACGCACAACATTTCTGCACTTAATATTAGGCATACACAAACGCACAACATTTCTGCACTTATTATTAGGTACATACAAACGCACAACATTTCTGCACTTATTATTAGGTACATACAAACGCACAACATTTCTGCACTTATTATTAGGTACATACAAACGCACAACATTTCTGCACTTAATATTAGGCATACACAAACGCACAACATTTCTGCACTTATTATTAGGTACATACAAACGCACAACATTTCTGCACTTATTATTAGGTACATACAAACGCACAACATTTCTGCACTTAATATTAGGCATACACAAACGCACAACATTTCTGCACTTATTATTAGGTACATACAAACGCACAACATTTCTGCACTTAATATTAGGCATACACAAACGCACAACATTTCTGCACTTATTATTAGGCACACACCAACGCATAACATTTCTGCACTTAATATTAGGCACACACAAACGCACATTTCTGCACTTAATATTAGGCATACACAAACGCACAACATTTCTGCACTTATTATTAGGTACATACAAACGCACAACATTTCTGCACTTATTATTAGGTACATACAAACGCACAACATTTCTGCACTTAATATTAGGCATACACAAACGCACAACATTTCTGCACTTATTATTAGGTACATACAAACGCACAACATTTCTGCACTTAATATTAGGCATACACAAACGCACAACATTTCTGCACTTATTATTAGGCACACACCAACGCATAACATTTCTGCACTTAATATTAGGCACACACAAACGCACATTTCTGCACTAATTATTAGGCACACACAAACGCACAACATTTCTGCACTTATTATTAGGCACACACAGACGGTGCATATACACAGACGCACATGCACAGTCATGCCAACATAGACTAATCACGTGACAGACGAAATGACCTGGTTCAGTGAAGAATCGAAGTAACTTAAACCAAATTTGGTTGGTAGAATTGCAATTCCTCTCTTTCGCCAGCGATTTAAACTGAAAAGACAATTCCAAGGACTCAAGTTTTTGACAATATTGTTTATATTTATTCATTATGTTTAATTTGCTTTTGGTCCTTAGTAACTCTCTCCTTTATAAATAAGTATTTACAATAATATGGAGAAAATACACAAAACTGCACATTTACAAAAATGTCCAATAGAATAAGATACAAAGACTTAACGTGTACATAATTAATGAAATATTTACAGGACTTCACCAACAATAATAAAGTCTTGCAAAATGAATAATGTAATATTTGTAATTACATATTTATAAAGATTTGCACAAAGAAACACATCACTTAGAAACACTTTTACAACAACAACAAATAGCTTTGGCAATGTTGTGCCTAAATTTTATCAAAATAGAAAGTAAAGAAAGAACACAATATTTTATTAACACTTGGAGAACATATGTAAAATATTGCACAACATTTACTGAGACTTAAGCGATTTTTATAAATACTTGTAAAACATTTGTATAAAAATAATATATAAGATTTTTACAGAAACTTTAATATTATATTTCAGAATGCATATTTTAGATTAGTGTAACATTCATAAATTACATTTACAGCATCTGCAAAGAATTAGTACTATTCTTAACACTTACATGGATTAACATAACTTTTACCAAAAATTTGTTCAACACTGTCAAAGACTTAGTATTAACAAAGCGTACTCATCATAATAAACTTAATAGACTTAATAAACATTTGTACAACACTATCAAAGACTAATTTACAGGGGTAATTACATTAGGATCACCAAATCACTCATTATTGATAAGGACTGTACTAAGGTTTTCTGTTTGTTAGAAGTTACAAGTTGATAAAAAGGATTTAAAACTAATACAAAAACAAGGAGTAAGTACATTAGTCACCTAATCATTCATTAGTAATATAACATATAAAATATGTCATATCACGGCTTATATAGCCCCCACCACTCCTGGAAGAAAAGACTACACGTAAACCTACCTTCTAGAAAGGCTGACCCTTATCCATAGGCTGGAAACATACCTGAATGTTCCAGACAACTGACTAAACTAACCAATCAAAGCACAACTCAGCCACATGAACGAATGTACCAGAAACTCACCTGTAAATTGTTAGTTGAATGCAGCTAACTGTTGAGGCAACATGTATTTTGGCTCCCAGTGTTAACAAAGTATAATCATACTACTAACCTTATCACCAGTTATCAAGGAAACCATCATCTGTATATATTACTGCTATGGGTATGTGGTTTTGCTTGCCTAACTAATATTATATTAATGTTTATCTCTTGACACTAACACTATTTTATATTGTTATATTTCACTTATGATATTATGATATTTTTAAATGTATGAGTGTATAAAACTACAAACGAAAATCTGATGAGAGCAAGCTAAGAACTGCTTTCCCAGCTCTCTCTTCTAACTGTAGGCTTTTTTCTAACCTTTCAAGACAATAATTCCTCGCTAGATCCACATGTATTTATTTGCAAAATTGACAAGAATTGGCAGAGAACATTAAGCATCAAATTAATCAATCAGTCAATCAATCAAATTAAAGAATCTTACAAGAGACACATCTAAGTGCTCGACATAGAAGTATACATTTTTCTCATAGTCGTACATGTACTGTGTATAGACAGAGAGAAAGTAACAATATGAATGCATATTTCAAAAATAGAAATGTTATTATCAAAGCAAAAATGAAAAAGTACCGTCCACATAGTACTTATAAGAAAAGAGAGTTTCAATGGAACACTATAGACAGACACGATTTGTATTTCTGGCAAGGCCAGTAATATATGTCCATGACTGACCTATTAAAGAGGTTGACTTCTTCACGTCTTTCCTGGAACTGGCTTTGCTGCATGCAATCATCCCAACACCGCTGTAAATTGCATTGCTCTATGACCTGCTTGTAATGGGTAATGTCCCCTTCCTTGTACATATTCAGAGCCCTTAACTGCATGTATAGAAATCATGAAAATATAATTTTATACTTCTCTCTATAAAAGCCCACCTCACTCTACTGCATCTTAGCAATCTCAACAGCAATAGTAATGCCCCACTATGAGATGTTTGGCCTAATAAGATATCGCAATTACAGTTAATGTACTTTATGTATTATAAGTGTTTCATTCAAAATGCGTCAAGCAAAGTTTTAATTATGTTCTACAATTGTTTTATTCAGTATGTCTTACAAGTGTTTTATTCAGTATGTTTTACAAGTGTTTTATTCAATATGTCTTACAAGTGTTTTATTTAATATCTTACAGGTGTTTTATTCAATATCTTACAGGATTTTTATTCAATGTCTTACAGGTGTTTAATTAAATGTGCATTTTTACAAACATTTAATTCAATGTGTGTCGTACAAATATTATTTATTTAATGCACATTATGCAAGAGAATGAATTACTGCATGCTTTTCTGTAGGTCTTACAAATGTAAAGCTGCATGTGTTTTATAAAAGTAAGTATTCAGAAATCTTTACTACAGAAACAAGCTTTTCTGATAAATTTCAAATTTTAAATGACACAGTCAATAATTAGAATTTATATTTACATCACCACACTTTCACTAATAATTTTACTGCCATAATCACTCTATTTACATTAACGATATGGAAAGATTATATGAAAGGGAAGATAAATACTATCAAGTAGCACTTTCCTACCTTTTCCGGCTCCATTTTTAGGTAGGTTGCCACTTGTGTCATTGCTGACTCCACTATAAGCATGGCCTGCGGGGATCCGAAACCTCTGAAGGCTGTGTTGGAAGGCAGGTTGGTTTTGCACACTTGCCCCGAAGCGAAAAGATTGGGAATCATGTAACATATATCCGAATCCAACAACGACTTCATCAACACCTACAGGAGAGCAGATAATAGAATAACAAATATTTCTGTTTCAGTTCTGTATGAAAAGATTTAACTATGCATTATAATGTTCATTTAATTAGAAAAAAAAACAATTCATCATCATCATCATAATCATCATTCAGCATTTTTACGACTTTTGTTGACAGTCGGTTGTGAATCAGGTCTCGGAATATTACGATTCTAGGAGATCCGATGTTTTACGGAGGATGTGAGCACTCCCGAGGAGCGCTGCTTTTAGTAGTGGAGCAATTTTGGATTTTCCAGGTAGTTTATTTAGTTCTATTTTTTCTCCGTTTTTGTTCGAATGTTTCTATCACATCGAAGATCGTGCTGTCCTGTGACGTATTGAGAACGACAATGCCTGGTCTTTGCACAGGAATCGCTCGCTCTCTTCTTAAGCTCCACAATATTTTTACTTCTGTTTCAGGACTGCTTCCATTTGGTGCACCTGTGCTCTTTATGTGGTTTTTACGCCATAGTACACATATAGATTTCTATGTGTGATTTTTGCCCCTTCATTGTGTCTTTTGGTGTACTCTGTTCCAGAAAGAAAATGACATCTAATAATATATGTTCTGTTGTTTCATCCATGTTTTTGCAGAGTCTGCATTTTGGAACCATTTGAGTTTTATGATTTTTGTTTTGTGTGATTTCGTGTGTAGTGCTTGATCGTGCATAGCTGAGTGTTTCTGTTTTTGCTTTCAAACCTTCCTCTTTCAACCACTTTCCGAGATACAAAGAGCCTGTCTACTTTTGGATATAGAGCTTTATTAATTGTGAGTATTTCTTTTATTATTCTGCCCAGATCATGTATTTCATTTGTTGTCCAGTCTATGATATCTCCTGCATAGCCGATTTTTTTACAGGTATTGCAAAAGCATTCAGGGCTTGTATTTATTAGCCCCATTTAGCTTGGACTAGAGTACTTTTAACTAATTTTCACACTCTTTTAGCTTTGGGCTTTACTTCATTCTGTATTTCTTAATGTTGCAGCATCCACACGAATTTGTATCCTTTTACCACTGAACATCTTTCATTTTTCCTTTGTCAAATTGTTGGCTTTCTGTTGTTTTGATCCTGCCTTTCTGGACAATAATTTTTCAACCTTTCTCAAGGCAGAGATCATATTAATGTCATCACTGCAAATCTTGACAATATTGACCAAGAAATGATGTCATGTTAATTTTACTATTCTAACTTTAAATGGCGGATAACCAGTCTTTATTTAATTGTGTATCCTTGTGATGATCATAAAATGGGGGCAAATTATGCTCCTTGATATTATTCTTTTACTTTACTAATCAGTAATTTGTAGTTACTAGATACTGCCGACCTCCGAGTGGCCGAATATGTAATCTGCCGTACCCACATATGCTACAGGTAGTAAAGGATATAGGTCAAGTTCATTGATCACACGCGGACAGTAAGAGTAGGTGAATGTTGACATTTGATTGAATTGATTGAATGTAGGGGACGCTTCCGGCTTTCGCGCTGGGTGAGGGGGTTGTGGAGGAAAGGGAGGGGGTGGTTTAGCCCACTGGCTATGTCAAACTAGTTTTTATGTATCATTTCCAATTGGTCAGCTGTCCGCAAAGTTGTTTTTAGTGGTTTACTCATTACCTCATGCCTGGCCGGTCAAAGTTTTCTGTCACTCTGAGCTCTTGTTGTTCGGGTGTATCTTTTTTTTTTAATTTTTTTTTTAATTTTTATTTTTTATATTTTTTATTTTCTTAAATAAAAACAAAAAAACCAACATCCTTCTTGTCTTTTCCTTCCTCCCTCTTTTTATTTTTTATTGTCCTCTTTTTTCTTTTATATTATTTAACAGTTCTACTTATTATTTTTATTTTTTCCTTTTTGTTTCTTTCTCCTTTAAATCTTTTATCATTTCGCTTATTGTTTGTTCTATTTTACTTGTTTATTTCTGTACTCTAGTTTTTTAATTTTATTTGTTTGGTTATAATAATTTAATTAGTTGTTTTTATATATCCAATATTATTTCCTTATTTATTTTGTGAATTTTGTCGTTTAAATTTAGGTGGTCCTCCCAATCATTACTTTAGTCGACCAATGGTGGGGCGGTAGGGGCATCACTGGGGAAGCAGACGGAATGTAAAAAAGGACAGACCTCCTGGGTGCAATGGGGTTGGATGAAATAATATATATAAGTTACTACAGGAATGTTGACAGGATGTGGGACGCCCTTATATAGATATTTGCATTCCGATCAATGACGCAAGAGAACTTGTAGTTTGACCCAGGGTCGTTCATATAATTGCCGCTAAACCTGCAATCTCACGCACTCTTACTCACCATTCATTAAGGCTTGAGGTTTGCGTACATGAGAAGGTTTTGCACGTTTCAGAGAGTGGTAAATATATATTGACTTCTCAGAAATTATTGTTATATATTATTGATTAGAATGACGTGTAGAATGTTCCTAAACTTTTACTCATGAATGTTGTATGAAATTAATGCATATCTCTTTCAGAGAAGTTATGTGGCACTAGTGATAATTCATGCAGTATGTGTATATGATGAAATTGAGATACACACGTGTTGTGCGCCACACTTTCAATATTGTAAAACTATTTGTAGCAAGTGAAACTAAATGGAAGAGAGATAATCATTCAATTTAATTTAATTTAATTTAATTTAATTTAATGTAAACCATTCATTGATTAATTATGGTTGTAACTATTGAGATTCATGTAAATGTGGAAATGGGAATATTTATAAATGTTTCTCCATTATGAGAATTTTGTAAATTGTAAGTTAGCATGTAGCTAACTTTTAATGATGTAAAATTGTAAGAGTCATGTATTATTGTTGTCACAAAGCAAGATACGATTATCTTTGCAGCTGGCTTTTTTTTCTATTTTTTTTTCTATTTTCCTATGATTTTCTGCTAAACTGGACCTCATGTTCACTCTAAAATGCACACCTGATTCCTGTCGCAAGCTGATGGTCGTCACATGTTCTGAGACGTCATCTATATGGGCATGGAGACACAGCACAAATAACAACAACATGACGGATTTATTTATATCAACACGATAGCTGAGTTATCTTGAGGTGCCCAATCCATAAAATAATTGACCAGATGAACAATAAAGAGATAAAGGAACATTAATTTGGGGACAGTAAATAGACAGTCTCAGTTGACCTGGTTTTATTGGAAATTGAATTCTATTGTTCTCTTTCTATTGTTATTATTAAATCTTCTTTGCTCTTGTTACCTTAAACACACATTTTGATTAATTTATTAGTGTGACTGAGAGGAGGTGGCTGGGGTCTGAGCCGGAAATATATGAATGTTATTGTGACATAAAGGTCATACTATTTGTGACAAAGTAAATTTGTTCCTCCCTATTTTTAATTCTAATTGTTATTGAAGTTGCTAAATTGTCAGAGTGACCCGACCTTGGACACTCCTTATGGTCTTATTTTGAAAGTGTCTGAGTTTGAAGTAAACAGCCTAAGGGAAAAATATTTTAGATTTGCTGACCTAGTGGAAACTGAGTGAGCAGGTTTTAGTGAGCAGGTTTTATTATGCAATGATTATGATTTATGAGAAAGAGACTAGCCAATGGCCTAGTTTCCAGTTTATCACTTTTTTACCTCCATTCTTTCATACATTCAAGTTACTTACAGTTTCATGCAACAGTACCTGTTGGCTCGATACACACATTCAGCATAATAAATACAGCTTTATAGTTTAATGAGCGGTTTCACTAGAACAATGTCAAGTGTTAAGACACTACATATAAGCATCATAGTTCACAATTTGTAGAAACTCACCTTAAGCTAATTGCTGCCTTTCAAGACTGGATTTCTTGCCACACCAAATTCAAGTGATCAGACAATAGAATTTTCTACAGCAAGTAAACATTTTAATCTCAGCCATTGGCTGGTCTCATTCTCGTAAATCTTAACTATTCTCAACTCCAGTTGTTTTACTCCAACTCTGACACTTACAAAAATACCATCATAAGGAGTGCTCAAGCTCGAGTTACTTCGACAATTTAAAAATTTATTTAAAAAGTAAGTCTAGAAATAGGTATAGGCAAATCTACTCCACCACACACTCTATTTTCTTTTCTAGTCTTCTCTTTCATGGTGGTACTGATGGTTTATTTGCTTGTACCTTGGCTGGTATTATATATTTTTGCTATGAGATATATTAGATTATATGTTTCCGTATTGACTTTTGTGTGAATATAACTTACTATTTACTGTTAAAGCTTTGCTATTTCGTTGCTTTCTTGAAGGGTTTTTGCCTACGTATAACTTTTTGTTGTCAGTGAAATCTTTTGTCTTCTAATAGGCATTGCTGGTCTTAAGTGAGATCAATGTTTGGTCGTCAACTGGATTTGTTAAATTAGTTCGTTTCTGTTCTATCTTTTGTAATTTTAGGGCTGTTTACTGATAATATCACCTAGCTGAAGTTTGATCCAGAGTTCATGTATTCGTTTTCTATATCCTCTTACTGTGGGTTGGCTTTGATAATGTAATAAGAGGCCATTACTGGCATGTTTTTTTCTTTCGTTCAACTCTTTCGCTATCGTTCCAGTAGACCATTTTCCACTAGTATACACGACACATCAGTGTCTAGCACAGACCTTGCTAATCTATTGCAAAGTCTGATTCGTATTAGAATCTTTCTTTTCTCCATTATAAATGGGATGAGTGGAGATTGCTTAAAAATAAAAGAATGTGTCTGATCGGCTAGGTACCCATTATTTAAGAAATCAGCATAATTGGCGAGATTCTGAAACATTACTTAAGAAAACAAGGGATTTAATTATTGAAATGAACATCGAGATGCATTGCTGAAAAGACTAACAGTAGCAATGTGATGTAAGCATTCAGTGGGTACTTTACGTCAAAGGAAGGCCGGCGTCACATAGTTGGATTGCGTAATATGTGGATCGTCATCATGAATTTCGTGCTATACCCTTAGGTGTGTGATGTGATATTTATTTCCAACGTACATTAACAGACACTTTGCATGCATAATTTATCCCTGTCAACTTCGCAATTTCAGTAATTTCCTTGTTTTTATGAATATGTATTGAGGTACCAGTCTAAAAGCCACTTTCAAGCTGTTACCATTGACATTTCCAAATTCACAACTCCATTATGCAGATAACTTCAAATACAATGCTCCATTTGCTGAAAAAAACCAGTACAATAATCAAAGTTGTTATTCTCATTCTAAAATTCCTTTATGAGAATCATTAAGTGCTCAGCATACCACATTACCGCCCCCTATTTTGACACACGATCTCTATGTCGACAACAAGTATCGCCATCTTGCTGTTGTTCTTCTTCTACTGCTAGAAGTAGTACTTCTTAGTACAAGAACTTCTACTTGTAGTACAAGTAATATATAGCGATCAAAATCAAAATACAGATGTGTGGAAAACCAACACATATAAAACTTGCTGACATTTAACTGAAAGATCAACATTTTTTATCTTGACGCAGATCGACTTGCTGAAATCGAATGGTCAACAAAGCAGTTTGACTTACTGGGTACGAAATTTCAATTAGTCTGATCTAATGTATACGTGAGTTAAGATACGACATATAAAGTAGTCTGACCTACTGGATACATCAGGACAAATTGTTTGATTTACAGGATATAACAGGTCAAGTAGTCTTACTGGACACAACAGGACAAATTGTTTGACTTACAGGACACAACAGGTCAAGTTGTTTGACTTATTGGATACAACATGTTAAGTTGTTTGACTTACTGGATACAATAGGTTAAGCTGTCTCACGTACAGTATACAACAGGTCAAATTGTCTCACTTATTGGATAAGATAGGTAAAGTTGTTTGACTTACTGGATATAACAGGTCAAGTCGTTTGACTTACTGGATACAACAGGTTAAGCTGTCTCACTTACAGGATAAGACAGGTCAAGTGGTCTCACTTACTGGATAAGACAGGTCAAGAGAGCAGCCTCCATTCAAGTAGTATTTGACTTCAAGAGCGCATATTTTCCCAGAAGAAGAAAATCCAATCTGTAATGAAAAGTTCCAACCCATCAATAGCTCTAAGAAAAAAATGCCTCATTAAAACTTTTAATATTAATTAAAATATTTGTCAATCATTCATAACAAAATGTATTATCAGTTAGAGATTCAAACCAAAATGCCATCATAGAAAACTACCGACATGCGCAAACACTTAGTAGAATCCATTTATATGTACCTTGTGTTTGCCGAGATACGGGTGTCACAAAACAGTAGAATCCATCTATATGTACCTTGTATTTGCCGAGATACTGGTGTCACAAAACACTTAGTAGAATCCATTTATGTGTACCTTGTATTTGCCGAGATACGGGTGTCGGGTTGCAGTCATCATCATATCTTCATCACGTTCCAGTGAACATCGAACAGGTCGTCTGTGCCTGAATGTCAATTTGCCAAGAGAAGTAAAGAAATGAAGTTTGGGACTGATTAACTGAAGTAAATAAAGCAGTTTGGATAAGTGAAGTAAAGAAAACACAGTTTGATTAAGTGAAGTAAAGAAAACACAGTTTGATTATGTGAAGTAAAGAAAACACAATTTGGGACTGATTAAGTGAAGTAAATAAAACACAGTGAAGTAGAGAAAACACACTTTGGAACCATGTATAAAGTTACAACATAACAACGACAACCTTTCTTCATATATCCATGTATAAAGTTACAACATGACAACAGGCAACATTTCTTCATATACCCATCTATAAAGTTACAACATGACAACAGACAACATTTCTTCATATATCCATGTATAAAGTTACAACATAGCAGCAGATCACTTAGTATTATTGCACAGCAAAAGACAGTATTCTTCCATACATCCAGTTGTTAAATTAATATATCAACAGATTTTAAGTTGATGTGTAGCAGCAAACACTTTATTAAGTTACTACAGTAGCAGCAGAAAGTTTTATTTAATTCACTCAATTATTGTTACTGTGTAACAAAAGATATACATCCATTATTAAGTTAATATAAATCAACTGACTCTCTCCTGACATCCAACAAACAAGTTATTATACAGCAACGACAAACTCCCTATACACAACCTCTTATTTAAATACACTATAGAACAGACAACAAATGACACATTAACATGCATCAGATCAAATGTAATCACCTCATAATAGCAACAAACACCTAAATACACGCCAAAAGAGCGTTAATCACTTTACAACAACAGAAAACGTATAAATACACGCCAAAACAGCATTACTCACTTCATAGAAGCAATAGACAACAACGACTAAATACACGCCAAGACAGCTTTACTCACTTCATGGCAGCAACAGACAATGCCTAAAACACATGTCAAAAACAAGCTTTACTCACTTCAGAGCAGCAACAGACAACGCCTAAAACACGTCAAAAACAGCTTTACTCACTTCAGGGCAGCAACAGACAACGCCTAAAACACGTCAAAAACAGCTTTACTCACTTCATGGCAGCAACAGACAATGTCTAAATACACGCCAGAACGGCGTTACTCACTTCATGGCAGCAACAGACAACGCCTAAATACACGCCAGAACAGCGAAATTCACTGCACGACAGCAACAGACAACGCCTAAATACACGCCAGAACGGCGTTACTCACTTCATGGCAGCAACAGCAACTGGCATTGCGACAATGCGTGACCGATTTTCTTTTCCTCCAAACCCGCCTCCTGGAATGTCAAAAATATCAAGTAACTGTATTGTTATTGTCATAATGATTATTAAACGAGTATTTCTCTTTCTCCCTATTTTGTGTGTGTGTGTGTGTGTGTGTGTGTGTGTGTGTGTGTGTGTGTGTGTGTATGTGTGTGTGTGTGTGTGTGTGTGTGTGTGTGTGTGTGTGTGTGTGTGTGTGAGTGAGTGAGTGTATGTGATGCTTTTCTAATTACACGCATGCTAGTGAGTGACAATGTATATGTACGTCAAGTGGTTTATTCAAAATATGCGCTCTCATAATGTATCACTTGCAAAATATCGCTAAATAAGAAAAACGTCTTAAAGCGATCTAAATAATAATTTTTTAAAATAAGCCAACGCAACTTTCCCACTTCCCATTGCACATCAAAATGATTTTGTGTCGCTTTTGGCTGCAATCAGTGAACAGGTTAAATATCGCATTCATTACTGAGATTGGTTACTGCTTTAGAGCAATGGTAAGAAATTTTGGAAAGCGCAGGGTTTTTATTTTTAGATGTGTTTTATGGTGAGTTAGGGTGAATCAGCTCGTCATTCTTTTTCATTCTATTATTCCTAAGAAACCAGAAAATAAACACATTATTACATTATCTGAATTATAATAAAAGTTGAAAACGAGCTCTTCCTCAAGCAGTTATCATGAGAGCATGTGTGTGGTAAATGGAAAGATGAGAAAACTGCAAAAACAAGTAAATGTATTATTAATATTTATGAATAACAACTATCACGATAAACGTGATTCTTACCTAGTCGCTTGGCATGGCAGATGACTTTGTTTGCAGGTACTCCTATGGCCAGTGCAATACTACGCTGAAAAGATACACAACCCTTTGTTCATTCATAACAACATTTCAAATTGTCACCTTCTTATAGAGATACACACACTCAATCCTGTCGTTTACTGTGGTATTGTCAATTAAAATCGAAATTGGACATACATGTTTACTGATAAAGCAAGCTACAAAGTAAGTGATGTTTCTTTTTTTCTCATAATATAGGACACATGTTACTTGAATTAAGTTTAATGCACAAACAATTTCTACTCATTTAAAAATTAAATATACTTTAAGTAGAAATAAAAAAACCTTCACTAAAAGTGCTAATAAGTAACACTAGCACTTCAAGGAAGGGGAATACCTGCAATAAATTAATGTTAGGAAACTTAAAACCTAAAACAATGTTATACAGTAACAACCGTTGACCATTGAAACAGTAGCTGCGACGTGCTGAAATCCTTTCACAGTAAAGTGCAATACTGAAACCAAAGCAGATCAAGAATCAGACAAGAGAAGAATGTTTGTCACAGCCAACCAGAAAAGGATATCATTATCACAGCCAACCAGAAAAGGACATAATTGTCATAGCCAACCATAAAAAATGTCATATTCATAGACAAAAATCAAAGAATTTCATTGTTACAGCCACCCATCAAAAACAGTGATTCTTACAGCCAACCATCAAAGACTCTCATTGTCACAACCAATAGTCAGTCAAATGTTGTTATTGTCACAGCCAACTATTAGTCAAAGGATGTTATTGTCACAACCAACCATTAATCAAATGTTATTATTGTCATAGCCAGCCATTAATTAAAGGATGTTATTGTCACAACCAGCCATTAGTCAAAAGATATTATTGTTACTGCCAGTGTCAGTGTTTCTCTAAATCTCGCCCGAATCCCATTCTATAAATATTGAAAATTAATTAGAGAAATAATAATAATTTAATAAAAGAATAAGGGGGAAAATAAGATTTAAATGTAGAGCTTTGTATGAAGAACATGTGCATCGCATGTTGCGAAATGTTTGGTTAGGTCCGAGAAGCAAGCGTGTCACGAACGCTGGTCAAGTCACTCAAGAGGGAAGTCTGACCAGCCAAGTAAAAAAATAAACACACGTAGGAAGAACGCGAGTGCAAAAGCCGGAAGCACATGTGTGACGTTATGGAAGAGAAGGTAGAAGGCTGTTTAAAGAAAGAGGGAGGGAGGTAGACGTAGTGGGCACAAGTGAATGGACAAAAGGAAGTTGGAAATACTAATCCTTCCTGTGAATGACAGTGTGAGCATACGTCAACCTGAGTTCAAAAACAAGAAGACTTGAAAATTTGCTTTTCCAGCCTGGGGATAAGGGTCAGCCTTTCTAGAAGATAGGTTTATGTGTAGTCTATTTTTAGAGGAGGGGTGGTGTGGGCTACATAAACCATTATGTGACAGACAACCATCAAAAGATGATCTTGTCACATAATATCCGAAGAATCATTGTCAGAAGCCAATCATCAGTGAAATATGTTATTGTCACAAGCCAGCAAGCCAGTCATCAAAGGATGTTATTGTCATAGCCAACCATCAATCAAAAGATGTCATTATCACAGCCTATCACCAAAAGATGCTTCTGTCACAGCCAGCCTTCAAAAGACGTTATTGTCACAGCCAACAATCAAAGGATGTTCTTGTCACAAGTGAACCATCAATCAACAGATTTAATGTCACAGCAATCATTTCAGAGGATGTAATTGTCAGTCAGCCATCGGTTGTAGATGTTATTGTCACAGTCAACTGACAGTCTAATAACAGTATTACCACAGCAACCTTACAGTTAAAGTATACATGAAAAGTGCATGAAATCTAAATCAAGTCCACCCTTGCTAAATTTTCTGCCTGTACACTCCACAGGCTGCCCGTGTATTAAACTGGATGGGTGTACATTCCACTGATACAGTGGCTGCCTGTGCACTCCACAATCAGGCACACTGTCTCTTTAGTCTACTATGTATGTCAGTGTCAGCTTCCGGCCAAAGTACCTATCTGACCTATCTCATGTACACACTTTGTCTCGACGTTTGTGCTCTTCTTTTTCCTTAGCTTATCATCATGAAGACCCATACATAGTGGTTCCTATTCACTCACGAAAGCTTACTCATCATGAAGACCCATACATAGTGGTTCCTATTCACTCACAAAAGCTTACTCATCATGAAGACCCATACATAGTGGTTCCTATTCACTCACAAAAACTTACTCATCATGAAGACCCATACATAATGGTTCCTATTCACTCACAAAAGCTTACTCATCATGAAGACCCATACATAATGGTTCCTATTCACTCACAAAAGGGTCTTGACACATGGAATGAACTGCCTTTTGAACAGATATACTTCTACCAGAATATCTTTCAAATAATATCTAATAAACCCCCACTTTTTCATATAGAAAACCAGTCTTCATTATTTTCTCTCCTTATATTTTTAATGTCTTATATAGTCCATCTCCACTATACTGTATGTTATTTCAATTTGTATCTTGCATTGTGCACGTTTATTATTGTATGATATGTTACTGTGCATATTTACTGTGTTTTATGTTATGTGGTTTGAACACGTTATAGTTACGTTTATTCTGTATATTAGTGTATTAGTGTGTGTTGATAAATATTGCAAAACGCACTTATATTTCTTTATGTTCAATTTTTTCCTTGCCGGCTAAACGATATACATGCAGGTATGTATATAATTAATGGTGCACACAAAATTCAAACACACTCATACACATATATTCTCTCTCTCTCTCTCTCTCTCTCTCACACACACACACACACACACACACACACACATATATAAGGAGGGAAAGAGAAGTAGTGAGGGAAGAAGAAAGAAACAAAGTCATCTGCGCAAATACATGTATTTCACCTGAACACCCGTAAGAGTTTGACTTGCTGAAAATACTTCCATCTCCCCATCCTCCCCTGGGTAGGCTATCGTGATGTGCGTCTCCATATAGAAATGTTCTTGAGCCTCAACGTGCATCTCTCCCTCAAGAACGTGTTCTGCTCTTGACAAAGCCTCATCAACATTCCCACGACAGACTTGAGGAGTGAGAGGGAAGAACGATTCATTTGTTATAGCATCCTATACCGGATAGACAAACTCATTAAAATACAATTTTTTTCTAGGGTCCTATACCGGATAGACAAACTCATTAAAATACAATTTTTTTATAGCATCCTATACCGCATAGACAAACTCATTAAAATACAATTTTTTTATAGCATCCTATACCGCATAGACAAACTCATTAAAATACAATTTTTTATACAAATTTATAGCATCCTATAACCACATAGACAAACTCATTAAAATACAATTTTTTTTATAGTGTCCTATAACCGCATAGACAAACTCATTAAAATACAATTTTTTATACAAATTTATAGCATCCTATAACCACGCAAACAAACTCATTAAAATACAATTTTTTATAGCGTCCTATGGCCGCATAAACAAACTCATTAAAATACAATTAGCACTGATCGCAATTAATGAATGTCTCTTTTATTTTTAACTGCTCTATCAGCTTTTATAACATGGGTTTTCAAAGAGGAAACAAGTGACTATTAGACATTTCTGTATTTTCTTTGTATAACAAAGAATAAATAATTTCGTGTATGTATTTTTGTGAGTAGAAACATTAAATAATTTCGTGTATGTATTTTGTGAGTAGAAACATTAAATAATTTCATATATGTATTTTTGTGAGTAGAAACATTAAATAATTTTGTGTTTATATTTTTGATTGACGAAACATTATATAATTTCATGTATGTATTTCTGTGTGTAGAAACATTAAATAATTTCGTGTAAGTATTTCTGTGTGTACAAACAATAAATAATTTCTTGTATGTATTTTTGTGTGTAGAAACATTAAATAATTTCGTATATGTATTTAGGTGTGTAGAAACATTAAATAATTTCGTGTAAGTATTTTTAATTGTGGAAACATTAGTAATTTCATGTATGTATTTTTGTGAGTAGAAACATTAAATAATTTCGTGTATGTATTTTTGTGTGTAGAAACATTAAATAATTGCATGTATGTATGAACGGCAATATGTTGTTTATACATAGAAAATAAATAATAAAAGGTGATAGTAATAAAAAATACACAGAAAAGGTATTTGCAATACAATAATTACGACTTCTCACAGCAAAATCTAAAAACTAACAGAACAATCAATAATTGAGACTATTCACAGTACATTCTCAAAGATTACTCATACTAAACATTGTCCAAGACTACTAGCATCACTAACAAAACAATAATTAACACTAATCACAGCAAAACCTAAAATTTAGCAGTTCTATATTTAATACTACTCACAACAACAGTTAAAATCTAACAGAACAATAACTAACACTAAATGCAGCAAAAGCTAAAATTTAGCAGTGCAATATTTAAGACTACTCACAGCAAAAGCTAAAAACTATCAGAATAATTATTAAGACTACTCACAAAAAAATAAGAGTGCAATAATTAAGACTACTCACAGCTAAACCTAAGATTAACAGTGCAATATTTCATACTAATCACAGCAAAAGCTAAGTTTAATAGTACAATAATTAAGACTACTCACAGCAAAACTAAGATTAATAGTGCAATAATTAAGACTACTCACAGCAAAAGCTAAGATTAATAGTGCAATAATTAAGACTACTCTCAGCAAAGGCTAAGATAATAGTGCAATAATTCATACTACACACAGCAAAAGCTAAGATTAATAGTGCAATAATTAAGATTACTCACAGCAAAAGCTAAGATTAACATGAAATAATTAAGACTATTCACAGCCAAAGCTAAAACTAACAGTGCAATAATTAAGACTACTCACAGCAAAAGCTAAGATTAATAGTGCAATGATTAAGACTACTCACAGCAAAAGCTAAGACTAACAGTGCAATTAAGACTACTCACAGCAAAAGCTAAGATTAATAGTGCAATAATTAAGACTACACACAGCAAAAGCTAAGATTAATAGTGCAATAATTAAGATTACTCACAGCAAAAGCTAAAATTAATAGTGCAATAATTAAGATTACCCAAAGCAAGAGTTAATGACTGACATCAATCATAGGACTACTCACAGCAATAGTGATAATAGACTTCAATTCTTTGTATTGAACAATCACACATTTTGCCGCCTGCTGAGCTTCTCTCCTCGTTTCCGCTAAAATTGCACCAATTATTTGCCCTTGGCACATCACCTGACAGCATTTTAATAACAATGAAAAACTCCTGTTTACTCAGGTCACACTTACAAATGAATGAGGAAGTAGTAAGAAAATCATTGTTCTTTGCGCGCGCGCACGTGTGTGTGTGTGTGTTCAAATGTGTGAATGTATAATGCTTATGTGTGCGAATGTCTAAAGATTATGTGTAAGTCTGACCTAGCCAACACTTAACATTTGATAATTTATGTTTAATTTATTGCTTCATTATTGACAGTAACTGGAAAATGACTATTTTCAGTAGTAATTCTAAATGAAAACAAACCTCATTAACAGCAAACACCGGATCACTAAGCACCTCATTTTTTAAACTTCCTCTGGCTTCTTTGCTCACTTCTTCCGGCCAATTAGTGCCTTGGACATCTACATGACTGACAAAGTCGACGACCCCCGGCATTGTCAGGGCCTTTGACGGGTCTACGTTTACAATCAGAGCATGCGCTTTGCTGCTCAAGACATAAGCCAGGTGTAACTCACCTGTATATTAGAAAAGAAGCAATTATTAACATTTCTAGTGCGTTTACTGGTTGACGATTATATGTTTGTGTGTGTGTGTGTGTGTGTGTGTTTGTGTGTGTATGTGTGTGTGTTTGTGTGTGTGTGTGTGTGTGTGTGTGTGTGTGTGTGTGTGTGTGTGTGTGTGTGTGTGTGTGGTGTGTGTGTATGCGTGGTGTGTGTGTGTATGCGTGTGGTGTGTGTGTATGCGTGGGGTGTGTGTGTGTGTGTGTGTGTGTGTGTGCGTGGTGTGTGTGTAACTAACACTCATACAAAAGTGATTCGTTACATAGAAAGTATATTCCAATTTCAATATTAGATTATAAACATTATATTTAAGTTGAATTTTTATTTGGAAATTTAGTAAATATTTTGCTGCTTTCTACTATTCTAATAGCACGACTGATTCTTCTGTTGATCAGAACATAATTTAAAAATTGTGCATCTGAAAAATATACAGAAAACTCAGGAATTTTAATTATGAATACAAAATCAATGCGCAGTAGCGTTCAGATCAAGGAAATTGGGACGAACCAAAATAAGAACTAACTAAAGTGAAATATCTTGCATTGACTTCATCTGTCCTGTCAATTGTAGTGCAATATCACATGCCATCTCTCTCGGCATAAACCCATGACATCGCTCCTGTCAGCTCAATACCATACCACACGTCATCTCTCCTGTCACACCCCACGTCATCTCTCCTGTCATACCAAACGTCATCTCTCCTGTCATACCACACATCATCTTCCCCTGTCATACCACACATCTCTCCTGTCATACCACGCGTCATCTCTCCTGTCATACCACACGCCATCTCATCTGTCAATTCTAATGTCATACCGCACGCCATTCTCTGTGTATGTGTGAGGGTGTTTTCCACCTTATATGTATAAATACTATCCGAAAATTTATAGACTATCAATTTTCTTTTAAACGTGACTATATTCTTTCTGTTAAAATACAAAAGTGCTAAAAAGGCAAAGGCTTAAATTAATATGTCCGTTTGTTTGTTTGTTTGTTTGTTTGTTTGCTTGTGAGGTACAGTGTACACATATATCGATAACATGAGTGTCTTGTATCTCTCAAAATCCACTAACATCTGAACATCGAATTTTACACGTGTCAAGTCCTACGAATTTTTATTTACAGGTGTTAAATCTCATAAATTCTCTTGCACACACGTGTCAAGCCACAGGCATTCCCTTGTAGACATATGTCAAACCTATAAATTCCTACTTAGTTGAATATGAAAGCCCTATGAATTTCATTTTGAACACTTGTTAAACTAATTCCTTTTAAAATGTGTCACCCCCTATGAATTTCATTTTATACACTTGTTAAAACAAATTCATTTTAAAATGTATCAACCCATATAAATTTCATTTTGACACCTGTTAAACTAATTCATTTAAAATGATTCAATCCATATGATTTTTTTAGACCCATGTTAAACGAATTCCTTTTAAATGTATCAATCCATATGAATTTCATTTTAGACAATTGTTAAACTGATTCCTTTTAAAATGTGTCAACACCTATGAATTTCATTTTGGACACCTGTTAAACTAATTCCTTTTAAAATGTATCAATCCATATGAATTTCATTTTAGACACTTGTAAACTAATTCCTTTTTTAAATGTGCCAAATTCGATGTATTTAATTTTTGACAGTTGTTTACCACCTAATTCTTTTTAAAATGTGTCAAGACCTATGAATTTCCTTTAATTAGTGTAAAGCCCCTCAAAATATCTTGTAGACATGTGACAAACCTCATAAATTCTCAGTTACGTATGAGTCAGGCCTCATCAGCCCTGTTGATCCCCATAAATTCTCTAATCATTAGAAGTGAGTATGGGGCAATCCCCTCGCCTTGCCTAGTTTAGGGATCAAAACATTAATTTAACTGTAGTATTTTTCACACTTATCAATATCGTGTCTAAAGAACAAAAAATGAATTCATTTGTACAGAATTTGGCAAACAATACCTTGTCTAGGAGCCATGTCATCAATGTACACGGCTTCTCCTGTCGCCTGCTTGTATGCTGCCTCGTGCACTAGAGGCTGTCTCAGTGTGTCTGTAGGTGGTACATCTTTGGAAACGTGTTCGAACCATTGACTGCTCTGTGTCGAATGTCGCTCTAAGGATTGCGTAGCAATCACCTCGCGTGCTTCTAATCTAGCACTTGTCATGAAACCCTGTAACCAAGTACAAAGGCAAATCTTTGTGAAATATGCCTGAAATTTAGCGCTGCTTAATTTGACTTTTGCAGAGAATGGAGTGTTCTTTTCCTTTGATGTTTAGACCCACTTCAGACTGCAGAGACTACCGAATCACGTTGGTGTGTGAATCCAGCATTGTCAGTAAACTTGTTGATGTAAATCGATTTCTCTTAATTCCTTTCAAGAGCCAAAATGGCGGAAATTGATTTCAAGAATTCACAAAGATTATTTTGAACATTCCTCATGGTCTACTTGAGTAGCACACACAAGGATTCTAGAACATTCCTCCTGGTGTGCTTGATAGCGCATACGAATTTTTGGACGATTCTCCACAGTGTGCTTTGCAAGTACATCGAAGATTCTGAACAGTTATGTAATGTGTCTAGAAGGGGTACGTTGGACTATCATCTAAATAAGAAAGAAAGTGACTTGTTGCAAACCGCATGATTGTGAACGCTGACTTGTGACAGATTATGTACATTGACTTTAATTATTTCTCTAAACTCCACTCTTATTTCTTTGATGATATCCATGAACTTGACATGTTAATTTGACTGCTAATATCTATGAAGGACAAAGTGAACAATTGTCCAGCATTAATTGAACATTGTTGTGAAGTGGTGTAAATGTCTATGTTCTCTTGATTATATTCATATGTTGTATATTTCATTGTTGTTTAATAAATTTATTGTTTTAAATTTATTGACCTTCTTATACATATTGATTTCCATATGTTGGAAATACAGATGGGGGCTCGATAAATATAGAATAAAAGATGGATTTATCTTCTCCTTTGATAAAACCTTTCCACCTTAGTAATACTGTGTGATAGTAAATGTTTGTCTTTCATGTTGTGGAAGTGAGAAAACATATACAGCGCCCGTATATCCGCTAAGTGAGAGACGAGTGGTGTCTTCTGGAGAATTATTAACAACATAAGATTTTCATCATTCTCATCACTTGTAATTAGTTATGGGAGACTAAATAATAATATTAAACATAACCAATAACTAAGATGGTGTAGGTGTTACACAAGCCATGTAACAGTTAATGTGTTTTAAGTCTCTTATAGTGACGCTTTAGAAAGCCATGTAACAGTCCCATAATTCTCTTATCGCACCACTTTACACTACATATATAGGACAATTTTATGAGTCTCTTATCGTAACACTGTAAAAGTTATATAACAGTTCGTGTTTCATGAGTGTACCTTAGTAACACTGTGGAATTAATTGTAATTTTATTTCCATCAGTTAAACAATGATTGGCCATCATGTCTTAGCAGTGTCTCCTGACCAGTGTCGTAACTGACTCATTAGACGTGATTTAAGAATGAGTGGCTCCTCATATTAGCAGTATCCCCTAATACATGACGTAAATGACTCGACGTGGTTAAAGAAAACGTCCACTGGTCGAACAAAGACAGGTTGGTGTGTTCCATTGCTAGTGAGTGTGGAAAAGAAAAAGAAATTATAAAAAACAAAGTTTCGTAATAATTTACCTGCTTCATAAGCTGTTGCAAAACTGTCAGGTAGAACTTGAAAAAGAAGCTGACTGCAAGTGTTTGTCTGTAGTCTTCCACACCACCAGGAGACCCATACTCAAGTGATAATTCAGAGGATAGTAGTGTGCAAGCCTTTGATAGTAGATCTTCATTCCAAGAACTAGAAGAACGTTAATAATGGTGCTTCAGTTTATTTATTTACATCTCAAAACTGTCTACAAACCTTATTAAAAACAGTCTAACAACTAAAGGAAGGTAATGAATTTTTTCGAAAATAAATATTTACAGTTCCATTCTCCCTCATAAATCAATTAAAAATATTAACAACGAAAGATTATGTGTATCATTTCATTGATTATATTGTAGTATTCTTTAGTGCTAAATTCGTCAAATCCATTAAATTGTGCTATAAAACTGATTTCGTGTAACAGATATAGTACACTCGGTAATACTGCTATATTAGCACACTACTGCTGTTCATTAAAAGCACATTTTAGTTAGGCACCAGCAGCAGTGAAATTCAACATGGTAGTCAAAACAGTTTCTGACATGAACAAGGCAACTAATTTCAGGCAAGCACATTTCGAAACATACTACCATCTAATAACGCTTAATGATGCTATTGTCTGTTGCCAAGAACTAGAGGCAGAAATACGAAAGAAAATCTTCAATGACTTTGCATTGTTATTTAAATATAAATTCTCTTCGAACATGCGCGCAGAACCAGCCATCTGTCAATCATAAATGTGTGTAGTCCGCTCGAAGACTAAAATGGATTGACAAAGATCATCTACTCATACTAGTAATATTTTTCTACTCAGAGGATGCAAAACAAATTTAAACTTGACTCTCACTGGCCAGTTAACTGTTGCATGGTATTGGTGGCCATGATAGTGGTGCTTGCCATACCACCAAAGGCCAAGGTCAAGGCCGTGATATTTGCTTGTTGGTCAAAAAGCACTTGCATGCCAGCATTCACTGTAGCAATGTCATCCTCCTTCCGGTCAGCTTGCTTGTAGCCATAGAAAAACTCATTCTGAAGACAGATGGATGGGAATTGCTTGTAGTCATGAAAGAAAAGCACACACACATTCATTCTAGAATATATAATTTAAAAAGGTAAATATAGCCATAGATAAACTATTTCTAATAAACAAAACTATTGCAAGATGGCCAGAATATTGCTCAGGTCTTGTTTACTCTTTGTGATGAAGTTATATTGTATAGTTGTACAACTATCACTACTGCCGGAATAATTTTCAAGTTTTAGTGTTTGCTTAGACGGAAATATCATTCTAATAACGGAATACAAAAGGAAATGTTTAAAAACTCGTGCTATTCAGGATAAGAAAAGACTCTTATATTAACTACTGGTTCTAGATTACAGTAAAGAAAATCTTGTTTGAATTCATTGATAACAGATTCTAGATTAGAAAATAAGAAAGTATTGTGTGAATGAATTGATACCAGAATACAGAATGAGACATGCATATTCCAGATTTTTTAGCAGTGATTCTTTCATAAAAGAATAAGAATTCGCCTTGATATACAAATTGGAAACTGGTTCTAGATTACAGAATACAAAAGGGTTTGTATAAAGAAAACTCACACTAGATGGTGTATTAATACCAGACCACTTAGCAAAACAATTTATACAATCTTGAAAATAATTTTTAAGTGTACCACTATTGTGAAATACAAAATAGTTCTGGAGTTTCCATTTTTAAGAAAGATAAAGCAGATATGAAGTCCTCTAGTTATATATAACTTTTTTATAAACCCAGTCAGGTCTATTGTGTACGCTTTATATGTATATGAATGAAAAGAATGATAAAACATATTTAAATCAGTTATATAGTTTTCTACTTGCACGAATGTCGAGACAGTTCTAGAGGCATGTACTCATATAGAAGTCCTGGTGTGCGATTCTGGATAACTGTAATTTATGAAAATCTTGACATTTCTAGAGGTGCTAATATGATACAAGTCAAACGGTTCAGAATCATATTTCTTGTGTGAAAAAGGAGACATTTCACAGTATTCAAATCACCTGCACACATAAACTGACTGTTCACAAACAGACACAAACACCTGCCAAATCCACCACCCCTCTCCACTCACTTCTCTTAGCTCAACTGGTAATACAAAAAAACACCTATACACACCAATACCTCACCACTACCACCACCCACCCGAGCTCCACTAACTTCTCTTATCTGAACTAATAATACAAAAAAGCACTTACATACAAGTACATCGCCACTACCAACCCCAACTCCACTCACTTCTATTAGCTGAACTAGTAATAAAAAAAAAGAATCTTATACACAGAAATACCTTTCCACTAACACCACCAAAATACTAATCCTAACACAGTGACTCCCTTAAGAAATAATGCAAAATCCATTACACTCAAAAGAAATACCCAAACCACTACTATCATTAGAAACAGAATAAAAATACTGCAGGCAAATAAGCGCACACTACAGTATTATGGGTTCTCAGCCTTATAGATGTCCCAGGTAATCATACAATCAAAATACTCCACCACACATGGTGTCAAACATACCAAACATACACGCACACATTTATATATAATTGAACCCACATACAAATACATACTACAAATACAAATGACGCAATATAGCAACAAACCCCAGACGCTTCTGTATTACAGAAAACAGAATAAGACTAATCCTAATACTCTTCCTCCACACAACAATACAGACACTAAAACTTGTAGGTACTGTAAAGACAACACAGACACGAATACGTGTTCCCATCTTAAACAAAACGTGTTCCCACCTTAAAACAAAACGTGTTCCCACCTTTAAAAGGATTACAAAATACACCATTTCTTTACACTCTGCCCAATGACAGAAAGACAGCGGTTAACAACACAACCTAACTATCCCATAGTAAACTATCATTCAGCACAGATCCCCTCCCATCCCATCCTACACAGCACAAAACAAATAATACACAAAGCACTCACACAATAACAGACACAATCACATTAGTAAAATTATAAAACACTCACATTACACGAAGGGCAGTGACTTAACATTAATTAAAATTGAAATATGTTTTTACAAGCAAAATACCTGGTAAACCAGCCCACCCCCGCAAAAGCCAAAAAATCCTTAAACAATCCGCTGACACGAACAGAAGAGAATCCAGAGAGAGAGAGAGAGAGAGAGAGAGAGAGAGAGAGAGAGAGAGAGAGAGAGAGAGAGAGAGAGAGAGAGAGAGAGAGAGAGAGAGAGAATCCTGCAATATTCTGCTGGAATCAAATAAGAGAATTTTAGAAATATTTTTTCTGAAAAGTGACACGTGAAAATCGTATCTTGCGCAATCAATCAATAAATAAATCTTAAGGAAATGTCAATAAATAAATCTATCTTAAGAAAATGGTTTCAGCCTTCTTACATTTATTTCTTTTAAGTTCAAGCCACCGAGAAGCTGGAAGTGCAGAATCAAATGAGATTGTACAGTTACAAGTAAGAATGTAAAAAGATAATAACATATAGACGAAATGGTACAGTTACAAGTGAGAGCTTAAGAAGGAAATAACAGACGAAATGGTACAGTTACAAGTGAAAACTTACGAAGGAAATAACATACAGACGAAATGGTACAATTAATAGAGAAAGAAATATCAAACAGAGACAAATCTAAGTGCTAGCAACAGAGTATTCCTGCTTTATATATTTCTTAACCGTAACTACTTTTATAAACAAATATATACCTGCTTAGTGAATGGAATAAGAACTGATAGGAGAATATCCGTATGAAGTACAGCAGTCTGCCTGTAACCCTTAAAGAATGTCCTGTCCATTTTCACCGTTCGTTTGACACCATCTGTATACAAAATTTCAAGCAACTGGTTAAGATATAATGTATAGTATTTTGTGAATCATCTACAACGATATCTTAGTCTGCATTAATGAAATGTTCGAGCATGAAGTATCTTTTATTACTCTGCAAATCTGCAATGAAGACATGTTGGAGCATGAACTATCTTTTATTACTCTTTCTGTAATGAAGACGTGTTGGAGTATGAACTATCTTTTATTACTCTTTCTGTAATGAAGACGTGTTGGAGTATGAACTATCTTTTATTAATCTTTCTGTAATGAAGACGTGTTGGAGCATGAACTATCTTTTATTACTCTGTCAATCTGTAAGAGCTATGTCTAAGTACTGCCATTTCACTGAAATATGAGTACTGTGTTTTAATATTCTGACATCATCTTTAAAAGATTTGTAGTATATGAGTACCGTGTCTTAATATTTTGACACCACCATTCAGGAGTTTTAGAATATAAGTACTGTTTTAATATTTTGACACCATCATTAAAGACTTTTAAAATTTGAGTAAGTGTTTTAATATATTGACACCATAATTAAAACCTTTTACAATTTGAATATTGTGTACAATATTTTGACACCATATTAAAACCTTTGAGAATATGAGTTATTCTTAATACTTTGATATATAATGATTAATATGACATGCAAAGATTCTGACAACTGTGTCCCATTGGTCTTTCGCTTTCTTAGGATAATGATGAAATGGCAACTATGTGTCATGGATATTTTTAGAGTTTCCACTGCATGACACATTAAGGGAAAATTTGTCTGTGTGCTCAAATTTTCACGTGACTTAGGTGTAATTCAGTTACTGGAGAAAATCGTTAATGCACAGTGTCAGGGATATGAGGAAATATTATTAATTTTTTTCTCCCTCTAAGTGTCATCATACTCTAAGTGATTAACGAAAGAGCCAAATTAATTTAAACATAGAAAAGGGGTTAAAATGACCATTTTGTCAACAATGTGAAACCTAAGGTGGAAACGCTAGCTGAGGAAGAAATAGATTTGATAGTACCAGTGAATGGGAGAGCGTAATTAACTTTCAAGGACACACACATTTACCCCTCTGCAGTCAGCAATGCCAGACCATAAATTGTGTCAATGTATGGGGAATACATGGTAGGCCATGGACATGCTAATTTTGTCTGAAAACAGGCTCTGATTTTGAAATGTAACTTGTTTTAAGAATCACCACTATAAAAAGTTTGGTAGTTTACAGTTGATATTGTTAGTGTGAAATTACTTGTTGAAATAGAATTTTGAGTTATTGGAAAGTTGAGATTTATTTGTTATAGTTAAATGTGTTGGTTTGTGTGTACAACCCTTTCTTGCTATGACTAGTGTACTCTTGCCAGGTGGTGATGAGTCACCATAGTAACGTAGTTTTAAAAAAAAAATAGGACATGCTCTGAGGGTCATTTGTGCTCTGACCTAGGTAGTTAGCAGGAAATTGATGGTCAAACCCTAAAAGTGTCAACTTGAAATTTGATACCTGGCACTAATAGAAAGTGGACAGTCAGAAAATTTGACTACGTGCAGTACTGGATGGGGTTGCTGTGAGCTGGAGGGGTGTGTTCTAATCAGCTCAGTGAAAATGATGTACAAAGACTTTGCATATAAAAGGGGATGACAGAGACAGAAACAAATGAGAAACACCAAGAATGTAGAGGTTGGTAGAGGGGTGAGAAAGACCCTCTGAGTTTCTCCTGCTTTTTATACCAAGGTCTCTATGAGCTTGGCCGGCAACCAGCTAGAGAACTCTTGGACACTGCAATAGAGTGCCAGAAGTCTACCCAGCTGTATTTTGAAGGTGTGCCATTAGGGCCATCAACAGATCAAGATGGACCAGTTGTACAGTCATCTCAGGTTCTTCAAAGACTCTGTGCAAAGACCGTGGGTGATTGACTATTTTCCAGGAAGTTTAGTGACCATGCTGGGAGATATTGCAGATGGGCAGTCGTGACCATGTATGGCATGTCACAATATAATGGCAAAGTTGACCATTAATTAACATAAAGAGAAGAAATGAGAAACGTAAAGAGAAGAGAAAAAATGAGAAATGTAATGAAAAGAGAAGAAATGAGAAACGTACTGAGATGAGAAGAAATGAGAAACATTAAGAGAAGAGAAGAAATGAGGAACGAAGCATGAAGTAATGAGAAAATGTAACAAGAGTTGAGAAATAGGCCTAATGAGAAGCGGAATGAGAGAGTGAAACAGTAGCAGTGGGGATGGCTGTACTTGGGTTCTGGGGAATGAACCAGTGTCGAGACATCAACAGTGTTTTTGTGTATCTTCAAACCCCCCAGCATGAGGAGAAAGTGACAATAATTATGTGAGTAGAAAAATACTAACTAGTGTAGGAATCTCAGAGCACATAAACCTAAAACTTAAAACTAAAGCCTAGAATCTTAACTAAGAATTAAACCTTAAATAAAAAAAAACAAACCTTAAAGTTAAGTCTACGATTATCAGTGAAGAATCATTTTAATGCTGATATGACTATCTTGAAAAGGACTTGCAAGTCGAATGACATTGTTTTTTCTTTTGAATTTTGATATAAGAGCATTGGCTCCAGAACTTTTAAGTAATGACTGTTATTTTATGTTGAATAATGCCGAGCCTATTTAGAAGTAGTACTGCATGAAGAATCTTGAGTTTTGCATTTCTTTTATTTTATTTTATCATTCATAATTCTTTTCTTTTCCCCTACCCCACAGATGTGAGTTGTGGATGGCTGATTAATCAATGTGTGAGAGGAAACCCATAGATCAATAAATTTGAATTTATATTTTGACATTGAGACTTTTTCTATGGTTTTGAAAGAGTGTCTGTGGTCGTTGTTACACGTTGTGTCGTCTGTGCTGTCTACACTTCACCCTTACCCGTATGCAATCACACATGCAAACATGTCAGCAATACGTAACCTACATGCAGAATAAAATTCGAGCCAAACAACCATCTTGGGATTCTGTGTGTGGATTTGTAATAATATCTATGCAAGTCCTACGTGGCGTCGACTAGCCACCACCCTCCTTTCTTTGGAGAGAAGGGTACTGGTGACACACAGGAACAAACTATATTTCAGTTCACATACATTTAGAACAAAGAATTTTTTTTCAATACATTTGCATTTAGAACACAGAAATTTGTTCAATACACGTACACTTAGTACACAGAAGATTTTTCAATACACATACATTTAGAACACAGAAGATTTTTCAATACAATATATTTACAACACAAAAGATTTTTCAATACAATATATTTAGAACAGAAGATTTGTCAATACATATACATTTAGAACACAGAAGATTTTTCAATACAACATATTTAGAACACAGAAGATTTTTCAATACAATACATTTAGAACAGAAGATTTTTTAATACACATACATTTAGTACACAGAAGATTTTTCAATTACACATAGATTTAGAACACAGAAGATTTTTCAATACAACATATTTAGAACACAGAAGATTTTTCAATACAATACATTTAGAACAGAAGATTTTTTAATACACATACATTTAGTACACAGAAGATTTTTCAATTACACATAGATTTAGGACACAGAAGATTTTTCGATACACTTAGATTTAGTACACAGAAGATTTTTCAATACACATAAACTCAGAACACAGAAGAACACTAGTTTTAGTACACACGCCTACACAAGCACCAGAGACGTTTGATTATTTAATTAATTATATTTAATTAATATTTCTGGGTCAGGAAATCACGAACTCACACATTGCACCAATCTGATAAATTCAAAATAATGAACGTACAGTGCATTTGCATGTCCTTTAATACTGAAAACACGCAAACTTGACAATCCCACACTCTCATCTTTGCTATTACGAGTCAAGAATTTACCAATATATACATTTATTCTTCCTGATGAAAAGGAGCGTTATATATGAGTAAATTACATTCCACACATCGCCTTCTTCAATGCAAGGTAAGAAACGATACTATTTAAATATCTTCACGTCAAACCACAAAGAGAAAACATTACCTTAGTAATACATACTATTCTTCACGTAAATTATTAATACAAGAATGGGTATACAAATATATTAATAATAAAAAAAAGAATCTGTGGATGTTTAATGTATGAAATATCATACCTATAGACATCAGTTCCATTTCAGCACCACAGGCCAGGAGTAGAGTGTTGAGGTCTGAGATTGGACTGGCTGTCATTATGTTTCCACCAATTGACTGAAAGAGAAATGCACACATGGATTGTAATGGGATTGGACTGGTTGTCATTATCTCTCACACCAATCGCTTGAGAGAGCAAACACCTGTAGACAGTAATGAGATTGGATCGCATGTCTCTTTTTGCCACCAATCGCTTAAGAAAGCAAAGCACGTGTGGACTATAATTGGATTGGGCTAGTTGTCATTTGTGAAATTGAAATGAAGCCAGCATTACAAACATAGGGTCCACAGTGCAACTGAAACAAAACCAACGGAATGGCATAGTGTCAGCAGTGCATGTGAGATTAAAAAACCCACAATATTACTAGCATAGGGTATATAGTGCAAGTGGAAAAACCAACATGACTATCAAAGGGTCCACAGTGCAATTGAAATAAAACCAACATTACTCTCTCTGGTGGAGTAAATTTGCCTATTCGTATGTCTAAACTTAAGAATTATATATTTGTTGCCAAAGTTAACGTGACCCGACTTTGGGCACTGCTTAAGACGATATTTTGTAAGTGTCATAGTTTGAGTAAACAACTCAGGTGGAGAATATGCTAGAAAATGATGATGCAATCCAAACCAGTTCCAAGGGAATGAGTAGTTTTTTTCTGAATAGTCTCACACGTGTTCATAACAATTTCAACCAATGAGGATGGACCAAAAGTTATTTTGTTGAAGAAAGTCCTATATTCTAATCACTTTGATTCTGATATAACTCGAGTCTGATCATAAAGGCGATTATTAGCTTATGGTAAGTTACTTGACTGAATAAGAAAGAAAGGACTTTGAAATATTTTGTACATGATTGCTATTGATTATGATTTGAATTGGATAATGTTTATAAAATTGAACTATTATTTCTATGTTCACTAACTTGATTATGTTATACATTATACTTGTGAGTTTTGATTGATAGAGTATTTCTTTTGCTGCATGTGTATCAGGCTAATGAACATTGTTGAGGATTTGTAAGTTGAGAGAGTGTGTAAGGGAGAAAGGAGTTTAGAATGAAATATGTTTGAAATTTAGTGCTGCCTTAATTTGACTTTTGCAGAAGGAGCTTGCTCTTTTTCTTTGATGCTCTTGATTCACTTCAGACTGCAGTGATTACCAGATCACGGTGGAGTGTGTATCCAATGTTGTCGTTGAACTTATCAGTAACATGTTGCTGTAAGTTGATTCTGTGAATTCTGTTCAAGAGCCAATATGGCGAAAATTAAAACTTGAGTTTGGTCTGAAGAATTCATGAAGATTTCTTGAACATATCTCCAGGTGTACACAAAGATTTTGGAACATTCCTCCTGATGTGTTTGATAGCTCATGGGAAATTCTGGACGATTCTCCACAGTGTGTTTGGAGAACACATCGAAGATTCTGGAACAGTTGTGAAACGTGCCTAGAAGGGGTACGTGGGACCATCGTCTAAATAAGAAAGACAGTGGCTTGTTGCAAACCTCGTGATTGTGAATACGTGCTAGTGACAGCAGCCATCAATTACATTGACCATAATTATCTCTCTAAAACTCTACTCTCATTTCTGTGATGAATTATATCCATGAACATGATTTTTGAGAGAGAGAGAGAGAGAGAGAGAGAGAGAGAGAGAGAGAGAGAGAGAGAGAGAGAGAAATATAGATAGATAGATAGATAGATAGATAGATAGATAGATAGATAGATAGATAGATAGATAGATAGATAGATAGATAGATAGATAGATAGATAGATAGATAGATAGATAGATAGATAGATAGATAGATAGATAGATAGATAGATAGATAGATAGATAGATAGATAGATAGATAGATAGATAGATAACTGTTAATTTGACTGCTGATGTCTATGCTATGATAAACTGACGGAGTGTCTAACATTTAATTAAACGTCGTTGTGAAGTGATGTAAACATCTACACTCTTTGATTATATTCATATGTTCTATATTTGATTATTGATCTTAATACATATTTTGTTAAATATATTGGCCTTCTTACACATATTGATAACCATATGTTGGAGAAATAGTGGGTGGATTGGGGCTCGCTAAATACAGATTACAGACTGATTTATCTTCTCCTTTGCTAAGAAGTTTTCCATCCACGAAAATATTAAAGTGAGAGTAAATGTTTGTCTTTGATGTTGTGGAAGAGATTAACGCTTATAGTGTCCGCATATCTGCCAGGTGAGAGAGACGAGGCTGTCTTCAGGAGAATTATTAATAACATAAATTAAAATTCTCATGAATTGCAGTTAGTTATGGATGATTAATATATAATCACAACCAATAACTAGGATGGCGGTGTGTCACACTAGCATAGCTGTCACCTAAGGTCCACTGTGCAATTGAGACAAAGCCTACATTGCTAGCATAGTTGTCATCTAGGGTTCACAGCGCAAATGAGACAAAAACAACATTATTGTCATAGCATGATCTAGGTCTCACTCTTTATTAAAACATCTTTCGAGTGTGATTCATATTTCTTTGAAAACTTTATTATTACTGCTCATCTAGTTCCGAAATCCAAACTAATTCATTAAGACATCTTATTGAGTGCCATTCCTATTTCTTTGAAAACTTTATTATTACTGCTCAGCGAGTTCCGAAATCCAAACTAATTCGAAAAGCAAGATGGTGTTTTCTAAAAGTACTGACACAATGTCAACACAATTTAATAAATATTCAATCCCCCACAACCCCCTCACCCAGCATGAAAGCGGCGGAAGCCGGAAGTGTCCCCTACATTCAATCAATCAACCAACTTTGCCAATACATTTAGAATTGTTGACTTTTCTGAAATATCTAGGTCTTTATAAAAATAAATATATGTCTGAAGTTAATTCCTGTTCACTTGGTCTTTAAGAAATTATTAGCATTGTGTACCAAGCACTCTAGTTCAAAGTTGAAATCAATTACCATATCGGATCAGTCAACTCGAGTTCACTGATATCAGATACTGATGTCTTGATTTGAGCTGTACCAAGTGATATATTCACTCTAACATGGTATCAATCGGAAATATTTTTAAAAAGTAAAAATACAAACCTTTTTTACCTTAGGCAATGATTGTTTCTTTTAGTGCTAGACTCGAGTGCTTGATCCTCTGCAAACTGCATTCCAGTTCGAAGAAAGCTTAAGTGATTAAACCACCTGATTAAAGTAGCCATTCAAACGCGAGCAAAACGCATTTTGAGTAAAAGTTTCGGAGAGATCTACATGAGGTGTGGTGGAGATACAGCAATCGATGAATGATGCTTTTTTCTTTTATAATCAATCATAATTTAGGTCTATGAATGCTAAAATGCGCGTTACATAATTACAAAAAATTTGCTAATTTTTAGCAAAAAAAATATAGACCTAAATATAATGCATTAATTGTGATTTAGTTGTCTTAGTGTGTGAAGTATTTTGCTGTTAAAAACGTTGTCTAGTTACAAATCACACACACTAATTTAAAAATTTCGTCATGAAGTTTACTATTTTGTGACAGAGAAACGTGACCATTTTAATAGCAGCATATAATATTTAAAGATATCTGTTATTTCATTCATTTATTTCCAGATTGTTGTGACTCTTTCCTGGAAATTAGTTTTAGACTACTGAAAGTAGATATTAGTTATTAAAACAGCATTGAAATCAGGCATATATTGTACATATTACGTTGTAATTATTATGTAATTACTGTAATTATTATGTAAGTGTATTGACAACTTACAGCAACGTTTCTGATCTGGTATCCGGCAAACCATCGCAACATTTCAGTAAATGCAGAAAACACCCTCGTCATCTCCTCTGGTAACAAACAAAGAAATAAATAAACTCGGTCTGATTGGCATCGATGGTCTCTAAGTAACGGTCTCTAAGGTAACATGTATGATATTCAGCTCAAAGTTTTTTTTATTGTTGTTGCATTTATGAGTACATCACAGTTATTTCCCCTTCACATGATTATATCTACTCCTTTGTTCAAACGAAGTGAAGCCCCATAATCATATTTACTATTATTTAAGCCGATGTTCAAACTATTCACACACACGCGCACACACACACACACACACAGAGCATAACTATGCCAGTGTAAGCGCCATAATACGTACCACTTGCTGTCTCTATTTTTCTTTTTGAAATAAAAGTAGTCAATGATTAATAAGAGTTGAATGGAGAAAGATGCCAACACACACACGCATGCACACTGACATACACAACCTATTTGCGATTTTTCTTCGCTTCAATTCATATTGTCATCATATATTAGGAAACACGAAAGAATATTTCAAGTGTCGCATTCCACATATTTTAGTACAAGCTAGCTCGGTTTTATTTTCACTGCAGATAACAAATTGTAATATGAAGACAATGTAAAAAAAAAATCCGTATGTTACTAAATATTACCTTAAAGGAATTTTACTTAAATATTTTTCAAACTGCCTGTTTGGCAGTATGATCATTTTGTCCCAGTTATTTATATGTTGTTGTGTCTAACAGCCTACATATACTAGACCTGGCAGGTCCTTGATGGCATTTTTAAGAGTACTGTCCAGGGTTGTCAGCTTTACGGACGAGCCAAATTTTATACCAATATCGTTCCGTTCAACCATCAACAATTCCTTGATGTGCGTGGCTGCCACAAGTACTGGGTAGAACTGATTCTTTAGTTTGATCTCGACTCCTGAAATGTAAAGCTTCTATATAGTTTCCTAAGGCTGCTATGTTATGACATATTCTTTGAAAGATTTATGCTAAAGATATCTTAATTTAAAAAAAAATAATGATGCATTATTTGTCACTTCTGTTGGACTGACTCAGGAAATTAAAAACATTAATAGTAACACATTTTGTGTTTTTGATAGTTTATTTCTTTGCTTGGGTGTTCATTTCTTCATTTGGTTGTTTGCTGCTTTGTTTGAGTGTTTAATTCTTAGTTTGCTTCTTTATTTCTTTGCTCGAATGCTTATTTCTTAATTTTCCTGTCTATTGCTTCAATTGCTTATTTGTTTGTATATCAGTCAGCTGTGAAGGTAACAGAGCACAGCATCCCGGGCTATTGTTACAATGCAATGTGTATTATGTCAGCTACAAACATGTTTCAAGAGAGAATCTTTTGCTACAAGGAACAGTACCATGTCAGCTGGAGACTACTGACTACACTACTGAGCAGGGTTAAGTGGGAAGAATATTTTCATTATTATTGATGACTGAATTTAATTTAAATCAATAAAGTAACTTGCTGGATCTAAACAACTCTAAAATGCCTCATAGCTGGCTGTTGTTGCACTGCGATGTATTGACGGGTCACGATATGTTGCTTTGGTCAGTCAAACTTAGATGTAATGACCAGTCATACTGAAATGTATTAACCTGTCAAACGGGAATGATCAGTGGTATACTTCTGTGCTGATCAGCATCCTACTTACACTGGTTAATATTACTAAGATATTTGGGTTTGACATGCTGCTAGCACTGATCAGAATCAGGTTAGCATTGGCTTTCGTATTGTTGGCACAGGGTCTCCTGTTGGCATTGGTTGCCGTGATAATACTGACTAATCTCCTGCTTGCATTGGTTGCCGTGTTGTTGTTACTGACTAGTCTCCTGTTGGCATTGGTTGCCGTATTGTTGTTACTGACTAGTTTTCTGTTGGCATTGGTTGTCGTATTGTTGGCACTGACTAGTTTTCTGTTGGCATTGGTTGTCGTATTGTTGGCACTGACTAGCTGCCATATATTTGTAAATGGAAGATTATATTCTCAAAGTTAAATTCCTGGACAAACTCATTACAACATATAGCAAAGAAATGCAGATAAATATTATTGACGACTCAAGTTAATTATTTCCCTTCACCTACACATGATGACACGAATTATGAATTAATCCATATAGCAAGAACACAACCAGTGGTCTGACTGCCAAAGACTGGAAGTATAGCTCATCCTAGAAATGAATTCTCTAGGTTGGAAAGATATCTGTTAAAAAAAATAATTCTCTAGGATAGAAATATGTCTGTTAACATAAATTAAATTCTCTAGGAGGAAAAGATATCTATTAACAAAACTAATTATCTAAGATGGAAAGATATATATTAACAAAAATTAATACTCTAGATGAAAACATAGCTATTAAAGAAAATTAAATCTCTAGGATGAAAAGATATCTTCAACAAAAATTTATTCTCTAGTATTCTCTAGTAGGAAAAGATATCTATTAACAAAAACTAATTCTTCCTTTCAGGCTGTCGTTAGAGTTTATGATTAGCCATTTTCATTGTTTGTGTTGACAAGTTTTGTATGTATTGTTTATTTGCACTGTAATATGTATGCCAGTCGTGTATTGGATAGTTGTGACGCCAACGCCACTCTAGTTATTGGTTATTATTATTATTTAATCATTCATAACTAATTACAAGGGATGAGACTCTTAATTTATGTTATTAATAATTCTCAAGAAGACATCACTCGTCTCTCTCACTTGGCGGATATGCGGGCGCTGTAAACGTATAATCTCCACGCACACTCAAGCAACTAGTAAACTTTAAATCTAGTTACTTAAAATGCACAATAATTGTAAACAATATAATCTCCACACATCAATAATGGAAACAAGTGTAATACATGTATCAATACAATATGCAATCAATAATATAAAAGTCAAAAAGTGTAATAAAAACAAAATCATAGATTAAGAAAGATAGATAAAGCAAGACAAGTTCTAGATAGTGTTATAAAAATAATGTGTGAGAAAGACTGCTTCTAGAAATGTCTATTCTTAATCAATTGTATTTCTTTTTATTTAATTAGGGATTCCAGTTAAGTTCTAAGCTCAAGAAATGTTTCAACAATTGTTTTCCCCATTTACTGATTTCAATACTGTGACAATTAGTTTAACAATTTTGAACACATTTGTGCTGATCCTGTACAGAGCCTACCCACGTTATGTGATCTCAATGCCACCCTAGTTATTGGTTATGATTGTTATTATTATTATTTAATCATCCATAAATAATTACAAGTGATGAAAATCTTAATTTATGTTATTAATAATTCTCCAGAAGACATCACTCATCTCTCTCACTTGGCGAATATGTGGGCGCTGTAAACGTTTTCTTTCTTCCACAACATTAAAGACAAACATTTACCATCACACAATATTTCTGTAGGTGGAAAGCTTCTTACCAAAGGAGAAGACAAATCTGTCTTTTAATCTAAATTTAGCGAGCCCCCATTCACACACTGTCTCTCCAACATATGGCTAGCAATATGTGTAAGAAGGTCAATAAATGTAACAACAAATTTATTAAATCATTAATCAAATATACAACATATGAATAATGATTAAAAAAATTGACATTTACATCACTTCACAACAATGTTCAATTAATGCTGGACAATCATTCAGTTTATCATAGGATAGACATAGCAGTTAATTAACATAAATATATAATCAAGTTCATGGATGTCATATTATCAGGGAAATGACAGTGGAGAAATAATTCAAGTCACTGTATATAACCTTTTCAAAGATGGTAGCTGTTGCCGACATGTGTTCACAATCATGTGGCTTGCATCAAGTCACTGTCTTACTTATTCAGGTGACAGTCCCTCTGCCCCTTCTAGGCATATTACGCAACTGTCTCAGAATCTTCAATGCATTCTCTAAGCACACCATAGAGAATCGTCTAGAAAGTCGTATGCAATATCAAGCACATCAGGAGGAATGTTTCAGAATCAATGTGTGGTACTCAACACACCACAAGGAACATTCAAAATAATCTTTATGAATTCTCGAGACTGAACTCAAGCCACCATTTCCAACATATTGGCTCTTGAATGGAATTCACAGGAATCAACTTACAGCATCATGCTTTACTGATAAGTTGACAACAATGCTGGATTCACACATCAATGTGATCTAGTAGAGCATAGTAGTCACTGCTGCCTGAAGTGAAAGGGAAAATAGGCCTGCTCCCTCATAAGTTAGCAATCCCCTTTCTGACTGGACTCGAGTTATATTCAAATTCAAAGTGACTAGAATACTTCTTCAAAATAGTTTTGGTCCATCCCCATTTGATGAATATGTTATGAACCATTGTGAGACTATTAGTCAGAAAAACTACTCAAACTGGAACTGGTTTGGATTGCATCAGCACTTTCTAGCATATTTTCCACATGAGGTGTTTACTTCCAACTTTGACACTTACAAACAATACCATCGTAATGAGTGCCCAAGGCTGGTCACTTGGACAATTTAACAATTTATATAACATTTAAGTTTAGAAATAGGGATAGGCAAATTTACTCTTCCACACCAGTCATACTGTTTGTATTTTGCCAGTCATACTGTTTGTATTGGCCAGTTGTACTGTTCATTGGCCAGTCATACTGTTTGTATTGGCCAGGCATACTGTTTGTATTGGCCACTCATACTGTTTGTATTGGCCAGTCACACTGTTTGTATTGACCACTCATACTGTTTGTATTGGCCAGTCATACCGTTTGTATTAGCCAGGCATACACTTTTTATTGGCCAACCGTATTGTTTATGTTAAGTTAAATTGCACTAAATGTGCCCATGCACAGTGAGCGAGTCAGTAAAGACATCGACTGAGTACGTACCTATTTCAGTGTTACCAATGACAATTCTGCTGGAAGGGTGGTTTCTTTTTATATTAAGAAGTTCTTGGAGAGTTGTAGGACGATACCACGTGACTCTTGGTCCAACAAATGTAAGTGACTGTCGATGGAGTATGTTTCTCTCTAGCTGCAGAAGAAAACCAATTGTTTTAGTTCCAATAGCTGGAAATACATTTATGATATGTGTTTGTGTTCTAAAGAATTGCAAATATTTGGGAAATGTTCATATTTAGTAGCGAGTTAGAAAAAAACTAGGATTCGTTGGATCACTACAGGCAACAGTTAGTCGTCAAGGTGGTCAGGAACTCAAAGGTATACTATACTCTAATCAAATAGGCCATATTACACTATGATCATTAAAATAATACTATATTATGATCACAAAGGCCATACTATAACATGATCTATAGGCCATCTCGTACTACGATCATAAAGGTCGTACTATACTATGATCTTAAAGGCCATACTATATCATAATCATAGACCATAGTATACAATGCACATAAAGGCATGAAATCAAATGTCAGTTATATGTTATTTTAATAAAAGAAGTCCTGGGTGTTGGTTTTAGATATATAAAACATATCTAGATTCAACATGGGAGAGAGAGAAAGGGAGAGACTGAAGGACATAGCAGATTTAGTTAGTGACAAATAAATCATTTATATATCAACTGAAAAGCAAGTAAATTTCATACCTTCAGAAAAGGTGGGAAAATTACTTCTTGAGATGGATCCATGGCACGTGGCATTTGCTATTGTGAGTATAAACGAAAAGTTAATTTACACTGAGTTACTATTTTATGCTGCGATGTATATTTCACACCACAAAACAGCATACCACAACCTTCCATATAAACGCATGATTTTATTCCACAAAACAGAATAGCACAACCTTCCATATAAACGCATGATTTTATTCCACAAAACAGAATACCACAACCTTCCATATAAACGCATGATTTTATTCCACAAAACAGAATAGCACAACCTTCCATATAAACGCATGATTTTATTCCACAAAACAGAATAGCACAACCTTCCATATAAACGCATGACTTTATTCTAAAAAACAGCATAACACAATATTCAGTACAGACAAATTTGTTATATTTGTTGTGCTCTTATCAATACTGTGTACAAAATGATAGTTGAGCTACTTTTGTTTTAAATCTATTTATTTGTTTGAAATAAATACTTTACTATCAATATTACATCTATGTTTAATATCATTCTGATAATTGTTTTGAAACAATGATGACATATCTTTAAGAAAACGTATGTAAATAGTATTAGGATACTTTCTGTAAGTAGTATTTTATAAATGAATTATTATATTTCACTGTCATTTTTTTGCATTTCTAAATAATTGCTTTTATTACCATTATGTCACATCGCTTTGGATGGGACTTCTACACTGAACAATCTACATGGTACTCGGGATTCCAGAATATAAATGAATGAAACCAAGTCCCTACAGAGATGTCCAGGGCCAAGAACATCCCAAGATGGTAGGCCCCAGACCAGCTCAGGAAAGAAAGAAATGAATGCATCCACCGCACTTTCTTTAATAATTTATTATTATCACAAAATTCCCATTATTATCATCACAAAATTCCCATTTTCATCATCACAAAATTCCCATTATTATCATCACAAAATTCCCATTTTCATCATCACAAAATTCCCATTATTATCATCACAAAATTCCCATTTTCATCATCACAAAATTCCCATTATTACCATCACAAATTCCCATTACTATTCTTCGTTATAATTTTCGTTTTCGATTTCACTAGTGTGACATTATCCTATTATTGGCACGTTAAAACAATTATTAATATTAAAACATTCCATATAACCAGTGTTTCACTTTTATTTCTTGTTGACTAAAATCCTTGCAATCAGTAATTCACTTTTATTTCTTGTTGACTAATTTTTTTGCAATTAGTAATTCACTTTTATTTCTTGTTGACTAAAATCCTTGCAATCGAGGTTTCACTTTTATTTCTTGTTGACTAAAATCCTTGCAATCGGGGTTTCACTTTTATTTCTTGTTGACTAAAATCCTTGCAATCGGGGTTTCACTTTTATTTCTTTTTGACCAAATCCTTGCAATCGGGGTTTTACTTTTATTTCTTGTTGACTAAATCCTTGCAATCGGGGTTTTACTTTTATTTCTTGTTGACTACACTTTTATTTCTTGTTGACTAAATCCTTGCAATCGGGGTTTTACTTTTATTTCTTGTTGAGCACTTCACATGCAGCACAAACATGTGCCTTTTGCGTTTGAAAGTATCATTATTATATAATTACATGTATCTGTTTTACAGAACAATGCACTTACAGAGTTACATGCACTGCCATCTGCAAACATCCGTCTGAGTTCATTGATCTCCGCAGGCGTATTTCTGCAGCATGTTTGTTTGGGGCAGCATTCCTGTCACAGAAGTAAAGTAAAACTATGAAGTGTCAACAGAACTGTCTGAAGTGTCAAGAGAACTATGTCTGGAATTGACTATATCTGAAGTGTCAACAGAATTAACAATGTCTGAAGTGCCAACAGAACTAACTATAACTATAGTGTCAATTGAACTAATTATAGCTGAAGCGTCAACAGATCTAACTATATCTAAGTGTCAACAGAATTAACTTTGTCTGAAGTGTCAACAGAACTAACTCAGTCTGAAGTGTAAACAGAATTGACTATATCTGATGTTTCAACAGAATTAATACTGTCTGAAGTGTTACCACAACTAATTCTGTCATCAGAACAATGTCTGAAGTGTCAACACAACTAACTAACTAACTCTGAAGTGTCAACAGAAGTAATTATGTCTGAAGTGCCAACAGAATGACTTTGTCTGAAGTGTTAACAGAACTAATTATATCTAAAGTGCCAACAGAACGACTTTGTCTGAAGTGTCAAAAGAACTAATTATGTCTAAAGTGCCAGCAGAATGACTTTGTCTAAAGTGTCAACAGAACTAACTCTATGTGAAGCTTGAAAGTATCTGGAGAGTGAACACGACTAACTATACACGAAGTGTAAATAAAAATCTTAAATGTAAACATAATGTTGTGTTACATGTGAACAGAACTCTATTTTAACTATAACCAGGAAACTAATAAGAAGAGAATTCCTTACATCTCGTATTGCAGACTATCAAAATATTATTAATGGAATCTGAAACTTTACCTTGACACTAGCTATGAAGGTTATCAAAATATTTATCCAGATTTTCCCGTCGAAATATATATTTACCTACACTGCCAAACCGGGAGTGTTGATCAAAAATAGTTTAACATTAAAACATTTTTAAAAAGTAATTAATCTACGATCTGTTGAAATGACTCCGGTGGCACTTATTTAATTAATTCAATGTCAGCACAACTAAACACAATGACAATCATTTCAATATGTCAGTACAACTAAACACAATGACAATCATTTCAATATGTCAGCACAACTAAACATAATGACAATCATTTCAATATGTCAGCTCAACTAAACACAATGACAATCATTTCAATGTCAGCACAACCAAACACAATGACAATCATTTCAATATGTCAGCACTACTAAACACAATGACAATAGTTTACATTCATTTGCACAAAGTTCCTTTTCATATGAAATATGGATACAAACCATATCCTCCATTAGAACATCTCCATCCCCGTCTGTTTTATCATTTCAAAGCTTTGAAGTTTTTACTGTAAGGTCTTACTAATCCATAATTATGTTTTATCATTACATAGCTTTGATGCTTTTACTGTATGGACCTTTCTAAGCCATAATTATGTTTTATCATTACAAAGCTTTAAAATGTTTACTCTATGGTCTTACTAATCCATAATTATGTTTTAAACTTTCAGAGCTTTCATGTTTTTACTGTATGGATCTTTCTAACCCATAATTATGTTTTATCATTACATAGCTTTGATGTTTTTATTTTATGGACCTTTCTAACCCACAATGATGTTTTAAATTTACAGAACTTTAATGCTTTTACAGTAATGACCTTTCTAACACATAATTATGTTTTAAACTAAAATAACTTTATTTGTCTTCAATGTATGGACTTTTCTAAGCCTTAATAATGTTCTAAACTTGAAGAGATTTAATGTTTTTACTTTGTGGACTTTTCTAACCCATACTTATGCTTTGAATTTACAGAGCTTAAATGTTTTCACTTGGCAGATATGTGGGCGCTTTAATCGTTTTCTCTCTTTCTCAACATTAAAGACAAACATTTACCGTCACACAATATTTCTGTAGGTGGAAAACGTCTTACTAAAGGAGAAGACAAATCCGTCTTTAATCTATATTTAATAAACTCCCTTTCTTTTACAACATAAGGTTATCAATATGTGTAAGAAGGTTAATAAATTTATTAAATCAACAATCAAATGTAAATATAAGAAATACAATGAAAAAGTATTACTTGACATACATATTTTCATGAAACCACGTTTGAAAAGTTTTTGCATTTATAGTCTTATATCCTAAATACAATTCATCAATAGTGTCAGTACAAATCACAGGATAGTTGTTATCAGAGAACAGAAATGGAGTTACTTGAGGTAAGATAGTAAGACATCAAATCACATATTAAAAAAAACACAGACAAAAATCACAAAACATATATCAATGTACTGTCCTATTTAAAGCACAGAAATATAAGATTTTCACACAGGTAGAATGCTACAGCAATCGTATATTAAAGCACAGAGATAGGTTAAAAATATATCACACTGGTAAGCCATCAAAGCTCTGTGATGTTAAAACACACATTGGTTGAAAGGTTCACACAGGTAAGACATCAAATCTCTGTGATGTGGAGTCGAGAGTCGGAGTCATGAAGTCGGAAAAATATCCGGACTCTGATTCCAAATTTGACGAGACAAGACTAAGACAGATCCACGTTTGAACCTTACAGCATGTAAACTAAATACAAAAATAAAATAGCACCTGAAGGTAGTTGTTTATTTATTTAATTTAGTGCATTTTAAGGAATGGAAGTAAAATGTCTTTGTGATGTGATTGAAATAGTGAACTTACAAAATCTTCTGCTGTATAAATTAGAAGTTCGTTAAAAGATATATAATACGAAGATGAGGCGATAGGTGTGTCACTACAAGACGACATTCAATCATCTTGATCAATAGTAAGTTTGAAGATGAAGATTTTGAAAAATATCTAGATATACAGGATTGATTCAAACGTCGGTGCTTAAATTTAGAAATTTCGGAGAAAGGAAACTCCATCAAAAATAACTAAATTAAGATAAATTTTTAACAAGCACTGAAAGAGGTTCAGAGATTTGACCGAACCTCTGAACTGAGCGTTTTAAATGCCATACCCTACCACCCCGAGATTATTCAATATGACGCTTTGACTGTTACATCTTTACCACCGACCCAAGTCAATGTGGAACGTTTACTTTATTCTCTCAGAAATCCGATTTGAGAGCAGCAGTGAAGCCAGATCTATTAAAAGTGATCATATTTAAGAACCAATTCAATTAGGACTTTTTAGGTAAATATTATCCTATTAAGTATATTTATAGTTTGCGGGGTTTTGTATTAAATTTTATTGTACGATTGAAAAATAGTTTCAAAAGAAAATCTATGAAAGCACTTTATTTATTGACATCTATACCATACTTATACATATAACTCCATATAAGTATATAATTTTATGCCATATGCTATTAGTAATAAATTACAGCTGGAGTCTGGAGTCGGACTTTTAAAATTTCAAGAGTTGGAGTCGGAAATTTTGTGGCCGACTCTTCAATCTGGCTGAGTCACATATGGGTTAAAAATTCCACACATTTAAAACACCAAAGCTCTGTATGGTGGAGTAAATTTGCCTATCCCTACTTCTAAACTTAATTGTTATATAAATTGTTAAATGTCAAAGTGACACTGCTTATGATGATATATTTGTAAGTGCCAAACATGGAGTAAACCACTAAGGTGGGAATATGCAAGAACTTGCTGATGTAATCCAAACAAGTTCCAAGCGGATAAGTAGTTTTTTTTATGACTAACAGTCTCACACTTACTAATAAAATCATCCAATGGGGATGGACTGAAAAATATTTTAATGAAGAATTTCTATATCTAATCATTTCGATTTCGAGTCACTCAAGTCCAGGTCATAAAGGCGATCGTTATCTATGTGCTTTAACAACACAATTCTACCTGTGTGACAATTTGAAATATAAAATGTGTGCTTTAACAACATACTTCTACCTGTGTGACAATTTGAAATATAAAATGTGTGCTTTAACAACACACTTCTACCTGTGTGACAATTTGAAACATAAAATGTGCTTTAACAACATACTTCTACCTGTGTGACAATTTGAAACATAACATGTGTGTTTTAACAACACACTTCTACCTGTGTGACAATTTGAAACATAAAATGTGCGCTATAACAAGAGAGTGCAATGCAATCCTACCTGTGTGAATGTCTTAAATCCACTGAGAATTGGCCTGTAACCGGTGCACCGACATAAATTTCCTGAATTCAAGAAAAAATTAACCCTTCAGTTTAAAGGTCAATAATATGCTTTTATAGTAACAAAATAGATTCTGCAAACCATAAAAATACCTGTATAATAGATGAAGTTATCTTCAAAATACCATCTTATGTGACAATATCTATAACTTTAATGTCTGTGTGGTAAGATGTGCATGAACACATCTCAATGTCTTTGTGACAAAAAACGAATAAATCTAAAGGTCTTTGTGACTATATGTACACATTTCAATGTCTTTGTGACTATATATATATATATACATTTCAATGTCTTTGTGACTATATGTACACATTTCAATGTCTTCGTGACTTTATGTACACATTTCAATGTCTTTGTGACTATATATACACATTTCAATGTCTTCGTGACTATATGTACACATTTCAATGACTTTGTGACTATATGTACACATTTCAATGTCTTTGTGACTATATATATATACATTTCAATGTCTTTGTGACTATATGTATACATTTCAATATCTTTGTATATTTCAGTATCTTTGTGGTAAAAAGTATACATCTTGTGGAGGAGTAAATTTGCCCATCCTTATTTCTAGACTTAATTGTTAAATAAATTGTTAAATTGTCAATTGACCCGATCTTGGGTACTCCATATGATGGTATATTTTAAAAGTGTCAAAGGTAGAAGAAACAACTCAGGTGGAGAATAGGCTAGAAATTGCTGATGCAATCTAAATCAGTTCCAAATGGTTGAGTAGTTTTTCTAATAGTCTCACACTTGTTCATAACAAATTCATCCAATGGGAATGGACCGAAAGTTTCTTTGTTGAAGAAATACTCTATTCTAATCACTTTGAATTTGAACATAACTCAAGTCCGATCATAAAGATAATCGTTACCTCGTGAGAAATCATATTTTTCACTTGTCACTTCATGCTACAGTGACTACTATACTCTGCTTGGTCACGTTGGAGTGCAAATCCAGAATTGTCATCAACATATCAGTAAAACATGTTGCTGTAAGTTGATTCCTGTGAATTCCATTCGAGAGCCAATACTGTGGAAATGGCGGCTTGAGTTTGGTCTCGAAAAGTCATGAAGATTATTCTGAATGTACAATTTTGGTGTGTTGAGTAAACACACATGAAAATTCGAGAACATTCCTCCTAATGTGCTTGATAGTGCATGTGAAATTCAGGACGATTATCTAAGGTGTGCTTGGAGAGCACATCAAAGATTCTGGAGCAGTTGTGTAACATGCCTCTAGAAGAGACACGTTGGGCCATCGCCTAAATAAGAAAGACAATGACTTGTTGCAAATCGCATGATTTGTGAACACATGCCAGCGACAGCTGATATCTTTGAAAAGGTTATTAATTATTTTTCTCAAACTCTGGTCTCATTTCCGTGATGATATCCATGAAATTGTTTATATATTTATGTTAAATGACTGCTAATGTTTATGCTAGGATAAACTAAATTATTCTCTAGCTTTAATTGAACATTGTTGTTTTCATCTTTTCTAATCAATCCGCTCTATTTTTTTTTTATTTTGATACAAACTATAAGAAAATAATTAACTGAAACTCTTTAGCTGCATCTAATTCTAGTAACACAAATAAGATGTAATGACCATATATGGTGTATAGTTACTGATTTGTAAATAAACAAAGATATAAATGACTTCAAGTGAGAATATATTTAATGTTCTCATTAATCATCGAAATTACTTTTTACACACACACACACACACACACACACACACACACACACACAAACACAAACACAAACACACACACACACACACACACACACACACATACACACACACACACAAATTCATAAAACAGAATTGATTAAAGTCTAATTCGTCAAGTTGAATCTCCCCTATTACCTACAAGTGATGTCTCCATCTCACGGGCAGAAGGGGTGGGATTGTTGCGTAGAAGGGTGTACATGGACATGACAAATCCGGGTGTACAGAATCCACACTGAGAGCCATGCGATGCAGCAATCTGTTCCTGAAAAAGTAATTTTAAAAGATCAATCAACAGAAGAAAACGAATAAATGAATATTTTGATAAAATGTGCGCCCTGTAATTTGAAATTTCACAAATGAAAAGTTGGTGATAGAAATTGTTCCTGTTAATACTAAAATAAAATTTGCATCGCATACTTAGAAAGAGGGATCGTTCTTATTTTCCCATTAGTACATCACAATCCTGCCATTTTGACATATTTGTCTCTCTTTTCATTTGAAGTGTACTTCGACCTCTTAAATCACAGTCAAATCAACTCTTGACACTTCGATAGGTCTATTTTTATTTTCTGGTTTCTTCAACCTCATGCAAATATTCAAAAAGTGTATTTCACTCAACAGGATTTGGGAGCAATACAAAGCCTTCATGGAAATAGTGTTTGTATAGAAAATAACCTGTAGTTTCACTCAATTCACAATGTATTCGCTCAATTATGAATTTGTCTACCGTTTGAGGTGCTACATCCGTGTACTAGAACTTGTGTACAATAAACATATCTATTTTTAGTTGGTATTGTTACACTATCTTGTTGGGTACTTTACTTCAGTCAGCATGTAATGGTGTGTATACCTTACGTCACTCAGCATGTATTGTCTATGTTTACCTTATGTCAGCCAACATCTACTGGAAGCGTTAACCTTATGTCAGTCAGCATATAATGGATGTGCTTATTTTACGTCAGTCAACATGTATTGTGTATGTTCACCTTACGTCAGGCAGCACATACTAGATGTTTTTACCTTACGTCAATCAAGACGTAATGATATTTGCCTTAGGTCAATCAATATATAATGTGTATGCTTAATTATGTCCGTCAATATGTATTGTGTATGCTTATATTACGTCAGCCAACATGAATTGTGTAATCTAACCTTAGATCAACTAGCATGAATTGTGTATGTTTACATTACGTCAGTCAGTATGTACTGGATGAGTTCATCTTACGTCAGTCTATATGTAACGTGTATGTTTATCTTACGACAACCAGTATGTTTTGGATATGTTTACTGTAGGTCAGTCAACATATGCATATTTACCTCGTGTCATTCAATATGTATTGTATATGTTTACTATTCGTCAGTCAACATTTATTGCGTATGTTTACCTTACGTCAATCAGCATTTATTGCGTGTGTTTATCTTACGTCAGTCGGCATGAACTGAATATGTTTACCTTAAGTCACTCAACATGCACTGAGTGTATATTTAATTTACGTCAGTCAACATGTAATGCTGTTTGCTTTACATCAGTCAAAATTTGTGGTGTTTATATGAATTATATGCTTTACATCAGTCAAAATGTGTTGTGTATGTTTGCTTTACGTCAGTCAAAATGTGTAGTGTATGTTTGCTTTACAACAATCAACACGTACTGGCTGTGTTTACAGTACCTCAACCAACATACTAGGTGTGTTAAGTCAGCCAACTAGTACTGGGAATGTTTGTCTTTTCAGCCAAGACATAAAGGGTTCGTTTATCTTTTTAGCCAAGATGTATTGGACATGATTACCTTAAGTCAACCAACATGTAAGGGTGTGTTTATCTTAAATCAACTTATATATACTGGGAATTGTCAGCCGGTCCTATATAGAGATTTATTACCTTGTCAGTATATCCTCCTGTGCAGGGTAAATTTGTCAATCCATATTTCTAGACTTAATTCTTATATAAATTGTTAAATTGTCAAAATGACCCGATCTTAGGCACTCCATACGATGGTATTTTTTGTAAGTGTCAAAGTTGGAAGTAAACAACTCAGGTGGAGAATATGCCAGAAATTGCTGATGCAGTCCAAACCACTTCCAACTGGGGATGAGTAGATTTTCTGACTAATAGTTTCACACTGTTCATGACAAATTCATCCAGGGAGGATGAACCGAAAGCTATTCTGTTGAAGAAAGTTCCATGTTCTATTAACTTTGATTTTGATATAACTCATGTCCGGACATAAAGGCGATTGTTAGCTTATGGTAAGTTAACTGACTGATAAAGAAAGAATGGACTTTGAAATATTTTGTAGATGTTTTGATTATGATTTGAATTGGAAATATTGTGTGACAGTAAATGTTTTCTTAATGTTGTGGAAGAGAGAAAACGTTTACAGTGTCCACATATCCACCAAGTGAAAGAGACGAGTGGTGTCTTATAGAGAATTATTAATAATATAAATTAAGATTCTCATCACTTGTAATTTGGTATGGATGATTAAATAATAATAATAATAATAATAATCATTAACAAGTATATGTAACATAAAGTCTGCCTCTAAGTACTGACTACTGTAACATAAAATCTGCCTATCTATACTGGATACTGTAACAAAAGAATATTTGCCCCACTCCTTACTATGGATGACGATGTTGAAATGTTTACAGACGCCTTCAACACAGTCATAACAGAAGCTGCCAAGAACATCCTTGGACTCCATCGCCCAAAGAACAAACCCTGCGTTACAGAAGAAATTCTCAAAATGTGTGACACCCAGAGATACCTACAAAGAAACAAACAACAGGAAGACGGAATACAGAGAAATCAACAAACAGACCAAAAATGTTTGAAGCTAAAGAAAACTGGATCGGACAAAAGTGCACAGATTGAAAACAGTTTGAGACAAACCAACAGCAAACTGGCATTCCAAATTGTGAAAGATCTAACAAAAACAGCAACAAAAAAGAATCAACACCATTCAAGACAAAGATGGGAAATGCCTCACAGAATTCAATGAGGTAACAGAAAGATGGACTGAATATTGCAAAGAAATCTACAATCAACCATCCAAAGGAGACCCCGAAAGGCTTGCAGTGCCAGAGTCATCAACTAATGATGACTTTCCCATTCTCAAAGAAGAGGTGGAAGCAGCAGTAAGAGCACTAAAGAATGGGAAAGCAGCTGGAGTTGACAACATCCCAGTGGAACTTATCAAGGGTGGTGGAGAAGCAGTGCTAATTTTACTAACAAAAATTTGCAACAAAATCTGGCAGACAGGTGAATGGCCCACAACACGGACACACTCATTGATTATAACACTCCCAAAGAAAGGTAATATTCACTTATGTGCCAAAATTATAGAACTATCTGTTTGATTAGCCAATCTAGCAAAGTGATGCTGAAGGACATCTTGAACAGACTGAAACCCCAGGCAGAAGAAATTATCGCTGAAGAACAGGCTGAGTTTAGGGCTGGAAGAAGTACGACAGAACAAATATTCAATCTCAGGGTTCTGTGCGAAAAATACTCACAGCATCAACAATACATTTACCATGTGATCATAGATTTCAAAAAGGCCTTTGATAAAGTGTGACATGAGGCATTATGGGCCACAATGACGAAATGCAACATGGGTCAAAGGCTAACTAATATCATCAGAAATGCAGCGCAGAATACAAACACTTAAAATGAGATTCTACAGAATCATCCTTGGCATCTCTTAAAAGATCACATCACAAACGAAAATGTACGTAATATCATCAGACGTGAAGCTGGCGAATATGAAGACCTTCTCACCATTGTCCAAAACAGGAAGATGAAATGGTATGGCCATGTTACTCGAACCTACAACCTCTCCACAAGAATCCTACAGGGTAGCGTTATAAGTGGCAGAAAACGAGTCAGACAGAGAAAACTGTGGGCCGACAACATCGCAGAATGGTCTAAGAACAAATTTGCAGACAGTTTGACACATGACCGAGACAAGTGGAGGGAGCTGGTCAACCGCTCAGCGGCTCAGCGACCCAACGACCAAACTAGTTCAAGAGACAGATGATGACGAGATGATGAACACAAAGTCTGCCTATCTATACTGGATACTGAAACATAAAATCTGCTTATCTATAATGGGTAGTCCTACTGTAGCATAACGTGTACCTTCACTGGGTACTGTAACCATACGTCTTCTGTCTGTACTGGGTACTTTAGTCTAAACTGTCTGTCTATACTGGTACTGTAATTTAAAGTCTGCCTATATGTACCGGGTACTGTAGTCTTAAACTGTCTGTCTGTACTGGGTCTGTAATTTAAAGTCTGCCAATCTGTACTGGGTACTATAATTTAAAGTCTGCTATCTATACTGGGTACTGTAATTTAAAGTTTGCATATCTGTACTGGGTACTGTAATTTAAAGTCTGCCTATCTGTACTGGGTACTATAATTTATAGTCTGCCTATCTGTACTGGGTACTACCTAGTGTCTTTCTATCTGGGCACTGTAAAGTCTGCTGCCCTGTACTGGGTACTGCTAGTTTATCTCTGCCTTCTTATTTTTTTACATATATACGTCAGCTTACCTGTATTGGGTGCATGTGTGTTCGCAGACTTCCGATGCCTTCAACAGTCGTCACGGCCATTCCATGGAGTGAGCAGAGCGGCATGAGACAGGCGTTGGCGCTAAAATGACTTCGACCAGGCTTAGGACACACTCGAGTGATAATTGTTTGTACTATCAATCTATCTATCTATCTATCTATCTATCTATCTATCTATCTATCTATCTATCTATCTATCTTTTTTTATTCAATTGATTTTGAATCAGTCAAGCGCTTAAAAGCAAAATATTGCATGCTTTCTCATATTTTCACAGAATAATCTACGTGCACATATACATAATGATAGCTATACTTAGATTATTGTTTTCACTCTAAGCTCGATGAACATTTTGGCACAAATTAGCAACTTTTTCTTGTCCAAGTACTAAAGGGTATAAAATATATGACAAGTCTTCAACTCTTTTTTGCTGCCTTGGTATTTTAGTGTTTTAATACTTTCAAGGTATCAGATCTTTATTGTTCTACTAATTTATGGTTTTAATATCAACAAATATTTTTTCTTGCTAGTATTTTAGATTTTTTATTACATATAAGGAAAACATACGTCAAGGAATATCTCTTAGGGTGTCTACTTACTGTAATGTTTATACTTTTAGGGTGTATATTTACCTTAATGTGCATACTTCAGGTGGTTTTTAGGATGTCTATTAACTGTAATGTGTGTAATTTACGGTGTCTGTTTACTGTACTGTGTATAGTTTTAGGGTGTATATTTACTGTAATGTGGATAATTTTAGGGTGTCTATTTACTGTAATGTATATACTTTTAGGGTGTCTACTTACTGTAATGTGGATGATTTTAAGGTGTATATTTATTGTACTGTGTATACTTTTCGCCTGTGTATTTACTGTAATGTGGATAATTTTAGGGTGTCTATTTACTGTAATGTCGATACTTTTAGCCTGTCTATTTACCGTAATGTGAAGACATTTAAAGTTTGTGAAAGTTTTCAGAAAATTTCTGTAAAATATAAACGACGGTTACTACAAATAGAAGCGTATTAACACGCATACAAATTGAAAATAAATTGATTACAATCAACCAATCCCATCTCTTGAAGAATAATGATAGGAAAATAAATTGATTACAATCAACCAATCCCATCTCTTGAAGAATAATGATAGGAAAATAAATTGATTACAATCAACCAATCCTATCTCTTGAAGAATAATGATAGGAAAATAAATAATGATTTAGTTGTGTCTGTCTAGGTCCTCTAGGACATCCCCACAAAGGTCTCCACGCAGATGCCTTGCCAGCCCCGCAGCAAAGGATACACCACTGTGTCAGAGTCCGGGAGGCAGTAAGATATCATCACAGTACAGGCACCGCATCCCCCCTCTCCACAGGCTATCTTTGTTCCGGTCAGTCTGACTGAACTAAGGTCAGGGATCATACTACTGACAGCTGTTTAACTTGGACATTGAAACTATTCAGGCTAAGTGAGAAACTATAACAATCATTACATTGAATTTAAACACAAACGAACACACATTTACAAATATAACCTTTGTACAATCACATTTAAACAACAAACGAACACACATTTGTACAATCACATTTAAACAACAAACGAACACACATTTACAAATATAACATTTGTACAATCACATTTAAACAACAAACGAACACACATTTACAAATATAACATTTGTACAATCACATTTAAACAACAAACGAACACACATTTACAAATATAACATTTGTACAATCACATTTAAACAACAAACGAACACACATTTACAAATATAACATTTGTACAATCACATTTAAACAACAAACGAACACACATTTACAAATATAACATTTGTACAATCACATTTAAACAACAAACGAACACACATTTACAAATATGACATTTGTACAATCACATTTAAACAACAAACGAACACGCATTTACAAATATAACATTTGTACAATCACATTTAAACAACAAACGAACACACATTTACAAATATAACATTTGTACAATCACATTTAAACAACAAACGAACACACATTTACAAATATAACATTTGTACAATCACATTTAATTACATGTATTTGGGTATGTATTTGTATGTTTTAGTATGTGTACAGGTTTCCTTCCTTCCCTCCACACTTCCTTCCTTCCAAACTTCTTTTCTTCCTAACTTCCAAACTTCCAAACTTAACTTCCTTCAAAACTACCTTTCTTCCTCCCTTCCAAACATCCTTCCTTCCAATCTTCCTTCCTTCTTTGCTTCCTTCCTTCCTTCATTTAAATGAATTGTTGCTAAGTATCTGGAAGGATACGGACTGTTCTCAGGTATTGCAACAGAGTAATTTCTGGATCGGGTGCAAACATCACATTCTATATTTTAAAGAAAGGAAACAAAACACATCAACAAAGTACAAGATAAATAATATGGGAAATGTTTATTGTGCAAAAATTCATCTTTAAAAAACTGAATGTATATCTTGTTTTCACCAGCATCAGTTATGGGCAGTCAGTATTAAGATATAAAATCTCAATACTGCCATGATTGAATAACCGTCATTATGTTCGTTTAACTGTCACTTCTAATGCATACTTGCATACACTAACACACACACAAACACACATATGTATGTGTATATATTTGTGAAACGCCACTTGAAATTTAATTTGAGCCTGTGTGTAGTAGACTGTTTCTCTATGAAGTACTGTTATTTTTAATTTAAATTTGGTTGATGTAACACATACAGCAAATAAGAAATCTTAATAGGATACTAATACATTTCTCAATATCTAAAATGTATGATAATATTTATTTCTCAATATCTAAAATGCTATGATAATGTTTATTTCTCAATATCTAAAATGCTATGATACTGTTTATTTCTCAATATCTAAAATGCTATGATACTGTTTATTTCTCAATATCTAAAATGCTATGATACTGTTTATTTCTCAATATCTAAAATACTATGATAATATTTATTTCTCAATATCTAAAATGCTATGATAATGTTTATTTCTCAATATCTAAAATGCTATGATAATGTTTATTTCTCAATATCTAAAATGCTATGATAATATTTATTTCTCAGTATCTAAAATGATATCATAATGTTTAATAGATCCTTCCTTAGACTACTGTACTCAGTGGAGTCTTTCTAAACTTTAAATTCAACAATTTTTTCTTCCAAAATACCAGACCAAAATTCTGGGACTCGCCTCTTCTTGCCGGAGCAAGGGTTGTTCTAATGGGAATGAGGATAATTCTTTACGTTTTCTTCACTCCTGGTAGAGCGTGGTTTAAGGCTTTCATCAGTGATGTCCTCACCTTTGGAGGCGCTTTGCCAGGGCTTCGCATCCTTCACTTTTTTGTGCAGGTAGGCCGTCGTGTTCGTCTTGTGATGCATTGGTTGTTTATTTGAAGTTTGTGCGTTGTAATTTTTTTAATTTTAATTTTCCTCTTCCTCTCTTAGGGTCGTTTCATAGCCACTTGTGCGTGCTGGTGTTCGTACCACAGACACCCGCTCAGCAAGTTTGAGACTCACCAAGCTTGGTCCCATGGATTCCGCTGCTCTTTTGTGTATTATATTTTAGCAGAGTCGTGATTTGCAGAGTGTTGAGAAGTTAAATAGTCGGTGTAATTTTATCGTCTTTTGTGCGTCTTACCGCCATGGGCTTCCGATCTGGTGAAGTGAAGTATGTTGTCTGTATTTCGTGGTGGTGACTGTAGAGCTGGCGGTTATAGTCTGTGTTTTTGCTCGTTTATTTTGTTGGCGTCTGTCCTCACTCTTTGGTCGCCTCCATCGTCGGGGAACCGTGCCGAGGAATGGCTTTCCAGTGGTGAGCATACGATGCGCGTGAACGCGCTATCGTGATTACAGTATGTCCGTCTCCGTCGCTGGTCTGTGTACGCTACCTGGCTAGCTGTTGTGCATGGAATGGTTGAGGATAATTCATTACAAGTGGGTATTTAAAGGTTTTCCCCACTCTACCATGTGTTTCCTTGAGACTACCTATTCCCCTGTTTTTAATTACAAATGACCCTTTGATCTTCAACCATCTAGCATGTAACTTCCCTTCATTCCATCCCTCCGTTTATTTGCGATCAGTTGTCTTGGACAGCCAGACAGCAGGACACAGTGGACAGTGGGGAAAGGCACAGCGGTTCTCCCGCCATCTGGACCGCCGCCCAGGTCAGGCCTCTCCGGGACGGAGATAGAGATACATCAAATCTAACGGTCCAGATCTGGGTGGTCCATCCTGTTAGGTCTTGTAATTCTAGCAAACATCCTTTTAGTATCTTGGAGTGACTTGGTTAAATACTTAAATGCGTTTTTTGTACTAGGCTTCCTGTACCCCTTGTGCATCTAGGTTTTATTCCTTTTCGTTATTTAATTTTTAAATGTTTATTGACGTGATGCCGGGCGAAGTTTTACTTTCCACTGACATACTGACTTAGGAAATTTTATGGAAACGTTTAAGAAGTTATAAAAGGGGAAAAATATAATAATTGAGCGAGAGATACCAAACTTTGCAGCTAGAAGGGAGACGTAAAATTCCTCTTTTTCTCTCCTCGTTGCATCATGTGTTCAGGATGTGAAGGCAAGCATTCTGTACATTTTTCCTTGACGAAAGTGAAACGTTCATTGACTTAGATTACATTTCCCTTGTGCTTGGTGATTCGGAGGATTAACCATTCACAGTGATAGATAGAGGAGTGAGTAGAGCTCTCTATCTGGTATTGTTTGTCCAGTCAACCATTCACAGTGATAGATAGAGGAGTGAGTAGAGCTCTCTATCTGGGATTATTTGTCCAGTCAAATCTATTCCGCGAGTGAATCGAGTATCGTTTCCGATGCCGGAGTTTGGGTGGAAGACGATCATTCACGTCGTGAGGACACTCACCTTACAAGCGACGACAGCGACAACGAATTGTCATTACAAGAAACGGTATGGGAAGCCGTTAGACCCTATCAATACACAAGGAGGGGGTGATACTTGCAGGAGGCGACAACAGAATCGCCGTTTGTGACAGCGGTAGTAATGCCGCTAGGATCCTATTAGATAAAACATGACTGATATGTGAGTAATGAGAAGAAAAAAAAACTATAATAGCATCGAGACCTCAGCGCACATAGAACACTTAGAACATTAAGAAAACTTAAGACACTTAGATTTACCTAGATTATTTAAGATTGTTTATATCTATTTGATATATTTGAAAAGTGACTTTTTTGAAACTCTAACTTATGTAAAGAAACAAACTTTTAAAAAAGAAAACTATTTGAAGTTTCTAATGATTATTTCATTCATGAATTTGATGATTGATTATTGTAAATGTCACTTGCGGAAATACCCCTCATAAGTGAAATTGATATTTTTTTTTTTCTTTTACTATCTACATTTGTCACACACACACACCCCTTCCACAAGGGTGTATGTCATAAAGGGTTCGTTTATTGAAGTAACCACCGCATGAGAGCACGCACCATAAGTTAATAAACCTAAATCATATCTTTTCTAAAACTTGTTCACTATTGTTTTGAAAGGGCGAAAGCGGTTTGTCTTGTTACGTTTTGTCCGTATAATATTGTCTTGTACTGTCTACATAACTTGTCCGTATAATATTGTCTTGTATTGTCTACATAACTTGTCCGTATAATATTGTCTTGTATTGTCTACATGGCCGTATAATATTGTCTTGTATTGTCTACATAACTTGTCCGTATAATATTGTCTTGTATTGTCTACATAACTTGTCCGTATAATATTGTCTTGTATTGTCTACATAACTTGTCCGTATAATATTGTCTTGTATTGTCTTGTCCGTATAATATTGTCTTGTATTGTCTACATAACTTGTCCGTATAATATTGTCTTGTATTGTCTACATAACATTCACCACCATTGCCCCTCGCATGCTCACAAACAAACATGTCAGCAAAGCGTTCCCTGCATACAGAATAAAGTTGATTAGCCAGTCAAATATCATTGTTTTTCTATTGTGGATTGTGACACAGTCCGACGTGCAGCTGACAGATGTCTTGTCCCTTCTTCCCTACTCGCCAGAGAGGGCGGTTGTGAAAATGACAATTTTGACAAATGACAAATGACAAATGAGATTGGCTTATTGCCTGTGTTACATGACACTCAAGAGATTGGCTTATTGCCTATGCTGATTAACAAGGTCGATTATGTTAGGATTCATATTAGTATTCACTGATAACAGCTATTTAGCTTATTGCTAGTCACATTGAATGATTACAGACTGATTAGCTTATAGTAGTTATAACTAGTCATAATGATTATAGACTGATTAGCTTATAGTAGTTATAACTAGTCATAATGATTATAGACTGATTAGTTTATAGCTAATGCTTAATGCAACAGGATGAAAAGTATTTAAAGAGTTTAGTACTCAAAGAGTACAGAAAAACCAAAAGTCGATACAATTTTTTTGTTTACCCATCTTTCATTATGTGATGGAATGGATCGAGTGTGGTTGTTGTAGTTGTTCGTCATATGGGTCACTCTAGGATGCGAGGAGATGACTGGATGAACGATGACGATAAGACAGACAAGCAGACAATACCGCTACGGCAGCCACAGCAGGAGAGAGGCAGAACACGCAACACGTGTGTTACATTTTCATAGGATCTTTATTTAGGCGACACACCGCCAACAGACGACCAAGGACGCCTCAGAGGCAGACACTCAAAGTAGTTTTGCTACCAATGCCCAGACTCTAGGTGACTTTAATTGTAGTAGTTCACTCAAACCACACACGCTCATTATATCCTATAGGAGCGGGCCTCCCCGAAGCCCACGGGTTATGAAAATGAAAATCTAGTGTGAAAAGGCTTCTAAAAATAACTTTTGTGTTTCTTTACTTGCTTTCAACTAACAATTATAGCTATATGCCTAACAATTACATAATAATTCAAATATACAGTGAAACTACTTTAATTATACTTTAATATACAAATATTTTTATATATATAATCTAAAGAATTAAACCTTTAATAAAATAAAATCTGTGTTGGCGGGCTTCAGAAAAAGCATTCACACACACATAAATTGCAAAATACACAAATACAATAACATTATACATCATACAAAAATACATTAATTAAAAATATAAACTATCTCCTTTCTAAATAAATAAATATTAACTTCGCTCACTAACTACCTAAAACAATATATGATAATAAAGGCACGCACTCTAACACAGCTAACGCCAATATAGGGCGTGCTTTAAAACAAAGGGAGTAATCCTAAACAATAAAAGCACGCACTCACCGGTGATTCACACTAGCGGCCGATGACCTACTTTGCTGCAAAGCGTGGGGATACGACTATACACATATATACACGATGATGACACAAATACCTAAGCTAACACGGGCTACAATTATTTTATATTTGCAAAGAAAGAGCGAGCATTTCGTAATTTACTTAGCCGTTACCACATTATCAACATCGAGAGAGTTCGTAATTTACTTAGCCGTTTACCACATTATCAACATCGATAGAGTTCGTAAACACTAGAATGCAAACTAGAGATTGCAAATTTTATGAAAGAAACTTTAAAAGAATGCAGCGGACGAGAGACCACAGTGCTGCAGTTGTTTTTCTGTCTGGTGCCAGTCATGCTGTGCAATTCGGTCAACAAAATAGTAAATGTCGGTCCCTTCACACACGTAAACATGTGTACAACAAGTCAACAAAATAGTAAATGTCGGTCCCTTCACACACGTAAACATGTGTACAACAAGTCAACAAAACAGTAAATGTCGGTCCCTACACTACACTGAAATAACAAGTCAACAAACATCGTGCTATTGTTTTTACATTTTAAACTGAATCGATTTGAGACTCTCTAAATTGACGTTAGTCATTAATTATTTATACAAGTGAACAGATTGTGACTTTCTAAACTGACAACGATAGTCGATTAGTCATCACTGATATCAGTCATTACCATACAGACGTGTGAAATATATCGTGTCTTCTTTTAGTCTCGGTTACTCTACCTTTCTCCTTACGAGAGCTCTCGATGGAGTGGGGTTGGGGGGGGGCACTCGTTTGGGTTCCTTTCACTAATTTCTAAAATTATATATTTTTTTAAATTATGTCTATTTTAAAATATCAACAACATAGCATTAATTATCTAAACTACTACATGTGGATTCTCTGTTTGGGTATGTTATATTGTGTCTAGTATGATCATGTCTGTTAAGAGTGCTTTGGGCATCCATGTTTCGTGTTGTTTTGGTAAAATAGTGGGTTTTGTGTTGGTTTGGTAGGTAAAATAGTGGGTTTTGCGATAGATTTTTCTCTCTGTCCTATTTTGATTTTCAACTTGTACGGTCGTGTCTGGGTGGATGGACATTGTATAGTAGTATACAGTCTTTTCTGTAAGCGTATCCCCTTTAGTGGGCGCAAGAAGTTTAATGGGCTCAAGAAGAGTTTAGTCGGCGCAAGAAGTTTAATGGCGCAAGAAGAGTTTAGTGGGCGCAAGAAGAGTTAGTGGGCTCAAGAAGAGTTTAGTGGGCGCAAGAAGTTTAATGGCGCAAGAAGAGTTTAGTGGGCGCAAGAAGAGTTTAGTGGGCGCAAGAAGAGTTTAGTGGGCGCAAGAAGAGTTTAGTGGGCGCAAGAAGAGTTTAGTGGGCGCAAGAAGAGTTTAGTGGGCGCAAGAAGTTTAATGGCGCAAGAAGTTTAATGGCGCAAGAAGAGTTTAGTGGGCGCAAGAAGAGTTTAGTGGGCGCAAGAAGTAGTGTGGTTGGTCATGTAGGGGGGCGCTTCCGGCTTCCGCCCCTTTCGCGCTTGGGGAGGGGGGAAGGAGGGGGAGTGAGGGGAGACGGGGGAGGTAGAAGTAGTGTGACTGAAAATAGGTCTATTTATATTGAAGACTGATGAAAGTGTGTGTGTGTGTGTGTGTGTGTGTGTGTGTGTGTGTGTGTGTTTACTGTGAGCTTAGTCAATAGGCGTGTTGTGTGCTGCGTTATACGTGATAAAATATTTGCTTCATGTCTAAATTCTGTTGTGCTTAAATGATTTGGGAGTATTTTAAATAGATGGAGGGCTGTGGTTATTAATAGTTATTGTATTGTATATGGAGTTTGAATGCTGAGATTTCCGACTGTGAGTGGTGTGGTCTAGGGTCTAACAGTCTATTATGTGGTGGTGGTTTGGGTAGTGTTTGTGTAAATGCTCTCGTCAATCTGTTGTATTTGTACTGGTTGTTTCTTTTCTGGATGGTAATGGAGTAGACCTAATGCCTGCCTTTATACATACAGTTGAAAATAATAGCCATTTTTTACTATGGGATTAAAAAGGAAAATGAACAGTTACCTTACATCCATTGACGAAGAAAATCAAGCAACCTTCCTCCATTATGACAGAAGGGGAAAACTACGCAGTACACAATTGGTTTGAAACTCCCCAGCAAGATATGTGTCACAAGACACGCAGCTACGCCAACGAACCAAGTTTGCGAAAAGTCCCTCTATTTATAACCTACTGCCGGAATAAGTATATTGTATATAGATTTAATGCACAGTGCACAAAGCTATTTTCTGGTTATTGAATAAAGACGTGACGTTTCATGACATCATCAAACGTGACCATCATAACTGATTACGTAATACACTGAAAAAATTGGAGCACATAAATTAAATTCTAGTATAGGTGTAAAGATTCACCACCGACGGAAGGCGGGTGAGGGTGTGCGCCAAACTGGTGCGACCTTTCCCCCCTTCCACCAGCCCTCCCGTCCTCCACCGCGGAACGCAATGTGAGGCTGTGGGGTCCCACTGGGGCACTTCAGACCAGAGAACGTTTGATGACGAAATGATCAATGCAAGCTCCAGTAATGACCAAACTACTATCGAACGCACACAGTTGTAAAGATCTAAAATTTCACGACTGAATTAGTCACATAATGAATATTTTTTTATTTCATTATATCTTTAAAACATTCCTATTTTTCTGAACGTGTATTTGTAGTTTGTAGTGCTATTTTTAAAATGTTTGCTGAATACTGCCATGAACATCTTAGCTGCTGACTTCAACAACGCGATTCTCTTCATCGTTAACACTTTATGTCAGGGATGCACAAACCTCGGGCCGCATGATGTCTTTTAGATGTTGCCATTATTACGAGTGTAAAGCACATTATTTCATTATTTGTGTTGTTTTTTCTACTGAGCCAGCCATTTGGCGGCCCTCCACGCACTATCAATTGGAAATGTGGCCTAAAATGTTTGTGCACCCCTGCTTATTGAAGGCTCAGTGAACGCGTTTGAACTTTTACCGTACAGGGGAAAATGTATTTGCAGCAATGTTATGAGCGACGCGCGAGTATTGTTCAGTATATTTTTGGCCACGGTTAGTGAATAGTGTTTTGTTTCACTGACCAGGGATTAGGATTTGATGTCAGATATCAGAGGCCCATCTGGGTAGGGCACGCGTGCAGCGCGAAATCAACAGGCCATAGGTGATCGGTCCCTTCCCTGTACCTTCGGGCGTCAGTTAGTGCGTTTGAACCCGTGGTCACCAGAATATTGTATGAGCAATCATGCAAGTACTTAATCCCCCAAGCTGTCGAACCTGCATACAAACCTCAGTGTTTCCCGCGAATTTGTCCCGCTTTTGATATCTGACTTTGTACATACTGTAGTGAGTATTTGCAAGAAGAAAACTTTGAAATTTCAAAGCAGACAGTTTTTTACTGGACAGTTTAACAATGCCAAGTATTCAGGGTTACATACATAAACTATATATATTATAAAATATACATTCATCAAACCCTTATCATCATCTTTAAATCTGAATTTGTATGAATGCATTTTATTACATCAGCAGTTGCCTGTGTGTTAATTGATTCATAATATTTTACTTTGTATATTGATTGTAGTATTACTTTTAACACTCTTCATAACATAAATGTGTGACAAATTTTCTTGAAAAGATAATCTTTTTACTCTAGCCACTACCAACATTCCCTCTAATATTTTCCCTGTGTGCACGGAATTTTGAAATTGCTGCGCGGCCGTGCACTTTAGAGGGAACATTGGCCACTACCAGGACAAGATCTGGTCTTTATTTTCTACTGTTAACTTTAGTTGGTAAATCCACTACCAGGACAAGATCTGGTCTTTATTTTCAACTGTTAACTTTAGTTGGTAAATCCACTGATACTTATTATTATGCATCTGCCATAACTACTTGTATACAAATGAATAGTTGACGTAACTTGTTTATAATTAAATATCTTACGTTACAGTTTAAGGCTTCATAATATTACATATTAGCAAAGTTATAGAATTTTGTTGCATTAATTATATCACCATTAGTAAGATGGCAAAACTATAATTATAGCCAAATTTATGGTAACTGTACCTAATAGTTAGATCAGATATACATAATAAGCTAAAAATTGTAATATTAATAAGAACACTTGCATATATTTAAGCTTAATAAGACGATTGAACTATTAAATTAATATACCATTGGTCATTCATTTTAAATTTTAAAACTTTAAGAGTTACAATACTAAATAAATAAAATAGTACACAAAACGAAATATAAAAACACATAACATTTATATAGACATTCATGCATAAACGCTCAAACAAAATATATATGAAAATGAAAATTCTCTACTAGTAAGTAAAGTAATTATATATATATATATGAAAAATAATCACTCATTTAAAAACATGACTACTGTTGTTCTCTATATTGTTCATCGTTAGTAAATAAAGTAATTTTAAATAATATACAAAATGAAAATCACTTATTTAAAACATAACTATACTGCTATTCTCTAAATGTTAGTATAGATCGTTAATACTATCACTAATAGTAATAAATATTGGTAGTAAATGTAATATATATATATATATATATATATATATATAATGATAATTACAAAATTGTACTTAAAAAAAAGCTTTTGTCATTCATATAAAAATCATACATAACTCATTTCGGTAATAGTATATGTCTATGAATTTAACGATGACTACAATTTTACAAACGTGTGGTATGTAGTACGTTGACTATATTAAAAATAACTTACCAGACATGTTCTTCATCAGTCATTGTTTCATTGTTATCTCCAGTATCATTAGAAGTGATATGCGAACTACTAACAGTTGAACTTTTCCATGTCATCAGTACAAATTGGATCAAACGTACTTGAAGTATCAGAGAAAATTACATTGGCATCCATTTGACCCTTTGCCTGACGTTACTCCTGCTTGCTTTTCCCCAAGGGTTGGGGGATTGCGTCTCTTAGTAATTGGGCATTCACAAACTATGTTTGACCTAGATTCCATTCCATTGGTCTTTAATACAAGTTTGGGGTGTGCTTTCTTAATCATTTGGTAGGGTCTAGCCCTTGGGCTGTTCCATTTTACAAATCTGTGAAAGTTTAAATTTTACAGTTTTGATTCTAAGAACGGGAATTACTCATTTCATAAGGGTTTATTCTTATATGTGTCTGACCTAGATTCCATTTCACTTGGTCTTTAACCCTAAGTGCAAGTGCTAGTTCACTCATTTTTTTTTTCCCCAGTGGTGGGCTAGTGTAAACGTTTCTAGGAGGAGAGATAAAATTATTTTAAGGTACGCTCTAGTTTTAGTTATTATCTTGGTGATTTGAATAACTGTTGTTGATTTTAAGTACGCTCTAGTTTTAGTTATTATCTTGGTGATTTGAATACCTTTTGTTGATTTTAAGGTACGCTCTAGTTTTAGTTATTATCTTGGTGAGTTGAATACCTTTTGTTGATTTTAAGGTACGCTCTAGTTTTAGTTATTATCTTGGTGAGTTGAATACCTTTTGTTGATTTTAAGGTACGCTTTAGTGTTAGTCTATTTATCTTGGTGAGTTGAATACCGTTTGTTGATTTTAAGGTACGCTCTAGTGTTAGTTATTATCTTGGTGAGATGAATACCTGTTGTTGATTTTAAGATACATCTCTAGTGTTTGTTTGGCTGTTATCAATATTTCGAGTTCGGTCCCAACCTTTCATAATGTTTTAATTTAGGTCAGTATTATCGCAAAACTCTTGCCAGTTTTTTATTTTTATTTTGGCTTCTTTGATTATGCGTTTTGCTTAATCATTTTTCAGATTATTTACTACTTTATTATGGTTATTTTTATTTGCTTTCCAAGGTCTAAGTGCCCTTTCCTTTTCTTTTACTGCTTTATTATGGTTATTTTTATTTGCTTTCCAAGGTCTAAGTGCTCTTTTCTTATCTTTTACTGCTAAAATATAGTCTTCATAATTTTGTTCCCTTTCTGTCTATTTTGTGAATCTATAGAAGGGGAGGGTTTTTTTTAACACAGTCTCTTATATAATAATTTGTTAGTTTGTCTACTTCTTCGTCTTCTGTTATGTTGTCACATATTAATGGGTTAGATGTTAGATGTCAGTACACAATATTTATCCCAGTATGTACTATTCCTATTTAATCTAAAATTATTTGGGTTTCTTTTCGTCAGAGTATCTGTTACAGTGAATTATTTGGATGTTGGTCTGATCCTAATGTTTCATATAAAACTTCCCAATTGAGATCATTTGTTATATCAGGACTTGCTAATGTGAGGTTTATGGTAGATTGTATGATTGAAGTCTGCATGATTGTATTTGTGAGTTTGCTGTCCATTGTTTAGTAATATTAAGTCAGAGTTTTCTAACAGTCTTCCTATCGTCTTTCCCTCAAATTAAGGCAGCAGTAAATTTTAGGCATATTTCATATCTAAACTCCTTTGTCTCGTAAAAAAAACATTCTCAACATAAAAATCCTGCAACAATTTCATTAACCCGATACACACACAACATAAGAAACATAGCATTGATCAAAACTCACATGTATAATTGTCAGAAGAGTCTAGGCAAATAGTGCCGATTTTCTAAACATTTTTTCTATTTAATTAAAAAAAACTTGTTATTATTTTATGAGAAGCATAGTACCGCTATTAAGTTGCATACTGGTGGTGCAATAGTTGTTTACGACCTATAAAGATGTGGGTCACTCAAAAAGGTGAAGGACATCCCACAAGCTCAACATTTTTCTCATAACTTAACGGATTATAAGGGTGTCATAAAACTCTACTCTTTACACACTAATAAGATAGGCGTTTTACTGTCGAACAATGTTTCTGTAGGTATAAAGGAGTAATAAAAATCCGTCTTTTATTTAATTAAATTTAACGAGCCCCAATGTACCCACTATTACTCCAACATAAGGCTTTGAGATATGTGCAAGAAAGGTAATACATTTATTAAATCAACAATCAAATATATAACACATGAATATAATTACAGAGAGCTGATATGTATATCACTTCACAAGAATGTTGGATTAAATTGTAGTGTCGTGTCCCTTGTAAGTTAGCATCATTGTTGTATATTGTTATTAATTTCTTTTATATATGCAGTCATTCTGCTGGGGGCTGGCGAGTCAATTAAATAGATCAGACTGTCGCCCCATAATAAGTCTTGCTGCTTGTATCGGTATTCGTAGATGGGTTAGTGTGCCAGCTGAAATAGATTCGAACTAATTCAGCTGGCACACTAACCCATCTACGAATGCCGATACAAACAGCAAGCATTAATACGAGTCACTCCAAGCAGCATACGACACATTCAGCAGTCAAAAACAAAACAGAACTCAATCACACAACAGCCCAAAATAAGGCAGGGCTCAATCACACAACAGTCAATACAAGACATAACTCAATTACACAACAGTCAAAAACAAGACAGGGCTCAAACACACAATAGTCAATACAAGACAACTCAACTAGACAACAGTAAAAAAGCAGGACTCATTCACATCACAGCTCAATTACACAAAAGTCAAAAACAAGACTCAATCACATCACAGTCAATACAGCTCAACTACACAACAGTCAAAAAGCAGGACTCGCAGAAATACTATTACTATACTATTACTACTTTTTTCAACAGAACATAATTAAAAAGTATACAGTGCGCTAATATACTTCCAAGCAGACACAAACACACCAGACAAAATATCAATCCCTCACATACACACGCCTACATCTTGAGAATAAGTGGTGGAAACACCCCTCCGCCTGCTGAGAACTGTTTTGAAAGAAGAAAAGCACAGTGAACGACATTTGAAACTGACAGTAACCGCAACCACACGCAGTGAACGACATTTGAAACTGACAGTGACCGCAACCACACGCAGTGAACGACATTTGAAACTGACAGTGACCGCAACCTCACGCAGTGAACGACATTTGAAACTGACAGTGACCGCAACCATACGCAGTGAACGACATTTGAAACTGACAGTGACCGCAACCTCACGCAGTGAACGACATTTGAAACTGACAGTGACCTCACCACACGCAGTGAACGACATTTGAAACTGACAGTGACCGCAACCACACGCAGCGAAAACACCGACAAGATGCGAATTAATCGATAACGTCAAAAGATGCAAAGTTTCAGACAAATCGGGAGGGGGGGGCGGGATAATGGGAGGGAGAGGGGGAATTAGTGTATCCACCACCACCGACAGCATGTGAAACTGATAAAGTGTTTCATGTGACTTAGTGTTTATAATATAATGTTTTCTTCTCTTGTAAGGGTGTTTCATGTAACTTAGTTTTTTTATAATATACTGTTTTCTTTGTCTTGTAAGAGTGTTTCATGTGACTTAGTGTTTATAATATACTGTTTATTTCTTTTGTAAAAGTGTTTCATGTGACTTAGTGTTTATAATATACTGTTTTTTCTCTTGTAAGAGTGTTTCATGTGACTTAGTGTTTATAATTTACTGTATTTTTTTCTCTTGTAAGAATGTTTCATGTGACTTAGTGTTTATAATATACTGCTTTTTTTTCTCTTGTAAGCGTGTTTCATGTGACTTAGTGTTTATAGTATACTGTTTTTCTCTTGTAAGAGTGTTTCATCTGACTTAGTGTTTATATTATACTGATTTTTTTTCTTTTGTATGAGTAAGGCACAACTATTTGCAGTCATGATTTGTAGTAATAGTAAATTATATTTCAATTTATACTCATACTGGCCATTCAGAAGTTTGTCCTGGATAGTAGGCCTATTCGTGTGAATGACGCGGAGGAATAACTCCAGCAGGGACCTTTTCCAACATTGTCTCCCTTTATGCATGCTTCTGTCATTTAACACAATATTTAATATTTCTGTATTTAAAGACACATACGTCGCGAAAGAAACGCGTGAATATAGCAATTATTAGGAAGCGAGTCGGCATTTATAATAGTTATTGCATACTTAGTTTGGGATTCTCTTATACTTGCGCCAGTCGATTTTGAAAGTTTCAAAATTATTTACCCGAATACTAAACCTCAGACAACTGTTCTGAGACACAGCGGTGTGTATTTGTGTTTGAAAAGTTAATGATACTGTTAGAAGTGTGGATTAATGATACTGATAGAAGTGTTGTGGATTAAAGTAATGATATTGTTAGAAGTGGTGTGGATTAGAGTAATGACACCGCTAGGAGTGGTGTGGATTAGTGTATGCATTCGTTATTGATCGCAAAGTTTCATTATTGCATGATGAAAAGATTATTTCCTCTTGAAGTGAGATTGATGAGAGAGAGTGTTAAATTAATATGTACTCAAGTGAACAACCGATATTAGTGAGTCAGTAATAAACGTGAGTGGTTACAGATTTCATTAGCTAAGCCAGCTGTAATCATTTCTAGACTTTAAAATCAGTTATCAATAGATGCTTAGTCACTCAGTGACCTACTTAATTCACTGTTGAATTCACACTTTATTAATATGGTCACCCAGTGACATACTCAGAACCTAGTGAAGGCAAATAGAAAGTACTAAATTCACTATTTTACTCACTTATTAACATGGTCAGTCAGTGAATGAAACACTATCACGCTAAAAAATAATGTAAGCAGATTTTTTTTTTAACCCACGAATGACTCGAACAATTTAACGAATATTTATATTAAACAAGTTTGTCCAGAAAGTACTTAGTCCGTTAAGCATTTGCTTCTAAGCTACTCAAACAACCTAGCTAGTGTATTAAACTGATTATTTACTTTATTTAGATAATTATAATCAAACAAATTCGTAACGTAATAAGCTGATTACTTACTAAGCTACTCAATCTCGTAGTAACCTGATTACTTACTAAAATACTCAAACAATCTCGTATTAAATTGATTACTTACTAAGATACTCAAACACTATCGTATTAAATTGATTACTTACTAAGATACTCAAACATTATCGTATTAAATTGATTACTTACTAAGATACTCAAACAATCTCGTATTTAATTGATTACTTACTAAGATACTCAAACACTATCGTATTAAATTGATTACTTACTAAGATACTCAAACAATCTTGCATTAAACTGATTACTTATTAAGATACTCAAGCAATCTCGTATTAAACTGATTACGTACAAAGATACACAAACTCGTATTAAACTGATTGCTTACTAATGTTATCAAACAATCTCGTATTACTTCACTTAATAATGTTCTCAAACAATTTCGTATTAAACTGATTACTTACTTACTAAGATACTCAAACTATCTCGTATTAAACGTATTAATTACTAAGGTTCTTCAACCTTCGCGTAATAAACTGATTACTGACTAATGTTCTCAAACAATCTCGAATTAAACTGATTACTTACAAAGGTTCTTAAATAATCTCGAATTAAACTATTACTAATTAATGTTCTTAAAAGATATCGAATTAAACTGATTACTTACTAAGGTTCTTAAACAATCTCGAATTAATCTGATTAGGCCTACTTACCAAGGTTCATATTCTCACTAAGGTATTAAACAGCTTAGTCAATAAAGTACTTAGTCTGGCCAAGAATTTACTCACTAAATGTTTAAAAAGTCCCGGCAGATATTAGATTATTGTTTGCAGCATATATACTCCAATGGTGAAAACGTAATTTACTCACTAATGTTTAAAAAGTCCCGGCAGCTATTAGATTATTGTTTGCAGTATATATACTCCAATGGTGAAAACGTAATTTACTCACTAATGTTTAAAAAGTCCCGGCAGCTATTAGATTATTGTTTGCAGTATATATACTCCAATGGTGAAAACGTAATTTACTCACTAATGTTTAAAAAGTCCCGGCAGCTATTAGATTATTGTTTGCAGTATATATACTCATATGGTGAAAACGTAGATTACTCACTATATCTTTAAAAAGTCCCGGCAGTTATTAAAAAGTTTATTGTCTGACGCATACATATTCCAATGTGAAAAATAAATTAGGCCTTTCACTATATGTTTAAAAAGTACTGACAGTTATTAAATAGTTTATTGTCTGACGCATACATGTCAGTCGAAAGTAAAACTTCGCCTGGCATCACGTCAATAAACATTTAAAAAATTAAATAACGAAAGAAATAAAACCCAGATACACAAGGGGTATAGGAAGCCTAGTACAAAAAAAACACATTTAAACTATTTAACCAAGCCACTCCAAGATACTAATAGGGTGTTTGCTAGAATTACAAGACTTAACAGGCTGGACCATTAGATTTGATGTATCTATCTCCATCCTGGAGGCCTGAACTGGACCTGTGGTCCAGATGGCAGGAGAACTGCTTTACTGTTCCCCCACAGTCCATTGTGTCCCAATGTGACCCCAGCTCTCTGGCTGTCCAAGACAACTGATCACAAATAAATGGAGGGAAATACATGCTAGGGCACAGGAAACTGGTGAGGATCAAAGGGTCATTTGTAATTAAAAACAGAGGAATGGGTAGTCTCAAGGAAACACATGGTAGAATGGGAAAACCTTTAAATAACCATGTCTAATGAATTCTCCTCACTCCGCTTAGAACAAACCCTGCTCCAGCAGGAAGAGGCAAGTCCCAGAATTTTGGTCTGGTATTTTAGAGAGAGAAAATTGTTGAATATAAAGTCTAGAAAGACTCCACTAAGTACGATATTCTAAGGAAGGATCTATTGTACTCCAACCAGATTACCTTTGATTCTTGGGGTTTGAAGAACGTGGAAGGTATGTGTGACTGACTTTCAATCTTAGTTAAAACTTTGTGTAATGATAATAGAATTTTTTTAGAGTTATTTTTGTATCTTTAATTCATATTTTCCTTTCAGCTTAGTGTCAATGTGCTCAGGGAAAGCTATTAAAGCCATTGTCACCTGAATGCTTTCTATTGTAGTCAGCAGTTTCTTACACTGCATTATTAAATTGCAGAATCACCAGGTCACTCAGATCACTGAATCAACAGACCACCGGGTCATTCAACTATCTGAGGGCTCCTAAGACGGTCGACCAATTCTGCTGTGCTTGCCAAGCAAAAGGGACGGAGCTAGCTAGCACTGGTCAGCTAGGGGCCGCTGCTGTGAAGATTTGTGCATTGGATGCTAGCTCACAGCGTTTCACCTTGGGACTTTTAAGCTAAGTACTCGAAACCAGGGCATTGAAAACGAGTGCATATATATATATATATATATATATTGTAATTAGAATTGAGATTCATGCAGAAAAGGAAAAGATATTAGGACAAGAAAAACTGATGTTGAAAATAACTTTCGTGCAAGAACATGTTATGTTCTTAGGGGAGGCTAATTAATTCCCTGATTCAGGTTAGAACAAATCTACCTTTGTAACGTGTTATTAGAAACATTTAATAATTGTTCTTTCTCTTATTTTTTAATTTATTTTCTTTTATTGTTATATAAAGTTCTTTAAATTTTCATTAGTGTTGTCAATTTCATTATCATTTCATCTAATATGATTTTATAAGTGTCATTGTCACGTCTGTCTAACATCTGTCCTGAGTCTGTCTTTGTCTTATCTGTCTGTTTGTCTTATCTGTGAGGAATCGTTTCCTCTGGGGGCTCATACGAGTTGCCAGAAGAGACGTCCTCAACTGTTGTCCCTCATAGATATTCATATTTATGGGAGGTGCCAACAATACATATTCCAATGTGAAAAGTAAATTAGGACTTTCACTATATGCTTAAAATGTCCCGACAGTTATTAAATAGTTTATTGTCTGACGCATACATATTCCAATGTGAAAAAGTAAATTAGGCCTTTCACTATATGTTTAAAAAGTCCCGGCAGCTCTTAAAAAAATTATGGTCTGAATACCTATGCTTCAATGGTAGTAAAGTGGAGACTACTGATTACTCACTCAAGCAATCAGGTAATCAGTTCCCATAAAGTGCTACAATTAATTGGACATTGAATTCTCACAACGTCCTACATTTCTTCTTCTTCTTCTTTACGATCACTTCTTTTCCCCACAGGAATTGCGTGGAAACTTTTCATCTTCTTGATGTTCTCAGTTTCTGTAGATTTCCTGTGGGGCCTTCCTCCTTACTCTATTCTAGGAGGGTAGTAATGTTAAAAAAAAAAAAAAGAAGATATATGGAAGTTATGGAATTAGCTTTCCACTTGCCTGTCATTGTTTACATTTTACTTGCATGCTTTATTCTTGTGTCAGTTATTGTATGCATTGTTTTCCTAGGAATTTTGTTAATAAATTTATAGAAATTATTATTATTTTATTTTTTTTTTTAATATGAGGAATCTATTTGTAACTTATTGTGTAATGGTGTGTGTGTTGTGTGTTTTATTAATATTTATTTTTATAGAAGGTGAAGTGTATTTGTGTGTATGAGATATGTGATAATGGCTTGGTGTATATGTTTTTGGTGATATTTATTTGGAAAGAGTAGTGTTTGTGTGTTAACTGGTAAATGTAATAATCTCATTGTGTCAGTCAAGCATTTTCTTTCTTCTCTGTATTTGTAACAATGTAGTAGAAAGTGTTCTATTGTGTTGTATGTTCGACAGTGAATGCATGATTTTGGTTCATTGTTTAGGTTATGTGTAAATCTTGTGGAGTTGTATCTTAATCTATATATTGCTCTGTTGTGTGTTATGTTCTTTAAGCATGGGTGGGGTGGGGTGGGGAACTTGTTTTTAAAGATTTGTTTTATTTGTGCTTGCAGTTCTGGTATATGTATTGGGGTGTTTAGAGGTATTCCATGATTGCTTCCATATTTTGCTCCTTTGTCCGCTGTTTCATTTCCTGTTATGTTTATGTGACTGGGGATCCACAACAGTGTTGTTTTTATTTCTTTTTTTTCTAATGTATTTATTTGTTTGCATATTGCATTGGTGATTTGTGCTCTTGTGGTTTGGAAGGGATTAGCTAAATTTTGTAGTGATGTTAGTGAGTCTGTCAGTATGAGTAATTTTGTTTTGGTTGTTAGGGTGTTTTTTGTTATTGTCAATGCTTTCTGGATTGCTTCTAGTTGTTAGTATTGAATGACTTTTATCTAATTTGTATGTTTGTGTGAATGTGGGTGTATGTGCTGCTGCCCCTGTTCCCATTTTGCTTTTGGATCCATCAGTGTATATGTGGTGATGGTTTAAATATTTTTATTTATGTGTTCTAGTGCTCTTTGTTTCGCTAAATGTGGTTGGTTGTGCTTTATTGGTTGTTTGAGTAGTGTTAAGTCTATTTTTGGTGTATTGATTGTCCAGGGTGGCTGAGGTTTGTTTTAGGGATCTTCTAATTTTAGTGAGTTCAATTTGTATTTTTCTATTAATTTCTTAGTTTGCTGCTATGGGGGTAGCTTATTTTCTGTCCACTTGTTTTTTTTAATTCTTGTTGCTTTTGGCATGTTGCATCCCTTTTTATCCCATTTCTTGTTTTGTAGATGTGTATTTGTGGGAAGATTTTCCCCATGTTGTATTCTATTAGCCCATTGTTTGAGTGTTTGTTTGTCTCTTCTTTCTATTAGTGTTAAATGTCCTGTTTGTTTTAAAATTTCTTCATTTTTTGTGTTTGGGAGTACATTTGTACTTATTCTAAGAGCTTTATATTGAATTGTTTGTAGTTTTTTTATTTTAGGGTTGTTGGTTGCTGTGTATGTTGTGCTTCCATAGTCTATTATTGAGTATATTAGTGCTCTTGTGACTGTTAATAGAGTGGTCGTGTCTGCCCCCCAGTCTTTCCCTTTTGTTGTTTTAAGTATGTTTAGTGTTTTGTTCATTTTGATTAGGGTGTTTTCTATGTGTTGGTTGAAATTAATGTTTTCATCAAATGTGATACCTAAAAATTTGTGAGTCTTTCAATATTTAATGTTTGATTGTTTTAATTTGAGCATGGGGTACTTTCTGTCTCTTGGATCAGTGAAGTCTATGGCTGTTGTTTTGTCTGGTGCAAGTCAAATCCCCATTTATTTGTCCAGTCTTCCAGGTTTTTTAGGGTGTTTTGGAGATCTTTAATTAAGTATTCTATTTTTTTGTGTGAGGTATATAGTGATGAATCATCTGCAAATTGTGTTAGTTGTGTCTTTGTGTCTGCGGTGATTTTGTTTAGGTCATGTGTGGCTATATTGAATAGGGTGGGACTGAGGGAACTTCCCTGTGGGGTGCCATTGATTATTTGTCTAATGGTGGATTGTGTTTGCTTTATTTGTACTCGGAATGTTCTATTTTGAAGGAAGTAGTTGTATATGTTCCCTCCTATTCCCATTTGAAGCATTTTAATTAGTATTGTTGGGTGCCAGATCATGTCGAAGGCTTTTGAAATGTCAATAAAGATTGCTATTGTTTGGGGTTTTTTTTGTAGTTTATCTATCATGATGTTATCTACTATTGGTGGCATCTGTGATGGATCTTTTGGGTCTGAACCCGTGTTGTTCATGAGAGAGTAGGTTATTTGTTTCTAAGTAGTATGTGATTCTTCTATTTACTATTGTTTCTAGTGTTTTTGCTAGTGTTGGGAGAAGGGAGATTGGTCTGTATGAGTTTGGTTGAGTGTGATCTTTGTCTGGTTTTGGTATTGGTATTATGTTGGCTTGTTTCCATAATGTTGGTATATCACCTGTTTTCCATATTTTATTAATAATGTCCTACAGTTTATTGGATAACTAGTTCCAAGATGCACTGATTTACTACTTCATCTAAATTTATTTTCTCATTAATGAAATAAATTTACAAAAATTAATCCCTCATTATTTTATTATTTTTTAAAACTTCTCACTCATTGCTAGCATTTATTCTTAAGTTACTCCATTAACATCATTAGTTCAATAATTATTTACTTTACAGCAAGGTCTATTCATTAATTAATAATTTTACAGATCGTATGTATTAATTAATTATTTTACAGCATGGTTTGTTCATTAAATAATTAGTTTACAGCAATGTTTATTAATTAATTAATTACTTTACAGCAAGGCTTATTCATTAATTAATAAATTTACAGTGCTTATGCATTAATTAATTATTTTGAGCAATGTTTATTCATTAATTAATATTTTTACAATGCTTATGCAATAATTAATTATTTTTCAGCAAGGCTTATTCATTAATTAGTTATTTTACAGAAACGCTTATTCATTAATTAATTATTTTACAGAAAATTATTCATTAATTAATTATTTTACAGAAAATTATTCATTAATTAATTAAAAGCAGTATTCATCCTTAATGAATTACTTCACTAATAAAACTCTCACAGCAATGAATAATTTAACTAACATGAATAAATCACTAATAACATTACTCACTCAGTAATGAATTATTTCACTAACATTACTCACTCAGAAATGAATTATTTCACTATTAATCGCTCACTAATAAAATATTCGCTAATATACCTCACCAAATAATGAATTGCTTCGCTAACATTACTCTCTAAATAATGAATTTCTTTGCATGTACTAATATTACTTACTCACTAGTGATAGTTCATTAACACTGCTCACTCGGTAATGGAGTATTTCATTAACACTATTAACACAGTAATTAATTGCTTCACTAACATTACTAACTCAGTAACTAATTACTTCAAAACATTACTCATTTAGTAATTAATTACTTCACTAACATTACTAATTCAGAAATTAATTTAACATTATTAACTGAATAAAGAATTACTTCACTAAATTACTCAGTAGCTAATAAGTTACTTCCCTAAATAATGAATTACTTTACTATCAAAACTCCCTGAACAATGAAATACTTCACTAAAATAAGTCATTCCTTTGCATAAACGATTATCTTACACACAGCACTGACATTCACGTGGTTTTTTTTTTAAAAAAAAAGAAGACACATTGATTTGTATAGTTTAATTGTCATAATTTTCATACATATATATATAATAATATATAATTTCAGACAAATAATAATTTTCCATTGAACAAATGATCAAAACAAATATTGCACTTTTGAGAGTATTATGATATAAAAATAAAAAAGTATCAAAAGTGATTTAGTTACGTACAATTTCAAATTATTTGTACAAAATATATACATCAAGACGGACGGAAGTGATTCAAGGATCTCAAAACCAAGCCTGAATCATTTCTAAAATGTATGAAATGTAATTGTCTCCCTTTCTCCACTTCACCGTGCTAGTCATGACATACGGATCATTGTCAGTATATATACTTCACATCGATGTCAATAAGTGTGTCATACATATGCAATATTAACATTTAATACACCAGTATATACTTATACAGCCACGTATTAAGTCAATATTTCTTCATCCGTTCGCAAAATAATTTCTGCATTATCTCCGTCTTTAAGCCTTACAATGTTTTCAATCAGCAATTCCTTCAATATTCCAATCAGTAAATTCTGCAAATCTTCCACTCACTCACTAATCCCTGCAATCCTCTTAATCAGTCTTACATTTCTGAAATCTCTCCTAAAAATTCAATGCTCTCACTCAAAATTCCGTGCAGCCACTTTTCACTTAATCTTCTCACTCACTCAAAATTCCGTGCAGCCACTTTTCACTTAATCTTCTCACTCACTCAAAATTATGTGCAGTCTCTTTTCACTCAAATTTTAATCAGTCTGCCCCTTACTCAGAAATTTCTCTATAACTCATTTTTTATCAACATACAAATGCTGCTCTGCTTCCAAACGCATACATAAGTTTTACAAGAAGGGAATGTGCAACAGTTGCAATTTAAGTTCATCGTGCAAAATTATATAAATTCTCTCTGTGCCTGCAAAACCAACAACAGATCACAAGGGTATGACTCATTGCAACCCACTCAACACATTCGGGCACAAAACAACTGAACCCAGCAACATGTATGTATCCATTGAATTAAATTTTAAATTCTATAAACTGAATTAGTCTACGTCGCTTACCCCTCTGTGGTTAAACACTTTAAATAGGCCCGACAGACAACTCTCAAGAACTGTTGTATCAAATGCCACTAGAGAGACATCTCCGAAGAGCTATTGTATCAGTGCTATAAAGATATAAGGAGATGTAACTCTCAAAAACTGTTGCTTCAAAATTATAAGTGAAGAAAAAACTTATGAAATACATCCTTCTGTTCTCTCCCTTTTGAAACTAACGGATCATTTCATGTTTCCGATGCTCCCAGCCCATCTTTCATAAGTTTCGTTTTACCAAACTAGCACCAAAATACAAATTACATCTGTAAACACCCCAAATAAACAAAACCAGTTGTATATTAAAATAAGCATCTTGGCTGTTTTGACTGGAGAGATTTAATATTTGCATCCAAGGATAAATAGCAATCTTGTAACTATAGCAACCACTTGAAATCCTCACTTGGTCTCCCAATTCTCAAACTTGATCTTTAACCTCACCTGAGCTAGGCTTTCATATTAGTCAAATATCTGATAATTTTCATACTTTCTAAATTCTTTAATCGAGCTAGGCTTTCCAAAAGTATTTGACAGTTATCCCATCTCTAACTTCTGTAAGCTAGGCTTTCCAAAAGCATTTGACAGTTATCCTAACTTATGTAAGCTAAACTTTCATTTAAAAAATGACCTTTATCATTGCACCAAACATCTATGACCAAGCTAGATTTTCACAAAGCATTCAACCTGGTACCTGAACTAGACTTCCATATAGCATTTGACATCACTGTGTTCAATTTTCGCAAAACCTTTTAGAAATAACTCATAAAATTGCTGATATCACACTGAGATGAGTGATTTCTTATTAAGATACATGCATATCTGATGTACACATTCAATACAGTTCAAATATGGGCAAGAAACAGCATAGTTTAGTGAAATAGAAATTTTTTAGAAAAAAAGAAACACATGGGATTTCATTTAAAACAAGCGGTTGTTACTTTTAGGAGATCAATACTTGAGATTCTTCATGAGTGAAACTTTGCTGGAGAGACTTGTAAAAGTGGGTTTATGAACCAGGGACTTCTACAAACAAATTTGTTATTGATTTATTTCTTGTGACTTACAACGCATGAATTGCTTTTGAAATAGAGAGACTTGGTTAATGACGATTTTAAGTCTTGTAGGTCTTTTGTCTTATCAAAACATTACATGTGACTCCAAGACTTATCGAGAGTTTTTTATTATTATTAATGACTCCAAGGCCTATTAAGACTGGATTGCTTTGCCTCTAGGACCTGTTGAGACTTTATTACTGGTGAATCCAGACCTGTTGAGATTTTATTACTTCTTTGTACAACTTCTACATAAAGATCGTGATTTTTTATTTGTAAAATGACCTGTATATCTTATACATCTGCTTAACAAGACTTTATGAGTATTACAGATCTGTTTTGGCAAGGTTCTGGTGTTGGAAACTTCATGACTCACGAATCTAAATCAGCTGTAACAAGATTTAATTAGTGGAGAATTCAAGTCCAGCACATCTTTCATAAATCTATTTTAACCAGACTTTGTCACTGGTGACTAGAAGACATTGTCACTGTTGACTACAAGACATTGTCACTGGTGACTACAGACTCGAAAGTTTTTAAGTAAAACTGTTTGAGCAAGATTTAGTTACTTAGTGACTTCAGACCGGGAATTTTTTTAATCGGATTTAGCCAGACTTTATTAACGGAAACTACAAGACCCGTGATACTTTTATAAATCTGTTTTAGCCAGACTTTATTAACGGAAACTACAAGACCCGTGATACTTTTATAAATCTGTTTTAGCCAGACTTTATTAACGGAAACTACAAGACCCGTGATACTTTTATAAATATGTTTTAACAAAATTTCGTCAACGGTGACTTCATGTCCTCACGTGTAATTTATAAATGTGTGTTAGTTCAGATATTTTGTGTGATGTATATCCTCACACAACTTGTCCGGCTGCGGATAATCCATTTTTTAGTAAAAGCTCAGTTAAGTTTGATTGGTCTCATAAAATAACGGGCACGAGAAGAGAGATCAGCATGTTAGTAGTGGTAAAGTCCGAACTGCGGCACAATATCTCTAAAAACGTACCGACACATATCGAGTGGAACTTCGGGCGTTTGGTTCTGATGGTATATTAATCTGTTCGAATCCACCAAGTCTGAATGAACAGTAAAGGCGGGGCACACTCGCTCAGATCCTGTTTGGAATTATAAAAGGGTGTACACTCAAGATCGGAACTGTAAAAGGGGGAACATTTACTAAGATATTGTTTGAAACTGTAAAGGGTGGGGGCACACTCACTCAGATCCTTTTGGAATTGTAAAATGGGGCGCATTCACTCAGATACTGTTTGGAATTGTAAAAGGGGGGCACATTTACTCAAATACTGTTTGGTGTTTATTCTGCGGATACGAAGGATGCCCCTAATCTCATCAATAAGCCTGTCGACTACTAATGTACTTAATAACATAATGGCTAAAGTTATCATATCCACACCGAATATTGTATTTCCAGTAGGCTTGTTGAATTTTACTCGATCCAAAAAATGCAGGACTTGAAAACGCATGTATTCAGCATTGCATTGACAGGTGCTTGCATAGAACTTATGAGAAGTGTTTCATAGACTTTATGACAAGTATTTTCATAGACTTTATGACAAGTATTTTCACAGAACTAATGACAAGTGCTTGCATAGACATTTTGAAATGTTTTCATACACCTTATGATAAATGTTTTTATAGATTAATGACAAATATTTTCATTGATTTTATGGCAAATGTTCTGGGAAAAGACATTTTCTATGAGTGCTTGAGAAACCTGACAAATGGTCTCCCTTTTTTTAACAAGTGTATCTAGAGGAGAGATTTTCTTTGTCTAACAACAAAATCTAACAAACGTTTTAGGGCTTTTACAATAAGTGTATCTGTTTACATACATTTTCTAAGTTTCATGCCCTTAGAAACTAAAAGTGTTCTAACAGTCTTTACGACAATTGTGTCTAGGCACACATCTTAAGTCAATAAATATCCAAAAACTGACAAAACAATTATTCGTGTTCTCAGGGTCTTTAGGACAAGTGAGTCTAGATAAGTTTGACAAATTTATTCTAGATAAATCTGACAAGTGTGGCACCAACAAAATGTTAAAATAGTTCTTAATACCTTATCTAGACACGGTCAGAGATTTGGTACCAAGAGACTGGTAAGTGTTCGCAAAGTTCTTTTCACACCGTGTTTTTGTAGGCTCTTATTGAGTGTACTAAAACTTAGTTGTCAAAGGAACACATTATTAGAACAAACTTGTCCAAAATCTTAATTGTCAAAGGAACCCATTATTACAACAAAGGTGTCCAAAAACTTACTTGTCAAAGGAACGCATTATTACAACAAACATGTACAAAAATGTAATTACAATTTACTTTTCGTTTTCACAGGAACTTATAAAGTGATCTATCATATTAATACCATCTCATTAACAGACTATTTGTAGATATCAGTTCGTAACGTTATATAAGCAAACTGTTTTCACCATGTCTTAGCTATCGGATCGAAATGTACTGAAATAACCTGGCTCAAAGCTTGTCTATAACTGTATGGATGTAATGTACAAAAATCAACTTGTCCAAAGCTTGACTATGGCTTTATGGATTAAATGTACAAAAATCAACTTGTCCAAAACCTGACCAACGCTATGTGGATTTCATGTACATAAATCAACCTGTCCAAAGTCTGTCCATGAGCGAAACGTACAGATATGAATCTGTCATCGCTGCAAGGGCGAAGTTCAGCGTGATCTCCTGGGGACACAACCATACACACACCGGTAAGTATGGTCACTACAAAACCAAGCCTCCTCCCACACAGAAAATGTGTTGTGATGTTTTCCAGGCGTCTACTCCGTCTCTTGGGTGCGTTTACAGACAAGACACTGCCCTCCTATCAAGAGTTTTTTTTTTTAAGTCGCTTCAAACTAGCAGACGACTGGGACAAGTCAGCCACAAGTTTGGCAACAATAGTTACGAACTTCATAACGCCTGCAGGCATCCGGGTTGAGAGCAACGAGTCCACGACAGTACTCACCGTTTTTGTCCGCCTGATTAGGCTTGCAGCGACCTGGAACATGTTTAGTTTAATGAATAAGTGTTCTTGTTATATTCGTCTTAGGTTCATTTCGTTAATTTATTACATTCATTTAAGTAATTCTTAAAATCACTTCACTAGCGTCTTACATTCATTTCATTAATTCATACATTCATTTAATTAATTCTTACATTCACTTCATTAATTTTTACATTCATTTCACTAATTCTTAGATTCATTTCATTAACTTCAATCATTCACTTCATTAACTTCAATCATTCACTTTTTTAAGTTCCTGCATTCACTTTTTTAAGTTCCTGCATTCATTTCATTAATTTTTACATTCACTTCATTAATTTTTACATTTACTTCATTAATTTCTATATTTACTTCATTAAGTTCTTACATTTATTTCTTTAATCGTTACATTCACTTCACTAATTTGTTTACTTTCATTTTATTAATTCTAATATCCATTTCATTAACTTCATCTATTCACTTCATTAACTTCACACATTTTACTTCATTAATTCTTATATTTACTTCATTAAGTTCTTACATTTATTTCCTTAATTCTTACATTCACTTCATTAACTTCACACATTTTACTTCATTAATTCTTATATTTACTTCATTAAGTTCTTACATTTATTTCCTTAATTCTTACATTCACTTCATTAATTCTCACAATCATCTTATGTTCATTTCATTGACGTTTGCATTCCTTCAATAGCTTCTTAAATTTATTACTTCTTTACAATTAGTACGTATTACGGTCATCAGAATTATAACAGGTAAAATCACTGACAATATTAGTACATCCGAATTATATCAGGTAAAATCTCTGACAATATTAGTACATCAGAATTATATCAGGTAAAATCACTGACAATATTAGTACATCCGAATTATATCAGGTAAAATATCTGACAATATTAGTACATCCGAATTATATCAGGTAAAATCACTGACAATATTAGTACATCCGAATTATATCAGGTAAAATCTCTAACAATATTAGTACATCCGAATTATATCAGGTAAAATCACCGACAATATTAGTACATCCGAATTATATCAGGTAAAATCATTGACATGAACGAATGCGATGGCAGTACAATTATTGAAATAGGCGAAACGATGACTGATCGAACAAACTAGAAGAATAAAGAGAACATTTTATTAAATATTAAAATTAGTAATTGGATATAATCTATTTAATCTTCTTGAATTAAATGCATCTTATTTATCCTGTGAAGAACGTATTGGATGACGTTTGTTGAACTTGACACAATTTATTTATCCTTAGAAGTACGTATTTTATTATGTATGTTGAACTAGAAAACACTTATTTACCGTTAGGAGCAAATTGTTTTTGTGTATATTGAACTAGAAAACATTTATTTACCCTTAGGAGCAAATAGTTTCTGAGTATATTGAAAATGTTTTAAGAATTAAAGTCTGATGAAATTAAAACAATGAAAAGGAACATATCTGAATTAAGGTTATTTGAGTTTTAGTCATTTTCATGTATTTCCTCAAAATTAGTGTAAGACACTATTATGTTCAGTTTATATTAAAAATTATATTGCTGCTATTTTTTTTTGTTTCGTTGGCATGAGCCCTTTATGTAATCTTGAACCTCATATATCCCCAAAATACTATCATTTGATTACCGTTAATCAAAGTTTGCCTAATATCTTTAATGCCCATGAAGAAAATGTTCTAAAAATGTCTAATTATGGAAGTGGTAATCTTTTAATTTTATTTGGTTACTGCGGCGTTTTTATACCATTGGCAGTGTGACAAATATTTCCACCTCTATTTGTATCTGTCACTTGTGTTTTCATATTTTCTACGAATATCTGTATTTTTATTTATGAAATACTTTGTTGTTATAATTTGTGGAGCACTTGCTCGTATTTCTGACATCTATATGTAGTGTTTAAAGTAAGTATTGTGTACTGCACATTAAGTACACATCTATATGTAGTGTTTAAAGTAAGTATTGTGTACTGCACATTAAGTACATATCTATATGTAGTGTTTAAAGTAGGCAGTGTGTACTGCACATTAAGTACATATCTATATGTTGTGTTTAAAGTAGGCATTGTGTACTGCACATTAAGTACATATCTATATGTTGTGTTTAAAGTAGGCATTATGTACTGCACATTAAGTACACATCTATATTTAGTGTTTAAAGTAAGCATTGTGTACTGCACATTAAGTACACATCTATATATAGTGTTTAAAGTAGGCATTTGTGTACTGCACATTAAGTACATATCTATATGTTGTGTTTAAAGTAGGCATTTGTGTACTGCACATTAAGTACATATCTATATGTTGTGTTTAAAGTAGGCATTGTGTACTGCACATTAAGTACATATCTATATGTTGTGTTTAAAGTAGGCATTGTGTACTGCACATTAAGTACACATCTATATTTAGTGTTTAAAGTAAGCATTGTGTACTGCACATTAAGTACACATCTATATTTAGTGTTTAAAGTAAGCATTGTGTACTGCACATTAAGTACATATCTATATGTTGTGTTTAAAGTAGGCATTGTGCACTGCACATTAAGTACATATCTATATGTTGTGTTTAAAGTAAGCATTGTGCACTGCACATTAAGTACATATCTATATGTTGTGTTTAAAGTAGGCATTGTGCACACACACACAATGTAGAAAACAACAGAATCTTCTACAATGAATTATTAGGCATTGCCCGGAGTACTGTTGTACTGAATGACACTGGACGTCACTCCTAGTAGAATTCAATGGCGTAAATTCCTGAGAATCTTCTTGTGGACAAACGATTTATTGTATGATGCAAGAAGTTAGCCAGTTAGGCCCAGCCAATGGCGAATTGTAGTTACCTAATGGCCATCTACTGGTCAATTGTAATTAAACAATGGGCACTAAAGGGAATTGTGGGAGAATACCTTAGTAAAGAGAGACCCTGGTTCTTCACTCATTTCAAAGCGTTGGTTCAGAGTGCATCTTTAAAAGAGGACCTGCTTTGGTGCACATGCACGGATAAGGCTGTCGTGAGTAAACACAAAGTTAAGTCCCACCTTGTAATTTTATGTTCTTTTTCAGCTAACTTGAGACCATCCTTTATGTCTTTACTTTCAGCCAGGTAATGATATATTTTAATTTCCATGTGTAATTCTCTATGCTGTTTGATAAATATAGAATGTTTTATGGTTATTTTAACTAGTAGAAATGCCACGCAATTTAATGTTGGCAAATGTAATCTTGATAAATTTGATAAGCTCTTGTTGAGAAACTTTTTGTAGCAGTTAATGCAGTGAATCTAAATCTCTGTGAAACTGTTTCATATTGATTTGGAGATGTTCATGATGTGATGAAATACCACATTTTGGTTGTTAAAACTGACTACTCATTCATTCTCTACGTGATGTGTATGTTTGTGTCATTATAACATTATCATGTTAAGAAAAACATTAATTCTCTACGTGATGTGTATGTTTGTGTCATTATAACATCATCCTGTTAAGAAAAACATTCATTCTTTACGTGATGTGTATGCTTGTCATCATGTTAAGAAAAATTGTTCCTTTGAGGCCTCTGAAGAGAGCTAGAGACAAATTCAGAACTTTCCCATTAAGAATTTACGAGAGAGATTATCAGCTCTGAGACTGTTGGACAGTCAAGTATATATATTATATTATATTATATTCTTGTTTGAACATTCTTTTTTGTGTCCTCATTGTATATATGTCCTTATTTGTATTTTATCAAGGTTATTGCTTTGCAACGTGCATTTAATTATTTGGTAATAAATTCAAATTCTTTATTTATCAACACCCTTGACACGTGTTCTTCTATAACTGGGTTAGAAAGGTTACAGTTATGTGGGGGCTTATTAATTAGTAAGACGGTGGTTATCGGCCTTTTCCTTAGAGGGTGTTTCACTGCTCTGGTAGACGTGTGCCAGATCAGAGTTGCTCTGTAGTGTGCATTAAAATACTAGGAATTACTCTGGGGAGAGTACAAGGGCATTCTTCCAGTCCGTCATCCGCAAGCTGAGAGGTGCAAATTATCGTAGGTGTGTAGAAGATAATTTTTTTCCGTGTTAAATGAGGCCCTCTCTTGATAATATAAAAATACCTGTTGCCGGTAGTAACACACGAGATCCTAAATAATACAAACATGAAGTAATATAAGTTTTAATAATCCACTTGCCTACTCTAATGTAATTAGAACAAAAACTGGTCCTATCATGTATGTACATAATAAATGCAGCTGCATAATGTTACTGTCATGAAAAAAAGGGGGAAGTAATCAGAAAATTAATTTTTATCCTTGATTATCTCCACTTGCCCATCGCGCGACGCAACAGACGTTCCAAGTGTCAAGACGTCTTAATTACGTGCACTGTCAGCGCGTTTGTTTCCATTTACTGTCAGGGCTCTGCTTATTTTGTTTGCATACAATGTCAGCAAGTTTACTAATTTCATGTTTTGAACATTTTCATGAAAATATATTTGATTAATTATTTGAGTTAGATGTTCAATAATTGTGATTACAATATGTAGAAAATGTGTTTGATTTTTATTAACATTTCTTATTACAAATTTAATTAGGGGTTATATTATTAGGAGTATTGCATCTCAGAGTAATGCACCTTCGTAGTGTCAGTAAAAGTAGGGATACACGTGGGAATTTTATCTGTGAGAGAATGAGAACTGATTGTGCATAAAAGGACTAACGGGAGCTATTTTACTTTTCAATTAAATATTTACAATAGATGTATTTTTTTAATTACATCTACCAAAGAATCACCGTTTTTAATTTTAAATAAAGAATAAAACCTTCCTAAGTCTCTAACTAAAACCCCTATTTGACATCGTTTAAAAGCTTTTATTTTATTTTCGCTGATATAAAGTTCCTGAACTTAAAGTATGACTTCCATCAGGTTAAGTAAATGTACCCATCTTTTAGGTGCAGCGACCAAAACAGTAAAATTATTAATCTCTCAAATGCATCTCAACCTTGCCTCTTATAAAGCTACATCCCACCCAAACAGTTAATGTACTCATCTGTGAGCTACACCCTATTCCATTAGCTATCTGAGCTGCACTGTACTCTATTAGCTAATGTACTCAGTTTTCAGCTGCACCCTACCCATTTACGTTATTTACTCACCTCTTCGTCTGGGACTGGTCTGTTTAGGTTTGGAGCGCTGACGTATGGTTCTAGGGTTTTCAGCGCTGGCTTGTGTAGCTCCATTATTGGTGCGTCTGCCCACCCTTCCTCTGATGACTGACTGCGGCAGTGTAGGGATGGTGTTCTCTAGTTGTGTTTCGTGCCTCACGCTGCCCGGGACGTGGTTATAAGGAAGTGAAGATTCAAGTAATGACGGTACTCTCTCCGTGACCTGTGTTTGTGTGTCTTTCGATTCGGATTCAGGCAGACATTCACCAAGATGACAGGACTGTGAAACAAAACCACTCCCAGTGACAATTTCGTCAAACGATTTTCTCCCATTGTTTGGGACGAAAGTCACATCAGTTTATAAATCACGCAAAGTCACATCAGTTTATAAATCACGCAAAGTCACATCAATTTATAAATCACGCAATTCAAACCTCGCACTCACACTACAGATAATGTCACAAGCCATGAAACTCGTCAACAAAAGACTCACAGACCCACGACACGTTCAGACAATGACGTGTTTGTCCCTCTCATGCCAAACTGTCAACTGAATATAAATAATTTCCTCTTAAAGCAAATTACACACACACAACACCCACCCACACACACACACACACATACATACACACACACACACACACACACACAACTCTTTATTGATGATTATATTTATATTTAAACACGTTTAGAGATGCATATTTTCTCTCTCTCTCTCTCTCTCTCTCTCTCTCTCTCTCTCTCTCTCTTTTGTGGGAGACTACTTACCATTCCTTCTGCACAAGGAGTGCCAGGCAAAGCTGTTAAGTAAGAATTGGTGCGGCAAGCATTTCCCACCTCGGGGTCACGACACCACAGTTGTCCACACATGAGCTTGACCACGTCCTTCTCCTGTGTCACGAGCAGAAACAATCAAAGTTGTCAGCAACATTGTCATGCAGAAACCAAGTCGTCAGCAACATTGCAATGAGCAGAAATAATCAAAGTCGTCAGCAACATTGCCATGAGCAGAAATAATCAAAGTCGTCAGCAACATTGACATGAGCATAAACAAAGTTGTCACGAGTATAAATAATCGAAGTCGTAAGCAACATTGTCAGACAGAAACAGCCAGAGTCATCAACAAATTGTCACTAGCAGAAACAAAGTCATCAATAACATTGTCAGAAGCAGAAACAACTATAGTCGTCAGCAGCATTGTCAGAACTGACTTTATCATTTTATGAATAACATAATATGTGTGGGGTGGGTGGGTGGAGAAAGCCCATTACACACTGAAATGAAATAATTATAGGTACTGAGATGCATACAGTTATACAGGCAGTACAAAATGCTGAGTGAATTCAACAAAGTTCATCATACACTGGTTGTACACAATTTACACAGAGTAAAGTACGTATAAAATTAACGTCGTATGCTCTGGGAAATGTAACAAAGACAAAATCTTTCGGAAGTTTCGATGGCATAAAGAAGAGACTTTGTTGGGGGAGTCTTAGAAATAGATCTTGAGTCTGAACATAAACTATTCATAAAGAGGTTTTAGAAATAAATGTTGAATCTGAACACAAACTATATCGAATACTTGCAATGATCTAAACAAATTGCATTAAGAGGGAAACTCTCATGACTTATTTAGGTCATTATAAAATATTACAAGTAAAAAGTTGCAATGACAAGTCATTTTGATCATAGACTAATATTGGGAAGCTTCGCCTAACTGAACTGGGTCTTAACACATTCATGAACAAGTCCTGGATATTTGTTTATCGTCTGAACAAATGAAAAAGCCTGGGGAAATGTATAATTCAAATGCACTATGTATGAAATGAAATGTACCTGGCAAAATGTTGAACCTCTCCCATAAATCATTTGACAATGTTGATCAGGGGAGATAAGTTTTCCTGGCGGCAGACGATAAATGTCATAACTGTAGAAGACAGTTGGAGTGTCACGTACACAGCTCGCTTTCTTGGACCTGAAACGTAGCAGTTGTTTACAGCTACATATTAAATGTTACTATTGTTCACTAAATGTAGCAGTTGTTTACAGCTACATATTAAATATTATTATTGTTCACTAAACGTAGCAGTTGTTTACAGCTACATATTAAATGTTACTATTGTTCACTAAATGTAGCAGTTGTTTACAGCTACATATTAAATATTATTATTGTTCACTAAATGTAGCAGTGGTTTACAGCTACATATTAAATGTTACTATTGTTCACTAAATGTAGCAGTTGTTTACAGCTACATTTAAATGTTACTCTTATATAGTAAGGTTTCCTGGATCTGAAAATGTAACAGTTGCTTATAGCTATAGGCAAAATGTTACACTTATACAATAAAGTCTCTTGAACCTTAAATGAAGTAGTTGATAACAACCTTCGAAAATCCCACTCGCAAGTTCGCAATTTGTGAGTGGAAAATTGAGATTTGCGAACAATGAAAAAGAAAGTTATCATAAGGTGATTTTTTTTTTAACAAAAAAATAATTTAATTTCCAGCAATCAATTTCACTAGCGTTTCAAGTTAGACGCGAGTCTCGATTGCTGAGGACATACAATTAAATTTGACCAAACTTCTGACTTGAGTACTAAAAATGCAATACTCTGCTACTACCCAGAGATTATTCAAAATGCTGCTTTGACTGTCACAGCTTTACAACTGACAACCTGTATAAGATTTGTTTCTGCCCTCAAAAAATCAAATCCGATTAGAGAGCAGCAATGAAGCAGGACCAACTAGAAATGATCCTTTTACAGAACCAATTCCATTTCGATAAACATATTAAATAAATTTTTAGGATACTATGTATTATATTATTGTATGAATGAAATATGGTTTTAAAATGAAATCTATGAAAGTAACTTTTTCATTCATTTACACCTATACAATACTCATACATGAAACTCCATATAAGAATATAATTGTATGACGTGATATTAGTAATAAACTACAGTTGGAGTCAGAAGTCGGGAGTCGAACATCTAAAATTTCAGGAGTCGGAAACTTTTGATCAACTCTATTACGTAACCCTGTGAAAAAGAGTCGATTGCGTCAGCTGCAAGTTACCTGTCCTTGTCGGACATCACGTGGCCAACGTAGATTGACGTTTGTGTCAGCTTCAGTGGGCATTGTTTAGATTAATTCTTTTTCATTTTGTTTTCGTTTAAATTTCAGTGTCTTTCATCGTTCACCCACTTCTATAACTAGTTAAAAAAATTTTAATAATTATAACCTTCAACATAATAAATGACAATGAAACAGTCAAAAATTATTTTTTGTTTTTTCTTAAAATAAAAAAGTGATGCTGAAACCGAAAGCAAAGTGGCAGTATCCGATTTATGGGTTAGATACAATATTTGGGGGAGGGGTTCAAAAAATGAAACCTGCAATTATTATGTTAAAAACCGAAGTATTTCTTATTATTACGACAATAGATAAATAGATTACAGTTGGGGGAGGAGATACTTTCCCTGAACCTATTACGATATATTCTTTCTCTAGCGTGTTGCCATAACAAATTGCGAGTTACTCGTGGCTTATCTTTTCTAGGTTTGGTTACTCATAGTTACATATAAAATGTTACACTCAGCACCTTTCTCTGTGGATACAGGTAGAACAGTACTTTTCGCATTTGACGTTTGAAACAGAACAGTTAAATGCGGACCTGAATTTCACTGACTACTTTCGACATTTGACGTTAAAAATAAAATAAACGTGAACTTTTAATCAAGTCATACATTTTCTTTAGTAATACTTCATTTATAGTGAACCAGTGAGACACTAAATTTCGATAGTAAATTTATCTGAACAACTAGCATACTCAGCAATGAGGAAATGAAGTTAATAAATGTACCTGAGCAACTTCCTCATTTGACGTATAGAACAAGGAGAGAAATAAAATGCGTTTTTAAGATTTTCTTGGGCGTGGCTGGCGACTGACGCCATGACATAATTGTCACTGGAAGGACAGTTCTGGGCAGGTCCAGGATCTCCGTCGTGAACAGACCCCAAGCTGAGAATAAGAATTTACAATAACTATAATGATGAAGAAGAAGTATAGATCATGATGATGTGTTTTTACTCTGCAATTGAACTGGTAAGTTTGTTCCCTGTCAAGCCCTAAAAGGGCCCTACGCAACATTGACTTTACTGAGACACTGAAAATGTGCACAAATTAAAAAATAGATCATTGAATCGCATCAACACACATGCACAGTGTAGATGGATTGTTACTGTAATGCAAATGAGTGAATAAACGTTTAAAAAATAATAAAACTACTAAATTTCGTGCGCTGTGTGCGTGTGTGTGTGTGTGTGTGTGTGCGTGTGTGTGTGTGAAATACATGTTTTTTGTGTGAGTGCGAGGACATGCTCCTTTTGGGGTGTAAAAGCCGGTGCTTGCAAATAAAGAAACAATTCGTCCGTTGTTAAAAAGTTCGCAAACTGAGAATGTGATAATTTACATAGTCAGCAACAAATACCCATTTTAATCACGATAAAATTAATTAGACTTTCAAGGGAAATAATCTTCCATTGCAATCAATGGATCTGAGATTACATCAGGTATTAAATCATTTTTCAGATACATGATAAAAAGCAATGTTGTTTGTCTGACTGGTTTCTATTAAATGCCTTCCTACCTTGACAATGAAATTGTTTTTCATTCTGTACCTGTGTGCCAGTTCATGGGCCGCCACTTTAATACACTGAAAATCGCCATTATCAGCAACGATGGACACAGAATTGCCCCTGGTGATATCGCAGATGGCACCGAGGTAGGCTTTACCTGATGTCAACAGATACATATGCTCGAATTATTACTGATTGCTATATCACAAGACTTTACACGTATACAGTGAAATTGATGGTTTTTAGTGATACAAGACTTCACACGTATGCAGTGATATTGATAGTTTTTTAGTGATACAAGAGTTTACATGTAAATAGTGATATTGATAGTTTTTTTAGTGATACAAGACTTTACACGTATATAGTGATACTGATAGTTTTAGTGATATAAGACTTTACACGTATACAGTGATATTGATACTTTGTGGGATGATGCAAGAGTTTATAGACTGACAAGAACTGTCTAATTAAGCTCGATACTTTTAATGCCATTTTAAAATTTGATAGCATATATCATGTAGATTAGTGTTTCACAAACTTTCTTAGCTCGCGGCATATTGTTCCGCCGTGTTGGATATTACGACACCCGTACAGTAGGTGGCAGCACTGATTGATTATAAACCATTCCAGTTTGTATTACTTACAATTTACTTGTTCCTCTTGCATTAATAAATAACGTTGTTGAAAATATTTGATACCTATTTTATATTTCCTCTTATTTTTCCGATTTAATAAAAATACTTTTTTATTGTTGTTTTTCTTTTCTCGCGGTACAGCCACACAATTTCGCAGCACACCCTTTGAGAATCGCTGATGTAAAATTACATTATTCATTGTTGATACTTTATGAAGTAATTACGTTTATTTTGAATATATTTTGATTTAATTACATTGTTGGCATTGCACAATTTGTTAACTATAATTAGCTCTATTTTGAACTGTATGTATTTAAAGTATTGTTTACTTTTGATATCATGTGACATGAATTTATGCTTAAGCTAGAAACATTCTGATGCTTACTTTGGACTTACTGCTACATACATAAACGCTTACTGTGGTCAGACAGTTATATTTACTTTGGACTTACTACTAAGTTTATAAAAGGCTTATTTTGGATATTTTACGATGTGTATAAAGACTTATTTTGGATATTTTACGATATGTATAAAGGCTTATTTTGGATATTTTACGATATGTATAAAGGCTTATTTTGGATATTTTACGATATGTATAAAGGCTTTCTTTGGACATACTTGTAACATGAATTACGGTTACTTTAAACATATTGCTAAATAAATACACGCTTTCTGTGGACATACAAATGGCGGCGTGTATGAATACCCTTTAGAAATACAGTGACAGAAGTGAAGGTATACAGTTTATACACTGAACAGATTACGAAATGTATACACGGTTACTATGGACACGAATTTAGCTTTCTTTGTACAGTTTGAAACTTATTTCTGCTGATTTTGTACATATAGTACTATTCCATTATGTTTACTTTCGAATTCTAAAATTTGTCATAATGTTTACTTTCGAATTTAAAAAAAATATCAGTATGTATTCTTTCTAATTAAAAAATATGCCAATTTGTTACTTTCGAATTACAAAATTGTCATTATGTTTACTTTGGACTTCTAAAATATGTCCTTATGTTACTTTCTTCTTCAAAATATGCCAATCTGTTATTTTAGAATTTTTAAAAATGCCATTATGTTTAGTTTTGAATTGTAAAATATATGCCAATCTGTTACTTTCGACTTCTAAAAAGTACCCTTATGTTTACTTTCCAAATCTATAATTATATTCTGATACATCTACATTTATGTCCGATATAATTTTATCATTTTCCTCTACCTTCATTTATACATAACATAACCCTTACTGTACATATACTGTAATATGTATGTAAGTTTACTTTGCATAAATGATTTAAATTTGCTTTGAACACAGATCTACATTGACTCTGGATATACTCTGACGTACCAAAGGATACTTTGAACATATGTGTCTTGACATGAACCGTGTAGACTGTAAGGTTGTATATATGACATGACCTGTGTGGACTGTAAGGTTGTATATGTGAGATGAACTGTGTAGACTGTAAGGTTGTATATATGAGGTGAACTGTGTGAATTGTTAGGTTGCTTGTACCTGTGACATGAACTGTGTGGATTGTAATGATGTTTGTACGTGTGACATGAATTGTGTGGATTGTAATGTTGTTTGTACGTGTGACATGAATTGTGTGGATTGTAATGTTGTTTGTACGTGTGACATGAATTGTGTGGATTGTAATGTTGTTTGTAAGTGTGACATGAATTGTGTGGATTGTAATGTTGTTTGGACGTGTGACATGGTGTGGAAAGAATTATACTTAAAATCATTGACATGGTATAACTCTGAACAGTTCTGTTGTCACGAAAAAAAAGGGGGGGGGTAATCATGAAAATTTATTTTTTTCACTTGATTGTCCCCACTTGCCCCATGCGCGACCCAGCGGACGTTCGCGGGGGGTGGTGGGGGGTCATCTGCGAGCAGGGTGACGGGTTAATTAAGTGCACTGACAGCAAGTGCATTTCCAATTACTGTCAGGGCATTTGCTTATTTTGTTTGCATACACTGCCAGCAAGCTTGCTAACTGCATGTTTCCAACATTTTTATAAGAATACATTTGACTAATTAATAGTGTTAGATGTTTGGTAATTATGTTTACAATATGTAGAAAATGTGTTTAGTTTTTATTAATATTTCTAATTACAAATTTCATTAGGGATTATATTTTAAGAGTTTTGCACCTCAGAGTAATGCACCTTCGTAGCATCAGTAGAGTAGGGATATACGCATGAATTTTATCTGTGAGAGAATGAGAACTGTTTGTGTATAAAAAGACTAACGGGGAACTATTTTACTTTAGTGTGTGTCGTCTGGACTACAGAGAGGTGTGAGGCCTCGTATTTGCCTACACCGAGTTTGGACAGTCTTTCTATCTTCGTTATGACTGGGGAAGAAAGACATGAATATTCTCCACATACAGTATAGAGTTGGACATGTGTTTTGTCGCACCCAATCCTTTCATGGCAACGTGTAAAGCTTGTCTGTATTACTCTACTTTGGGTCCGGAGCCTGGGCAGTCATTGACCATCAGGGACCACAGGTACTGAGGGGCCAAGACTGAGTCGGGAAAAGAATATTCTATGCCACTCACATTTCAGAACTGTCACTGTAGACAGGCCTCCATGAGCTACATCTTGGAACCGTCGCCGAAGACCAGTATCCGTGAGCTACAATTTGATGCCGTCGTCGAAGATAGCCGTCCGTGTTCTTCACCATAGTACCGGGCGTTCCAGCATTATGCAATGAGGGACAAGTATTGTAAGTGTGTCCACACTTCACTCTCAGTGAGCCGTGTTTTCGTCATCAAGTGTGTTTATTCTTAGATGTCAGTAACTTTAACTTTTTGTGTTTGCCTGCGTCGACAATTCAACGTTTATTTCAAACACTAGTAAGTAGGAAAACTTTTTAGAGGTGCATTACTTAGGTAGGATAGTTACAATATAAACATTATCATCATTGAACTATTTTTTTACAAACATTTAACTTTGACTTTAATAATTAATTATTTATTGGATAATTTTTGTGATTATCACCGTTGTTCTAAGTTAGCATTTGTTGACATTACTATTTGTAAGACATTTATTCTTTTAAGGTTAGATAATTTTCTGTGGTCATTACCGCTAGTTGTGTATTGTAATGGGGCTACGCCCAAAGTATTGTGCCACTCGATTTTTGGCAGTAGTGAAAATGGTCATCACCGTTTATTGCTTTATTTTAGTTTATTCATCATATATTTTTTTTTTCATTTTCATCACTCATGTTTCCCCGCCCCATGAATGTCGAGTGTGGACGTCTCAGAATGAATGACTAACACCTTGTGAAAGTTAAGCCTGTTTTTCTTTTTAAATTAAATTCTTTGTTAACTCTTTTTCAAGAGTTGGGCTTCCTTTCTCTGTTTTGAAAGTGTGTGTTGGTGCGGTTGTTTGTTTGTTCGTTCCGTGCATCCCTCACACGACATTCACATGCTTACTCGCACACACACACGCCAGCTTTCACATTTTACCCCACATCTCAGAGTAAAGTTAACCCATCCCCCACAAGATTATTCGTTGGTGTCTGAGTGTGAGAGTGGTTATTGTCATCTGACCATTCGATGTGATCCCGGCAAATCACGGCAACTGGTCTGACGCCCCCTACCCACCGAAGAGGAGAGAGGGGCCAGCAACAAACCAGCAAACGACACACCACGACCGCGACATCTGTCGTTAACAGTGGAATATAAAAAAGTTGTGTCTTGAACACTGATCAGTAATATGTGTAATGTGCACTTAAAGTTTTATATGTTGTTTGCCAGTGCCAGATAAATAAAGAAATACAGGATTAAGTCACATAGGCATAGTTAACAAAAAACCTGTATAGTTCACAAAGACAGGTATTAATAAAGAAATGCAGGAATAGTTAATAAATACAGACATCCCATACAAAGAACAGTTCGAAATTACACGTACACAGGTAAGACGATACAAGAATTAGTTCACAAATAAAGTTATATTTCACAAGTAAAGGTATAGTTCACAAGTAAAGGTATAGTTCACAAGTAAAGGTATAGTTCATTAATAGACCTATAATATGGAAATGTGGATATCGTTCACCAACAAAGGTATAGTTAGCAAATATATTTCTAATAAACTAACAGGTTTAGTTAACAAATATATGTATACTAACAGGTATAGTTAGCAAATATATTTCTAATAAACTAACAGGTTTAGTTAACAAATATATGTATATCAAACTAACAGGTATAGTTAACAAATATATTTGTAATGAACTAACAGGTAGAGTTAGCAAATGCAGGTATAGTAAAGAAATACTGATACAGTTACATTTATTTCACTTAGAAAAAAAATAAACTGACTGCACCCACCTCCAAAAGAAACGCCCAGCTTATTCGTAAGTCTGTACCTGCAGCAACAACAAAATATCTGGATTGTATTTCCTTCATTTTGGTAGTAACAAGATAGTAATTTATTAGTGATATTTTCACAACACTTATGTTAGTGATACATTTACCCAACTAATGTTAATGATTCTTTTGCACCATTTATGTTCATTGTACTTTTACACCACTTAGTGGTAAAATACATTTACACCATTTATGTTAATGATTCTTTTACACCATTTTTGTTAGTGCTACAATACATTTACACTATTTTTGTTGGTGCTACAATACATTTACACTATTTTTGTTGGTGCTTCAATGCATTTACACCATTTTTGTTAGTGCTACAATACATTTACACTATTTTTGTTGGCGCTACAATACATTTACACCATTTTTGTTAGTGCTACAATATCTTTACACTATTTTTGTTGGCGCTACAATACATTTACACATTTTTTGTTAGTGCTACAATACATTTACACCATTTTTGTTAATGGTTGTGTGATGCCAACGCCAACTAGTTAATGATTACGATTATTATTAATTAATTAATTAATCATTCATACCTAATTACAAATGATGGGAATCTTAATTTAGTTATTAATAATTCTCTAGGAGACACCACTCGTCTCTCTCAGTGGGCGGATATGCGGGCGCCGTAAACGTTTTCTCTCTTCCACAACATTAAACGTAAACATTTATCGTCACACAATATTCCATAGGTGGTAAACGTCTTACTGAAGGAGAAGACAAATCTGTTTTTAATCTATATTTAGCAAGCCCCCATCCACCCACTTTCTTCTCCAACATAAAGTTATCAATATGCAGTAGAAGGTCAATAAATTTAACGATAAATTTATTAAATCTACAATCAAATAAACATATGACAAATACAATGAAAAAGATTACTTAACGTCAATATTTCTATGCAACTACATTCGAATAATTTCTATATTTCACACTGTCATATATCCTAAAATACAATTCAACAATAGTGTCACTACAAATCACATGATAGTTCTTATCAGAGAACAAAGATGGAGTTATCAGAGATAAGCATTATTAGTTTTTACAATCTGAATTAAGTGCTGTCTTAAAAGTCCTTCGCTCATTTTTGCAATGTCACAAGTTTATTGTCTGCTATCAACTCTATGTCTCTCTCTCTCTCTCTCTCTCTCTCTCTCTCTCTGCACATGTTGTAAACACTCATTTGATATTTATTCTCTCAAGCTAATCTGGGCGCTTCACTCGCTGTACCAGTTCGCTCAAGAAGAACAACAATTGTAGTAACCTCCAGTAACTTCCCTGTACCAGATATCACTGCACGTAGTCAGCATACACTGCTGTCTTACATCAATGGAGCGCCTTGTATTTTTACAATCATACACTGCTGTCTTATATCAATAGAGCGCCTTGTATTTTTACAATCATACACTGCTGTCTTACATAAATGGAGCGCCTTGTATTTTTACAATCATACACTGCTGTCTTACATTAATGGAGCGCCTTGTATTTTTACAATCATACACTGCTGTCTTATATCAATGGAGCGCCTTGTATTTTTACAATCATACACTGCTGTCTTACATCAATGGAGCGCCTTGTATTTTTACAATCATACACTGCAGTAGAGGCTCCTCGAATGTACCATGGTTGCAGCGGTTTATAATAAGTAAACCAGAGATTCAAATAATACACGGAAAGAAAGGCTGCTTGTCCCTGTAAAATATAATCAGGGAACAAGCACTAAGTTTCCAATTCACTCCACCTTTAACTCAATTCATTCTTACATTCAAGCCTCAACTTACTGTTTCCTGTGTCAGTATTTATTAGCCCGATACACACACACAACATAAAAATATACAACTATAGTTTTTTATGAGTGGTTTCATTAGAACATTGTCAAGTGTTTAGCAGTGTTTAGCATTCTATATACGAGCTTCTTAGTTCAAATATTTGTAGAAATAATACTCTACTCACATAATACATCTCTACGTAAAACACAAGTATAGCATATCAATAGCAAAAATGCACAAAATATTTATAAGTTCATTCTCTCTGAAAAACAGTCAGGTAACTCACCATTAAGCTAACGGCCGCTTTTCATGACTTCATGCCACACCAAAATCAAGTGATCAGACATTTTCTACAGCAGGTAAACATTTGATCTCAGCCCATTGGATGGCCTTATTCTCGTAAATCTTGACCATTGGATGATAAAAACTACTCATCCAGTTGAATTTGTTTGCATTACATCAGCAATTTCTAGCATATTCTCAGCTCGGGTTGTTTACTCCAACTCTGAGACTTACAAAAATATCATCATAATTAGTGCCCAAGGTCGGGTCACTTCGACAATTTAACAATTTATATAACAATTAAGAGCAGAAACAGGGAAAGGCAAATTTACTCTGCCACAGGTTCTTTTTTACACCATTTATGTTAATGGTTTTTTCACACGACTTATGTTGGCGGTACTTTCACACGACTTATGTTGGCGGTACTTTCACACGACTTTCACTCCTAATCATGTCCCTACTCTGGATGTCTGTGATGATTACGAGCACAACAATAGTAAAAACTACACTGACATGGATACAAAGCAACACGCACACGAACGAGACTCTCAAACAGAGCAATATTGCATTGCCTCAGAAATGAGTGCAGTATACTTCTGGTGAGTGGCTAACGCTTATTTGTTAGAATGCCAGTACAAAACCCAAATTAACACACAGATACAGCTTCCATTGTAACAAAAGTAACTCTTGAATGTACACATGTGATGGCACATACATAAATCACACCATATGGACACTTTCAATTACGTAAAGATCATAATATGTGCATATGTACTAACTTCCCTTGTAAAAAAACTACCCTGCAAATATCATGGCGTGATCAAACTTAACTAACTTCTCTTGTAAGACCTACCCTGAAAATATCATGGCGTGGTCAAACTTAGGTAGCTTGGCGTGATGGGTTTTTATCCATATACTAAAATTACGCAAAGCATAATCAGTGTTAACAGACGCACGCCCGAGTTCTTGTTCGTCTTTCCAGTCCACCAGCATCTCTAGCCAGCCGGAATCCTCCCTTTTCTGCAAACAAACGGTAAACAATTCTCTTCATTGACGTCATTTTGGCATCGGCCGTCTTCATTACAAGCTTGAGGGAATTGAAACTAAGCATTTAAGCGATACCATAAGTGAAAATCATAATTTTTGATGTTACATTCCCCGCCTAATTACTTACAAATCTAATTACACTAGACAGACTCGGGGTCGGCAAAGTCATCTACAATCAGGAAGTCGAGACTTAAATGCAGTCATTCAAACTGGCACGCTCATCACATAGAAAACTACAACAACATCATAAGTACACATACCTATTAGATAAGGAAAACTACAACAACGACATAAGCATACATATACATTAGATAGGAAAACTACAACACACTTCGTAAGTACGAGTGAGTAATGTTAGTACCCGAGATAAGACGAGTGAGTAAAGTTAGTACCCGAGATAAGACGAGTGAGTAAAGTTAGTACTCTAGGAAAGACGAGTTAGTAATGTTAGTAACCGAGATAAGACGAGTAGTAATGTTAGTAACCGAGATAAGACGAGTTAGTAATGTTAGTAACCGAGATAAGACGAGTTAGTAATGTTAGTAACCGAGATAAGACGAGTTAGTAATGTTAGTAACCGAGATAAAACGATTTAGTAATGTTAGTAACCGAGATAAGACGAGTTACTAATGTCGGTACTCGTTTTGATAAGTGCTGTGATGGAAGAACAAATCTAACCCATGTAAGTCTGAGGCACAAAACACTTTAACTGCCCTAGTGCCAAATCATAATTATATCCACGCCAAAAAGCCAGTGTCTGTTGTATTCGTGTTTCCTTTGTCTACGCCAAAAAGCCAGTGTCTGTTGTATTCGTGTTTCCGTTTGTCTACGCCAAAAATCCAGTGTCTGTTGTATTCGTATTTCCGTTTGTCTACGCCCGAAGCCAGTGTCTGGTGTATTTGTAGTACCTTCTAAGAGTGTTACACCCATTAAATTAGAACTTAGAGGAAGCATTCATTTAGACTTATGCTTTTCGTCTTGAAAATAACAGGAAATAACATTAAACTAAATGTAAATTTGGTTAGCAGTATAAATTCATTAATATTAGGTTTGGTATTTTCTCTTGACAACATATTTTTAAGAAGGTTGCAGTAGAAAATCAAGAAAATCATATCATTTCCAGAGATGATACAGAGATATCGGCCAGCAAAAGTGCAAAGAGTGATGGGAGTTCCTCATGAATAAATCAGTGTCTTATGTAACTGGTACCACTGTTCAGAGTACATAGGAGCTGGGGCCTACTTTCCCTTTCGCTGAAACACTCGGACACAGCAATGAATTGTAACTTTAAAATTCATTACATCTCATGAAGTCGTAGATAACAAAAGATGTGTGAAAGAAATATTCAAAGAACGATGCGAGATGAAGAGTGTTACATTAGAAAATCTTGACAGGTTTTGTTATAAATGATTCTTCCTGGAATTTATAGATTGATAGGAAAGTGTTTTACTCGTGCAAGATGTTAACGAAAAAATGTCAAGAGTATGTTTTATACTCGTGCAAGATGTTAACGAAAGAATGTCAAGAGTATGTTTTATACTCGTGTAAGATGTTAACAATACAAATTATTATTGAACAATATAAAGTGCATTTGACACGCACATAAACAACACAAAGTGTGAATCACAGCGGTATTCTACCTATGTCTGTAAGCTCTGATAGTATTAACCTCTGACAGTGACTCACTTTCAAAAACACGTACACACATGCAATATTTCACCTGTAAAAATCTATGGCCATTTTATACGAGTCTATTTTATGAACACGGCATATTATACTAATCTCTTACTGTGAACATGACTTATTATACTTATCTCGTAATACGAACATGACATTTTATACTTATCTCGTAATATGAACATGACATTTTATACTTATCTCGTAATACGAACATGACATTTTATACTTATCTCGTAATACGAACATGACATTTTATACTTATCTCGTAATACGAACATGACATATTATACTTATCTCGTAATACGAACATGACATTTTATACTTATCTCGTAATACGAACATGACATTTTATACTTATCTCGTAATACGAACATGACATATTATACTTATCTCGTAATACGAACATGACATTTTATAATAATCTCTTACTATGAATACGACATGTTATTCTCATCTCTTACTATGACCAGGACCCCACATTGTGACATAGAAGAAATGAACATGTAATATAAAGAAGACTTATTTTTCTTGGTAGAAATGAGATCTCGCTTATGTTAGTCATAGACTGACACTGCAAAGTACGTATCGATCGGTAATAGAGGTAAACCATATATCTAATTAACACACTAAGGACTGATGATGATGATGGTGGTGGAGGTGGTGGTGGTGATGGTGGTGGTAGTGGTGGTGGTGGTGGTGGTGGTGGTGGTGATGGTGGTGGTAGTGGTGGTGGTGGTGGTATTAAGTATAATAAATATGATGAATGACACGATGATTTCGGTAAATCGCGCAGCAATAAAGAGAATCACATTAACAAATACCTCTGCAATGAGAATTCCTGATATTTTCACGGAGATCGAGAGCATGGGGTCCAAAATAGTCTGGAATCTTTCATCCATCTGCAAAAATTTCAAATAAACAAAATAAACTTCCAAATAATTTCAAATGAAGATAATAATAAGATTAAAGGTGAATTAAAAATAAATGTTATGAGTAATAATAATGCACAGACAACGACCGGTAATATTTATTTAACTAATACGAACTACATTGCGTACAGATATCATTATAATAGCATTCTTACACTTGTAAGATAACTGAAACTAACTACAATCAATACATATATCATTATAATAGCATTCTTACACTTGTAAGATAACTGAAACTAACTACAATCAATACATATATCATTATAATAGCATTCTTACACTTGTAAGATAACTGAAACTAACTACAATAAATACATATATCATTATAATAGCATTCGTACACTTGTAAGATAACTGATAACGAACTACAATCAATACAGACTTGAAATAATTCACAAGAGATCAGCACTCTTTGAATGTGTCGTCACATATATAATTCATGGATTGTCGTTTATAGTGAACTTTATAAGAAACGCACACAAAGACATATTCATTCACACACACATTCACTCCCTAAACATACATATTAACACAACGTACTGGCAAATACGCACACACACTTGCACAAATACACATGCATACACGCGCGGGCACAAACAAAGTAGAAGAAAAAGGTTGATTTTAAAGCTGTCTACATTGACCATTGCATATGAATTTGATATATGTAATAACAATAATAATACAACTTGACGTCGGTAATAAATATAATAATACAATTTGACGTCGATAATACCAATAATAACCACAATTTGACGTCGGTAATACCAATAATAATACAATTTGACGTCGGTAATACCAATAATAACCACAATTTGACGTCGGTAATACCAATAATAATACAATTTGACGTCGGTAATACCAATAATAATACAATTTGACGTCGGTAATATCAATAATAATACAATTTGACCTCGGTAATACCAATAATAATACAATATGACGTCGGTAATACCAATAATAATACAATTGTGTCATTGGTTACCAGTCAAAAGAGAATGTTAATATATTATTGTCCATAATAACCAGTGCAGATGGGACTGTTAAATTGTTCCTTATATTCACCAAGTAAATCAAGTTTTATTAATCTTTGAAAATGTTCTGTTTCTGTCAAAATGTTGTTTGTATTATCAAGCGAATGAATTTTGACAAATCGTTGCCGAAACAAACCAATACATAAAACATAGAGGATGTCTCGTCAAATTGTCGTCTATTCTCACTATTGAGCATACTTACTATTGCATAAACTATAGTGGATGTCTTATCAAACAGCTGTCTCTAGTCACTTTTGAAAAATATATTATGGATTTATTATCAAACCGTAACCTATACTCACCATTGCAAAATATATTTTAGATGTCATAACTAGCAGAAATTTACTCAGCACTGCGAAATATATTTTAGATGTCATAACTAGCAGAAGTCTTTACTTACCATTGCAAAAACAATGCCATAATAACGACGGATTCTTGCCAGAGCTGCCTCTCGGTTATTATTGTTGTTAGACAGAAATTTGCGGTAGATGGAGTTCTCTACGACAACCAACACCTCCACCATAGCTTCCACGGGCTCGTACTGTTTGACATCCCCTAACCTTTTCCGTGCGTTTGTCTGCGAATCGCGTGACCTCTTCCGCTCACGTTCTTGATTGCGGCCATCTTGGGCATTTCCTGGCTCTGGGGACCGTGGGGACCTGCGCTTTCTTTGGTGAGCGGTGTCTCCTATTCAAAGAAGTTAAGAAAATGAAATTATACGACCGAGAGTGAAGGGAATTATATTCGTCATAACTGTAATCATGCAGAGACCGTATTGAAACTATAATAGTAATAAAAAATAATTCTCCGTAAAGCTTTGGTTCCACGATCTCCTTAAAACTTAGGATTTCACAGAATCCTGATAGGATTAATCGACAAGTAAAAGACCTTGTTAAAAATGTGTCCATAAGTAAAAGAAAATGACTGAACAGCACAGCATTCCACAGGAAATGTCAAATCTCACAGTGCTCAAGGCGCCAAGGTCAACAATCTGAAGAGGGAGGGCGGTCATTTGTTAAAGTCCTAGAGGTCAGAAAACGATTGGTTTTAAACTCGTCACTTGCACTTAAGACTCACAGCTATGCCACGTGACAACCACATTAAAGTTCCCCAAGTGTTTACCATTGCTGTGCTTGATGGTTTACCTTAATTGGCCAGTACCAGGGCTAATATTTAATAAATGTGGTCAGTACCAGGCCTAATATTTATTAATTGATGTAAGTGCCAGGGCTAATATTTAATAATTGTGGTCAGTACCAGGGCTATATTTATTAATTGATGTAAGTGCCAGGACTAATATTTATTAATTGATGTAAGAGCCAGGGCTAATATTTATTAATTGATGTAAGAGCCAGGGCTAATATTTATTAATTGATGTAAGTGCCAGGACTAATATTTATTAATTGATGTAAGAGCCAGGGCTAATATTTATTAATTGATGTAAGAGCCAGGGCTAATATTTATTAATTGATGTAAGAGCCAGGGCTAATATTTATTAATTGATGTAAGAGCCAGGGCTAATATTTATTAATTGATGTAAGTGCCAGGCTAATATTTGCTATATCGTACTTATTCCAGTAGAGATCTCGGACCAGGTCACACTTATACCGATACATGTCTTAGACTGTCAGTTCACGTATCACAAAACACATACAGGTACACAACTTGACACGTCAGTTCACGTATTGCAGAACATATATGGTACTTATACAGGTACACAACTTGACACGTCAGTACACGCATCGCAATTCAATAATGACATGTAGGATATCTTCTATTTTTGCAGCGTGTGTGTGTTTTGGTATACAATGGGAAGTGTTGTTAGCTAGGTCATCGTGTGCATTTAGAAGTCGTTAGAAAGGCATAATCCATATCAGCGCTAAGTAATTGGTCAGATCGAAAGCGTGTCTAATAGACACAGGTGTGATCCCAAGGGTTATAAAAGACCCATAGCGAATTTTTATCTTCACTCGTTTCTGAAATTTGTCTTCAGGTGGCAACTGGAATGGAGTCCCTCCCTATCGGTTGTATATGAGAGCAAAACCCTTGGCTGCATAAGGTAAAACGGCTTTGTATTGTTTGAATGGTTAGGTTTTATTAGGATGTTATATGCTATGTTTTATTTTGAACATGTTAACATTTCTTTCTTTCAGAAGCTTATGCCAAACTTAGTATTTATTAATAGAGCAATTGACTGGACACTTAGGCTTTGCAATTGTTTGTGTTACAGGGTTTTTATTTTTGTTTCTGACTGCTGAGCTTTCGGTGGCTTGTTTCTGTAGCTGCGTGTTTGTAGCTGAATGCCTGTGTGGCTGGTTGCCTGTGTGGCCCTTCTGTTTTATCTTGGTTACTTTGTCCCTGGTGTGATTCTGACTTTGATCTGAGTGCCAGGGAGATTCAAGTCTACAAAACTGTGACATCATTCCAGTGCATGAGTTAAGTGCTGATTGTGAACGTTTAATGGCAACACTCATAATTAATTATTTACTGATCAAAGAAAGCCATGCGTAATGCTAGCTTATTGAAGTAGGATATGTATTCATTAAAATAATAATAAGTTATCAAACATATTGGAATATGGAGGGAAAATGTGTTTGAAATTGTCTGGAAAAGATGACGTCAGCGTAATTAGCACAATTTAGATATAAACAGCGACTGAGATGGAGTTCTCAAGTGAATATGCAAAGAACTCGTTTTGACAATGGATGTAGTTCAATGACCTCACTATGTTTCGTTGCAATTTTGCTTCTCCAGTTATCCTTGCTTGCTTGATTAGTGAGTTAATATTTGCTTTATTAGTGAGTGAATACTTGTTTTATTAGTGAGTGAATGCTTGCTTTATTAGTGAGTGAATACTTGCTTTATTAGTGAGTGAATACTTGCTTTATTAGTGAGTGAATACTTGCTTTATTAGTGAGTGAATGCTTGCTTTATTAGTGAGTGAATACTTGCTTTATTAGTGAGTGAATACTTGTTTTATTAGTGAGTGAATACTTGCTTTATTAGTGAGTGAATGCCTGCTTTATAAATTGGAGGATTTTATGCTTTAAAGAAATAGATAAAATTTAGAAACAAAAATGAAACTCAGATGATTTTTTAACTTTATTGAGCTTCAGAAAAATTATTCATTATTCTTTATCACGCAAAATATCCACATGACTGTGACTCATCGTTCATGTCACGTTACCTTCCTTGTGACGTAAGTGATGCCACAAATTCTACCCTCTAAACGGAATTTATGTCACCAACCAGTAAATATTTATCTAAGTTGTTTACAATGATGATAATCACTTATGAATTGTAACTGTAAGTTAATTTCGTTCCTTGTTTATATGGCCACGCATACGTTAATCTCGTTCTTCATTCATCACCCAAACGTTAATCTCGTTCTTCATTCATCACTCAAACGTTAATCTCGTTCTTCATTCATCACCCAAACGTTAATCTCGTTCTTCATTCATCACGCATACGTTAATCTCGTTCTTCATTCATCACCCAAACGTTAATCTCGTTCTTCATTCATCACACATACGTTAATCTCGTTCTTCATTCATCACCCAAACGTTAATCTCGTTTCTCGTTTATTTTGCCACTCAAACATTAATCTCGTTATTAATTAATATTGTCCACGAAATTTATGTTCGCCAATTATTTACATATTTCTATTATAATGATTATAATATATTATATATTTAATAATCTCGTTCTTCACTTATTTTATCTCTGATATCTTTTCTCCCTTTTACCGTCTCTGATTTATTATTTTCTTTCTTCGTTAATATATTGTAACTATTCCGTTCATTTTGTTCGAACACTTCCATTATATCTATGCAATGTTAATACTATTCTACCATCTCGACTACAGCAACCTCTCCAGCGTTAATAGACCTACTGTTCTAACATCTCGACTACAGCAACCCGTCTAGCGTTAATAGGCCTACTATTCCACCATCTCGACTATAGTTACACAGTGGCTGAGTTATGTGCTCATTATGTCTGATTTGTTTGGCCTACGTCACTCATTCAAGCATTCAAAAATGCATAGATAAGTTCTGATTTTAACATACAAGTGCTTTATTGTTTCAGTTGTGTGCATAAATAAAGCCACGTGTTTGACAAAACAGAGAATGTCAGTCCAAATCATGTCTGTGCCGATGGTTGCCATCCTTGGATAATTTTCTTTGTGCATTGGCCAGTCTGGCATCAAAGTATGCACTTTTGTGGTTCTGCTTTAACATTAATATTGAACACGCACTAAAAATTAATTCATCATGAATGATTCACCCGCCATTCCCATCGCAGGAGGGTAGGTCTGATACTAAAAATAACCTCTAGACTAGATGCTTTGTATGTCCTTTGGCTCATCTGATTCTCATTTATCCAGACCGTGAGGTGGGATCTATAAATAACTAGAGCATTACATGCATAGGATGTCATGACTTTAACAATGCCAGGCAGACGGATAACTTAGCCATGTCAAACATATGTGAAACGCACAGCAGACGCAAGAAACGGTTGTCGTTATTTATTGTATTATATCAGCTTTACCTCAGTCCCTGTTGCTTTTTTTAAAACCATCTTTACCTCAGTCCCTGCCTTTTCTTTTTACTCTCTTTACTTCAGTCGTTTTTGTACCATCTGTACCTCAGTCCCTGTTATGTAAGTAGTATGTTTGACTCCCTTTACTTCTAAAAGTATTTAGCACTCTGGTTGTGCCATTCCAAATACTGTTTATTATGAGTTGTTCTTAAAAAATGAAAATAAATTCGAAGCAGTTAAGACGACACTAAGTACAAACAGGAATGCGTTCTAGATAACTATATTGCTAGCAAGCTTAAAAACAAGCAATTCTTCTCAACAAAACGTATGCTTAGTCGGAGCAACCCATATATCTTTTTTGCTCCACGTCATTCGTGCAGATAAGAAGGCACTTATCAATTATATCTTTAACGGTAACAAGTTTATCTTGAAATTTAATTTCGAAAGGAGTGCAAAGCTATATGTTTTTCTACTTCACGTAAAGTGCAGCGCAACCTTCCTTCTTTCCTTTATTCATTGTTCGTTTATTGATTTGTTTGTGTTTCCAATCGTTCGTTTATTCAGACTTATTCATTTAATAGTGTGGTTTATTCTTTGTTCATTCGTTCTTTAAATTTATTTTTCCTTGCGTTCATTCACTTTTTAACTTACTTCTTTAATTTAGTTATTTTACATGCACACAGCCACACACACACACACACAAACGCACGCACATACACACATACACACGCACGCACACACACACCAATTTAGAAGACAGCACCAATTTTTATTTTATTATTGTAAAAACACTAAAATATTTTCTGTCATATTTTGATTATTAGGTTACTCTTCCAATACATGTTTTGTTAACTTGTTATTATGTTCTAATTGTTTTTAAAAACTTGTTATTATGTTCTAATTGTTTTATTTACTTGTTATGTTCTAATTGTTTTATTAACTTGTTATTATGTTCTAATTGTTTTATTAACTTGTTATTATGTTCTAATTGTACAGTGTATGACCTTCAGCTTAGTGCTGCACACTCAAATTGTGGGGTATTTTTGTATGACCCATAACATTGTCCTGCATTCTCTTTATTTTGTTTACGGTTGTGTAACTATGTAATAATTTTTTTAAAATCTAAAACAGCAAACAGAAAATAAAAGAATAATTACACACTTTAGCATGTTGACTTTAGCATGAATCTGACATATTATTCTGTGACGCTAACGCCAACCAGTTAATGGTTATTAATATTATTATTAATTAATCATTCATAACTAATTACAAGGGAGGAGAATCTTAATTTATGCTATTAATAATTCTCCAGAAGACACCACTAGTCTCTCTCATTTGGCGGATATGCAGACGCTGTAAACGTTTTCTCTCTTCCACAATATTAAAGACACTATTTCCGTAGGTGGATAACTTCTTAGTAAAGGAGAATCCAAAGGCGTCTTTTAATCTATATTTAGAGAGCCCTCATCCACCTATTGTCTTTCCAACAAATAGCTATCAATATGTGTAAGAAGGTCAATAAATTTATTAAATCAACAATCAAATATATAACATTATCGAGAGTTAATTGAACATTGTTGTGAAGTGAGATAAATGTCAGTGTATCAAAAAGCGTTGACATTTATCTCACTTCACAATAATGTTCAATTAACTCTGGACAATCATTCAGTTTATCCTAGCATAGACACAAGCAGTCAATAACATAAATATAAAATCAAGTTCATGGATATTATCACGGAAATGAGAGTAGAGTTTCAGAGAAATAATTAAAGTCAATGCACATAACCTGTTCAAAGATGGCGGATGTCGCTGACATGTGTTTCACAATCACGCGGTTTGCAACAAGTCACTGTCTTTCATATCTAGGTGATGGTCCACATGCCCCTTTTAGGCATGTTACATAACAGTTCCAGAATCTTCTTTGCACACTCTAAGCACGCCGTAGAGAATCGTCCTGAATTTCACATGCGCTATCAAGCACAAGGAATGTTCTTGAATTTCCATGTGCGTTTCCTGAGCACACCATGCAGAACATTTAAAATAATCTTCGTGAATTCTCAAGACCAAACACAAACCACCATTTCCGCTATATTGGCACTGGAATTGAATTCACAGGAATCAACTTACAGCAACACGTTTTACTGATAAGGTGATGACAACGCCAGATGCACATGCCAACATATTCAAGTAGAGTACAGTAGTCACTGTAGTGTGAAGTAGTGTGAAGTGACAACCAAAATGGCTTGCTCTCCTCATGAGCTAACAATTACTGGCCAATCTCGAGTTATGTTCAAATTCAAACTGACAGAATAGAGTACTTCTTCAACAAAGAAACTTCTGGTCCATCCCCATTGGATAAAATTGATATGAATAAGTGTGAGACTATTAGTCAGAAAAACTACTCATCTAGTTGGAACTGGATTGCATTGCATCAGCAGTTTTCTACCACATTCTCAACTCGAGTTCTTTTACTCCACTCTGACACAAAAATAACATTATGAGGAATGTCCAAGGCCGGGTCACTTTAACAATTTAACAATTTATATAACACTTAAATCTAGAAATAAGGATAGATAAATTTACTCCCCCACATATTCCTTTGAATGAATTTTCAATTTTTATGTACTGATAATTCTTTGTGCACTTCTGTATTTGGCATTCTTCTCCTTATTTTTATTATTATTATTGTACGTGCAATCATCCTTTGCTGTAAAACATTCGACAACTTAACATATCCACCACTGATATTTATGCATGTCCACATTTAAGACAGATAGCAACAATTTTGTTATTATTAGGGCCTACTGTTACTATTTAAATGTCAATGTTTAAACTCCCTTCCTTTCGAGATGCATACATCTGTAGTGATAGAAGTCAAGGGTTGGTGGAAGCTAGGTTAACAAGTCTATACTTTTCCTGTTTACATATTACTTGGTGTCTGTCTTCTTGTTGAGAGGTGCTAATGTGTTGACTAACACGTTCGCGAAGCGTTTATCTCTAAATATTTGTATATCCTTCAGGTGAAGGCGTAGATATTCTCTGTCATTCCCACACCGACCTTCAGCACGCGTAGCGGATCTGCAGACAGCAGCGTTCAAATATGAAAGGGAGATTCGCTACACTGACAAATTACTCGAGCGAAAAGACAAATGCATAAATGGGAGGTTGTTTTGATTAGGAAAAGAATGGCACTCGGTGGTTGTGATTTAATACTACAAAATCTGATTGAAACAGTAAACTCAGAACTCCCTAATCATATCGACGTCATTTGCACGGAATTTTCAGATAGGCTAGAGCTGTTCGTAACCTCTCTAATCAATATGACGCAACTCCTAAAGGTCTATGCAGTTGTGAGATAATATTAAATTTGTATGACGTACACAACCTCGGCGAACGTGTACAACTCCAGGAAGCACTCTGCAGGTGAAAGAAACGGATATGTAATAATGCATAACAATGTCTGCGCTATTTCCTGTCCGGTGCAGTGTTACGATGACCTATAAACGTGAAAACATGCAGAGGAAAAACGTGGGAAATGCCACAAGGTCCCTTTCATTTACAAAGGTTATAATGTGCACTTCGATTGATTGCAACAGACTAGAGCTTGTTATTATTTGTGTATGTCTCCGTTAGTTGAGTTAAAATCTTCAACCAATTCAGACACTTCTCCAACAAATCACGTAAAATATTTCCCTTATATGAACATGAACAGCGCCTGTGATATATTGTTCAGCTCTTTCATATGCGCCAAAAAGAAACAACTTTAGATAAAGGATGACATGACTCATTTAATATATGATGTTCTCTACTTTAACGCGTGTTAAGCTCAATTCATCATTCTGTAATTTATGCAGAAGTTTCTCTTTTAATGCATGTTGCTAGATATTTAACGCCTTCTAAAATCCTTTTTGTTACATATTGACTGAAACCCCCTTTTAACAGTTTGAAAACTTTTCTTGAAAATACACATTGAGCTTTCATCTTTATGTCTGCTGATTTCATCTTTAATACCTGCTGATTTCATCTTTAATACCTGCTGATTTCAACTTTAATGCTTGTTGATTTCATATGTAATGCCTGCTGATATCAACTTGAATGCCTGCTGATATCAATTGTAATGCCTGCTGATATCAATTTGAATGCCTGCTGATATCAATTGTAATGCCTTCTGATATAAACTTTAATGCCTGCTGATATATCATTATTAATGCCTGCTGGTATATCATCTTTAATGCCAGCTGATTTTAATTTTAATGCATGCTGATTTCATCTTGAATGCAGGTTCAAGATATATCCTTTAATATATGCAGAAGTACCTCTTCTAATGTATGTTACATTCCTCAGTATATACTGAAATATCTTCTTTACTAGTGCTAACATTTAAATATCCAAGCTAGAATTTTGCAAAACAGGTTATCTATAACGTACGTCACTCTAGACTGCAAGTTTATTTTTTTTCCATAAAGAATCAAGAAATAGACTACCGTTATAAATACTTCTATATGCTTTTTAAAATAGAATTTTCTTCCCAGTTGTAGTACTATTGCTAGTCATTTAAAAAATATAATTCACTCTCCAGCTGTAGTACTATTGCTAGTCATTTAAAAAATATAATTCACTCTCCAGCTGTATTATTATTGCTAGTCATTTAAAAAAATATAATTCACTCTCCAGCTGTATTATTATTGCAGGTCATTTTTAAAATATAATTCACTCTCCAGCTGTATTATTATTGCTAGTCATTTAAAAAATATAATTCACTCTCCAGCTGTAGTTTTATTGTTAGTCATTTAAAAATATAATTCACTCTCCAGCTGTAGTATTATTGCTAGTAATTTCTCGCTGTTTTAATTTTTTTAAATCAATCCGTTTTAACTTTTTGGTAATAAAAGAAAATTATAATTTGTAGCAATGTCCAGCAAGTAAAGGCGGCTATAGGTTTACCTGGAAATAGGTAAACAGAACAAGAATTAATCTACACTAATCCTTTACAGGAAAAGTGAGAGAGAGAGACGGAATGAGAGTGCTCATCAATTCAGGACGTGATTTGGTGTTTTTCTGATAGGATGGCAGGAAGAACGAGTTGTCAAGTTCTACAAGACCTGATTTGTTTTGTAGATAGATTAGGAGAAAGAAATAGAGAATTGTCAAATTCTTGTAAATCGATACTAGCCGGAATTATAATAGTTGAAACATGATGACACAGTCAGAAGCATTTTCATTTATAATTGTTGAAACATGATGACAGTCAGAAGCATTTTCAACATGGCGAATATGGGGCAACATTCTACAGGGTGCAGCATGACAGCATTTTGGCACAAACGGTTTCTAGCAAGGATGTCAAGAACCACTCAGGTTTTCAACCCAAAATATTTGCCACATCATTCATATGTGTCCACTGCTGCTAGAAGCTTGCGCTTATCATAGAGATGTGTTCACTGATGATCATCATCAAACATTTATTTGCAACATTACGATAAAAAAAAAGTTTTTGGGTAAGCGTTCAGACAAAGGTGTCACAGGAAAGGATGAACAAAAATTATATTTTATTTCACAAATAAAAACCACTAACAAAACTAGGGGAAGTAATCAGAGTTTTGTTATTATGCATATATGTATTATGTAACTCCAGTAACAGTCACCTAAGATCTCTTTAGCTAGACAGATGTTGTAGACACAGTGTGTGTTATCATTTCATATTTCATATTTCATATTTCATAGTATATACATTTAGAGAGATATATATTGAGTGAATTAGAGTAATCATGCATGACTGATCACATGTTGTTTACGAAGAAGAAAGCTGATGCGTAATAGAATTGATGACAGAGAGCATGCGGCACAACGAAAATAAGCATTCAAGAACAAATCATGTCATGAGACACGAAGCTTCTGAAAGTTTTTGAAAACTTTTAGGGAGGCTATATAAGGGAGAAAGGAAGATTTTTACACTCATGCTGGAAACGTGGATTTATGTGAAGACACTTCATATGTATGAATTTCTCATGTACAGAGATTTCATAAAGGAAAGCTGAAAATACCTCTTTCCATCCATTTTCCATTTATCTACTGCCAAATATTGAGTAACCAGGCAAAATTATCAGTATATTTTTTGGCAGAGTGGGACAGTTTGCTGTCAAGACAGCTTATGCACGCGACGTTGGTTGTATGCAGTTAACTACACGAGAGGCCATTTTTGTTCTCCCCTGTCTGAGCTTGTTTGACTTCATATCCCGCAGTCGAGGGGACAACACCTAACGTTTTTCCTACTGAACACGAGGAATTTTGCACTATATAGAATGTGATGACACATCCCTTTGGATGATTCATCCGATAATGTACAAAGTTGTTGGGTTCTTCCGTTGACACAGCAACCAGCAAATAACGACAATTATCGAGGTCGACAACAGTCAACTGAGCATCAGATTTTTCCCTTGCAATAATTTGAAGTGGTGCCTAGACTCCTGCAGGTCTACATTACTATGCAACACAGCCATTGTGTCATATCTTCCCTTGGAAGTACCCTTATGAGTGACGTGTGATATTACGTCATTTTCTTGGAACTCTGACATTACTAAGTAATAATTAGCAAGGCAAATGCCATCTAGAACTTTTGAGATTAAGAACATTTAAATCTTAACGCATCTAGGACTCTTAAGAATACGAATACTGAATTTATTCTGTTTATATCCATTACTATTGTATCATTTGTGAAAAGTGAATTTTAGAATGTTAAAATTCATGCCTATTTTGTATGTGAATTATTGTTGAAGCGGCCCCATTTGCCGTATAAGAACTGTGTAGTTAATCTTTATTTTACATTTTGAATTTCTTCATTTTCATCTCCCCTTAAATTCCTACAGAGTGTATGACACTGGAAAGTTGAATGTTTGACTAATCACTGTGCGAAAGAGTAGTGCCCCCTTTAAATCAGGAAATAAACAACCAGATTTAACCATCCTCAGCTACCTTGTTATTCATAGTTTTGAGAGTGGCGAAAGAATTTGTATTTATATTGTTTTGTATCGTTCGTCTGCTCGTCCGTTTATTCTCTTTCATGATACTCGCTCACCGCATACACAGCAATAAAACATTCCTTTGCATGACATAATAAAGAAATAATAAAACTGGGCCCCACCCAAACATCAATGGTGTGTGTCATTGTGTGTCTATGTAACAACCTGACATGACTATTACTGGCACATGTCACACGGGCTTTTATTGGAGATACACCGGAGCAAGCCAAAACAGATTTCACCCCTTGAATCTCTAACTTCAGCTCGAGCCAGCTTCACACGGCGTTTCGTGACAAGAGGTCAATGTCATTTTCAAGAGAAATGTCAAGGCCACTCTTTTACATCAGCAAAAATACTATGGATGTCCTATGTCATTGTTCAAACTGCACATTATTTAATTCATTTTATTTTATCTTGTTTTGTTTTTGTTTTTTGTCATCACAGAGATATGTTTCATTTCTTCATTTGTTTTATTATGTTTAGTTTTCTTGTGTTTTCAGTAAATTTTAATAATAAATAGTCCGTTTATTACAGGTGTATTTATTTGTAATCGTTCAGAGCATGCATAAAATTAAGCCCTTTATTAAATGTGCAAAGTTCTGTACTAAGGATTGCTCGTGTGGATATATATTCACATGAATCACGTAATAGTCATCCAAATTACAGTGGAAATCATCATTTAATGAGATTGTACATCAAAACTCGATTTTTAGAATCTTGCGTTGATAACATAGTTTAGAGTTGCGTACCCTAATCCAAATCAGTCACAATATCAACATTTACGTTCAAGACAGAAATCAGTCACAATATGAACATTTACGTTCAAGACAGAAATCAGTCACAATATGAACATTTACGTTCAAGACAGAAATCAGTCACAATATGAACATTTACGTTCAAGACAGAAATCAGTCACAATATGAACATTTACGTTCAAGACAGAAATCAGTCACAATATGAACATTTACGTTCAAGACAGAAATCAGTCACAATATGAACATTTACGTTCAAGACAGAAATCAGTCACAATATCAACTTTTACATTCAAGAAAGAAATCAGTGATGCCTTGTGTCAAAACGGGTTACGCGTTATATCGACATGGAGGGCTAACAATTTTTAAATTTTCGATAAGACATTTTTGTGTATGGATAATACAGAAACAATAAGTATGCAATAATTATTATAAACGTACACACTCACCAAAATAACTGCTCAATTCACACACTCTATGATGACATTGTTATTAAGTCTTCTGTTATTTATAATTACCTCCCTTTGGGGAGGAAAACTGAAGGGGGGGGGAGTAAATTCTAGGTCACCAATGCGCTTCTCCAGACTGCTAATCCACCCTTGACATCCAGATTTGTACAAACACAAACCATCTCCTTTTTTATATTTATCTATGCGTTTGTGCGTTTTTTCCCCCCAAAATTAGTTGTCTATTTGTTCACATTAACTGCTCAAGATACGCGCCAGATTTACCCATTTGGCATTGTGTGGCGGAGTAAATTTGCCTATCCCTATTTCTGGACTTAATTGTTATATAAATTGTTAAATTGCTAAAGTGACCCGACCTTGGGCACTCTTTATGATGATATTTTTGAAAGTGTCAGAGTTGAAGTAAACACTCGAGCTGAGAATATGCTAGAAATTGCTGAATTTTGCAATGCAAACCAGTTCCAAAGGAATGAGTACTTTTATTATCCAATGGTTAAGATTTACGAAAATGAGACCAGCTCAGTAAGGGATACACTGTACTTCATTGATATATAGTGACAAAATATGCTAACTCCATCGAGCAATTTTTAGTAAAATGAAGTTATTGGAAATTGCTACAATTGTTGTTCTGCTTGAAGGAGCTATTATGGCAGAAAGCCAGATTAGCCTCAAGAGAATAGCAGCGAATCAGTGTTCTACAATATGAGGAGGGAATCACATGGAATTGACAGAGGTAATATGAACAATAAGCAATGTAATTAGGTGGTGATGGCATTACATATTGTTTATGCAATCTAGTTTAAGATTTCAAGTATATATATAATACTTAAGACCGATATTGGAATCCCATATAACCCTCAAGTCTAATACGTGTCTACACATACAGTGGAATCCTGTATAAACCTCACTTCTGGTACGTATCTTCACATACAGCGGAATCCTGTATAAACCTCACTTCTGGTACGTATCTTCACATACAGCGGAATCCTGTATAAACCTCACTTCTGGTACGTATCTTCACATACAGCAGAATCCTGTATAAACCTCACTTCTGGTACGTATCTTCACATACAGCGGAATCCTGTATAAACCTCACTTCTGGTACGTATCTTCACATACAGCGGAATCCTGTATAAACCTCACTTCTGGTATGTGTCTACACATATAGCAACTCATCTTCTATGACGATTAACTTGTACAACACTTTAGTCTTTATGTAGTTTCAAGTACAACACTCAAGTCTGCTATGGAGTTTCAAGTACAACACTCAAAAGTCTGCTATAGAGTTTCAAGCATAGCTCTTGAATCTGCTTTGTGGCTTCATAGCAAGAATCATCCTAAAAATCCATATCTTTTATGCGAGTTCAAGTTACTGCACTCAGCATGAATGAAATATTTACACTTTAAAGGGTCAAAGTTGTGCAATAAGGCATCAAGTATTCAAGAATTAGTAATTTTTACTTTAATTTTCATTTGTGAGGACTTGTTCTCAACGTATTAAAGTTTCAAAGTAGTAAACATTGATACAAAGACTCCCAATACTTGCTGGAAACCAAGCTTGAGCAGTCAGGTGTAATGTGTGACTATTTTTTGCAAGACTATTTTTAATATACGGAGATCAGAAGTCCAACTTGAGCAGTCAGGAGTAATTTGTGAGCCTGAAGGCGAGTGCACAAAGTCATGACATCAGCTAACACCAAGAGGAAGGAGAGCATACCTCAATACAGGTAATGTTGACCATTTTCATGAAATTACTTGACTTCTCTCTCATCTTGTGATGTATTTTGTTCATGTCATCTGATTGAACTAAGTTGTTAACAGATACTTTTGTAAATTCCATGAACACTGTCATAACGGTTAATAAGACAGCCTTTTCGGACCTGAAACTATAATTAACTGTCTACAAATATGTTTGTGCTTTTGTGTGTATCTTCACTGTACATGTATATGTCATTATTTGTATTTGATCAATGTTGAATTGCTGTGTAGTGTGTCGTTAATTGTCTTGTTAATAAATACTATTTCTTTATTTATCAACACCCTCAAACAGTGTTATATTATAACTAGGTTAAAGGTTAGAGTAATGTGTGGGCTTAATAATTGACAAGAAGGGTGGTATAGCCATTTAGAGGTGCGTTCACAACTCTGTGCTTCTGGACGTTTACCAGGTCAGAGTTGTTTCTGTAGTGTTCTTATAAATATTAGGAATTTGCTATGGGGAAAGAGCAAAGGGTATACTTCAAGTCTGTCACCCGCAAGCTAAGAGGTACAGATTATGGTAGGTGTGGAGATGATAATTAAAGAGACCTTCTCGTAATAATATAAAATAACCTGTTGCAGAATGTATATCATGACAATAACTAAATAATTCATTGTTCTTGTACTCTTGAGCAGAAAGACCAAGGTGTAACAAGCGGTGTTTTATAAATTACTTCATGTATAAGATTACACACATACAGAGAGAAGAGAGAGAGAAAACAAAAGTGAGAAAAACAGAGAGGAAGAGAGAGAGTGGTGATTAAGAGAAAGAAAATAAGAGGGAACAGAGAAAGAGGGGGATGGGGAGAGAGAGAGGGTATGAGACAGAGGGTTGGAGACAGAGAGGGTAGGGGAGAGGGTAGGAGAGAGAAGGTAGGAGAGGGTAGGAGACAGAGAGGGTAGGAGAGAGAGGGTATAGTATGAGACAACATGAACAGGCCACGAGACAAAGTACATGCTAAAGCAACTAAATAGACAGGTAGAGAGGCAATGGTATAATTATATACTTCTTATTAAGCATTTGTACGTAGTGTGTGTGTGTGTGTGTGTGTGTGTGTGTGTGTGTGTGTGTGTGTGTGTGTGTGTGTGTGGTTTGTGTAAATTATTCCATAAAGAAACGTCAGCGTAACATTTTCTTCTGACGCTCTAGCTGTGCAGACCCGTTATCATTAGAAACAGGTTTGTTCGCGTAACAAGCGCACTTCTTGTAGACTATTGTACAGGGTTTTTTGTCCAGTTAAGTGTAGCTTAAAGCAGATCTTCCTGTACACAGTTTTCTCCAGTTAAGTGTAGTTTAATGTACACAGGTTTGTTCAGCCACTTAAATGTAGGTCTTTCTACATACAGGTTTACTGGCTAAGTATAGCTTATTTTTATTTATTTTCACAGAGACCTACTGATTGGCTAAGCATAGTTTAGTATAGTTTATTTTCACAGAGACCTGCTGATTGGCTAAGCATAGTTTAGTATAGTTTATTTTCACAGAGACCTGCTGATTGGCTAAGCATAGTTTAGTATAGTTTATTTTCACAGAGATTTGTTTGATTGCCTAATCGTAGTGTAGTGAGTGTACTCTATGAGACTTGTAACGCTAGCTTATGAAATAAAACACTGACCTAGATTTAAGGGCAGGAACGCCGAGCTTGCAGTCTGAATGCAAATAAAATACATGGATGGATAACTGGGTGCATGGAAGATAAGACGAATAAAATCTCTAGACTGAATGCTTGGGAAATGTTTAGAAGTGAGGGTGGGTGGCTGGAAAGAGAGAGTGAAAGAGAAAGAAAATAGAGTGAGAGAATACAATAGAAAGATAATTAAGGAAAGCAGGTTGCCAGCGTTTGAAACATATTCTTGAAACTGCTGTTTACTCACCTAGATCCTCCAAGACTGTTCTTTCTTGTACTAGATTTGAGCCAAGTGACCACCATCTTGCGTCTCGGTTTAACTGCATATTAGTCAGGTCTTTACCATCAAAATAATCCTGTACATAGCAACGACAATAATTAAGAAAATAATCCTAACATAGCAACGACAATAATGTAAGAAAATAATCCTGACATAGCAAAGACAATAATATAAGAAAACATCCTGTACACACTGTAATGACAGTAATGTAAGAAAACATCCTGTACACACTGTAATGACAGTAATATAAAAAAAACATCCTGTACACATGTATTGATAGTAATGTAAGAAAACAATCCTGAACATACTGTAAGGTCAGTAATATATGGTGATCATCAAAGATTAAAACAAGGCTACGTCAGCATATTTATAGCTTTTTTCATGAATTGTTTGCTTAATTTTCTTTACTGTAGTTTGCTTGTTTGTTTAGTTTGTATATTTGTTACTTTAATTTGCCTGTTTGTTTAGTTTTATATATGTGTTACGTTAGTTTGCCTGTTTGTTTAGTTTGTATATTTGACAGTCTATTTGTTACTTTAATTTGTCTGGTTTTTAGCTTCTTTGTTTAGACTCTTTAATTTGCCTCCTTTTTGCCTCTTTGTTTTGCCTCTTTGTATATTTGACAGTTTATTTGTTCCTGTAGTTTCTCTACTTTTGGCTAGTTGTGTTTGATAGTTAGTTTATTTCTTTATTGTGCATGTTTCTGGCACAAAAAAGTCCTAATCAGTTGCTTACTATATTAAACTCAATTTATTTTATATTAATTATGAAAGAAACAGATTTCAGACAAACATTTCACGTAAAACACAAGTGGTAAAATATTCGTATTAAAAAAATATTTTTATTGTCTGCATTTGATTGACTTCACTTTGACACTGCGGTGACCACTTTATGCACTGTTCAAGACACGGCAAATATGCACTGCCCAAGACACACGGGAAATATGCACTCCCCAAGACACGGAAAATATGCACTGACCAAGACACACGGCAAACATGCACTGACAAGACACACGGCAAACATGCACTGACAAGACACACGGCAAACATGCACTGACAAGACACACGGCAAACATGCACTGACAAGACACACGGCAATGCCCTTCTTGTCTTGCGAAGTTTGAAGTCGCAGTTCGTCTGTTTCGTGTCGAATAACAGCATCGTGTACATTGGTGGTAATGGTGGTGGTGGTTGGGAGATGGAGAAAAAAATATTGGGAATACGACAACAGCAAACTGGAGAGAAACTCCTCACCTTTCCTATGCCCTCTCTTAACCCAGTTTACACGAAGAAGCGAGTATCAGTAATACAAGATAAAATGCCCGAATCAGTTGCTTCCTCTTGATTGAAATAGTTGACCCTCTGAGTACAACTGTCAATAGTACAAAGCTCAGTCGACGATGACTGTGACTCACAAGAGGTACTTACCACTACAAGTGTTAAACAAGGACACTTGACCGTTCTCAACATCAAGATCAAAAGTTGTTGAGAAGACGATCGTCGCCACCCTTATCCCGCCTTAATCGATTACCGGCGCTAGGAGTCAAGTCCGTATGGAATTCATTTTGTCTGGACCTCAAATCTTGAACTTTCTGGAACCGAGTCACAAGTTTACAAATTTGTTGGGGCCAGTCACAAGTTTAAGAATTTGTTAGAAGTTATAGAACCAGTCAGAAGTTTACAAATTTGTTAGAACCAGTAACAAGTTTAAGAGTTTGTTGTAACCAATCACAAGTTTGAATATTTGTTGGAATCAACCAATGTTAAAATATTATTGAAACCAGTCATACGTTTATGAAATTTTGGGGGGAACTAGCCACAAGTTTACGAATTTTTTTAAACCGGTCAAAAGTTTAAGAATTTATTGGAACCAGTCACAAGTTTACGAAAATGTTAGAACAAGTCACAAATGTATGAATTTGTTGGAGCCTGTTACAAGCTTAAGAATTTGTTTGGACCGTGTCATAAGTTTAAAAATTTGCTGGAACCGAGTTAGAAGTGTAAGAAATTGCAGCTGTCACAACTGTAAGAATTTCATGGGCCAGAGTCAAAACTGTCAGGATTTCAGGGTTAAAACATTTTATTTCCCCAAAACCTGTCAAGGTCAATCCTGGCATCTCAGGGATGTCCGTCAGATTTCATTTTGTTCTATTTTTAAAAAATGAATAAAGTGTATCATTGATTATAATAAAGAGGTATAAATGAAAAATAATTGATTATCGCAAAGTGTTGATTATAATTATCACACATGAAAGAAAAATAAATTAATATCGTTAATTAATGTTTATAATTATCACGCATTACTGAAAAAATATTATTATTATGAGATAAATATCTCAAGATCTATAAACATATAAAATGAAATGCTATGTTAACATAGTAGAGAATCATGAGCTATAAACATAGAAAAGCAAGAAGTATATAAACACAACGAACCAAGTGTTAAGTAAATTTAGAAAACAAATGTGCAAAAAACCAAGAACTGTGAATACACTAACAACCAAGAGCTAGAATCCTAGAGAACTGTAAACTATATAAACCTAGAGAACCAAGATCATCGTAAACACAGACGACCATGTATTAACTGAACAAGAGAACAAAGATATTAAATAAATATACATACAGAAACAAAAGTTAAGTAAATATAAAGAACCAAGATCAACTTAAACAGAGACGACCAAAAATTGTGTAAAGAACAAAGAGTTAAGTAATCGCATAGAACACAGAGATAAATAAATATAAATATGAAAGTGCTCGGTAATCCTAGAAAACAGCGAGAAATTCAGACAGAGAACATTAAGTTAATAAACAAAGAACAAGAGTTAAATAAGCACATACAGTCCTGTCTGCAGTATGAAAACACTTACAGTTCTGTCTGTAGTATAAGAACACACAGTACAGTTTGCAGTATAAAAAAACACACAGTATTGTCTGCAGTATGAGAACGCACACAGTCCTGTCTGCAGTATGAAAACACTTACAGTTCTGTTAGTAGTATAAGAACACAGAGTACAGTTTGCAGTATAAAAACACACACAGTACTGTCTGTAGTATGAGAACACACACAGTTCTGTCTGCAGAATGAAAGCACATACAGTACTGTCCGCAGTATAACGTATGCACTACTGTCTGCAGCGTGAGAACACATACAGTATTGTCTGTAGTATGAGACATATACATTACAGAATCATTAATTATCAAGATTTTATATAGCTGTCAAATTTTCAGTTTTATATAAATCATACATTTCTAATCTAAGAATTTTTTTAGGAAGACTTATGTTGCCATGAAAGTGGAATTAAAATGGCGACTTATTCATTTAGTCACTGAACTTCTAATAATACAGAAATTATCAGTACAAAAACGTGTGGCTACGGCAAAAGTTCAATCGCGGCCAAAATAAACAAACAGAGCACATAACTCACTTTTGACCTCTTCACCCACACAGTGCCTCACTCTTCACATATAAACCCAATTCTGAGTGGTGTCACTACTGTTAGTGTTTCTTCGGGGTCATTAGAGAGCCAGTTGAGTAACTGACAGAAAACAGAGACCTCAATGTATGCATAAACTTTGTAAATGCATTTCTTAGCTCTTGCAAGTCGTACAAAGCGTTAGATGACAACACAGTTTTGTAGACGCCAGAACATCGCTTTGTAGATAATACAACTGAGCTATAGCTGAAACAACAGACCTATATGTAGATAATACAACTGTGCTATAGCTGAAACAACAGACCTATATGGTACTAAAGTACTAAAAGTGTTACTACAAAACTTTAGATAATACAACAAAACTTTAGACAGTACAACAGAGCAAAAGAATTTTAGAAGGTAAAACATAGCTTTGTATGGTATAAGAGACAAAAGAGTTGAACAAAGCTTTATGTGGCATAAGAGTGCTATTAGTGAGACAACCAAGTTTGAGATAATACAGAACTGCTAAAGACGAACAACAGAGTTTTACATGATACAGAACTGCTAAAGACGAACAGAGGTTTACATGATACAAAACTGCTAAAGACGAACAACAGAGTTTTACATGATACAGAACTGCTAAAGACGAACAACAGAGTTTTACATGATACAGAACTGCTAAAGACGAACAACAGTTTCATATGATATAACACTGCTAAAGAAAAATTGAGTTGTTCCAGCACTGCTAAAGACGAAAAACTGAGTTTTATCAGAGACAAATATGTTTGATGAAATGTATTCGGAAGCTGATTAATTAGAAGTAGTCATAAGAACAAATCTTGCTGCCATATTCTTTATTAAAAGAGTTTGTTAGTTTCAAAGTCGATTAAAATGGATATGGAGGTGTTTTGTTATTATGCATCATGTAATTAGAGCGGGCAGCTTTTAGCATGCTGCAGTGTATACAGATAGTAGGACAAGGAGTGTTTATCAATACAGTTAAAAGGAAAAGAACTATTTATTATATTGCAATACATGTATACAAAGTTAATTTCTTCTAGCGAGAGTAGTCATGATACTGCAGTACATGTATGTAAAGTTAATCAGAGGTGCGCAAATTACTACAATATACAACGTTAGCAGAACGAGAAGTGTTCACCGTGAAGTGTTACTATAACGTTAGCAGAACGAGAAGTGTTCACCGTGAAGTGTTACTATAACGTTAGCAGAACGAGAAGTGTTCACCGTGAAGTGTTACTATAACGTTAGCAGAACGAGAAGTGTTCACCGTGAAGTGTTACGATAACGTTAGCAGAACGAGAAGTGTTCATCGTGAAGTGTTACTATAACGTTAGCAGAACGAGAAGTGTTCACCGTGAAGTGTTACTATAACGTTAGCAGAACGAGAAGTGTTCACCGTGAAGTGTTACTATAATGCTAGCAGAACGAGAAATGCCTATCGTTCGCTGTTTTGAGCGGCGGTGAGATCAAAGAGATATTGCAATCGCTCCTCTTTTCAAAAGCGTATGCGAGGGTCCCTTGAATCTTGAAGGCTGTTATCAGGTAAGAGATATATTTGCTGATGGTCATCACGAATCCTACAGATTCTACCATCTTCATTCTAATCTTGGTATCTAAATTCCAAATCAGACAAAGGTAAGTGCACGGGCCACAAAGACCGATAAATCTAAAAGAGAATCCAAAACAAAGCGGACCAATTTGCAAATATGTCGACCAAGAAATCGTAATAGCGGAGATACTTTGAAATAAAAAGTCTAAATCCAATGAACACCAGTTGATAAAGTACCTCAACGTTATATATCGTTCAAAACTCTTAACGCAAGTGAGGTTAAGTACTTCAACTGCGAGTGGATCAAGTTTTTGAATCCTAAACACGAGTGGACAGTGAATCAAGTATATGACCTCTGAACGTGAGTGGATAAGTACTTGACCTCTAAACATTGGAAACAAAACCATGAGCGCAGTCAGAATAGTAAATCGGTTCTAAGTAAAAAAAAAGTCTGCAAATAGCTTCAGATTGTGCGAAAGTACCAGACAGGTTTCATGAGATTCTAACTGCGATTGGTTATGGAAAATGTGCAATACTAATTGTCCAGCTAGTTTATATGTAAGTCTAAGTAAGTGAGATTTTAAGTGTGATAGATTATGGAAAATGTGCAATACTAATTGTCCAGCTAGTTTATATGTAAGTCTAAGTAAGTGAGATTCTAAGTGTGATAGATTATGGAAAATGTGCAATACTAATTGTCCAGCTAGTTTATATGTAAGTCTAAGTGAGATTCTAACTGTGATAGATTGTGGAAAATGTGCAATGCTAATTGTCCAGCTAGTTTATGTGTAAGTCTAAAAACTGTGAAAGGTTATTGGAAATGTGAAGTAATGGGGGGGGGGGCGGATCGATAGCAGTTTAACGTCACCATTGGAGCTTGTGTTGATCTTTTCGTCATCAGACGTTATCTGATCTGGAGTGCCCCAGTGGGACCCCACAGCTTCAAATTGCGTTTCGAGGTGGAGGGTGGGAGGGATGGCGGAAGGGGGGGGTGAAAAAGGTCTCACCAGTTTGGCGCACACCTTCAACTGCCCACCGTCTGTGGGTGTTGTAGTAATCAGTGTTTACCGATAGTTTAAGTGCATGTCTATGTAAAATTAGACCTTGGTGTTGCTGGATGTAGAGACTTAAGACATGACCTATCTCTTGTACCTATTGTTAATCATTTCGTAAAGACATCTCTCATTTGACATCTAATGAATTAGCATTTACAAGTATTTGTTACAGGAATTTCAGTTTAGAGGATTAAGTAATAATCAGAATATAGATCTTTTGGGTGTAGATAGATACGATTATGGGGAGATAATTATTTCTTTAGAACACCTTAGAAAGAAAAACTTGCCTAGCTGTTTGAAACATTGGTACATGCCAAGTAGATCTGATTTATCTTACATTTCAATCAGATCTCTTTGCTTAAATGTTCCATTTAAGAAGATCTAATTTACACAATTAATTGATTTCATGCAAATATGTCATATAAAGTGGCAGTTTTCAAATACCTTTTAAGATTTTCTTACCCTATTTCGTTGGTCGATTTGAAAGCATATCTCATGTGCCATTGTGGTCAATATGTTAGCACATTTTATCTATCAAAATGTTAAACAGTTTTTATATACGAGCAGATTTTATCGACCGAAGTCCTAAGAGTTCAATACGTGTGAGTTGCTCAATCACTGAAACAGACTTTGATCAACTTGTATCGCTACCTGCACTTAGAAATCATTGAAACAAACTTGGTCATACATGTAACGCTAACTGCTCTCAGAAATAACTGAAATAAACTTGGTCATACATGTAGCGCTAACTGCTCTCAGAAATAACTGAAACAAAGTTGGCATAATTTTGTAACGCTACCTGCACTAACAATTTGTCTTGTATGTATGAAATAATTATTAGATGTTACTTTTGTCAATGTTTTTTGAAAAATATTTTGTATAATGTGTTCAGCGTTTTCTCGTTAAGTTTACAACTGAAATCGGACTAATTTTCCTAAAATATTATGTTTCAATTTTAATTGCACACAGTATTAACGGTGTTGATGTTAGCTATCCGTACTTATTTTTAAAAAATAAATTATAAGTTTTCGTTTTCTGTGTGCATTCATTGTACTGTGTGAGTATTCTTTCGTTTTCTGTGTGCATTCATTGTACTGTGTGAGTATTCAGTGAAGTATAATATAATAGCTCTGTACACAGTTTTTTCTGATTAAAAGTTGACTCTCATTAATTATATAGGCACCAATTGTAAACTGGCTATAACCGTTGTCTCTCACTAATTCTATATGTAAAGCTGGCTGCAAAAGTTGCCTCTCATTAGTTATATATATATGTAAAGCTGGCAACAAAAGTTTTCTCTCGTTAATTATATATTCAAAGCTCGCTACAAAGTTGTCTCTCATTAATTATATATGTATAGCTTAGTACAAAGTTGTTTCTCATTAATCGTATACGTAAAACTCGCTATAAAAGTTGTCTCTCATTAATTAAACACTGCAAAGCTCGCTACAAAAATTGTCTCATTAATTTTACACAACTAAGCTCGCTACAAAGGTTTTCTCTCATTAATTATAAATTTCGCTTTAAAAAAAAAAAAGTTGTCTCTCATTAATTCTATATGTAAAACTCGCTGCTAAAGTTGTCTCTCATTAATTAATTATATATGTAAAACTCCCTGCTAAAGTTGTCTCTTGTGAATTGTGAATTCTAAAATATAAAGCTCGCTACTAAAGTTGTCTCCCGTGAATTCTATACTATAAAGCCTGAATTTGTTGAACTAATTAATTACGCGAAAGCGGCGGAAGCCGGAAGCGTTCCCCACATTAACATAACAACTAATTAATTATGGAATGCATGACAACGATCACTTGGACTCTGTACCATGCAGTTCTATATAGGCAGAATAAGAAAATTGTCCATGTCACCTTTGAACGAACTGCTGTTTGAGAAATTTTAGTGAAGCCATGCGATGGACTGCTGAAACATGAATTTAGCAACCACTACAGTTTACATCTTCTCGCACGCTTATTTAAAGAAAAGATTCTGAACGATGGAAGCTAGCAATACGCGGAACAATACACTCTCAATTAACCTGAAAATGACGTCACTTGAACTGAAAATGTTACCGACCTCCCGGACAGACTAACTTCATCTAAATTTCACATAAAGTTGGACATCTTTACGCCCGTTAGAAGCATGCCTGCGTAAATTTCCAGTGTTGGGCAGAGTGGTGGATCAAAGCAGTAAGCTCGAGTTTCTAATTTCATAGACTTTACGCCAAACTATTTTTCTATGTGGGTGGTTCGGGTCTGACCGGTACGCCAGGTGTCACCGAATGGCTCCTTGCCAAGGCCATTATTGGCTTAACAATGACAGCAAGCGAGAACCAAAGACTTAACACAGTCAATTCTTCTCTTCTTGTGTATTTCCATTTTCTTATCACCTCTCTCTCTCTCTCTCTCTCTCTCTCTCTCTCTGCAGGTCAGACCGAGCAGCTTGTGCTCTGAAGGCCGCCAGTTATTGAGTGGTGATCATTAAAAACAGCGTAGAGCATCAAATAAATACTTCCCCTTTGTCACTTACTTCTTTGCTTCAGGATAACTGAATAGCTATCTCAGCGTGAGTAGCTCAAAGTCCTGGATATCTCAATGAGAGTAACTCAATGTCCTGAAGCCTAGAGTTCCGTTGAGTGAGCAAAATGATCTATGAGTGAAGTAATCTCATCACCTCAAATACGTAGTTATTGTTATCAGCTGACTTAAGCCACTACCCCCTTGTTAGAAAAGTCAGGGCAAATTATGCCTGTTAATTAACTAAAGATTTTCTTATTCCTTTTTGATTAACTATTTTTATTAATAAGGCATTTTGTTTGTTTTCCTTTTCCTTCGATAAAGACCAATGCATGTTATCGGCCTTGAACTGTGTTGCAATATTTGTTGTTGTGTACAAGTGATATAGGTCACGTGTGAAAGGTTGAAAGGTGAAGGGTGGTGGGAAGCAGCTTGCTAAACCAAACTTGACAAAAACCGAAAACGTCGTCAAGATGAAAAGTTTTAACGCAATTCCTGTGGGCGCATAGATAGCGGAACAACAACAACTAAACCGCGGCCCGTGGGCCACATGCAGCCCGAGACAGGGCTCTGTGCTTTCTGTCTCTGTGCAGCCTCCAGACGACTTTAGGATGTTACCATTATTTGTGGCCTGCAAAAATCTCTATTCGATTTTGAGGCTGGTGACTATAAAACTCAAACCAAATATTGACAAAGTTGTTAACAACATTCAGGCTCACCCTTTCTACCAAAGACTAAACCTAGGTTAGTGAGACAAAAACGAATGTAAAGCACATTATTTCATTATTTGTGGGGTTTTTTTCCTACTGAATATATATATATATATATATCCATCCATGTGCAATCTGACTTGCGACCCTCCACGTACTATCAATTGGAAATTGGTCCTCTGGCCAATTTGTGTTTGTGCACCCCTGATATATAGAGATATGTTTTCCACTGATGACGTAGGTTAAGTACACAGAAGTCATTGGGCATGTGGAACTCTATAAATAGAGAGTTATTCACGAGGACCATGCCTATTTTTCAAAAGTCGAACTAATTCCCTGGATGAAGATTTGTCACCCACTATTGCATCAGAGAAGGTAAAACATATCGAATTCCCAAACTATTATATGTAATGTACTAAGGATTATGTAGAATAAGTATGTATTTTTCATTTGATTTTGTAGGAATTATCACCTTTTCTTCATGACATTTTGTGGCACAATAGAAGTAGTATAAACTCTGACTTAACATGGGCTCTGTTACTATAACCATTTAATTTATTGTGGTGTATATAGATATAGTGGATGCCATTTCATCTCCACTGAAGTGAAACTAATTGTAATAATTGTAACCCGCATGTGCATGGGTTGGGTATTTCCCATTTTATGAATTAGTAATTGTAAAATACGATTAAGGTAGAATTGTAAAGGACACCTATGTAAGTGTCACATGAACGAACGTGATTGGCAAATTATGGGCCGTACGCTGATAGAAATCATACTATATTTCAGCGGGCTTGAGGATTGTGCCCTTTACCTCCTACACATATTGCTTGTGTTGGGGTGGTTTGAAGAAAGTGTAACAGATTCTACCATGTGCCAGTGAAGCATCAGTTGCAGTATTATATGATTCTGTCACGATGGACTTCTTCGATGCTGAATGCCAAAAATATGGAACTGCCAAATGACCCTAAGCTAAGACTTGTGTTTATGATCCATTTTGAACTTTATGAACAGAATAGATGGTCTTGGGAGACCATTCGTATTTCGTTTTACTATTTGATTGCTGCATTATTTTGTTGTACATTTTTTAATTTGATTTTCGTTATCTTAATAAGAACTTGGCTTGATTATTAGAAAGACTGTGGATTGGTGAGGGCAGAAGTCATATGTGGATATGATTGATTTTCTGTGTGTTGTAATCAGTCAAAGTTAAGATAACTAGTCCAACCGTGTATTGTACACGGATTTACCTGTCGCTACACTGAATGCCAGAATTCGAGGATAGAGGCTGATAGGGTTGTCATCAATATAGGTGTGATATTAAAATTAATAACTCTATAGCCTCATTTTGAGACGTGGTCTTTAAATATTAACTGGAACGTAACACCACTAAAGGCAGTGTTATCCGCTGATTTAAGTCAGCCCATAGTAAATACATTGTTATCAACTGGAGTTAACGTCAGCACCAGAACAGACTATACATATAATAATACTGTTTATAGTCATTACACTAAACGTTAATTACTCTAACTAAAGGCTCTATTTATATTCACCAACAACACATATCTTAAAGCATTGATTAATTCACCACACATAAACACTGATATTTAACAACACCATTTGTAAAGGCTAGCTACTTCAAGCTTGTTTACAGCAACCACTCGGTAAAGGCTAGTTACCTCGAAACCTGTTTACAGCCACCATTTGGCAAAGGCCGTAGTGATACTCACATCTCTAAAATGCCCTAAACTTCATTGTTATATATTTTATTTTAATGAAATCAAATGTGTCAATAAGTGACACATATGGTGAGATCAATTATCTCAGTTCAGACAAGTTGTTTAGTACACCACTTGAAATTAACACGGTGTGTTGAGCCTCTCTGTGAAATTACACGTACATGTTTCACTGTTCACAGCAGTCCACCCCATCATTGTATCTAATCTACAGATCAGGTACCAGTAATTAATTTAAGCAGACGGGTTATTTCTGTAATAAAAAACTGAAATGAAAGCTGTCCATTGGGAATTGTTACAAACTAACAACATCTCTTGTCAAGCACAGTAAGTAGATGAACAGTGCTCTCTTCAAACACAATAAAGTGTACAACAAAAGCATTTTTTTAAAATCAAAAATGCTTCGTACTAACAGATAAAAATATAAACAACTAAAATGTAACCATTCCAGCATGGAGGCGTGTTAACCATTCCAGCATGGAAGCGTGTTAACCATTCCAACATGGAGGCGAGTTGACCATACAGGAGTGCAAATCACGCACCACCCAGCCATCACTAGCGAGTGCATTATGCATTTTCTTGAAAGGAAGAACAGGAAAGGAATTTAAAAAAAACGAACAGAGCCTTCAAAAGCAGCTAAATGTATATAACTTTCTCTTTTAAAGAATTTGCTAGACTTGCCAAAGTCAAATCTTTCTAATTTTCTATGTCTGCTGTCTGCTTATTGTTTATGTATATATGGTTCTGTTAGTCGATTTTCAGCGTGGTGTACGTCCATCTTGTCAGCCCGCTTATCTAATATACAACTATAATGTAAATGTATCAGGCAAACTGCAATCGTCCCTGACCAAAAACATTCAGTTGTCAGCAAATCGCGGGTTTTTACTAACGCACTCGTGCACTAAGTCTGAAAATACACGTCAGTGCAAATGCTTGTCTAAGAGCAGTTTCCCTTGGTTTGTTATTTAACGCGCTCGTTTGAAATCTCCACATGTACCCAAGCTCCATGACCGTCCTAGCACTCCCTCACACATCCTGGCCAAGCTCCACTGGGCCTATCACTCTGTCCTTGTTCACGGAAGTGGAAACGAATGCTGATGGAAACTGTCGTGCCCATAGTTGCAGGCATGCAGCACACTCACGTCACAAGATGGAGTCAGTGCCGACTTGTTTCGTGCTAAGACAGGAGGTGGTGATACGGGTAATTGAGCGCGACTGATTGGAAGCAGGTATCGTTGCATCTGTCAGGAAGAGTAATGCATCTTTCATCTTCTAACTCAACCCTGTGCCCATGCCGTGACCTTTGACACCTAGGCGGAGAGAAGGAGGGAGGGGGCCAAAGAGAAGGAAAAGAGAGAGGCTGAAATACATCTTGGAAACTCTTCTCATTGTAAACTGCAAAACAGTGGATTTTTCCACGAAATACTGCGTTTGACGTCATTGACACCATTTCTAGATTTCTGGCAGGGATGGAATTTATGACGTAGGTAGAAAGAAATAAAATTCCTCGGGCGGTTGTTTGTCTCTTGAAGCCAATTTTCTAAGGCGCATGCGTAGATTGGGAAGGGGAAGAATCACCTGTGGAAATCTCCAAAGCACCTGTACTAAGCTGTACACTTAATTGTGCGCACGTGTTGGCTGGGTATGTACTTAAATTCACGTCAAGAATCTCCCACTTGACTGTGGTCAGTCGACGCTAATCCAAGCGTGACAAGAAAGTGTACACTGCCGTCGGCACTACTATTGATCTGACTGAACTAGTTTTTCGCTTCACAAATCAAACAGAAGTCGCTTAGACCATAGTGATTTAGCCTGACAGATCATAATTTTATAAATAGAATTAGCCATGGACTGTTCTCCCTTTCCCTCTCTCTCATACGCGAGCGCGCGCGCGCGCACACACACACACACACACACACACACACACACACAACTCTGCCCCAAAAGTAGTTTCTTTATGGTAGAGATACATGCTTGGAGTAAACTAGAAAATCGGTATCTGTGCCCATTTTGATAAATATTTATTTGATATAGTTTTACAAAAAATGTCCCTAGACATTCTGATTTCATGATTCATTGTTCGGTTGTTTCAATTATTCTTTCTTTTATGTCAGTTCTCACGTTGTATATATGTGTATGAGTATGTATTGGTCATTCTTTGGCTTCCTGACTTATTATCATGTCTTTTACGAGACATTCAAAATAATTTGATTACATAACATAGTGCTTAATTTAATACTTTCAATGTAAATATTTTCGGTACTGCCGACGAACTGAAAACCGTTAAAGAGAAGGCTTTCATTTATCCTAGCAATTAATTTACGGTAAAATAGGTTAGGCCCGTTAGGGCAATGGTTCTGAGGTCACGCGATAGGGAATGCTATGTGGTCACGCGATATGGCGTACTCTATGGTCACGCAATAAGGTTATGGCTACGTGTTCAGTACACATAACAACGATGATTGTAACTGATAAAGGAAGGCCGTGACTGTGGACTTCATGACGAGGATTTTTCGAACGCTCTGAGGTAACAAAACTAAACAATGTGTGTCAACAGAACACGCTGTGTGGCAACAAAACAGTGTGGTAACAGAACACGCTGTGTGGTAACAGAACATGCTATGTGTAACAAAATTCACTGTCAACAGAATAATGTGTGGTAACAGAACTCGCTGTGTGGTAACAAAGTACTATGTGGTAACAGAGAGAACATGCTAAGTGGTAACAGAACTGTTTGGTAACAAAACACTGTATGGTAACAGAACACGCTTGTGGTAATAGAACACTATGTGATAAGAGAACGTACTAAGTGGTAACAGAATTGCATAGTAACAAAACACTGTTTGGTAACAGAACACGTAGCATGGTATTAGAACACGTTGTGTGGTAGAGGTAGTGCATAAGATGGAAAAGTAAAGGGTGAACACTCTCTAAGGAATACAAGAAAACAAAACCTACAACCACAACTGTGGAATCACAAATATCTGGCCAAGAACATGAAGCGAGGGAGCTATTTCTAAGGGCAGACCACCCAATCAGTGTTTAATCATTTCTTTAAGAACAAACATTCTCAGCACTGCTCGTTCGGACTTGGCTACTACAGATCCTCAGTGTACTGTATCTTATGACAAGCAAGATTTACGTCTCAGATACACAATGCGTTGTCTTAAAAATATATATTATAGGAACTTTTAAGCGTGTGGAGATACTGTTATTTTTATTCATTGCAAGTGAGTAAATAATGTAATGATAGTTTAACAGAAAAAGCTGAAAGCAACGGCAGTTGACCAACTATCACGAAGTTAATTTTATCAACCATCAAATTCAAACATTTCTAGAAATTATTTTTTTCTAATGTTATTTTCTTTTGTATTTTAATGCCGAATCAATCTAAGGTATTTATTTTTAAATAAACAATATACATCACGAAATGATATAACATATAACAAATGAAAATATTGTACATCTTTCTTTCAGCGGTTGTAAACTCATGATAAAAGAATAATACGTTTCGCTTAAACTGACAGAAAGCCAGAACACACACAGGGGGTTTCACTCGGTCTAAACTCTAAACTGATAGAAAGCCAGAACACACACAGGGGGTTTCACTCGGTCTAAACTCTAAACTGACAGAAAGCCAGAACACACACAGGGGGTTTCACTCGGTCTAAACTCTAAACTGATAGAAAGCCAGAACACACACAGGGGGTTTCACTCGGTCTAAACTGATAGAAAGCCAGAACACACACACAATGGGTTTCACTCAGTTTAAACTGATAGAAAGCCAGAACACACACACACAATGGGTTTCACTCAGTTTAAACTGATAGAAAGCCAGAACACACACACAATGGGTTTCACTCAGTTTAAACTGATAGAAAGCCAGAACACACACACACAATGGGTTTCACTCAGTTTAAACTGATAGAAAGCCAGAACACACACACAATGGGTTTCACTCAGTTTAAACTGATAGAAAGCCATACATACCATACATACAGAGCAGCACGTGGAAGTGAGATTTCGTAGTGAAACTTTATGAAATCATTATATGAAACAAAAAACAGAAAAAGGCGACTGACATAATAACATAATAGAATGTACGAGAGAGGTAGTTGAACAGATGGGGAACGTTCACATGGCACAGAACGCGAGTGACAACCTGAGAGATGGTATGGAAACGTTAGGTTCATTCAGATAAACTGAGAGGAAACAGCGTGATACAGGGTACGGAATGTAGGTTTATTCAGGTAAAGTCAAAAGGAAACATTAGCGTGATGCAGGGTACTAAAACAGAGAGTTCACTCAGGTAAACTGAGAGGAAACATTAGCATGATACAGGGTACTGAAGGTAGGTTTATTCAGGTAAAGTCAAACGGAAACATTAGCAGGGCGCGAGAAAAGTGTCACAGTTATGTTGAGTGTTTACCCGTTTCTCTTAATTAAGAGCAAATTCCAATCAAATAGGACACACCTTTCTATACAAGGTCGACAGTCAGCTGCAACACTCGCCATAGAAGTCAGTAGTACCTGGGCGCAGGTTTTATCTGCGCAAACTCAATCACAATCGTATGCAGAAAATGTGTCTCAACATCTTCAACATTAGAAGACAGTTTTAGAGACCATTCAACACTGTTCATATCACATTAACAAAATAATGTTTTAGCCTGTGAACAATGAAGCAACATGCTGAGTGTTAGTGACAAAGGTTGTAAATGACATGCGACTTATAACGTTAAAACAAAGTTATAGAGTCTTTTGGTGCTAACAAAATGGTCTGCATCAAATAGTTAATATTATTTTCGGTATTTAATACATCTACGAATAAAATAGTCAATATTATTTTCCGTATTTAAGACAACATTTACGAATGTATATAGAAGAGAAAATAATTGGAGGTGTTAGAGGACTTATTAAAATTTAAGACAACATTTACGAATGTATATAGAAGAGAAAATAATTGGAGGTGTTAGAGTACTTATTAAAATTGTGTGGAATTCAAGTAGGCATCGTGTCTATGATGAAACAGAAACGTGGTACCGCCGTTGTACTGCCGTTGAAATTTCAGGCATCGCACACGATATTTGTTCATCTCCAGCAGTGACACTTTTACACATGTGTAATACTAAGACAAATGTGCGTTATATTAAGACAAAGAGTGATACTAAGAGAAAGTGCATGTAATACTAAGACCAAGTGAGTGTTATACTAAGAGAAAGTGCATGTGATACTAAGACAAAGTGTGTGTGTGTGTGTGTGAGTGAGTGAGTGAGAGAGAGAGCGAGCGAAATTGAGTGATAGTAGAACAAAGTGTGGCATTAAGAGAAAATGCGCGTAATATTAAGACAAAGTATGATACTAAGACAAAGTGTGATACGAAGATAATGTATGATACCCAAGGCAAATGACTGATACTAAGACAAAGCGAGTATGATACTGTGATACTAAGACAAAGCTAGTATGATACTGTGATACCAAGACAAAGCGAGTATGATACTGTGATACCAAGACAAATTGCGTGAAAATAAAGTGCCTGTGACACTAAAACAACCTCTATTAATGTAAACATAGTGAGTGTGATGTAAGCAGTTAATTCCCAAAACATTGATTTTAGTTATCTGTGACTACACTAGAAACACAAGGACGTTAGTTTAGGTTTCATAGTATTGATAGCATGCTATGGGGCATTTCAGATGTAATTTTCTTGCTACGTGGACTGTCAATTGAAGGACTAAACATGTCGTCCGTGTGATTTTACTTGACCTCATTCTCTTTATAAAGACAACAAGCGTGAAGTGATGTGAGGTCAATACCTCTGACAATTGTTGAAACAACTGCGTTTTTCGCATTTTTCTTCTGAAAGTTGTGTCCTAGTGACAAGCTATGGGTGTTTCTAAAATAACGCAATTTCCAAGAACGAGAAGAAAGTAAAATACGACTTAACATTCGTTCTCTTGACAGATGCTCGTTCCAGACTGTCATGTGATTTGCTCAGCTAACCTATTGCATTCCTGTGAGACCTTTTAACATGTAGTCATGAGATTTGCTCAGCTAACCTATTGCATTCCTGTGAGACCTTTTAACATGTAGTTATGTGACTTGCTCAGCTAAATTATTGCATTCCTGTGAGACATTTTAACATGTAGCCATATGACTTGCTCAGCTAACCTATTGCATTCCTGTGAGACCTTTTAACATGTAGTCATATGACTTACTCAGCTAAGTATTGCATTCCTGTGAGACCTTTTAACAAGTAGTCATGTGACTGTTACAAAAGAACGCTCTCGTGAAAGTAAGGTGTGTGTTAAACAAAATATAACCAAAAGAACATTGACTGACTAAACACACATTCATCCAAAGAACATTGACTGACTAAACACACACTCATCAAAAGAACATTGGCTGATTAAACACACACTCATCAAAAGAACATCGACTGACTAAACACTTTATTTCAAGATAAAAAATAACAATGCGAGTAACCGGTCATTGGCGCCTGACAGTGCAATAGTAGTAGTATTTATAGCTCGATAAATCATAATAAATACAACGTACTAATTTTTATGAACATATCCACTAAAAACAATGTCAAGTTTTTAGCATACTACATGTAAGCATTACAGTTCACACTTTGTAGAAACAATAATCTACTCATATAATACATCTCTACAATAAATGCAAGTATAACATATCAATAGCAAAAATGCACAAATAAGTTTGTTCTCTCTCAATCAGTCAGTTAACTCACTATTAAGCTAACGGCCGCCTTTCATGACCGGACTTCTTGCCACACCAAATTCAAGTGACTAGACAATAGAATTATCTACAGCAGGGGTCGGGAACCTTTTTGTCTGAGAGAGCCATGGACACCACATATTTTGAAAATTAATTCTGTGAGAGCCATACATTATGTTTAAAACTAAAAAATCAAGTAAATGTGTGCATTTTGTGTAATTTCAACACTAAAAGTACAATAATTATGTCTCTGAATTCTTTTTAATAACATTGTTATGCTTTTGCTAATCAATAATGAGTATTTCTTACCATTAATGCGACTTCTGGTGCTGCATGGCTTTGTAGTCTGGTTGATACGTGGTGAGGTTAAGCTTCAGGCAGGCGTTGAGACTTCCATCTGTTAAACGTGATCGCAGACTGGTCTTAATGTTCTTTAGATGTGAGAAAGACTGCTCGCATGCATACGTAGAGCCAAACATTGTCAGTACAGCAATACTCACACGCTGCAGTGTGTGGTATGTGATGGGAAGCGCGTTCCAAGTTTTGACAATCAGCTGGTCTGCGTGTTGAAGTTTTTTTCTATTCTGCCGACTTGTGTTGGCTCGCCAACTCTGCTTGCTGTCATGCAAGTGTTTCCAAATCTTCATTCAGTGACTTGAACTTATTCACCCACATGTCTGAGACCTTCAGGTGAGTGAGCTCAAAATCTCTGACGGAGACACCGGGGATGCAAATCAGGTCAGTGCTGTCCACTGCACACTCGTGTGGATGGGTGATGAACTTAAAAAGATGGGTGTGCTCGCGAAATTCTCCAAAGCATGCTTTAAATGACTGCAGGAGATTAGACATGAAGCCTGCTAGCTGCTGAAGATTAAGATGTTGAGCAGGGTCACTTGATGTGCACTTATCTTTGAACTCTCCCAGTTTTTCAAAGTGTAGTAAACGACCTGTTTCAATGTCAGCGATGAAGAGTTCTAGCTTGTTTTCAAATGCAAACACTGCTTGTTGCAGGGATAACATTGTATTTCCAACGCCTTGCATTTTCACATTGAGCTGATTTAGATGTTCAGTCATGTCTACGAGATAATAGAACTTCAGGAGCCACTCAGTGTCAGCTAACTCGGGATGCTTGAGATTCTTCATTTCAAGAAAAGTCCGGATTTCGCTCAGACAATCCACAAATTGGTTTAGCACCTTCCCCCTTGACAACCAATGCACGTTGCTGTGCAGAAGCAGACCAGGATAATTATTCCCAACCTCATCAAGCAGTGTTTTAAACTGGCGATCATTTAATGCTCGGGCAACAATAAAGTTGACTACCCGAACCACCAGTGACATCACCTCACCAAGCTGTTCGCCACACATCTGAGCACAAAGCGCCTCCTGATGTAGGATGCAATAAAAGCTTATGATGAATCTGTTTTCATGCTCACAAAGAAGAGTGATAAATCTTCTGTTTTTCCCCTCCATGCACTGAGCACCATCAGTACACACCGAAACAAGTTTATCCATCGGTAGATTTTTTTCTTTAGCGAAGTCAGTGAAGGACTCGAATAAATCCTGCCCTCTTGTTGTGCCTTTCATAGACAAAACAGCAAGACTTTCCTCATGTAGTGTATCACCGACAACATACCTTGCAACCACGCTGAACTGGGATAAATTACTGACGTCTGTTGACTCATCCTAAGCGAGAGAAAAAAAATGATGCCGCATGTATGTCCTTCACTTACATTGCCTCAATTTGATTTGACATCATGATGCTACGATCGTGAACAGTTCTTGGCGACAGAGGCATGTCTTTTATCCATTTAATTGTTTTGTCCTTAACTGAAAAGTCATCAAAAAGTTCATTGGCAACATCAAGCATGAATGCTTTGGCATACTCCCCGTCTGTGAATGGCTTTCCGTTTCTCACAATAGCTAAAACGCCAGCAAAACTAGGCGAATTCCAGTCACCTTGTTGGGTCCAAACACGGATTTGCTGCTGACTAGCTTGCACTCTTTTAGGTCAGTGGAGTTTATCTCCTTTACCACTTCTGATGCTGAGCTGCAGTAGACTTTAGCTCATTTGTGGAATGAAATATTGATATGCAATTATTATGTAGATCAAAGGAGTCTAAAGAAACATTTTTTTTATAATCGAACATTTGTCTGCGAGCCAGAAGCAGCCATCAATAGAGCCACATCTGGCTTGCGAGCCATAGGTTCCTGATCCCTGCTCTACAGCATATAAACTTTTGATCTCAGCCAATTGGCTGTTATTGTAAATCTTAATCATTTGATAATATAAACTACTCATCATTTCAAACTACTCATTTCAGCTTTTGTTGAAAGCACAACTGACCTTGGCATCTTTTTGACGTAATTATTCAGTAACGCAAACAAATCAGCATGCTCATTCCTATTTCACTGGACATCTACAGAAGATGAGATGATGGTCGATGTGTTGCCAACTCCACTTCATCTGGAAGGGATCTCGTTGACTTTCTTATCTTAATTCGCATTGTTTTCTGCAAACGTTTTGTGTTGTAGGAAGGTGGATACTTTCATACATCACCGTTCTAAACATTCATACGCTCAGAGTATGAAAACATACGAAAACATTCATACGCTCAGAGTAAAATTATGCCATTGCTCTATGCATGAAGATTACCACAGTCCACTGAATGCATGACTCTCACAAACCACTATTCTAAATTAATGAAAACTCTCACATACCAATATTATGTGCGCAAAGACTCTCACATACCATCATTCTAAACACGAAGACTACCTGTCACATGGATGAAGAAATATTAATAATTTTTTCTCTCTCTCTAAGTGGCCCCTAACTCTAAACTATTAACGATACAGCCAAATTAGTTTACACAAAGACATGGGTGAAAATGTCCATTTGGCCAACATGTGAAACACTAGTTGAGGTAGAAATGCTGGTTCATGCTGGGGAATGGAAACAGTGTAATTAACTTCTGGCTGACCCTCTGTGGTCAGGACACCACGCCCATAAATCTATGCCAGTGTACAGGAGTACATGGGAAGACCAGGCCAGTGGGAAGGGTGGGAAGGCCCACTGCTGGGACACCAATTTTGTCTGTGAGAAGGCTGGCTCTGAGTTTTGGAAATGTAAACAATTTTTAAGAAACACCACTATAAAATGTTAGGTAGTTTAAGTTGATATTGTTATTGTGAAATTACTTATGAAATAGAATTTTGATTGGAAAGTTAAGATTTAGATTACTATAGTTAAATGTGTTAGTTTGTGTGTACAACTATTTCTTGCTGTGATTATGTATGGCTTGCCAGGTGGTGATCAGTTGCCATAGTAATGTAGTTTTAAAAATAAAATAAAAGTAAAGAAAGCTCTGAGATGTAGTTCTGTGTGCTCTGGGTTAGATAGTTATTTAGTAGGCAAATGGATACTAAATCACAGGTGCCAACTGGGAACTCGATACTTGACACTAAATGAAAGTGGATGGTCAGAATAGTCTGTCAGAATATTCGTCAGCACTGTAGGGTGCTGGATGTACAGTGCGGTGCTGGAGGGGGGTACTGTGTGTGCTGGAGGGGGTGTGTTCTAATCAGCTCAGTGAAAATGATGTACAAGAACTTTGCGCATAAAAGGGGATGACAGAGACAGAACAGACAAGAAACATCGAGAATGTAGCATTTTGTAGAGAGGTGAAAAAGACCCTCTGTTAGAGTTTCTCCCTGCTTTTTTTGTGCAGGAAACTCTTTTGAAGCTGGGAGGCAATCAGCTAGAGAATTCTTGGACACTGCAATAGAGTGCCAGATGTCTACCCAGGCTGTATTGAAGGCGCGCCATCGAGGCCGCCACAGATCAAGATGGACCAATCATACCAAATAGTCATCTCTGGGTTTTTCAAAGACTCTGTGCAAAGACCACGGGCAATCGATTATTTTCCAATAGAAGTGATTAATTTGGATGAATAATGTCGCAGCGCATGGGATATATTGCAGAAGCGGTATACTGCAGAGAGGCAGTATGTTGCTGGAAGCAGTTGGCGGTCATGCGTGTGGCATGCCACCGAAGAACAACAGGGTTGGCCCTTAGTCAAGTACGTAAAGAGAAGAGATGATAGACGTGAGAGAATAGGAGAAACGAAGATAAGAGAAGAGGAGAGATATGATGAAATGAGGAGAAACGTAAGAGGAGAGAAGAGGAGAGACGTTGGTGAGAAGAGGGGAGAAGAGAGAACATAACAAGAATTGAGAAATTAGGCCTAATGAAGAGCACAGCGAGAGCGTGAAATTGTAGCAGCCGTCATAGCAGCGAGGATGGCCATGGGAGTGAGATGACGTCGATGGTGTTTTTGTATATCATCAAAAAAAAAACCCAGCACAAGGAGAAAGTGACAATAACTATGTGAGTAGAAAAATTCTAATTAGGGTAGGAATCTCAGAGCACCTAATCATAAAACTTAAAACTAAAGCTTAGGATCCTAATTAAGCATTAAACCTAAAAGTTAAAAATAAACCTTAAGTTCAAATCCACGTTTATAAGTAAAGGATGGTCTTAAGATTAATATAAGAAAATATTGATGGAACTGATTGAAGAGGACTTGCAAGTCAAATGACATTGTTTATTGTTAAACTATTGAATTTTGATATAAGAGCAATGGCTCCAGAACTTTGAAACAGTGATGGTTATTTCTATGTTAAATAATGCTAACGTATTTAGAAATAGTACTGCATGAAGAATCTTGAATTTTGTATTTCTTTTATTTTATTTCATCATTCATCTTTCTTTTTTTCGTTCTTTCTTTCTCCCCCCACCCCCTACCCTTGGGTGTGAGTGTGGATGGCTGAGTAACCAACGTGTGAGAGGGAACCCATAGTCCAATAAATTTGAATTTATACTCTGACATTGATGCTTTCTCCTGTCTATGGTTTTGAAGGAGTGGTTGTTGTCATTTGTTATACGTTGTGTCATCTGTGCCGTCTACACTTCACCCCTACCCGTATGCAAGCACACATGCAAACATGTCGGCAATACGTAACCTACACGCAGAATAAAATTCGAGCCAAATAACCATCTTAGTATTCTGTGTGGATTTGTAAAAATATTTATGCAAGTCCTGTGTGGCATCGACTAGCCATCACCCGCCCCTCGTCAGAGAGAAGGTGGGGTGGTAATACTACCACATACCATCATTCTCAATGCAGGAAGATTACCGCATACCATCATTCTCAATGCTGGATGACTACCACATACCATCATTCTCAATGCAAGAAGACTCTCACATACCATCATTTTCAATGCAGGAAGACTACCACATACCATCATTCTCAATGCAGGAAGACTACCACATACCATCATTCTCAATGCAGGAAGACTACCACATACCATTATTCTCAATGCAGGAAGACTACCACATACCATCATTTTTAATGCATGAAGACTACCACATACCATTATTTTCTATGAGGGAAGACTACCACAAACCATCATTTATAATGCAGGAAGACTACCACAAACCATCATTTATAATGTAGGAAGACTACAACATACCATCATTTTCAATGCAGGAAGACTACCACATACCATTATTTATAATGCAAGAAGACTACCACATACCATCATTTATAATGCAAGAAGACTACCACATACCATCATTTATAATGCAAGAAGACTACCACATACCATCATTTATAATGCAAGAAGACTACCACATACCATTATTTATAATGCAGGAAGACTACCACATACCATTATTTATAATGCAAGAAGACTACCACATACCATTATTTATAATGCAGGAAGACTACCACAAACCTTTATTTTCTATGAGGGAAGACTACCACAAACCATTATTTTCTATGAGGGAAGACTCACACGTACCATTATTTTATACACGAAGACTACCACATAACATTATTCTATACATGAAGACCACACTCCATTGTTCTATGCAAGAAGACTGTAACAATCCAATTTTATTATATGCAGGCAGACTGTCACACATATTGTTTTGTGCGATCAGACTACTTCATAAACAATAACTGCATTAGCACCAGTAAAACTCATTTTCTCTTTAATTAAGTTGCCGACATTATGTCGAGTAAGACAGGTTTTATTGTTTTCCATGTTATACTCTATGTTAAGGAAGAGTGCTGTATTTCTGGGTTACCCCACTACCCCCTAGATTGCTACCTCTCTTGCAGTCTGCAGGGATTACTGGGGCGGCACATAGATAAGTTGAACCTTCCTCTCTGATAAGATGAAAGTCTGCCCTTCACCTCCCGTCTGGGGCAGAAAGAGTGATGAGCCTGCATATCGAATGTTTCAAGTACATCTTTCCTCCCCACTCACATAGATGTTGTTTCTGGAACAATTCTTGTCTTAAATAGTGTGACGTTGTCTTCATATGGAGAGTTTAGGTTAGACAAATCACTGCAGTGATTTTGTTTTCGTGAGTTAGATCCATATCCATTAGCGCACGTAAAATATACAAACAGAAAGAACAATAACCAGCGACCAGGCTTTTCATGGAGCGAATCTCCTACTCATCATACAAGGGTGAGGCGTATTTGAAGCGGACCATCCGGCTCAGTATCAATTAGCATGGGAGTTATTATATGTAAGAGAGAGACAGACAGACAATGGTAGTCATTGTTCTCATCCATTACTCTCAGGTCAATTACCTGTGCCCTACTAAACAGGTCACTGCTTCTTCTCCACTACTGCATTTAAGTCATTGCCTTTTGCCTACTGCTACACTTAGATCACTGTCTTTCACCCCTATTACATTTAGGTCTCTGTCTAAAGACCACTACCATATTTAGGTCACTGTTTTAAGATTGTCTTAAGGCCAGTACTACACTGATGTAACTGTCTAAAGACCACTATCATATTTAGATCACTGTTTTAAGATTGTCTTGTCTTAAGGCCAGTACTACACTGATGTAACTGTCTAAAGACCACTACCATATTTAGGTCACTGTTTTAAGACTACTGCTACACTGAGGTCAGTCTCTTAAGACTACAAGCTACGACATTAAGGCCACTGTCTTAAGACTACTGCATTGATATCGCTGTCTTAAGATTGTCTTAAGGCCAGTAGTACACTGATGTAACTGACTACTACTACATTGAGATCACTCTCTTGAAGCAAGTATTGCATTTCAGACACAGGATTAAGACGCATCCTATACTGAGGTCACTCTCTTAAGACCAGTACTAACTTAGGTCACTGTCTTATGACTACTAATAAATGTAGATCATTTTCTCCAGACCACTATAAAACTGATGTCCCTGTCACGTGCTATCTACCACAATCAGATCACTATCTTAAGAAACCTACAACATATAGGTCACAGTCGTAAGACTACTACTACATACATGTCACTGTCTACCATTGTTACATACAGGTCACTGTCTACCATTGTTACATACAGGTCACTGTCTACCATTGTTACATACATGTCACTGTCTACCATTGTTACATACAGGTCACTGTCTACCATTGTTACATACAGGTCACTGTCTACCATTGTTACATACAGGTCACTGTCTACCATTGTTACATACAGGTCACTGATTCTAGACCGCTATGCATACAGATCAATTACTTGAAACCACTTCCACATTCATTTCACTAAAGTTGTCCATTACTACATTCGAGTCTTGAGTGTGTAAAGTAATGAGACAATATAAGTGTTTTCCATTTTTAAATTATCAGCTTGTTAGTCCATAAGTTATTAGCTTGTTAAGGTAGCACTCAGCACAAATAATTTATCCCAAACTGCTAATTATATCAAACAGAACACATCTAGTTAACGACAGTTTATAATTTTGTTAAGACAGTATTCACCATATATCCACGCACCTATAAATAATTTACACAATTATTAGATAATATTCATGATACCTATCAATAATTACCCAATTATTAGGATAACATTCACGATACTTATACATAATTTACCCAATTATTAAGATAACATTCACGATACCTATCAATAATTTACCCAATTACTAAGATAACCACGATACTTATCAATAATTTACGATATTATTAATATTCACGATACTTATTATTAATTTACCCAATTACTAAGATAACCACGATACTTATCAATAATTTACGATATTATTAACATTCACGATACTTATTATTAATTTACCCAATTACTAAGATATATACTTATCAATAATTTACGATATTAACATTCACGATACTTATTATTAATTTACCCAATTATTAAGATAACATTCACGATACTTATACATAATTTACCCAATTATTAAGGAAACATTAATGATATTTATCAACAATTTACCGTAATATTTACAAGACTTATCAATAATTTTGCCCTATTATTAAGATATTAAGATAACATTAATGATACTTATCAATAATGTTATCTTATTATTAAGATAACACACACGATACTTATCAGTTATTATTAAGATAATATACAGAGTAAATCCACTTACCGCTAACGGTTTCGTGTTCTTTGTAGTCCTAGGGGTTGTTACTCTTTGTGTGTTGTCTTCTCCTGAAGTTTTTACATTATCGTAGTAGTTAGTGTTGTCAGTAGCATCTATTTCAACATCAGCACTGTCGTCATCACTCATGCATGGTCCCTTGCTATCAACATCTTTTTCTAATTCCTCGCTGTCTTCATCGTATTCACGTTGTGACCTAGAATCGCGTCCTTGAAACGTGCTGTCTTTTGCCCGCTTTGAATGTCCAGTTTTGCGTTCCCAGACATCGGCTGCATCTCGAGAAATGAACTCGTTAGCAACCATTGTGTTCCACTGTCTTTCCTGAGCTGTGCGGCCTTGAACTTGGTGGATTGCGTCCCCTTCCATCAACCAACTGTCTACGTTGTCAGGCCGGACATCAATGCCGTTGTTTTCTCTGGTGTATTCATTACCACCTGTATTCCATTGGGCTTTGCCATTGGAGTTGTGTACATTACGTATCCGTTTATTCGGTGTATGCTGAGATTTAACAATGTCTCGATATAGAACATCAGTCTTGACGAATCGCGGACTATCTATTCCATGTACCAAGTCACTGTCAGCACTTCCTTGAAGGAATGGTCCATTCCATCTCAACTTGTCCTCAACAATGGGACGCGGTACAAGGTCAAGGATAGATAAATGTTCGATTGTTGATGGGTTGGCATCGTTGTCAAATAGTTCTGCCTCCTCTACTGACAAATAATCTCCATTGTAAAGTCTGTGTAGTATTGCTTCCAAGTTTTGATCTGCATGAATGTCGTCTCCAAAATCCATTTTATCTGCAAGTGGGTGGATAAACGAATTTAAATGTAAAACTTTTGTGAATGTTTATGAATTTATTCAAGTACTTCAGATAATTACGCAATAACACATAGTTAGTTTTTATCTACCTATGTAGGGCCTACGTCCACAATCAGTTACTCTTTTAAGAGCATGTTCACACACTCAACGACACAAGAACACTCAAATACCACACAAATGCATACGCACACAAGAACACTCAAGTACCACACAAATGCACACGCACACAAGAACACTCAAGTACCACACAAATGCACACGCACACATAACACTCACGCACGCACACAGTAAGGCACACACGAACACTCGTGCACCACACACTCCACAAACGCACACACATAAACACACTAGTACACATTAAGTGTAGAGATGAAAGTTTAAAATAAAATGAAGTTTACCTAAATGCGTAAATGCGTTCAGAGATTTTGCGAAAGAATCGCGAGAAAACTGATTATAATACAAGCAATAGAGGGACAAAAAAAAAAAGAGTTTTAAAAATTACTCCTTCTCGCAAATAAACGAGAACATAAAACATTAAGATAGGAGGGCTGCAAGAATATCTCGACATGAGTATGTACCACACAAGTATATATATATAAGATAGGAGGGCTGCAAGAACATCTCGACATGAGTATGTACCACACAAGTATATATATATAAGATAGGAGGGCTGCAAGAATATCTCGACATGAGTATGTACCACACAAGTATATATATAAGATAGGAGGGCTGCAAGAACATCTCGACATGAGTATGTACCACACAAGTATATATATAAGATAGGAGGGCTGCAAGAACATCTCGACATGAGTATGTACCACACAAGTATATATATAAGATAGGAGGGCTGCAAGAACATCTCGACATGAGTATGTACCACACAAGTATATATATATAAGATAGGAGGGCTGCAAGAACATCTCGACATGAGTATGTACCACACAAGTATATATATAAGATAGGAGGGCTGCAAGAATATCTCGACATGAGTATGTACCACACAAGTATATATATAAGATAGGAGGGCTGCAAGAATATCCCGACATGAGTATGTACCACACAAGTATATATATGTGAGATAGGAGGGCTGCAAGTATATAACATGGATTGTGTGGTATAATTGTGCCACTTGTTATTATCCCATTGCTCAACTGCCATTACAACATCAATAAAATTCATATAGATTGTCATGACAATGCTCTGTATTGTTGGGGATGGGGAGAGAAATTACATATTATGTGCGGTGAGTTTCCTTGTTTGGTTGTCTGGGTGACAATTTGTGCATACTAAGCTTGTAACACTGGTCTGGATTTTACTGAACAGTTTATAATACGGTTCGTATCCGGTTGCGCTAATCACATCAGTTACAACTCCTGCAACAGAGTACTAAGATCATTGACGTAACTGATGAGTTTTATGAGATAGTGACTGGGGTACTGTGACGTGACAGCATTCACGTAAGGTCACAACTGTGGAACATTAATCGACCGGTACTTTGGAATATGTGGAGTAAACAGGTCATGAACTACAGCGTGGTGTATACAGGTCATGAACCACAGCATGGTGTATACAGGTAATGAACCACAGCGTGGAGTATACACATCAGGAACCACAGCGTGGAGCAGTCATGGAGCGTGCTGGAGCTCACGGTGGAGCGACTAACATACATTCTGGTTATACTAAATGAGCAGATTTATCATGGACACCCAAGCCTTGCACATGATGATCCTAAATAAAGTGTGCCCGCCGATCGGGCTGAAAACAGCGGCGATTGAAACTGATTCTGTTAGAGTGTTTCCGTACTTTTCTCATACAAGCACACTTTCGTCAATGTTTTTCTTCTTGCTTTCACCCTCCCCTCCCCTTCACGTCCCCCTTGCCTGACTATCACTCGAACTCTAAAACACCCGTGTCATTTGTGGATGCGCTATCTCTCAATCATATGTATATACTAGAGACTGTTGTACAATATTGATACTATATAGTAAATAAAATAGTCAATAATGAAATGTGTATCTACAGACCGTTTTATAAGCATTGATATTAAGTAGTAAACGAGACAGTAATGAAGATAATGCAACTGATGAGACAGTAAACAATCAATAATCAAAGAGCAAAACTATTTTTAAAAGTAAGTAGCATAATCCTGAGACATAGGAAAGATTTCTAATTCAGGCTTACCTGATGGAGACAGCAGAACCATTGCATGCAGAGAAATTGGCAAGAATAGAAGTAGGGCTAGTTTTCCCATGGTTACGTCCCTTGAAGCGAAATCCAAACACTGCATAGTTGAACAAAGTAAGAGAAAATGCTGATGTGACAAATCCCGTGCTGAAATGAGAATGTGGGTTGGTTCGCCTCAAAAGTCGCGGTCAGTGCGTGATGTGGTCTGACATCGTTCGAATTATTTATCCGGGTGTTCGGTGACGAAAAACTGAAAGATGACTTCTTGCCTACTTGTGTGAACACTGAAAATAGTGCGACTTCGTAAATGAACACTGAATGAAATCGTGATGACTGCACTGTGTTTTTTGGTCTACACGTTTAGTGTGAGGACTATCAAGGCGGGCTGGGGGGAGTTGACGGAGTGCGTTCGAAGAGTGAACATTGGAATTACTTGAACACCGGTTTTAGGGCATCAACTGGCATGTTCACTGTTCAGTACGTCAGCACCTTTATGTGGGGTTTTGCTATAGAGGTCATTTCAAAGTGCTTCTCTGTTCTGTAGCTACATATATGTGTTAATTAACTGGAAAATATCTCACAAGTCCCGACAAATGACCGTCATATAGTCATGTCAGCGTTAGAAGTATGGATGTGTAGGATCTCTTGAAAACAGGACAACGCTAATTTTAATACGATGCCTAATCTATTAAAGACAATATTTGTTGTCTCGTGCTTTTTCCAGTGAACAAACTGATTAACATATTTTGTTTGTTCATTTGGAATGACTTGAATTATTTATTACTAAGTTTTATTTTTATAGATGCATATTTCCTCTGTTTGATTGCATATTTCTTCAAAATTATATTATTGCTAGCACAATGTCACTGCTTTCCTAAACTCCATCAAGAGTACAACTGTTAATGATTAAGTTGCTAAATAAAAAATGGCCAAGCTGTTCACTCAGTACTTCCTCCGATCGACTGTGCTGTTATAATTGCTGATTCTCATATATATCAGTGGCTCATACTCTGGTACAGCTTGTCTTGCCAGAGTTTCTCGGTCAAAGAACGTAAGCACTGCCTAGTATCTGAGTAGCAGAAATGGTTCCGATCTCTTCTACTCGCCTTGATGGGCATCTGTGATGTCCTGCAGACGCTTCAACCAATTTATACCTTTCGCTGAGATTAACGGGCGAGCGTACGGGGGTTCCCGTACACACAACACGCTTAAACGGATAGGCTTAACGTGCAGTGCATAAAGGTCGCGAATAAATACGTCATCGGCTGTGGGTTTCTATTTTGGCGTGTACACTAAGGCCTATATTTAAGAAACAGTCTTGCTAGCGTGAGTGATAGTGTTGTATTACTCTTTTAATTGGTGTTGTATAATAGGTTAACTAATATACTACTAGGTTAACTGGTGTTATATAACCTGGTTAATTGGATTTGTATTACTTGATTAACTGGTGTTGTAATTACTCTCTTAATTGGTGTTGTATTGCTAGGTTACTTGGTATTGTATTAATAGATTAATGGGGTTGTATTATTCTGTTAATTAGTATTGTAATCAATCTGTTAATTGGTATTGTCTTACTCTGTTAATTAGTGTTGTATTACTTTTAATTAATATTGTATTACAATGCTAATTAGTGTTACATTACTCTGTGAATTAGTGTTGTATTACTTTTAATTAGTATTGTATTACAATGTTAATTAGTGTTGTATTACAATGTCATTAGTTCGGAAGTGATAATCAGCGTGGACGATATCATACAAAAAAAATATATTTTAAGTCTCGTTGTAATGAAATTTTTATGTAAATATGTTCTGTCATTGACTATCTAATTAATCCCTTTGATAATCTAATACCACTTGATGGCTCACCCTACTGACAGCATATCCCAGACCATCGCACTTTAACTAGCTGTTCTGATAACACACCACAATTTACGGTAATCTGACTAGCTCTATTGAAGTATACCCAACCCAATTGACAGCATACCCCAATTCACGGTAATCTGACTAGCTCTACTGACAGCATGCCCCAATTCATCATATGACTAGCTCTACTGACACCATACCCCAAGTTACCATTATCTCACTTATCCTACTGGAGTTCACAGTACCATTTATCACCTATTTACTAATGTGGAGTTCACAGAACCATACTTACCATTTACTAATGTGGAGTTCACAGTGTCATTATTATTTACTTACTAATGTGGAGTTCATAGTACATTTTATCACCTATTTACAACTGTGGAATTCACAATACCATTTATCATCTATTCAATAAAGTGGAGTTCACAATACCATTTATAATCTATTTAATAATGTGAAGTTCACAGCGCCATTAATTACCTATTTACTAATATGGAGTTCACAGTACCATTTACCACCTACTTACTAATGCAGATCCTCAGAACAAATGGACTGCTCAGTCCATTTTGGAACGGTGCTGTTTGAACTACACATTATGGTCATGTTTGACAGCTCGGGTATGTTCATTTGGGTATAGAGTTCATTTCATTTACAATCGGGAAAAGGATTCTCCAGTAACTGCAAGGTAAGCCACTGGATTTAGTCTATAGTTTATTTGTGAGTAAGTCACTGGTTATAGTCTATAATTTATTTATGGATAAGCCACTAGTTAAGGTTTATTAATGGTTAAGCCATTTGTTTTAATCTATAATTTATTTATAGCTACGCCACAGGTCATAGTCTACAGTTTATTTCTGGGTAAACTAGTTTATAGTTTATTAGTTTATGTGGATAAACCACTGGTTATAATCTATCTTTTATTTATGGGTAAGCAACTGGTTTCAGTCTATAGTTTATTTATTGGTAAATCACTGGTTATAGTCTATATTTTATTTATGGGTTTAATCTATAGTTTATTTATGGGTAAGCCACTGGTTATAGTCTATAGTTTATTAATGGTTAAGCTACTGGGTTCTGTCTGTAGTGTATTTGTAGGTAAGCCACTGGTTATAGTCTATAGTTTATTAATGGTTAAGCTACTGGGTTTTGTCTGTAGTGTATTTGTGGGTAAGCCAATGATTATAGTCTATAGTTTATTTATGGGTAAGCCACTGGTTTTATTCTGTAGTTTATTTATGGGTAAGCCATTGGTTTGGTCTGTAAGTCTATAGTTTACACTCTATAATTCATTTGTGGCCCGAAATGACGAGCTATATAAGTTGTTACTTCTGACGTACAGATGGTTTTCTTCTGGGACGTGCTATATGTCTTTTGTTCACTCCTCAATCTGACCTAACTTCCTATCACCAGTACGCCTCAGTGGAGTTTATTGTTAATTACTCAGTCTGACCTAACTTCCTATCACCAGTCACGCCTCAGTGGAGTTCATTGTTAATTCCTCAATCTGACCTAACTTCCTATCACCAGTCACGCCTCAGTGGAGTTCATTGTTAATTCCTCGACCTAGCTTCATGGGTTATTTTTATAACTATTCATGCCCACTGGAGTTCATTAAAGTGTTAACTCATCGACCTGGCTTTTGTTTCCCAAAACTAGTCACGCCCCATTGAAGCTTAGCTGGATGGTAAGCTTGGTTTAAACGGTATACATCTACCACTAATTCCACCCACCATTTCGACTCAGCCCCGACAAAACCTTCTCTGTTATTTGATTCCCCTGCCCCTCCAGGTTACCCCATGTATCACCACAGTCCACACCGACTCTGTCCCTCTTCGTTCAGAATCCTCCTTTAATTGATGGATTTCTTTTTGTTCGTCAAACAATCTTATTGACGTAAATAATAGTTGAATAATGTATGACGTCTTGAATATAGAGGAGAGCAGAGATGTAGGGAAAATCTTGTGTGGGGAGTCTCTAGCGCCTCCTCCATTTTAGGAATTCCCTTTGCAGCAGTCTAGCTTATTGTCTGTGGACTACACTTATATATTAATCTTACGCGGGGAGGGGGGGGGGCTAATTTTGTGTTGTAGGAATACTTTCTCAAGAGAGTCCTGGCAGAGCCTAGATTGCAGACTAGCCACAGTGGCCGGAACAGCAATGCAGGTGCGCGCAGGAATGGGCGGTACAAACTAGCAGACAGGTAGGAAGTTGAATTCGGGATATATGGAGTAGACGAGTGCATGTCTGATTTAAAGTGAACTGCTAATGTACACGCAACACAGAGGCCGTGCAGATTTCATGTCATACATGTAGGTACGTTCTCGTGCAAGCATAAATAAAGTCACTGGCTAGAGTGCTGTAACTGCTGCAGGGCCACTGGCCACACAGTGCGCCCACTTGCCCACACTGTGTGCCCACTGGCCTACACAGCGAGTCCATTTGCCCTCTGAAAGTGAGGGAGGACTAAGAGAGTTTTCCTTGTCTGACATCCGCCTTTCTACCTGCCTAGAACATTATCTGTTTCAATGTCTACATGTCCCCTGACTATATTGATTTTCATTCTTGGATTCAGTTTCTCATCGTTTGCTCTTTTATCTTTTCACTGATTCTTCGTTTCAGTCTTGCCTGCCATTACTAGTATCCATTAAAAAAAATATTTCATCCTTCACGCCACCACTGATATCTAATCTTTGTTTTATCCTGCGTGCCACCACTGATATCTAAGTATACATTCCTTAATTTTATCCTGTATATCATCACTAATATTTATTTTTTATCCCGCATGTCATCACTATTATCTCATCTTATTTATTCTGCAAGATATTAATCATATCTAATCTTTGCTTCTATCTTGCATATCATCGCTAATATCTATTTTGTTGTTATTATTCTGCATACGTTCAACAACAGTTCTTTCTCTGTACCAAGTGATCATTGACTATCAGTTGGTCTTGGAACCCTGCATTCGATCACTGACTGTTAGTTCCTTCTCTGTATGCTGCACGCATTCACATTCTGACTATTCTTTCTCTATATGATGCATGAAACCGAACCTCTAGCCTTGTACACGATCACCCTCTGTCTATTTCTTCCCTTTATCCTTGACCTCTCCTTTCGCTGCCATTTCTATATTTAGTAATCAAAATCTGACTATTCTTTCTCTTGTCTTACACATGACCACTGAATGCCTATTGTTTCTGTGTATCCCTCGCATAAACATTGACTGCCTATTAGTTATTTGCATTTTGCAAATAACCTCTTATTGTCTATTCTTTTTGCGTCTACATTTTTGAAAATTTCTGTGCGCATTTTGATCATTTCTGTTCACTTTTTGGTAATTTCTGTCTACTTTTTATCATTTCTGTCTACTTTTTAGCAATTTCTTTCCATCTTTTTTCGATCATTTCTCTCTACCTTTTTCGTCTTTTCTGTCAATCTTTATTAGTCATTTCTACCTTTGCTGATCGTTTCTGTCTACCTTTTTGGTCATTTCTATCTTTATTAGTCATTTCTGTCTTTTTTTGGTCATTTCTGTCTACATTTTTATCATTTCTCTCTACACTTTTTTGTCATTTCTGTCTACATTTTTATAATTTCTCTCTACACTTTTTTGTCATTTCTGTCTTTTTTTGGTCATTTCTGTCTACATTTTTATCATTTCTCTCTACACTTTTTTGTCATTTCTGTCTATTTTTGGTCATTTCTGTCTACATTTTTATAATTTCTCTCTACACTTTTTTGTCATTTCTGTCTTTTTTTGGTCATTTCTGTCTACATTTTTATCATTTCTCTCTACACTTTTTAGTCATTTCTGTCTACTTTTTTTATTTCTGTTTACACAGAATGCCCGTTTTTTTCTCTCTAACCATATATAATATCTGTGTACGAATTTACTATTACAATAATTTTTTTTTAAACTTTCTTATGATTTTATTTGCATTTATAAAGTTTGTTTATCTGTGCAGTCTGCTATTTCAATTGTGTTTACTACCCGCCGCCTCCCCCCTCCCAGTATGATATATTTCTCATTTAAATTTATATTTTTTCCTATTATCAAAAATAAAATTACTCATAAATGCTTTTTAGTACCTTTACCTTACGCCTGAGAAGACTTAAAAAGGTTTCGTTACACTTCAGCATAGTCCGATTGCCACATCTAGACAATGTTTAGAATTATCTTTGTTCAACTTCGAGGTATATAGATGATTACCTTTATCAAAGACTGATAGCAGCATGAAGGGCAGTCCTATGAAATGTGACGTTGCTGATAAAGAGAAAGAGGGGGAGTAATGCATGGGGAGAGGAAAAATAAATGAGAGGGAGAAATGCAGAAACAACGAAAGAAGTAGAGAGAAATGCAGACAAAGAACGAGGTAGAGAGAGAGGAGAGAGGGAGAAATGCAGAGACAAAGGACGAGGTAGAGAGAGAGGAGAGAGGGAGAAATGCAGACAAAGAACGAGGTAGAGAGAGAGGAGAGAGGGAGAAATGCAGACAAAGAACGAGGTAGAGAGAGAGGAGAGAGGGAGAAATGCAGACAAAGAACGAGGTAGAGAGAGAGGAGAGAGGGAGAAATGCAGACAAAGAACGAGGTAGAGAGAGAGGAGAGAGGGAGAAATGCAGACAAAGAACGAGGTAGAGAGAGAGGAGAGAGGGAGAAATGCAGAGACAAAGGACGCGGTAGAGAGAGGGGGGGGGAGAAATAGAGACAAAGAAAGAGAGAGAGAGAGAGAGTGAATGAGAAATGCAGAGACAAACTAAGAGGTGGGGAAAGAGGGACGAAAGACGAGGAAACCCTAACTTAATCAAACAAAATAAATAACCAAACTAGCCAGAGCAGGCGAATAGGACTTTTAAAAATGTAACATATTGGACATACGGCATGGTCCAAAAAAGCGACACACACCCAAAAACACACACTCTCTCACGTGCACACAAATCACAGGTAAAATAGCATTAGAAAACATATAGAATAGACTGAACAATAACTAAGGTTAACATATATATTTAGGCTTGTGCGTCTAAGTGACGTCATTGTTACGTTAAAGACGTAGATTTCTCCCCCCACACGTCGCTCTTGTCATTTTGTGCGCCCAAAGATTTCTCACACATCCGCTGCATTGTGACGTAGATACTACAGAGTCATAAAATCATACACCGTCCATGCACACAGTTGTTAATATCTTCTCTCGAACAGGATAGCGGTGCTGACGGATGTTGTGGTAAAAGACTTAATGTTAAAATGCAGACAGTGGAGTGGTTCACTTCCAAATTCTCTATCATTGAGGATTTCCACTAAATCCTATACAAACATACATCATTTTGCACATAGATAAAACACACAGGACTTTCAGCACACTATATCGAAATTGCATTACAGTGCGGAATTTGATCTGCTTTTTGTGTTGCGTGTATGTTAGTGACGTAAATAGGGTGCGTGGAGAAAAGAAAACCAGTAGAAAAGCAGCCTATCGTTCATCGCATACGTCGTGTACTCTTTCAGTGCAACGAAACTTTCTTTCTTTCTTTCTTTCTTTCTTTCTAGTGCAGAGGTAGCGAATGAAGCATAGCAGCAACATAATATTTCTAGAGTATGAAAAGCGAAATTTATATTGTTTGATCACTACAGTCAATGTGTAAAGCCTGTTTGGTCATAACAGTCAGTGTGTAAAGCCTGTTTGGTCATTATAGTCAGTGTGTAAAGCCTTTTTGGTCACTCTAGTTAGTGTCTAAAGACTCTTTGATCGCTACATTCTGTGAGTAACGTCAACAGGATCACTAGTGAGATGTGAGTACAGTCAATTGATCACACTAGTTAATGAGTAAATTTTGTATCGTTTGACAAATGTGTGATGTAAGAAAAGTAGGATTGATCATTCTAGTTAGTTTTAAACCTATTGTGGTCACTTTAGTTATATGTTAAACCACTATTGCCACTTTATTTAGTGTTATATTAAATTATCGCTATATGAGCATGCAGACTTGAAGGTCACTGACACTGAACCTGTATGGCTGATTATGTATGATATTATTTCTGTCCTCAAAAGGAAAAAATCGAAATAATCAGTGTGACCTCTTGAGTAAAAAACGAAATAACCAGTCTGACCTCTTGAGTAAAAAACGATGGCCTCTTGAGTTAAAAAACGAAATAACCAGTCTGACCTCTTGAGTAAAAAACGATGGCCTTTTGAGTTAAAAAACGAAATAACCAGTCTGACCTCTTGAGTAAAAAACGAAACAACTAGTGTGACCTCTTGAGTAAAATCGAAACAACTAGTGTGACCTCTTGAGTAAAAAACGAAACAACTAGTGTGACCTCTTGAGTTAAAAAACGAAATAACCAATCTGACCTCTTGAGTAAGGCAATAGTTTGATACAGCAGTCGATAAGGAATATCATGCTGTTGGAATGCAATGATGAATAAGCAATGACAGGCAACTAGCATCAGGAAATGGCATCCGATGTCAAAATATGTTCTCACCTCTCTTTCTGACCCGACATACAAAGCCTGGTCACAAGTTATCATACAGGCTTAGATTGGTAAATGACAATAAACAGCCGGGCCCGTTTCCGACTGTAAATCAAACCGGAAGAGACTGGAATGTAAGGGTTTCTGGATGATTCAGATATGTCCTTATCAGACTACCTGTAGAACTTGTTTGATGTCAGCAGCTAAAACTGTTGTCCCAAAGAAATCTTGAATGGCGGGCAGTGTACTGACTGCTTCAAAAGTGGTCACCTAGTTATGAAACAATTAACAGATTGAGTCTCTTCATCGTGTGACATACTTACCACGAGATGGCTTATGTTACAAGATTGTTTTTCACGGTACTGCTTATATTACAAGATTGTTTATCACGACACGGCTTATATTACGAGATGGCTTCACGATATATCATGAGATAGGCCTATAACGGGACAGAGACAGGCCTATCACGAGACAGAGACAGGTTTTTTCAGGATAAAGGAGAGTCCTGTCTACATTATCAGTTAGTGTGAAATGGTTCTTTAACTTGAAAAATATATTTGATAAATGCTGTGGTACATTGTTTGTCCTTTGTAACTTTGTTTTAAGAGGGGAATGGGGTGTTTATTAATGAGTTTCTTGTGTGAGGGTGGTGGTTGTCCTGTTTTGGGCAGTAGCTTTCAAGCAAATTATGCATTTGTAGAAAATCAGTAGGGAATTGTGAGAAGATGTGACATACATTATTATTATCCAATTATCTTGTCTAGGAAACACATTTCTCCTGGGTAGGCCACAATCCAATTATCTTGTCTAGGAAACACATTTCTCCTGGGTAGGACACAATCCAATTATCTTGTCTCTAGAGAAACACATTTCTCCTTTGTAGCCACAATCCAAGTTATCTTGTCTAGGGAAACTGATTTATCCTGGGTAGGCCACAATCTAATTTTCTTGTCTCTAGAGAAACATATTTTTCCTGGAGTAGACAATGGCATTGCAGTACAGTATGTACAGCTCAGTCTGTCACTACGACTGAAGGAAACAGTAACAAAGAAGAATAACTAACTAGAGTTGTCAAACAAGAAGAATGACTAACTAGAGTTGCCAAACAAGAAGAATGACTAACTAGAGTTGTCAAACAAGAAGTATGACTAACTAGAGTTGTCAAACAAGAAGAATGACTAACTAGAGTTGTCAAACAAGAAGAATGACTAACTAGAGTTGTCAAACAAGAAGTATGACTAACTAGAGTTGCCAAACAAGAAGAATGACTAACTTGAGTTGTCAAGCAAGAAGAATGACTAACTAGAGTTGTCAAACAAGAAGAATGACTAACTAGAGTTGTCAAACAAGAAGAATGACTAACTAGAGTTGTCAAATAAGAAAAGTGCGAATGGGGCAAGTGGAGCACCTGTAAGAACAGAAATGATGAGCACAGAATAGCGCTGAATGACGAACTGACGTGTGTGTGTTCAGTGGACGCAAATGCGCCATGAACAGATCCTAGTTTCCTTGATTCAAGAGGAAGGTCAAGAAAAGTCTACTAAGAACACAAAGGAAATCACGTGACTTCGTTTTAGAATGAATTTATCCTCTCATATTACTCTTTATGGTGATTTATTTTTCATTTCTGTCACGTTCAACAGATCATTTTATAGAAAATCTTTATTGAGAATACAGAATGAACTTAGAAATATTTCATGCATTTTTTGCTATTGATGTATTATACTTGTGTTTTACGGAGAGATGTATTATGTAAGTAAACTATTGGTTTTACAAATGTTTGAACAATGATGCTCGTATATAGTGTGCTAACACTTGATATTGTTTGGATGTACTGTATTTATTGTGCTTTGTGTCTGTATCAGGCTAATAACTACTTTTGCAGGAAACTGTAAATTGAAGCTGGAATGTAAGAGTTATAAAGCGATAAACTGAAAACTAAGGTTTGCTTCCTGATTATATTTTTTCGGGTTAAGCAGTCTTTATGTTCTTCTTCCCTTGTGATTTGAATCCTGGTTAGTGTTTGTAAACTGCTACGGGCAACCGTGCTAAAGACGGGAGGGTCTGTAAGTGTGGAGATACACTATACCCCTTTGATGTATGGTGGCAAGATATGCTGATTACATGAACAATTTCTTGTACAGAGAAATTACCAGAAATTGCTACAATTGTTATTCTGCTTGAAGGAACTGGGTGAAGAGGTGCTCAAGAGAATAACTACGAATCAGTATTTTCGACGTGTGAGGAGAAAGACACTTGTTGATGTGAACAATAACTTGTGACGCTGTTGTTTAATTCAGGTTATGTAAAGACTATTATCATTAACGTTACATAAAGTACATATGTAAATCAATTAACAGTCCAGTTGCATTAATGTTACATAAAGTACATATATAAATCAATAATAATCCTCTTTCATTAATTATACATAAAAGTACATACATAAATCAACAACATCCCTGTTCCATTAATATTACATAAAGTACATATTTAAATCGAGGAAATCGACAGATAATGAAAAATAATTATAAAACTCAAAAAAATTGCCTACTTTCAGATTACATGCAAGTACTTAAAATATTTTTTTATTTCTAAAGAAGAAGCAAGCAGTTTGATCATTTTTGAAAGAAACAAGAATAAGCAAAGACATTTTATTTGATACTACAACTAACAAATAGTACTCACAACACATTTCCATCGATTTATAGGAGACAATTATTTTCGACATTCGACCTGACATCTTTGCCATCTCAATATACTTGCACACACAAATGCACGTGAATACATGCACACATATACTCAAATACACACACGCATACATCTACGTGCACACACATGCGCCCATACACATGCTTAAGCATATACGTGCGCATACATATATACGCAGGCACGTAGAAATGCATACACACATTTATACACATACAAATACACACACACACATACACACACACACACACACACACACACACACACACACACACACACACAGCCAGTTGTATTTTTAAAAAGTATAAAACTCCAACATAAAATGTGTTTTTCTATTACATTTTATTGAAAGAAATGGAGGGAGGTAAGAATTAAGGGAGAGATAAAGAACGTGAGGATGGAGAGGGTGGGGATGAAAGAAGGAAACAACAAAGAATGGAGGAAGAAAGGGAATGCAGAAAAGGATAAAAGAAAGAAAGGAAAGAAGGAACAATAAAAGTGTTTGTTTAGTAAATATCTTTCTTTCATGGTCGTACATTCTTCAAAAAACTGTAGTGGACTGATTTCATAATTAAGTTTACTTATTTATTTCTGTTTAAATAACAAATATTAAATATCCTTGCATCAAAGAAAATTAGAGCATGATAAAATGAAGACTCTCTGAAGTCCATCTGTAAAGCTGTAATGAGATGTTCGCACACAAAAATCAAAATTAACGTTTGAATAAAATAAATAATAAGATAAGCTCTACTTTAAAATTAAATTGCACACAAACTGTATACTTGATGTAAAAATAAAATAGAATGTTGTATAATTCCATTTCGAATATTATAACAAAAATTCACCTAAATCCATCTGTAAAAGAATTATTCACACAACAAAGCTATTTTTATCTTTATTTTAAAAATTAAAACTATATGTTAAGTCCATTTTTCGCGTGACCTTGCACACATCCAAAGATATTCGTTCGCGCAGTGGGTGGGGGTCGATTCTCACTGAAGGGCATGAGAACAGAGATAAAAGGACGTAAACTTACAACACTTTATCGTAGCCGTCCGTGAGGTCCCGAAACGTGCTAAACCATGTGAAGATATGGCCATCTGCCGACGTACCATTCGCGGTTTAACGGCGGATGATTGTGTAGCGAAGATGGCTTCCCGACTGATTCCGACACGGGTGGATTACGTTACACTTTTAACTTACGCATGCATTCATACTGACACTGGAATTAAGTACTGGTGAAATGTAGAAATTAATTCTGACATTTGAATTAAGTACTGATGAAATGTAACAATTCGGTTTGACATTTGAATTAAGTACTGATGAAATGTAGAAATTCATTCTGACATTTGAATTAAATACTGATGAAATATAGAAATTCATTCTGACGTTTTAATTAAGTACTGGTGAAATGCAGAATTTCTTCTTGACATTTGAATTATGTACTGATATACTCTGCACAAAGTGTCGTCATAATTATATATAAACAAACATTTTGCATTTTATCTGTTTGTAACATGGCTTAGCTATGTGAACTAATTTCAGTTTATTAGTGCAGGTTTTTTCGTTTTAACATAGGTTTGATTAATTTTGCTTTAGTTTATCGATTACTTTCGTTGGTCACTGTGACATACCTATTGCTGTCTTTGATCAGTGACATATCGATTACTGTCACTGTTTGCTGTGATACACCGATTAGTGTCATTGATCATTGTGACATATCGATTTCTGACATTGATCACTGTGACATACCGATTATTGCCAATGATTTCTGTGATCTATTTGATAACGAAATTAACTAAACTTTTATTTCAGTTTTTATAAGTCATATCAATTAGATAGATAGATAGATAGATAGATAGATAGATAGATAGATAGATAGATAGATAGATAGATAGATAGATATATAGATAGATAGATAAATAGATAGATAGATAGATATGCTGACGACATGTTTGTAGACCACTATATATATTACATTTGTGATCTGGTCATGTCTTGTTGACCAACTACCCCGATCACTTTATCATGTCAAAATTCGTATATTTATGTGATGGCATATGTCAATGACGAAATCTAGCTGAGGGATAGCGCAATGTGACGAGTGTTTCATGTCATCACAGATATGGGAGGAAAAATCAATATCTTGTCCATATTAATCAATCAACAAAATCGTGTGACTCCTCCGTTCTTACAGACTTTATGATGGTCTTTAATTGTACAATCTTAAAATGATGAGGGATACTATTCCATGAATATTATACCATCATCATTCTCCATGTGATGTGAAAACCTTGATGTATTCTAGTTACTGTATGTTTAATGTTTAACAGTGTCACTACCTCTAAGTCACATCGCTACACACATTTAGATTTTTATGTATGCATTGCCATCAGTGTCTATATTATGAGATATAATGAAATTTTGACCCTCTTATTTATTTAACACCAGTTATGATTCCCCCTTTTTCGTTTGGTGGAGGTGGGCATGAAAACATTATACAGTTTTTATCTTTCTTTTGCTAATTTCAGCAAGAAAGATATATACACTTTACCGAGGTTTAACATGAAACATATTGAAACTCTGGCTTCCTTCTTGTGAGTTTTAACACGAAGAAGAATGCAGTTTACGTTTTATCTCCATTTTTCAAGAGCTTCAATAGGGAACACAATTAAAGTTTGGCCTTCAACACGAAACTCAATAAAACTAAGACACCTTTTTCTCGTTTTGTGACGAAACCTAATGAATCTATGATCCTTTTTTTTTAGTTTTGCCACGAAACCTAATAAAATTAAGACCCCTTTTTTAGTTCTGAGACGAAATCTAATGAAGCCATGACTCATGTTTAGTTTTGTGATGAAACTTATTGAAGCTAAGACCCCTTTTAGATTTGTCACGAAACATAATGAAGCTCTTACCCTTGCCATTTAGTTTTATCACAAACCGAAACAGAACTTTTTCAAGCGTTTTTTCTAGTTAAACTATTCAAAGATGCCCAGACAGAACTGAAATAACTTCCTAAGCTCCTTGCTAAATAACTGATCAGACACCCTTGCTCCTTTCTAAATAACTAAACAGACACCTTTGCTTCTTTCGAAATAACTGAACAGACACCTTTGCTTCTTTCGAAATAACTGAACAGACACCTTTGCTCCTTTCGAAAAAACTGGACAGACACCCCTGCTCCTTTCTAAATAAATGAACAGACACCCTTGCTCCTTTCGAAATAACTGAACAGACGCCTTTGCTCCTTTCGAAATAACTAAACAACACTTAAATACGAGAGGAGATTCTAAAATCAGTTCCGACACAACATCTGTATACTAGAGAGTTTTACGTTCTCCTCTAGAAATGGTGTATAGAAATTCATCTGTAATAGACCTTCAAACGGATTTTGATCAAAGGACAACATAAAATGTGTACTAGGCGAAAGTCACTTTAAATTCTTGAACACCTTCCAGGAGAAACAACGAGTTAAATAAACAGATGATGAGAAAAGATGTCGAAAGATACTGAGCAAGTTACTACAAAGCGCGTAGATTTGGGGGTGGGGGATGTTGTAAGTGGTTTTCAGAGTGAGAGAGTTTTCTCCAAGAACGAAAATAACTGTTACGTTGAAAGAGCGTTTATTTTATGCTGCTGATTCGTTTAGCCACAAGCTTAAATCTCATTTTGCAGATTCAGGGCTTTTAATAAAAAAATAAAAATAAAAAGAGAGAGAAACGAAGTAAGCTGCGGACAAATAATCGGATAGAAAGTGGGACGGACAGTCGAGACAAACAGTCAAAAGAGAGAGAGGGAGAAATTAATGGGACGGACAGTCGAGACAAACAGTCAAAAGAGAGAGAGAGAGGGAGAAATGCATGGGACAGACAGTAATGACTGTCAGACAGAGATAAACTTAAGCCGGCCGGCCAGATAAAAGATTGTAGAACGAATGAATAATCGGACAGACACCGAATGGTAGGACGGAAAAAGTATCGGATAAGCTAAGCTTAGAATGACGGACTAGCTGTCAGGCTGAGAGAGAATAGTTAGATGTTAGAAGCAGACCTCAGTAAGTTGGACAGCTAAGAAAGGAGATGTCTACTTACGTTCTAAACGGTTTTGACACCTTTGTTTCCTGGTGTCCAATAAATAAACTTAACACGTTCTCACTTAGTCAAGGACACGGAGACTTTTTCTTTTATAATCATTTTACCAATTTATCCATAAAATTAAGACTACGTTGAACGCTGCTTGGTTAAAAGAAAAATATTTTCTACTATTCTAAACAGGTCAGGACATTTACAAATGTACAATAACATAATGTTTGCTTGTGTACGTAAATCTCATGGCATGTTTGTCAAACTTAAATCTCTCTCATAAATATATGTATTATCAATCTACCTTATTTTGTCTATTCAATTATCTAGCTTTTCCTCTTGTCATTCTATTCATTCCCTCTGTCTGCCCATCTCTCTATTTCTCAAAATACCTATCTTCTTACATTTTGTCTGTTCATCTATCTATCAGTCTATTGTTTTCCTTCTTTCTACGTATCGTAGTATTTGACCCAGTTATCCTCTCTCTCTCTCTCTCTCTCTCTCTCTCTCTCTCTCTCTCTCTCTCTCTCTCTCTCTCTCTCTCTCTCTTCTTTCTATTAACCTCTCAGCTAATTTACTTGTCTATCTATCTGCCTACTAGTTATCTTCCTGCCAACGTACAACATGTCCTTGTATCATCTATCTTTGTCTCCTTCATTACTACCCGCTCACTCAAACATAAATATACGTAGGCACTCACGCACACACAAACACTTACAATGAAATAAAGAGTTATAAATAAGAGTGCAGAATTTTGCATCTTATTTCAAGTAAGCAGCGGGTGGTAGAGGAAATGACATCCAATAGATCCAGTAACACCATTTTCAAGGAATTTATTATCAATTATGATTATTTTTTTTAAGTGTTGCTCTCAGTCCGATTGTATCCTTGATAAGGTGCATTCCATAAACTTCTGCGCCACTTGTGATGTCATTCACACGACCACATCAATCTTTGACTACACGTCAATCAGGCGAGCGTGACAGTTTGTGTACACGTCATTTATGCGACTGCGACTTGAGTAGACGTCATTCACGCGAGGTCATCCATCGATCAGATTTTGCGACAGATTTTGTGTACACGTCATTCACGCGAGCGCATCAGTTTTGTGCACACATCATTCACGCGAGCACATCAGTTTTTGTGCACACATCATTCACGTGAGCACATCAGTTTTTGTGCACACGTCATTCACGCGAGAAAATCAGTTTTTGTATACATATCATTTACGCGAGCACATCAGTTTTTGTATACACATCATTCACGCGAGCACATCAGTTTTTGTATACACATCATTCACGCGAGCACATCAGTTTTTGTATACACATCATTCACGCGAGCGCGACAGTTTACATACGAGAATTACATTTTTTGTGTACACGTCATTCACGCGAGCACGACCGACAAAACTATGACTAGTAAGGTGGGCTCTGATATAGAACTAATGAGACACACGCCATAATAATACTAGTGAGGTAGGCTCTGATTTAGATCTGTTGAGGCACACTCCACAATAGTGATATTGGATCATAGCTCTAGTGAGGTACACATTAATACAAATAGTGAGGCAACTGGTAACTAAGCAGATTTATTAGGCAAATTATATAACAATTGTAGTGCTTAGTCGTTTTGTTGTTTATTGTTTTTCTTGCATCATCTTTGGTATATATTTCATTCTTTAAAATTTAAGATAAAGGCATGTTAAATTCAACAATCTTTCATTAAAAATAGACAAGCAAACAAAGTAAGACATGAACAGACGCAATGTTTGAATTATAAAAAATATAAAACGGCTATATTGTAAACAATGCTTTTCAAGAGCATCCAGCTTTGTTTAGAAGTATCTAAAGCAATAGTTCTTAATCTTTTCTGAGTCCAGGACTCCTTTTAACATATTTTAGTAACGGACCCCTTTGAAAATCTGGTGAAAGCTATGAACCCCCTCCCTAGAAAAATGCACATAATTCAGAATATAAAAATATTGTGAATATTTGACTTTCACAGATTCCCTGAAGTCCATCCATGGGCCCCTTGGAAGTTCGTGGACCTCAGATTAAGAATCCCTGAAGACCATCCATGGATCCCTTGGAAGTTCGTGGACTTCAGGTTAATAATCTCTGAACTAAAGGAAGAAAGAGAGTGAGTCGACTGTGCTAAGTACAGAGTTGTCCATGTATGTATAAGTACAGAGTTGTCCGTGTATTTTCATGCATTGATGCTTTTCGCCACGCACGAAACCATACTGCTTCAGTTCAAGCAATGAATATACTTCAGCTTTAACTGTCACACTTGACCGAGATCTAACTTGTAATAAAATAATATGTGTAATTTTGTTAGCTGTTATATACAAAGAATTATATGTGTTTTATATATATATTAGTAATATCATACAAAGAATTTCAGATGTTGTTTATGTTAGTAAAATCATAAAATGAATTTCGATTGTTGTTTATATTAGTAATATCATACAAGGTGTTATTTCTACAGGTAATATATAAATAATTTCAGGTGTTGTTTATATTAATAATATCATATATAAATATTTTCAGGTGTTGTTTATATTAATAATTCCAGGTGTTATATTAATAATATCATATATAAATAATTTCAGGTGTTGTTTATATTAGTAATATCACACGAAGATATTTTTATTTTGTTGATATTAGTAATATCATACAAAGAATTTCAGGTGTTGTTTATAGTAATAGTATCATACAAAGAACTACAGGTTTTGTTTATAATATAATATAATCAGCAAAAGGAATTTTGTTTAGCATATTAGTAATACACGCGCGCTACTAACAATAGTGATTTGCTACACTGCACAAGCCTTGAGAATGTAACAATAGTGATGTGCTACACTGCACAAGCCTTGAGAATGTAACAATAGTGATGTGCTACACTACACAAGCCTTGGGAATGTAACAATAGTGATGTGCTACACAGCACAAGCCTTGAGAATGTAACAATAGTGATGTGCTACACTACACAAGCCTTGAGAATATAACATTAGTGATGTGCTACACTACACAAGCCTTGAGAATGTAACAATGGTGATGTGCTACACTGCACAAGCCTTGAGAATGTAATAATAGTGATGTGCTACACTGCACAAGCCTTGAGAATGTAATAATAGTGATTCGCTACACTACAAGCCTTGAGAATGTATATGGTTATTTGCTCCCTTTATGGAATGTGAAGTCATCAAAAGAAAGTTTTTCACCTTATGACGTGTCTACAGAGCCCTTCATTGCAGTTGACAGTTCTTCGACACGCGCGAAAACCGCTAGGGAAGAGGATGGGCAGTTGTGACATCTACACGTCAAGAGATATGGTGAGAAACACTTGATGGCATACAAGAAACTCAAGCCCATACAACTTCTGACGACGGATATAACGACGTAATGACTGATAACAATCCCCCGAAAGACAATAACAAACAAAAATTAAACATAGAAAAGGGGAAATAGAACAAATACGATTATATATCATTGTACTGCTAAAGAGAACAAATACGATTATATATCATTGTACTGCTAAAGAGAACAAATACGATTATATATCATTGTACTGCTAAAGAAATAAATTAATTGTATTGTTCTGGGCTTAGGATAAAGAGAATATGTATATTTTCTGTCGTGGGAAGGGGTGACGGCATTGGGAAGGGGCGGGAGGAGGGCTGTGGGAAGGAGTAGAGAGAAATACGTGATAAGAATAAATGTGAAGTGCGGTGTAATAGATACAAACTGTAGGATACATTTTTCTAAGTGGATTTCACGTTTGACTGATTTTTAGTTTCGCCATGTTTTATTTTCTTCGAACCAAATTGCGATTCTGTGAAACTTTGAGAAACAAAATAATTGCGAAGATATTTTGGTGAAATATTCTTAACAGTAACTGTATACTCCAATTTATTCAGTTGTGTGTCATCTTTAGCTTGCAGTTAGTTATTGCTCTATACGTTTGAAACAGGTGTTCCTTAGTACGTTGCATGTATTTACAAATATTTATAAATAGTTTATTCATCACTACTGAGAGTGATTTAGAGCCATTGAGTGGTCTGGGATCGTTTAGTGACGTTGAGTGGTCTGGGATTGTTTAGAGCCATTGAGTGGTCTGGGATTGTTTAGAGCCATTGAGTGGTCTGGGATTGTTTAGTGACGTTGAGTGGTCTGGGATTGTTTAGAGCCATTGAGTGGTCTGGGATTGTTTAGTGACGTTGAGTGGTCTGGGATTGTTTAGAGCCATTGAGTGATCTGGGATTATTTAGTGACGTTGAGTGGTCTGGGATCGTTTAGAGCCGTTGAGTGGTCTGGGATTGTTTAGAGCCGTTGAGTTGTCTGGGAATGATTAGAGCAATTGAGTGGTCTTGGGAGTTTTAGAACCGTTTGAAGTGTTTAAGCATTTTAGTGGTCTGGGAAATTTTAGAGACATTGAGTGGTCTGAGAGTTTTAGGACCGTTGAGTGGTGTGGAAGTTTTAGAGCCATTGAGTGGTCTGGAAATGTTTCAAATCACTTGAGTGGTTTGGAAATGTTTTAGATCATTTGAGCGGTCTGAAATTGTTTCAGATCACTAGAGTGGTTTGGAAATGTTTTAGATCATTTTAGGGGGTCTGGAAATGTTTTAGATCACTTGAGAGGTCTGGAAATGTTTTAGGGCAGTTGAATGGTCTGGAAATGTTTTAGATCATTTGAGGGGGTCTGGAAATGTTTTAGATCACTTGAGAGGTCTGGAAATGTTTTAGGACAGTTGAGTGGACTGGAAGTGTTCAGAGCAGTTGACTGGTCTCTGAATGTTTTAGTCACTGAATGGTCTGGGGAAAGAAGAAATGAAGCACATAGTAAAATAAACTTTATTTTCAAAAAAAAAAATAAAAATAAAAATTTGAAGAATATATGCTATGGCAACAACACATGCAGCCAATAGAAAGAGAACAGTAAATTTCTTGTAAATAAAGAAAAAAATCATTGATTACAAGTGCATGTTTCACTGGATGCCTTCATGATTGACAGCAAATTGAGTTGAAAACTAACATCACAATGAATGAACACACAGTAAGGCCAGAACTAGTCTATGTTCCTTAGGTCCTTCGTATTGAACTTAGCAAGGTTTTTTTTTTTTTTTTTTTGGGGGGGGGTTGTTTATTGTTGTTCTTTTGTTTTTTGTTTTTGTTGGGTTTTTAATGTATGAGGGTAAACGATGCTCCGTTAATTAATTATTTATAAAGAGTATCTCATTTTTCTCTTGCATTCATGTTTGTTGCGACAAAGCAAAACATTACTAATAATATTATGTGACGTAAATTACATGACAAAAGCAGCCTGATTTTGTAATCCTTAATAAATGGATCCGTCGACCGGAAATGAAACTGCATAATGTTCTTTGAGCTGACGAGCCTTGTAATGGGAGACAATGTAAAGTGTACGAAGCTAGCGAGAGTTGCCCTTCCCTTGCTCTATCTTTGTCCAGACCGTACAATCATTCACTCTCTTCTCCAGCTCTAGCAAAGACATATATTTTCTTATCTCACCTTTAAGACATCTTTTAAATTGAATCACTCTAGTTTAAAATTTGTCCAAATCACTCGCACAACGGACAACTCAGTTCATTTCTCTTTTGCCTTTATCGTTCTGCCAGAGAAAGAAAAATAAACTAATTGAATCGTGATTTTTTATTTTTTAAAAAACAATTTCCCAAACTCTTAGACTCGTGAAACACTAAGATTGGGAATGTTTTTGGTGATTTCATTTTCTAATTTTGTACACGCCCTCAAACGAAAAGACTGTCTTCATATTTCCACCGAGAACAATGTTTCCACACCCAACTGCAGATTGACTACATTTTAAACGGGGAAGTGTGCAGCCACGAAAATAGTGATATGATATCTACCAGTGCAAGGTCATAAGGTCACTTCTGACCATCTTTGCATCCCGTGTAGTGAACGTCAACACACTTTCAACCTCCATCTGTATTTATTTTTTTGTAGAAAGTTTGATCGACATAGCTCACTTAATTCGTGTCTGTTCGATCCCGATCAAGCATTTTCCAGCAAAACTGAGTAAAGTCCCACTGCTAAAGTATGCTCCAAGTTACAGAAGGTAATGTCCCACTGCTTAAGTATGCTCCACGTTACAGAAGGTAATGTTCCACTGCTGAAGTATGCTCCACGTTACAGAAGGTAATGTTCCACTGCTGAAGTGTGTTCCACGTTACAGAAGGTAATGTCCCACTGCTTAAGTATGCTCCACGTTACAGAAGGTAATGTCCCACTGCTTAAGTATACTCCACGTTACAGAAGGTAATGTTCCACTGCTGAAGTGTGTTCCACGTTACAGAAGGTAATGTTCCACTGCTGAAGTATGCTCCACGTTACAGAAGGTAATGTCCCACTGCTTAAGTATACTCCACGTTACAGAAGGTAATGTCCCACTGCTGAAGTATGTTCCACGTTATAGAAGGTAATGTTCCACTGCTGAAGTGTGCTCCACGTTATAGAAGGTAATGTCCCACTGCTTAAGTATGCTCCATGTTACAGAAGGTAATGTTCCATTGCTGAAGTGTGCTCCATGTTACAGAAGGTAATGTCCCATGTTGAAGTGTGCTCCACGTTACAGAGGGTAATGTCCCACTGTTGAAGTGTGCTCCACGTTACAGAGGGTAATGTCCCACTGCTGAAGTGTGCTCCATGTTGCAGAAGATAATGTCCCTCTGTTGAAGTGTGCTCCATAGTGCGACAAAACACTTGATAAACTAAGCACCGCTAAAGGAAACGACATTAGTTAAAAGGCTTCCGGCCTGACCATTTACAAATACAATGCATCAAACTATCAAGAAGCCAAGACTCTCATCTAGTCCACTCAGATTTTAATAGTTCACTTTCATGATGGTGATAGCACCAATAAACAAACGGATGTTTGCCATCAATAGATAAATTACTGGCTAGAAAGATTACTAAATTTCAACAACTATCATTTCTATTAATAATGTTGTTGATCTATTTACAAACTTCTTCAATGAAAAAGTAAAAATTATTTTTATACTGACATGCATCTGAACCCGTCTTCAACAACAAGCTTGACAAAGAGTTTCAAAATCTCCCTTCATATCATTTGAAGTCTTCACCAACAAGCCTGACAAAGAGTTTCAAAATCTCCCTTCATATCATTTGAAGTCTTCACCAACAAGCCTGACAAAGAGTTTCAAAATCTCCCTTCATATCATTTGAAGTCTTCACCAACAAGCCTGACAAAGAGTTTCAAAATCTCCCTTCATATCATTTGAAGTCTTCACCAACAAGCCTGACAAAGTGTTTCAAAATCTCCCTTCATATCATTTGAAGTCTTCACCAACAAGCCTGACAAAGAGTTTCAAAATCTCCCTTCATATCATTTGAAGTCTTCACTCTGGGTTTCTTAAGATCAACCATCACGTGTGCTAGGCAGTAAGGCGATTTTCGTCCAATGCGTACTTTCCAGTTTGTTGAATGCCTTGATTTTGTACTGCTTACACTTACTGGTGTTAACACCTCTCTAGCATTGCACGTTTTCCAAAATAGATTTCAAGTTACTGAAACTGCTTATTGTTCAGAGCCACTTGTGTGTACCAACTAAATATATTTCAACTGTCATTTCAATTGTCTAGTGTTCCCAGCTTTGCTACATACATACTAAATATATTTCAAGAGTCATTCAAATTGCAGTGTTTCTGAGTCATTAAACATATATATTTTTTCAGAATAATAAATCTTCATTTCGTATTTTTACTATTCTAAATTAAACAGACCATTGAAATAATGACGTTAAGATAAAAAAAAATATACTGTATATGTAAACTTTAGAAGACAATTTAAAACATAATATAAATTAAATGGTGAGATTGAAATCAGGCTCAAAATAGCCATTACATGCTAACGGTCACACAGGAAAAATATATTTTGAAAACATTTTCACTATTTATGGAAAGAAACGCCAGATGCACTGTGCATAAAATGTAAAGTGATATGATATAGTCCTTTAATTTTGAATGTGCCTGCTTTATTACAGTGCCAGAGGTCAAGCGAACCTCCAATTTACTTTATTTTCATATCTGAATTTGCGGAAGCGAGATTGCGTGCAAAGTCGAGTCATGCCTCGGTTTATAACCGGGTGCTTGGTAAAGTTCGTAATTTTTATGACGTATCAAATCTAACTGTAATTGTTGTCATCCATGTAGCCGTTTGTCAGGGACGAACGGACTGATCTAAGAGATACGTGAAGTACGGAGCACTGAGGGCAACGTATCAAGTAAAGACAGTTTGGGCGGGGCCGATACAGCTACCGAGACCAAAAGCAACATAAGGGGTTTACTTCTTGAAAAGCAGGACAGAGATGTGGATCTTTGTATGAAGCATTAAGAGGTGAATAAAATAGTGACAAATATATATATCTGTATAATTATTTATCAGTAACGGGGTGAGCAATGAACGTTTTTCACGAAGAGCGTCACTTTAAGGGAATTTCTACTGTAGTTATAAGTCAAATTGCTTTAATTTTTTTTTTTGAAAGTGTTTGAGATGTGTCACTCAGCATTTTTGAAATAACACTTTGATGGTGGTAGTGGTGGTGGTGGTGATGATGGTAAAGGTGGCAGCGGCGGTGGTGGTGTCTTTGCTACTGTAGTCAATGATTTTCATCTCTCGAAATTTCAAAGCAGGATGAATCTGCAAGGGCGTGGTTAATCTGTATGTCAGTGTCTAGCACTGGAACAAAAGCAATTGTTCTATTTATAAGTCTGCTTATGTGACCTGGCAACGCTATAGTATGCATATCTGTTGTTATTAGGTCTGTAATGGAAAACTATGCGATTATCAGTTTTCTTTTGCAGAAATCTAATTCTACTTCGTTACATCAGCCAAGCTGCCGTCATTTGTTTATATCGTAGCCCTCACCCCCCACCTCACCCCTGCAAGCATTGCATGCTACTATAAATAAACACAGGTTTTAAAGTATGACTGTCTTAGAAACATTTTGTAAAGCAGCCCTTCGTCAAGATAGCTAGACATCGGAATTCTGCCTATCTTGAGCCCGACAGGCTCTTTTGAATCAGGCAATTAGAGATTCGACTTGGGGACGCAATCCAGGTCTCACCTATGACGTCATATTCTATGACAAATGTTCTACTTTCGCCTAGTTAAATAACGCTGTTATGAGTATTGTTGACACATTAGTGTATAATAATTCTACTACTGCGCCATTCCACCAAACTTAGTGACTCGTGACACGTGTATAACAACACTACTGTCTATTGATTATATAGCACCCTTACTAGCTAGCTCAGTCATTAAAGTGTTGACTTTTGTTGCATGTGTATAAAATGTTACTGTCTAATGATTATACACTTCTGTTTGCTGAATATGTTTTAACTTATTTTCTGAACAAGTGACTGTGGTATAGAAACATGTCAGATGACGTCATTATAATATAAACAGATTGTACACTGTAGCAAATGAGTACACATAGACACAAGCACATACATGCAGTGCAACATAGAACTTCTTGTGAGACTAAATATTTTCTGTGCTGAAACAGTGCGCATAAAAGTGTTTTACAGAAGCTTGACTCTCGCCGTGGCCAGTTCTGGTGCTACCATCCCAAGCATGCGCTAATATTATTCGCTACCATCCTAAACCATCCTATACCATCCTATAAGATCCTGGACCAAGTTGTCAATCACTCATATTCAGTCAGCAACTCTGCATGGGAAGAGGCCGTCAGGCTACGGCTGTTCCAGACCATCCTCTCCATCGGAGACATAGCACTGCAATTTGTAATTGGAGAGTGTAAACCTGACGACTCTCGCCAACTTCTGTTCATTGCACTGCAACGTATAATTGGAGAGTGTAAACCTGACGACTCTCGCCAACTTCTGTTCATTGCACTGCAACGTGTAATTGGAGAGTGCAAACCTGACGACTCTCGCCAACTTCTGTTCATTAATAGTGTGAATGCCTTCAAACATAACTGGTTAAAGTATTAGTTACATAGACTTTGCATACCTATTGTGTCAATGGTTACATTGTTTTGTCTTTGTTTAACACTTTACACAGTCAGTAGTTTCAATCTACCATTTTGTTACAAATTAAATTTTGTTTTGTCTTTGTTAAACACTTTAAGGTTTAATCAGGCAGTAATTTCAATTTACCTTCATCTCTTGGTTTTTATGATTTATAAACGACCGTGGTAGACTTGTGGTAAAATAATGCTCGACTACATCTTGGAAATTCTTGTTAAAGGAAGTTGCTACAATTGTTGTTCTGCTCGATGGAACTAATAGGGAAGATTGACTAAGTTTGCCTCAAGAGAATAAGGACTCATCAGTGTTCTACAATGTACAAGATAAAAACAATTCGCTTGTGACAATAAGTGTGTGACTTTGTTATGAAAGCGTGCAAAGACCATTGAGAAATCGCTTAGACAAGTTTATGTACAAACCATTATTGCTTATCTAAATATCTCTAATAACTCCATTTCTGGTTTCTAATAATAACTATCCTATGATTTATATTGACACTGATCTGTTGAATTATGTGTTGGGATCTAAGACTGTATACACAATGAAATAATTTGAATTTGGCTCATGGAAATATTGATGTCAAGTAATCTTTTCATTGTATTTGCTATAAGTATATTTGTTGATTTAATAAATTTATTGTTAAACTTATTGACCTTACACATATTGATATTCATATGTTGGAAAGATAGTGGGTGGTTGGAGGCTCACTCAATAAAAGATGGATTTATCGTCTCCTTTAGTAAGATGTTTTCCACCTACGAAATACCGTGTGACAGTGAATGTTTATCTTTAATGTTGTGGAAGAGAGAAAACATTTACAGCGCCAGTATATCCGCCAAGTAAGGGAAATTTTGGAGAATTATTAATAGCATAAAAATTAAGATTCTCATAACTTGTGTTAGTTATAGATGATTAAATAATTATAATAATCATAACCATTAACTAAAGTGGTATATGTGTCACAGATAAATAGATAGATATATAGACATACAGACAGAAAGACAGACAGAAAGAAAGATAGATAGATAGATAGATAGATAGATAGATAGATAGATAGATAGATAGATAGATAGATAGATAGATAGATAGATAGATAGATAGATAGATAGATAGATAGATAGATAGATAGATAGATAGATAGATAGATAGATAGATAGATAGATAGATAGATAGATAGATAGATAGATAGTGTGAAGAGAGTGAAACAATCTCAGCAACATCAGTAACACTTGCCATTGTAATAACATTCGATTACAGCTTATTTCTCAAGATAAGGCCTAACATATAGGAGGTGAATTTTAGCTTATTTTTGTATTTTATTAAATACTGAACATTTTGTATCTGATTTTTTCCTGAAGTAAAAAGATAGACAGTGTAAATGCGAGCCAGTGATTTGTATGTAATGTATTGCTGCGATCAAATTGTTACAGATTTACAAAAGTCTGGTTACCATCTTAGCTGTTTATTGCTTTTATCAGCGATCAAATTGTTACAGATATACAAAAGTCTGGTTATCATCCTAGCTGTTTATTGCTTTTATCAGCGATCAAATTGGTACAGATGTACAGTCTGGGTTACCATCTTAGCTGTTTATTGTTTTTATCAGTGGTTGAAATAATAACCACTAGTTTAATAATTATTAAACCGTCAATATAGCTTCTTGTTAACAATTTATGTGTGGGGGGAAATAATAATACTAATCACTCCAAACTCCCCTTATTCAAGGTTTCCAATTAAAAATGACTGGTTAACAGTCATTGGGCTTTTGTTATCCGCAGCACTGGAAATTTTAAGAACAGTTTAATATTTAGTTATGAAGTTAGCATTGTCTGATTCCATTCGAACCATCAGTTTTTGTGACGTCATACGTGGCGTACTAGCGTGATGTAAGTTGATGTGGATTCAACACATTTCAATTGTGACGTCATAACACATATGTGCTCACGGAGAGTGTAGAGTAAGTCAATTTAAATTCAACACATATATTATTTTGCGTTAATTGTGTGTTATAAACAATAATTTAATTTGATTTTATAAAGTGAAAATGGTTCATACAATTACACAATCAAACATACACACACACGCACACACACACACACACACACACACACACACACACACACACACACACACATACACACGCGCGCGCGCGCAAATGCACGTCACGTCACGTTAAGCGTGTTTTGCCATGTCGTGTTACTTATTTAGATATTATGCCATGTAATATCGTGTTGTGCTACGTTTCATTTGTTGTCATGCTATTTTATAGTATGAACTAAAATTAATTTTTTAAATAAGATTTGATCATGATCTGAAGTATTTTTGAAGGAATATCTCAAATAATTTATAAATCGTATGTTTGCTTTTTTTAATTTTCTAGTCCCTTTGCAAGCCAGCATATGAACTAATTTATAAACTCCGAAGATATAAGCATGCATTTACTCATGTCATTTACACGTTGACCTAAGTATTTCTATTTAGCTTAACAAACACATTAGACCTTGATTTGTTACCAGTAGTATTACCTTATTTAGGATTTGAATTTTCCATATGTGAAATTGTGAAGGAAATGATAAAGTTTAATTATTATTCTGTTAAAATAAATGTTGATAACTGATTGATGTGATTGAAAATAAATACCGATTGACAGGGCAACTGTATTTATATTTAAACCACTTTCTTTACTACGAACGCGATTGTACGGGGTCACACGTCACCCTTGACAACCAGTTTAAAAGAAGAATGAAACAACTCATGTGTCTCAAGAATCCTTATGCAGCACTTCAAGAAACAACATCGGTAACCTTCAGTCAGTAATGCGTACCTCTGACGTCACGCGTTGTTCAAAGTAGCACAACTCTTGCTCGTGCAATTTGCATGTCAAGTGCAATGTCACGCGATAGAATAGAAAGATGTGTGGGTCAAATTTTATTTCAAACAATTATTTTCATGCAAAACTTTTAAACCTTTCTCATCATAGATCTGGAATGTAAACTACATTTCCACAGTTATTGTTGGGACTGTGTTTATTGGTTACGTGAGGTTATCTTTTAGTTTTAATGTCTCTTTGATAATTTATTTCGTCTACTATCGTCAAGCCTAATCTGCTCAACCGAATTATTACCTTCGTCCTGTTTAAACTTTATTTCATCACATCTACGCTTGAAATTAGTCTTCAGCTTTTCTTCTGTCAACAGTCTATTCTGCCTAATCTGCTCTTTAAAAAGTTCACTTTTTCTGTTGTTCCCAATTACTTGTCTCTATTTTCATTTACTCTTCTTTTAAATTCATAAATTAATTCATTAACCTATCTCTTGTTGTTCATTGGGATTGTATAGTATCCACATTTATACAAGGCTACGCCACGCTAAGCTATGTAACTATGAAACGCGGGAAAGGGACATTACTCTTATCACAGTAAGAGTTATCAAAACTGACCGTCTAATCAATGATCGTTATAAATACGTTCTGTCCATTATAGTATAAAACTGCAGTCATACAATTAATTGTAGGTGTGTTATATCACAACAATATTTAGGTACAAGAAAGCCAGTATTCCTGAGAATAAAAATAATGAGTGTGATCTGTAACGGAAATATGTGTCGCTATTATACGTCGTCATTACAACAGTTGTCAACACCTTACATTGGCTTACAACATTGCTGTACAACAGTGGTCCCCAACCCCCGGTCCGCGGACCGGTACCGGTCCGTGGACCATATGGTACCGGTCCGCGGACCAAATGGTACAGGGCCCCCCAATTTTATTTTTACTCTGGTGTATTTCTTTCGGGTTTGTGCGACTTTCCATGGACGAGATTGAGCCTGAGCATTCATTCTCCCAGTTGGTGCACGATCATCTGTCTTTGCTTTTAAAGAATTCGAGCGCTACTTCCCAACCACACCAACACACTTCGCTTCGGACCACCGACGAACGCACTCCATCCATTGGACCGCCGGAAGGAGAGTCATGTCAAAGCGCCACACCAGACAAACCAGCACTAAGACTCAGCCCTTTTCAGGGCTGGCAAAAATGCCACTACTGCCCACTCCACCAAGTGACATTTTACGCGATTCTGAGTCAGTCACAGAAGATGCGGTCGGCCCTTTGTTTCACAAACGAGCGCATAGCACAGCTGAGACAGATACGGCAAAAGAGGCTTGAAGAGATGCAAACATTAAGAAGTACAAAGGAGAAGACTGGACAAAATACTGCTGTGAAATCAGCAAACCAACCGAAAATGAGGGCATACGAAAAGTTACCCCCTTCACCTTCACACTAGAAACTAAAAACGTTGAACTAAAAAATGTGTTCACTAATTTTCTGTTGACCCTCTTCCACACAAAAACAGAAGATGAACTTACACTAGACAACAAGCCATCTTAACCGCAATTGGTCTCCATAAGATTTTAAACAAGCACCTGACAAGGCAACACGAAGAATAAACTACATCAACAGACTGTGAAACACAGACAGACATCTTCTGGAAAATAACGCCGACAACAAAAACACGCTCTTCACAAACGGAAAAGGAGAAAACAACGCGAAAACCCACACAGGAAGACGGCACAACTCAAACAGTCAAAGGAAAAAGCCACGTTTCCACCCAAACTCTACAAGCCACTACAAGAGAAAGTGGAATAAACACCAACATCATCTGGAAAATTCCACCTACGGCCAAAGTGAATTCAACTCAAACAGCAAAACAAGAAATCAGCCAGGCATTCTCGATAACTCCAAAAACCCACAACAGATAATAAGGAAACTCAGACTACAAGCTCTATCAGCAAAGAAAAAGAAATTAAAACAACTACCACCGAAAATAAGAAGAAACGCCAAAAAATCTCCAGCACACAAACGGTACATATCAAGACGCAAGAAAGAAAAATACAAACAGAAAAAGAAGTGAAGACAACTGACGCAAAGACCGAAACAGAAGTCGACAACGCTCCAACTACACCATAAGAAACAACAACAACGACTAAACCAACTGCCCCCAATCCACAGCAAGAGTCACCACCAGGGACTGCAACAAAGAAAACCACAACAGACACACGAGGAAACACTACAGAACGGAGCCCCAAATCAAAAAGAAGGCGCCCGCCACAACACATCAGACGACAACAACAGTATCATCTACTACAGCCACAACAACAGAATCCACAACAACAACGGTGGCAGCACAGGGAGCAACATCACATGCAGTTGGGATATTATAACCACCCCATTGCGGATCTAATTCAACTAATGCTTGCCGCCAACACCCACCTACATACAGTCCAACGGCTACCGGGGACATCAACAACAACAGTGCCAACGACAACAACACCACTGGTGAACATTACAGGGTGGGGAATGAACATCCTGGGCGCACATACACACTAAGTACAGACGATGTGGTATTATCCTGGGCTCTGTAAACCCCCTCACCTGCCAATACAACAACGGCCACCACAGCACTTAAATCCGTATGACAGCAACCAAAACAAAACAACGGATGGACATAAGCAACTCACTTCGGGTGTAATTGTCTCCTATTACCCCCAGATGGAACCCTCTCGTTGCAAAGAAACAAGCTCAGGGTTCTCTCTGATTTAGCGTTCTAGTGAGTTAAAATGTTAAATCACTTTATATTCATTTTTTGGTGTAACTGTATTTTAATTTCAAGGCACGTTTAAATACAATTAAATTAAAATTATTAAATCAAAACAATCTAAAATATAAACAATCAACGTCCCCCCACATCATCGGGCCGCGGTAAAATTATCAAGCGTTGACCGGTCCGCGGCAAAATTATCAAGCGTTGACCGGTCCGCGGCGATGAAAAGGTTGGGGACCACTGCTGTACAACAAGCAAGTTTTAATACACCAATATACCAATGTGTGTGTGTGTGTGTGTGTGTGTATGTGTGTATGTGTGTGTGTGTGTGTGTGTGTAAGAGTGCTAGAAAGAAATACACAGAAAGCACTTTTGAGAGAACGTGCACAGACACGTAGATGAATTTTGGAAGTGATATTTATATATTTGCTTGCACATGCAAAAGCTGACACCTAGCTTGAGATATTTCTTTGCATGCTTACTTGAAAATACCATGCAAAGTGCTTGAACATTTCTTTTTAATTTACAAGTACCTTCCCCTCCCAAAGTGAAAAGGAAGATCAAATAAACAAAACAAGAACAGATAATGTCTAAATTCCAATCCATTTCTAAATCTAATGTGAGTAAATAGTTCTTGCTATGCAAAGTGTACCATTTCCTATACAGTTAATAACCTGTTTGAATTACACACACACACATACTTCCGCTCTTATTTACTCCAACTCTTTCTCCGTGTATTCTCCCTTCGCGTAATGCTCACTTTTACTCTCTCTCTCTCTCTCTCTCTCTCTCTCTCTCTCTCTCTCTCAATTTCACTCTTTCTTTCCTAGCCCTTTCTCTTTTCTCTCTCTCTCACTCAGTCTCTCTTACCTATATCGTTTCTAATTGTCTCTGTTTATAGATCTGTTTGTCTTTCTATCCTTTTATTTCTATCTGTCTGTCTATCCCTTTTCTCACCACACTTTGTATCTATTTTTTTCTCTCTTCAACTCTTAAAATCTCTTTCTCTTCCTAATCTTTCACCCTTTCTCTATTTCAATCACGCCCCTCTTTCCTTCTCTGTTTGTTTATATAACTGTTAACTTTCCTTCTCTGTTCGTTTGTTTAACTGTTAATTTTCCTTCTCTGTTCGTTTTATAACTGTTAACTCATATAATGCTAACTCATATAATGCTTGCGCAATGTAGGTCACTGCAACCCCACTTACTGTTGAACGACTTCTAATATCGGTCTTTCTGTAATAAGTGTACACTTCTTTCTCTCTGTTCACAGATCGTTTTATTTCTCCCTCTCTTTTTCTTCAGATTGAAAACGATTACTCGTAAAAGATGGAAAATTCATTTTCTGAGCAATGAAAGACAAGTTATAATTTCATCACGTGCGCGTTCAAGCGAGAGGATCGTGTATTGCACCGAGATGTTTTTTTTCGTCTCCATTCCATGAAAGAGTTGTAAACTGGCACACTCGCTGTTTTGTGGCGTTCAGCTTCCTCTAATGCGTGTTTCAAACACCCCAAGTACGTAATTCACATTGACACTTCCTCTAATGCGTGTTTCAAACACCCCAAGTACGTAATTCACTTTGACAAGTGTTCGCTGGCATAAAGATATATACATTTTTGTACTGTCAAGTGTGCTGTGTTTGGTAGAATTACATTTCCTTTGGAAATGTGTGTTTAAAGATTTTCTGTAAAAGTTTGTAATAAAGCAACATTCGAGCATTGAGAAAGTTCTTAAGTAAATGGTGTAGATGTTTCATTCTACTACTGTTTGTATTACCAGCGAACAAATAACGTTACCACTTTTTTTTATTAAAAACGTAAAATTACAATACTTACTAATATGTCATGCGTTTTTACTCGGCAATCTTAATTCAAAGGAAAATAATAATCTTTATCAAATTCAATACTAGGATCAAATATTAATGCGGTATGTTGATAACATATTTGAGGGTTACGTACTCTAATCCGCATCCATCACAATAGTGATAAACAGACATAGGGGTCGCTATCACCACAATAGTGATAAACAGACATAGGGGTCGCTATCATCACAATAGTGATAAACAGACATAGGGGTCGCTATCACCACAATAGTGATAAACAGACATAGGGGTCGCTATCATCACAATAGTGATAAACAGACATAGGTGTCGCTATCATCACAATAGTGATAAACAGACATAGGTGTCGCTATCACCACAATAGTGATAAACAGACATAGGTGTCGCTATCACCACAATAGTGATAAACAGACACAGTGATCACTTTCTTCACAATAGTGATAAGCAGACACAGGGGTCGCTGGAATCACAATAGTGATAAACGACACAGGAGTAGCTGTCATTACAATAGTGATAAACAGACATGGGGTTCGTTGTCATCACAATAGTGATAAACAGGCTTCAAGACAAAGGTGTTGCAGTCATTGATAAGCAGGCTACAAGACAGATGTGTTACTCTAATTACAACAGTGATAATCAGGCTACAATATATAGGTGTTGCTGTCTCACAATGCCATGTCGGCATAAGAGGTTAAAAAATTTGAAACTTATGACAGCGACATTTTGTGAATGGATTATATATATTTTCTTTAAACGAAGAAAAATAAATGCACAATAATGACAAATGTTTTCTCTTTTCATACCAACTGTACAAGGCTCGTTTCATGGAGACAGTACCTTCAATAGTTTAAAGTGCTGCACGGACTTGTGGCTGTTGGTTAATCGGTTCATAGACAAAAGTCATATAGAAGGCTGAATGTGTCATTTTTTTTCACATGAATAATTCTCATGTCCTGCCCACACAATTTGTAACATGACGGCATGCCCACAAAACTTGGTACATGACGGCATGCCCACACACCGTGTAACATGACGGCATGCCGACACAACTTGTAACATGACGGCATGCCCGCACAACTTGTAACATGACGGCATGCCCACACAACTTGTAACATGACGGCATGCCCACACAACTTGTAGCATGACGGCATGCCCACAAAACTTGTAATATGACGGCAAGCTCACATCACTTGTAACATGACGACATGCTGATAAAAATACTCCACGGAGTGCTGATAAAAATACTAGCGTTGACAACACTATGCCAGAGTAATATTTTCGTTATAAAGAAAGACAGTTAAAATGCGTTCTGTGCTCAGTTCGTCACTTCGCATCGAACCACCGACGGAGAAGCACGTTCGAACTCAACATGGAAACACGCTCCACCCGATCGACTATCAACTCTACTACCCTGCCCCTTTCAGGGACGGAAGAACAAGTAGACATTAGCCCTTTGCCCTTTTCAGGGCCGGGTGAACAACGCACAATCAAGAATCACTCCAGAGCCATGGAGATCACCATTAATTCAAAAGAACGCGGAGAATACAAGCTATGGCTATCTTCTCGTTGCCTGTCACTCGACGACGAAATCGACTGCATAAAACTTCCATATCGAAGGCTACTGTGGGGTTTATTCTGCACAAAAAATGAACGTGGTATACGCGAAGCTTTTGAAATACATCAGCATTGGAGCCATTCGAGAAGAAATACAAGAACAGCGGAAAACGAAACGCAAACAGCACCAGTCGACACGTGCGATAATGAAACAAATACACACATAGTCTGGAAAATTCCGCCAAAGACCAAAATTAACTCCACACAGACTATGAAGGAAAAAGATAAGGGCAAAACGGCATTTTCTCAGACACCAGTATCAATGACAGAAGAAAAGAAAACGCAAACCCGAAGGACCACAACTGAGGGAAAAAAAATACATCTTAAAGCCGGACAAATAACACTGAGACGAATGAAAAAGAAATCCAAACAAACGTAAGAACGAAAGAACATCAACAACCGAATGAATTTGATACCATACTGGACCAGGTTTCAAGGGAACTCGAGGCCGTACCCCTCTCACCTATACCAGCGACGCCACCTAGACACCAACAACGGCGACAACGACAACAACAACATCAGAATGCCAGCCCACACCACCAACAACAACCCCAGAACAGGGCGAAAAGAAAAAAAGACGGCGCCCGCCACCACATATTCGGAGGCAACAACAGCGCCCTCAACAACAACCGCAACAACATCGCGAACAGCAGCAACAACAACAACAACAACACTGGCTGTACCAGGAACAACAGTACCCCTCTTGGGGTTATTTTAACCATCCAATGGCCGATATAATCCAACTGCTGCTCGACCATCTGTACTGGCCGCCAGCGCCCACCTTCAGGCATCCCAACAGACACCGGAGACAGCCACGACAACAACAACAACGACGCCACCAGTGAGGAGGTCGGGAAGTCGAACAACCCGGGCACATGTACACACTGGGTATAGATCTGGTGTGTTACTAGCCTGGGCCTAGCCTCACCATAACACCAGAAACGGCAACAACATCAACGCCACCGCCAGGAACAACAATAACATCGACTTCAACCCACGGATCACCGGGTTTGGAGTCCGCCTTTGCCGGCCAAACATGTTTTCTCAACGGGCACACGCAGCAGCAGAAAGGCACCCCCCCTCACTCTCCCCCCCTCTCCAAACGCGAAAGCGGCGAAAGCGTTCCCCACAATCAAGACAAGCGTTCTGTGCTGGTGGGAAGCACAGCAATAATTACGTCTGCTACAAATACATATGCAAACATACCGGTCAAACATGCAAACAGAAAGTCAATGCATAACTCTAACTCATCTCATCATCTTCTTAACATATCTTTTTGATGATTCCGCCTTACTTTCAAAGACTCCATTTCTTTTTTAGAATTTTAAAAATGAGTGACTTCTAGCGAAAGGCTCAAATCAATCATACTTTCTCAGAATAAATCAAAGAGTCGGAAGTTGACCACTAAAAACTTGAGTATTTACAAATGTCAACGTCCTTGACATATATTTTAAGTAAGGTTGGAAAAGTTCAGGATTAGAATATTTATTTATGAATTTGGAAACTGGCGTATGATTGGTTGGAATGGTTATCGACAAGGGAAATAAGTATGCACTGATATAATAAAACAATCCATTTGCTTCGTTAAACTGACTAAACAATATTGATTTTTTATTTTTTTATTTTATTTTTTTTTGGGGGGGGGGGCGTGGGAGGAACAGAAGGACGAGTAAATGTAACAGGAAAAAAGAAATAAATTAAAAGCTTTGGGTTTCTGAGTAACATAACTGTGTTCAAATTCCGGCGTGTGATATCTAATCAATATTTTGTTATTAACAAGATTTGTTTGTAAGTCGTCAGAGATATTTCATGGTCGGGTGGAATTAATGAGTGCAGTAATCATGATCAGCCATGAGAGCAAATGATTTTATTTTTAAGTATAAACAGTAGGCCACATGATTTAGACAAGCTCAAATCAGGGCAGCCTGGAGCTTCAAGAGTCTCAAAGAATGGCATGGCAGACTGAAGACTTCAAGAATCTGAAAGAATAGCATGGCAGACTGGAGACTTCAAGAGACTCAAATAATGGCATGGCAGACTGAAGACTTCAAGAGTCTCAAAGAATGGTATGGCAGACTGAAGACTTCAAGAGTCTCAAAGAATGGCATTCAAGCGCAGAAGTGTTATGTTTGTGCAGATAATACATTACGTCATACGGTCATGTCATAAGTGCCTAAATGCAGAAGTGCAGTGTTAGTACGACAAGACAGAAGTGAGGTGTTAGTATGGATAAGACAAAGAATGTGATAATGGTTGGATCAAAAGTGCCTCAGCGCTGCACTGTGCATACAACGTCAACTGACATACTCAGTGTACTGTCTAGTCACCGACTAAATACACAAGGTATTAATTATCAACAAGGAGATTAGAAAACTGACTTAGTACACAAGATATTATCAGCAAGGAGATTAGAAAACTGACTTAGTCACTGAATGACTGCAATCACCATCAATACAACATAGAGTTAGATTGCAAATAAGACATATCACATTGAAAGCAGAATCTAGTGAAACCTAAGGAAGATTAATGAAGAGCAAAAACAAAAAATGGGGACAATGTTTATAAACTGGTTGATCTCTTACGTGTCTTGCTATTTAATAATTCAACCAGTTTAATTGAAACCAATAACTAATGCATTCTATTCTGACGTGTGTAAAAATTGCTTGCAAAAGGCACACTTCTATTCTTATTATCTTATTATCTCTCATTACAGTGAGTTTAATTAAGTGTTGTTCATTACAGTGAGTTTAAGTGTTGTTCATTACAGTGAGTTTAAGTGTTGTTCATTACAGTGAGTTTAAGTGTTGTTCATTACAGTGAGTTTATGTGTTATTCATTACAGTGAGTTTAAGTGTTGTTCATTACAGTGAGTTTACGTGTTGTTCATTGCAGTGAGTTTATGCGTTGTTCATTAGAATGAGTTTATGAGTTATTCATTAGAATGTGTTTATGTGTTATTCAATACAATAAATTTATGAGGTCTTCATTACAATGAATTTATGACGTTCGTTACAATGATTTTACGTGTTGTTCATTACAGTGAGTTTATGTTTTGTTCAATACAAGAAATTTATGAGTTCTTCATTATAATGAATTTATGACGTTCATTACAATGATTTTATATGATGTTCATTACAAGGAGCTTATGTGTTGTTAAATGTCTTGTTCTGGACTCGGCACAGCGTTATTTATTTCGTTAAAATGAGAGTAAGGTTTAAAACCGCCTTGTTCTTTCCGCAAAAGTGAGTTTTAAATGTATCCTCTTTTCTCTATTGTGTGAGTTGTTCAAGCTCTTTGTTTGCCAACATTGTGCTCTACGTGACGTTCTACACTTCATAATGAGAATACGAGTTGTCTGTTAGCTAACAGGAGGTTCAACGTGTCTTATTCTTCTGTTCATAATGAGCGCGCGAGTTGTTAAAACTCCTTGCGCTTTCGGGCTAACAGACAAGTCACTTTCTCCCGAAGAGGTTCTGTATCAATGACAGTAAATAACAGAAACTGCAAATGACAAGTTTTCGTGTTTGCTGAGGTCCCCAGATGTAATACCCCTTCATTGGGCTTGGGTGTGACGTCAAGCTTTGATGTGGTAAGGAGGTGTTAGTCTATTTCAAAACTGAGCTTGTAAATCGAAATCATGACATCTGGAGAGAAAATCTACTGCGTCGATTTGTAACGACGGTAAGTTTTTCGGGGGTGCAAAACTCTAAACTACAGCTGCAGTTATGCACTAGGTCATGGCCTCGACATTTGAGGAGTGCACCAATCAGTAAACAATAATTTGTTATTAAATCTGTGTCTGGCAGTCGTGTGGTGGTGTGGCGAAGCCTTGGTGCAAATTAAGTTGACTTTAAGTGTACATAGGTAACTGTTGCCTCCTTCGCCTGGGACACGAATGTGGAGTAAAAATAAAATGGCGTATGCAGTGACGTCACTGGCAAACCTGTTACACTTTCTCAAAACAATAAAAAAGAAGAAATATGTAGGTCTACTGAGATTTTATTCGTCCTTGTATGTAAGTGATTATAAATCATTAATTTTACTCTTGGAAATAATTGTGTTGTATTTGTCTCATCTGGGTCGTTTGGTTTATTACTTACAATTGCTTCCTGTAAGATCCTTTATCAGTTTATTGATGTTGCATGCAAGTTCGTGCGTGTGTAATGTGCGCGTGCGTGCATGTGTGAGAGAATATGTGTGTGGAGGGGTAGGTGGTTCCAAAAGAGAGTGGTAAGCCTAAGCTAAAGAAACAGACGTGCACTAGGAAACCAGCTAGCCTCGCCTAAAAAATGAGTGCGGGTTGTTGTGCAAAACAAGGGAAGTAAGCCAGACACGCGACGAGTAGCGTTTTTTCCGGTACTGCAAGTCTTTGTACATTGTACTTTTTCACTCTCGCTAACTTTGCCTCGACCCATGCATTTGTTTGTCTAAATGTATCAGTAGTTGCATACATCATTGGCGGTTTTTTTTATGGCTAATATGGTTAAATAACAGTTCTTGCACTCTTCCAGTGGATGCAACACCGTTGCAGTTCCACATTGTGCAACGTTAACTTAAAAGATATTTTCAGAGTGCTTAGAAGAAATGCTATTGAACAATGAGTATTCAGAAAACTAATTACATTTCAAACAACATATAAATCAAAACGCTTTCGGTCACTGAATATCGCTTCTATTAACTAGGTCAACACATGAGAACAGTCATTGATCTACCACATTGATTCTGAATCAGTTGAAACTAAATCAGTCACGTGTCTGGAGTACAGCCATTAAAATGCTTACAGTCACGCGATGTTAATTTATAAAACACAAATTACACTATACAAGAACGCCTGTGTATGGAACTTAGAAAGGCGTCAGCCGAGTTCTTTGCTTATGATCTGATTATAATGGTATATGTTAGTTACATTCGCTATCACAAAGAACCACTTTACATCCAATCAGATTTGATCTTTGGTTATGATCTAATTATTATGTTACTTTCACTCGCTGTCAAAAAAATAAGCACTTTGTTCAGTTACACATACTTTGAGAAAATAATACATTCACATTTGAGGGCGTGTTACACATACTTTGAAGGGCGTGTAACACATACTTTGAGAACATGATACATTCACATTTAACGGCGTGTTATACATACTTTGAGAACTTGATACATTCACATTTAACGGCGTGTTATACATACTTTGAGAAAATGATTCACTTACACTAAAGGGCGTGCAAACTATATTCAGTATTCTATAAGAATTAATATTTTTGATAAAGCAAAAATAGTAAAATTAAAATGAAAAATAGTTCTGTCAACATTTACACATAGGTGTCGAAATATGTCATAAAGTCATAATATGTCTTGAATTTAAGGGGTTACTCAGCGCTCCTTGGAATATAATTGTTCTCCAGTCAATTTTGTTTTAAGATCAGCTTGCCACAAGCAGTGCCCAAGGTTGGGTCACTTTGACATTCAACAATTTATTACAGTTAAGTTTAGAAATAGGGATATGCAAATTTTCTCTACCACAGGGTATTTGTGCGTATCATTAAATTTAGATATTGGTGAATAATATTATATTAAGACACTTGCGTACCAGATTACAAGTCTGTACTGTAAGATATTGTGTGCTTTTTTTTCCCCCATGACTTCCACATCACTCTTTCTATGAAATAAATTAATTCACTTGTTATCATGTTTGGTTTGGGGTTTTACTGTGTGAAACACATTCACAATTAAGTCTTACGTCAGACGATATCCACGTCACACTTTATAAAATTGCAGTACTTATTCCGGTTCCGCTTAAGACTCTTTTCTGTCCTGACCTGTTTTCAACAGTCCGGTTCTCCAGTGCTTCTGTACTTGTTTACTGAAAACATACAATTCGACCAAACCCTTCAAAATACCAGATTTATTCCGCTCTCTGTGTGCGTGCACGGCAAACGTAACCGCTCCCGAAAGAGAAGCTCATGACGCGGGTTACAACTACTGCATATATTACAGAACATTTTTTGATTAACTGGAAACCTTCCGGCAAACTCAGCTCACCTTAAGATAAAGGGGAGATAGCATTAGGAAGCATAAAGCGGATGGTACTACGCAGAAAAGGAGAAGGGGTGCCGAAAGATGATGGTGGGGCGCAGAGAGATGATAAAGGGCGCTGGAAGATAAGATGGCGCAGAAAGTTGATAAAAGAGCAAAATAGATGATAATGGGGCATAGAAAGAGGATGATGAGATGCAGGAAAATTATGTTAGGCAGATGATTAAATGCATTCAAGGTTTTGTGACTAAAATCTCATTTAGAAATGAAATCTTATTTAAAATATAACGGGCAATATGAGAAAACCGAAAGTTAGGAAGAAAATATTAAACTGCATTATATTTCCGAATGAAGTTTAAAATGAATGATGATGATGATGACGATCCTGGTGATAGTGGGGGTGGTGGTGATAGCACGTTTCAATTACTACATCTAAAGTCATTTAGTATACCAGATGTCCCTTATTACGCGTGAAGCTAACGAATATTAAATCATAAGTTGATTGGTACACCAAATGATATGACATGAGTCAATTAGTACATCAGAGAATAGCACATGGGTAAAGGACACTAGAAGTCAACTAGTGCATGAAAAGATAGGACACGAAGTCAATTAGTACACAAGAAGATAGAACACGAAGTCAATTAGTACATGAAAAGATAGGACACGAAGTCAATTAGTACACAAGAAGATAGGACACGAAGTCAATTAGTACACGAGAAGATAGGACACGAAGTCAATTAGTACACAAGAAGATAGGACACGAAGTCAATTAGTACATGAGAAGATAGGACACGAAGTCAATTAGTACACAAGAAGATAGGACACGAAGTCAATTAGTACATGAGAAGATAGGACACGAAGTCAATTAGTACACAAGAAGATAGGACACGAAGTCAATTAGTACATGAGAAGATAGGACACGAAGTCAATTAGTACACAAGAAGATAGGACACGAATCAATTAGTACACGAGGCGATAGTGCACTCCTGATCAACTATCACGTCGGGTTTGGATTAATAGAAGTCAATTAGTATACCAGACGATTGTGATGTATAATTATGAGGGGAAATAGATTAAGAAGTTCTATAATAACAACTGATAGATTTCCGAATTCTAAAATAACAACTCATAGTTTATAAGTTATAAAATATTAACTTATTGATTTCCAAGTTTTAAAACAACATTTTCCAAGTTGTAAAATGACAACTCATATATTTCCAAGTTCTAAAATAACAACTAGAATTCCAAGTTGTAAATTAACAACACTATTGGGGACTTAGGAAGAAAGTATCTCTGAAAAGCTGTAATATAAAAACGCTATTACAGCTTTAGAAAAAATTAATTTCTGTAAAGTTTAAACTTATAACACTCGGAATTCCAAGTTGTAAAATAACAAGACGTTTTAGAAGAGCCTCGGGAAAAAATGTATCTATTCCAAGTTGTAAAATAAGAGCACTTAGAATTCCAAGTTGTAAAATAACAAGACGTATTAGAAATGTCCCGGGAGAATGTATCTCTGTAAAGTTGTAAAATAACAAGACGTATTAGAAATGTCCCGGGAGAATGTATCTTTGTAAAGTTGTAAAATAACAAGACGTATTAGAAATGTCCCGGGAGAAAGTGTCTCTGTAAAGTTGTAAAATAACAAGACGCATTAGAAATGTCCCGGGAGAAAGTGTCTCCGTAAAGTTGTAAAATAACAAGACGTATTAGAAATGTCCCGGGAGAAAGTGTCTCTGTAAAGTTGTAAAATAACAAGACGTATTAGAAATGTCCCGGGAGAAAGTGTCTCTGTAAAGTTGTAAAATAACAAGACGCATTAGAAATGTCCCGGGAGAAAGTGTCTCCGTAAAGTTGTAAAATAACAAGACGTATTAGAAATGTCCCGGGAGAAAGTGTCTCTGTAAAGTTGTAAAATAACAAGACGTATTAGAAATGTCCCGGGAGAAAGTGTCTCTGTAAAGTTGTAAAATAACAAGACGTATTAGAAATGTCCCGGGAGAAAGTGTCTCTGTAAAGAGAGTACACGCACAAGAGAGGATGTTTCTCAAGTGATGATCATATCCAATCAGAAAAATAGCATTACTGTATTGCCTTGGATCCAAACATTTTTTTTTTTCACAAAACCAGAAATATAACTTAGAAAAACATGCAGTGCAGACGACAAAATGTGATTACATAATTATTTGTTCAAATATTAGACATGTAATCAGAAACAGTACTTGAGCTGATGCCTTATCATTCTATTGGTGGTATTAAAAATTCTAATCACTTCCCAATGGCTCATTAAGAAAGAAGATGCACTTGAACGGGGTCATAAAAAGACGTGAATTCCTGAAGTTGTCAAGCGCGCGAATTTCTCTCTCCGAGCTCAAAGTGTAGTTCTTGAGTCTGTGCGCCCCATAGACTGAGATTTTGGCAGTATTGATTCTTAGAATACCGCTATCTGCATGAGGCAAATGTCCTCAAGTACATTGGTGCAATCAGCTGATAAGAAAGCATTTCAGAAACAAAATATATGCACTCAGCTATAGAGAAAACATTTCAAATTTAAGTCTACAACTCGCTGATAACAACGGAGGCGTGCAGTCAATGTAGGAATTACAGTTGGCTAGAAGTCTTCGGATCCAGTTTCTTAAAAACACAGTGAACTGAAATTCTGGATATTTGTGTGTGTGTGTGTGTGTGTGTGTGTGTGTGTGTGTGTGTGTGTGTGTGTGTGTGTGTGTGTGTGTGTGTGTGTGTGTTGGTGGCTGGGCTTCGTTTTGTTTGTTTTTTGTTTGTAATTTTCTGAAAACTTCAGGCTTTTGAAGAGATGAGGCAGACAGATAAAACCTGTAAATGTTGATCAATGCACTGGGCTACATTAATAATACCTTGTTGAAGAAAATATGTATTTTAAAACTCTAAAGTACCAATGACATTAGTAGCAATGAGACATTTCAAAACAATTATAAACCTCGAACATAGGTTAAAGTATTACTGCGATCTGACACCTAAGAAACCAAATTAACAGAATGACGGAATGCACATACTGAGATACATGACGGTACGCATAGCTGTAGATAGATGACAGAACGCAGAATGTAGGTGATGACAAAAGGCACAGCTTGGGTAGATGACGGATGACCAGTCTATGAAATGTGGATATTCTTGATGAAAAGCTGAAAAGCCTAGTTTTCAGATGAAAGCTTATTTTTCACTTCACATTGCAGAATATGATTGACGCTACCTACTGCTTGATGGTCGATTTTTTTTTTTTTTTTTTTACCAGAGACTTCATTAACTTCAAACAGTTATGTCGTACTTCAAGTCATACTGTATCATGATAGTTCAGATGACAAGTGCATAAAACATTGTGCTGATTAAACAATTTTAATAAAAAGGGGAAATAGTTATAACAATTCCAAAAGTAAATTAAATTCATCAGAATACTTTCCATTATAATTTTAATCGAAAATATTATTTGTTAAAAATCTCTTACTCAGGATGTTTCTTGAGCCTAACGCCCTCTTATGGAAAATACGCAGTTACATTTGTTGATGAGAGGGCCATCTTCAGGAAAGTACGCATGTATATTTGTTGATGAGAGGGCCATCTTCAGGGAAATATGCAGTTAAATGTGTTGATGAGAGGGCCATCTTCAGGGAAATATGCAGTTATATTTGTTGATGAGAGCGTCATCTTCAGGGAAATATGTAGTTATATTTGATGATGAGAGGGCCATCTTCAGAGAAATATGCAGTTATGCGAGGAGATGATGAAACGATGATGAAACAATGGGACAATACGGCTACGGCAACCACAGCAGAAGATGCAGAACACGCAACACCGTGTTTACATTTCTATGTAATCTTTATTTCGCCAAATACTGTCTCTCTCCCTCTCAACATACATAGTGACATCAGAACGCACCTTTCCTAGACAATGCTTCCTCTCTCTTGCTACATGTTTGCATCAAAAACAAGCCGTTCTCTTCATCACTTGACCACTCTTCCAAGATCACCCTTCAAGACGACTCCCAATAAAAACGACCCTCTCGATGGATGGAGTGTAGGGGGCGCTTCCGGCTTCCGCCGCTTTCGCGCTGGGACGACCCTCTCGATGGATGGAGTGTAGGGGGGCGTTTCCGGCTTCCGCCGCTTTCGCGTCACGACCCTCTCACACTCTCTCACACACAATATAACTAAAAGTCCGGGCGGCAAAGGGGACTCCACTAGTCAATTTTGGAACTGAGACTAAAACTAATGCTAAACGGGTGTTAACGTACTTTCGTTCTAACATAAATTTCTTCCAAACTACCTAGAGTTATATAACACTTTAACTATCAAAAAATAGTACACTAAATACTCTTTAAATATAATACTTCCTTTCAATATAATTCACAAAATAAATTATCAAATAAAATAATTAACTATATTCCTGTGCCAGGGGGAAACCATGTACACATACATAAATCATAGAATACACTAAGAAAACAATATAAACTAACTTACAAAATTATATAAATATAAACTACATCCCACTAACTATTAGAATACATAAACATTAACTTTATTAAATAAATATATAATAAGATAATTGGCGGTTAAACACGTTCACAATGGCACAGCCATACACATTACTATATAGCAGACCACGCCGCGCGATTCAAACTAGCGGCCGATGACCTACTTTGCTGCCAGGCAAAACAAGCGCCACGCACACACCGCTCTGTACACACGTACATCCACCCTTCCACACTCTAGTTTATACTGGCTCACGAAATTCTTTGCTTTTCTTTACACTCTAATTTATAGCATGTGGTTTTTCTTATGTTTTCATTCGAGTTTGGACTAGTTTAGTAATGTTTGTTTTCTTTTCACTCTAACTTAGATTGTTCTATGATAGTGTATATTTTCGCTTTATTGTAATAATTATATTCTAGTCTGTGCGTAAGTGTACATTTTCCCATTCTAATTTATTAGCAACTGTATGTTTGTGTGCGCGCGTATGTTTATGTCTCTATATGCATGCACTTTAAGCAAGAGTTGTTTTTTGTATGCTTTGTGTATGTGTGTTAATAGCCACAATGGGATCTGCATTCTATTTTTAATGTCGTGCACGTTTTGTGCACACGCATATCAAGTGGGAATAGAAAATGGGAAGGGGTGGGGTGGGGTGGCTCTTTTAGCAGCAATAAATCAGAAGTCTTAACATCCGACAGCAAGACTAAACTTTCGTTAAATAGAAGCAACTAATCTTCGATTGCCAGAAAAGATTTTTTAATTCTTTGTAATGATAAATACACCAACCACCTGTTTTTTTTCTGGAATGCGAATTATATCTGCCTTTTTGCTAGCGAATTTCTGTTGTTACACTGGATCATCCATTTCCTTTTATTTTACTCCACCATCACGCCAGTGCTTGCAATTTGCATTGTCTCGTAGTTTACACAACGTATTCACATTATAGATTTGACACACCCAGTGTGTACAGGGTCAACGTGAAGAATTACCACAAGCATTCGATTCAAACCCAGCCTTTAGTTTAGAGGCTACATCCTAGTACAAAAGAATAACTGTTTGAGAATTATAGTTCCTAGTTGTGTGTGGTAGACCAGTCATCACTTTGTGCAGAAGTGGTTAGTTACGTATGCGTGCATCTAGTACAGCTGTTAAGTGCAAGGGTTACTTAAGTGTAGGTAGTACCGCTGTTAAGTTGAAGGGTTACTTAAGTGTAGGTAGTACCGCTGTTAAGTTCAAGGGTTAAGTGTAGGTAGTATCGCTGTTAAGTTCAAGGGTTACTTAAGTGTAGGTAGTACCGTTGTTAAGTTCAAGGTTACTTAAGTGTAGGTAGTACCGCTGTTAAGTTCAAGGGTTACTTAAGTGTGGATAGTACAGCTGTTAAGTGCAAGGGTTACTTAATTGTGGGTAGTACAGCTGCTAATTGCAAGGGTTAATTAAGTGTGGGTAGTACATCTGTTAAGTGCAAGGGTTACTTAAGTATAGGTAGTACAGCTGTTAAGTGCAAAGGTTACTTAAGTGTAGTTAGTACAGCTGTTAAGTGCAAAGGTTACTTAAGTGTAGGTAGTACAGCTGTTAATTATATATAGAAACATGGTGGTTACTAATGTGTAGGCAAAGTATATTTATACAAGATAAAAGCGCAGTGGTTACTAATGTGTAGGCAATATATGATTACAAGATAGCATGTTTAGGAAGTTGAACAGATTTGGGAGTGTAGGAAGTGTAGTTATTAATATGTTTGGGAAGTAGAGCAATTAGATTGTGTAGGGAGTAAAGTTATTTATATTTTAGGAAGTAGAACAGTTAGATTTGTGCAGGAAGTATAGTTAGTTATTGATATGTTTAGGAAGTGGAACAGTTAGATTTGTATATAGGAAGTATTGTTATTTTTATATGTTTAGGAATTAGAACAATTAGATTTGTATAGGAAGTATAGTTAGTTATTTTGATATGTTTAGGAAGTAGTTAGATTTGTGTAGGAAGTATAGTATAGTTATTTTGATATGTTTAGGAATTAGAACAATTAGACTTGTATAGGATTTGTATATTGTATAGTGTCACGTGGGGGGGGGGTCTCGTTTAACTGCTCCGATATGTCTTTCTCTTGTGAGGAGTGGGCAACACATGACATGTGCCAGTAATATATTAATTTTTAGATGTTACAAAAAAAACACAAGACAGATACACCATTGATGGTCGGGTGGGGCCCGAGTTTATTCTGTTATGCAAAAGAACGTCTTATTGGCTGTGTCTGCAAGTGTGCGAAGTGCAAATATGAATATTATGAATACTGGACAAACAGACGAACACAACAAAACAATACAAACACCAACTCTTTCACCTTTTCGAAAACTGTGAATAACGAGTTTTTAGAAAATGTTATTTAGGTTTTATTAACCTAATGGGGCATCTCTCTCATACAGTGGTTAAATCAATCATGCACCTTTCCAATGACATACACTCTAGGGAAGAGGGAGATGAAAATGGTGAAATTCAAAAAGTAAAAAAATAAAATTAAGATATAAGATTTATATGCGGTATATCATACCACCAACAGTTTATACAAAAAACGTGGATTTACTACCATACTATAATTTATATTACATATACAATATAACTGTCCCAGTAAGAATAAATGTTCTTATTCTTAAATCTTCTACAAATGTTCTAAATGTGCTTTGCTTCTAAGTTTCTACTCACTGATTGTGAATGTCCAAGTCGTAGCGTCACTCACAATGACCATCTGGTATACCACTCGTGTTAGTGTGACTCACATATTATATGTTCTAGTCTGTCACCTGTACTTACTATCCTGGTTGTATGTATCAAGGGGCTCTAGCTATCTTCTAGAATTATCACTCTTCTATTCTACATTATCTATCATTCATCTTTCTTTCTGTGTGGCCAGCAAGTGGGTGTGTTTGTGGGGATTAGCCCGAGATTATGGGCAGCCCAGGGTGGTGGAGAATTAATATCTTGCCCATCTCCCAGCAAAACGTCACATATGTACGTCAGTTTATATAATAAATAATTGGTTTCACACACTCTGCATTTATAAACTCGCACGCAACACACACATAGACAGACACACAAATACTTATGTGCAAACAAACGTTTACACACACATGCTTTATACTTAGAAACATATTTACAATTATGTGCACACTTATGAACTTACATACATTAATACACAATGTTACGTTTCCAGTATTTATTTAAAGACCCTGCTTAGAATAATTAAAAGACTTTAAATATAATTAATTCTTCCTCTCATATTCTACGCAGACTGGTTGCTCAATTTATTATCTGACTAATTAAAAGTGCGTCTTGTAGTTCAGACGACAAATTTACAGACTAATAAACTGCGAACTTTTAGCTAGATTTGAAAACAGTTAAATCCCTCTAAATTAATATGCACTCGTCATCAATCTTTCTGCTCATCCGCCCCCATTCAAATCTAAGAATTAATCTAATTGGTCTATTGTGCATAGAAATCAACTACTAAGAGGTATTAACAAAGAAAATAAGATTTAATAAAGTTTAACAAATTAACAATAAATCGAATGCAACGCGAATAGTCCTCACTCTGTCTTTACGCGCCTATGCCTGATTTTTGTCAATCTAAATTGCCAGAAAAGTGTTCCTTTGAGATCTGTACACTTGATCTTGCACTTAGCTTTATTCTTGTATCCTTGGTCTCAACACTCAATCATGCCGGTTCGTTCCCTCAGTCCCCCTTTAACGACACACGTGGTGCATAAGGAATGATGTCCCTTTGTTAGTGGCTAGGAACTGGAATTTTTGCAGCATGGCCCTCAGAGTGGATTTCGACACGCTTACACCAATAAGCTAATGCAGGTGAGGCATGGGTGAACATGAACCATGAGCCGACCTGTGGATGCAACGTGTTTGGATATAGTTCTCAACCTAACAGGTCCTACCTAGGCATGGCTCAATTAAATGCGCTGAACAAAGAGTTTCGACCTCGCGTCGCTTACAATTAGATTTAGAAAAAATATAATCGTCTCACATGGGTTCCATTTAACAGTCATGACGTATGAAGCAATAAAATAGATACAACGTTAAATTAATGTTCATACAAGGGGTAATTCAAGCCGACAGAGCGCTTCACAATTTACAATTTAAATTACACGCAATAATTGAATTACATGAAGAATTCATATCGAGCGCAGCATTCTGGCTCTTAGTGAATTAAAACAATATAAATTAAAGTACAGAAATGGAAAAATGGTTACAATAAATTTATATTCCGTAACATATAGGTTTTCAGCTATTTCTCTGAACCATGCTCAAGTGTATATGGAAATCATATAATACATAGCACAAATACATACTTAAACAATACATAGGCAAATACTATTAAATAAAATGATACCTTTGAGAGAAGTCGAAGGGTACCTTGATTCTCTATGGCGCCGGCTGCCTCTCACGACCCGAGTAAGCTGATGGAATTAGCTAAAATGTGCTCGAAGTGAGGGAGCGGAAGCGTGTGGGTACATATATAGAAAGGTATATTGCGTATCACGTGACTGTTCGCAAAGCATGTGGTTGGTTCGAGAACTGGACAATGGTCCTAAAGTTACATAACATCTTGACCTGTTCTAGAAGCACCTAGAAAAAGGAAGCTTTGAACAAAGGGCCAAGGGTTTCAAATATTCGAATTTGAAGTAAACAAGGCAAGTGGGTCACGAAGTCGGACAATTTTATCAGACTGTGACACCCCCTTGCTTTTGAGGCGTTTATCTTGCCAAAGATAAAATGCCTCCTACAAATTATGTATGATAAAATGTAGAAGTCCACAATGAAGAAAAATTTACACAAAAAAAATTTCGACATTCCTAGAAATAAAGTGTGCAACTATATTTCATATTTACAGGAAGGAATCCGTAGGGTTCAGTTAATTGATTAAACAACATTCTATCAGTACCGGCACTTGATGGCATCAAGCACGACTCATGTAATCTGCGCCAACATTCAAAGACCCTTTGATGTAATGAATATTTGCGTCATACTGTGTCAGAAACAAAGACCAACGCATTAAACGGCTGTTCGTAAATTGCGCCTGTCCGAGAAAGGCCAACGGCTGGTGATCGCACTCAATGACAAAGGTTTTTCCGTACAAATAGTTTTCGAACTTTTTTATGGCCCAAACTATTGCAAGACATTCCTTTTCACTGGTGGAATATTTCTGTTCAGTAGTTGTGAGTTTACGGCTTGCATATGCAACTGGGTGTTTGGTGTCATTGTGTTCTTGTAATAACACTGCTCCTAATCCTGTGTTGCTAGCATCAGTCCTTAACAAGAATGGTTTTGTCAGATCTGGCAGTTTAACAACTAAATCTGAAGTCAGTCTAGATTTCAGTGTGTCAAAAGCGTTTTGGCATGCATCAGTCCACACTACTTTTGTAGGCATATTCTTACGTGTCAAGTCAGTCAGAGGACATGCAATGGCACTAAAATCTGGTACGAATTTTCTGTAGTAGTTAGCAAGACCAAGAAAACTTCTAACTTGTGTTTTTGTTAGCGGTTGTGAAGTGTCCTTAAGTTGTGCTATCTTAGCTTCACTTGGCGACATAGTTCCATGACTCAACTTGTGTCCCAAGAAGTCTAAGGAGAATTGTGCTATTTCACACTTCGTAGGGCGGGCAGTGAGGTTGGCTTGTTTTAATCTGGCTAGCACATCTCGTAAGAGTGTTAAGTGCTCCTCCCATGTCTGGGTGCCTAGAATTAAATCATCCATGAAGTTCTCAACTCCACGTCCGTACAGTGGTTCTAACAATGACCGCATCATTTTAGAAAAAATGCTTGGAGCGTTTGAAACTCCGAAAGGCATAACTTTCCATGTGTAGTTTCCTACTGGTGTAGTGAAAGCTAGTATGTGTCGATCAGTGTCCTTGACCTTGATTTGCCAAAAACCGCGTGACAAATCTATTTTGGTATAGTAATGAGCGTTAGCTAGCTTAGTGAAGATGAGATCCGGATCAGGAAGAGGTTCGGCACAAAACTCTGTCACTTGATTGAGTTTGCGGTAGTCTACGCAAAAACGGAACGAGTTATCACGTTTTTTAATCAACACGATGGGTGATCCGTAGGCACTGTCAGTCTTCTCTATGACCCCTAGATCTAGCATAGTCTTAATCTCACGTCTAACGTCATCTATCTTAGCGTGTGGCAACGGATACGGCTTCAAACGTATCGGTTTGTTGTCAGTCAGCTTCAGTGAAAATTCTATTAAGTCTGTCAACCCTGGTTTGTCTGTCAGAGTAGATGAGAACTCATTGAGCAATTCATTCACTTCTTTTTTCTGTCTTTCTGTCAAGGCTTCATTTACCCTAACGTCTTTGACAGTTTCGTCCGTCTGTAGAGGACAGTTTGGTAAAGTACCAGTGACGCAATCAGTATCCCCCTCGTCTTCTGTAACTATCGTCGCTACGACAAAATCAGCTTGAGTGGTTTGATCCTCACGGCTTATGTACTTTTTGAGTAGGTTAACATGAAAGATTTTCTCTCTCTTTCCTGTCTGCACCTTATAGTTCAGTCCCCCTAGCTTGGCGGTAACTACAAAGGGCCCCTTCCATTTCATCTGAAGTTTGTTATGTGCTTCAGGAAGCAACAGTAACACTTTGTCATTAACTTCAAATTCTCTAGGTTTGGTGTGCTTATTGTAATATTCTGCCTGTCTAGACTGAGCTATCGTCACGTTTTCCCGTGCTATCTTGCCTATAGTTTCAAGACGGTTTCTTAAGTCAGTGACGTATGTATAAGTTGTCTTAACTTCGTCATCTGTCTTTTCATCAGTCCAAAGTGCCTTCAAAATCATCATCGGTCCGCGTACAGTACGTCCGTAAAGTAGCTCAAATGGTGAAAACCCGGTGGAAGATTGTGGCACCTCCCTATATGCAAATAGTAGGGCAGGGATGTATCTGTCCCAGTCTTTCGGTTTATCTGTGGCGAGCTTTTTAAGTGCTGTTTTTAATGTCCCATTGTATTTTTCAATCAGACCATTTGCCTGGGGGTGGTATGGTGTGCAAGTAAGATGTTTGATGGAAAGTAAACGATTTACTTCCTTCATTACGTTGCCTATGAATTGACTCCCCTGATCCGTCAAAATTTCAGTAGGAATTCCAACACGACTCCAAAGACCGAAAAGGGCTTCGGCGACAGTTTCAGTATCAATATTTTTCAATGGTACTGCGTCGGCGAATCTTGTTGCGTAATCAATAGTGGTCAGCACGTATCGATTACCTCTCGTTGATGTGGGTATTATAGGCCCAATCAAATCCAATGCTACGCGCTTGTAGGGTTCACTGATCAGTTCAGGCTCTCCTAACGGTGCGGGTCTGATTGAATTTTTAGACTGTGTTCTCTGGCATGTGTCGCAACTTAACACGAATCTACGGATATCGGCAGTGATGTCCGGCCAATAAAACTCACTTGTAATACGACTAGTTGTTTTTTGTACACCCATGTGTGCACCAAAAAGACTCTCATGACCTAATCGTAATACGTCATTTCGTTTGGTTTGTGGAACGACTAATTGTTTCCGAAATTCGTCTCCCACTTTCGAATAGCGGTACAATAAACCCTTTTTCAGAATAATGCACGCTTTCTTATTCGAATCGTCAGTGTTGACGTCACTAACAAGTACAGCTTGTCTGCGTAACTTGTCTAGTGTTTCGTCCTCAGCTTGTAATATTTTAATCTCGCTAACTGTTGCTTTATCTACGGCTGGTGCGGCAGACATCGGTGCAGTTACAGATTTGTCTTTACTACTCGCTGCTCTGGTTACAGCGTTAACCAGTGGTGGTTCAGTTGAAGTTTGTTTTTTGCACGGCAAAACATACTTGCAACCAAGGATCACGTCATGCGGTGAGTTTTCCATAACTGCCGCTTTGACTGTTCCTTCTACAAAGTCTGAAACAATCGAGACTTCAGCTACTGGTAAAATGTCTTGTTCGCCGTTTGCAAAGGTGACAGAGATTGTCTCCCCTGTGTAGTCGGTACGGTTAACTAATGATGCATTTACAATAGCGTCTAGCTCACACCCTGTATCAAGCAAAGCGATTGTATCGTGACCGTTTGCCTGTACTGGTGTTCGATTCGACTTTTCTGTTTTAGGTGTATGACTTTCTACTGCGTAAACTTTAGCTGTTTTCTTTTCAGGACATGTTCGTGAAAAATGGCCACTATCACCACAAGTGTAACATGCAAGATTCTTTTTATCTTTCTGTTTGTCGGACTTGTTTTTAGTGTCGGGTTTAGATGTTTTATCATCACGCTCATTAGGTGCCTTCCCGTCATTTTTCTTATCCTTTCGAGTCTGCGGTTCGTTCGGTCGAGACTTGTTGTTCGCGTGTGCGTTCGAGAATTGAGAATGTGCGTCATCAAAGCGATCGGCGGCGTTGCCTATCTCCTCTAGCGTAGATTTTTCCCTTATTGCTAAGTGAATCAGTAGATCTGATTTGTATGACCCGAGAATATGGTCTTTTACCATTTCATCCCTAAGACCTGCGTATGTCTGTGGAGTTTCAGCTAGATCTATCCATCTTTGGAACAAGTCCGTGACGCGTCGTATGTACTGTGCGTGCGTCTCTGAACTCGCTTTCGTGGCCTGTTTAAACTTACGTCGGTATGTATCTGCGGTGAGTCTGTATCGTTTCAATAATGCGGCCTTGACTGTGTCGTAATTATCTGACTCAGAATCGCTAAGCTTATTGAATTCGTTTTTCGCAGTACCCTGCAGTAACCCGGATAAATTTATCGCCCAATGTTCCGCTGGAATGCTTGTTGCTCTGGCTAACTTTTCAAACGTTTTTAAATACGCGTCTATTTGATCTTTGTTCTCATCAAATGGGACCATATTTATCTTTGGAATGATGTTTTCAATTCTACTGTGATTATTTCCATCGCTAGAATGCGAATCACCACTGCTTCTGCGGTCACGGTTTGGATTAGTAACTTCTAGTTTCTTTACTTCCCATTCTAACCGTTTTATTTCCGCGTCTGCCGCGATGCGTTTGGCTTCTGTGTCCGCTGCGATACGTTTTGTTTCGATGTCGGCTAATCTTTCAGCTTCTAACCTTTTAGCTTCTGCGTCAGCTGCGATGCGTTTAGCTTCTGTTTCGGCTAGTTTTTCAGCTTCTAACTTCTTCAACTCGCGATTAGCTATACGTTCTTCTCTTTCCGCTTTCTCCACTTCCTCTAGCTTAGTTCTAACGTAGCTAGTCAGTTCGTCACCCTGATATCCTATCATGATACCGGTTTCTTTCAGGTCTTCGAGAACCTGTTTGCGATCCATTTTACTGTCTTAGCGCGCTGGCTACAATAAAAATGTATCTCGTGAATTGTGTGTTTTTTTTAACCGTCGGCGATAACTCCGCTTATCCCGAAAATAACTTTTAGGCTACAACCTTACAAAAATTATTTAATTTACTCAGAACACCTTCCGAAATAAATTACGCGTTAACTCTTTACACGTTTCACCTGCTTGTCACAGTGTCCGCTGTTCCAAGACTTTCGTAATGTCACGGCTCCTACCATACAACATTACACATTATATCTAGCACCCTAAATATAATAGTCCGAAGTCTGTTACTACCGATAACTCTCCTAGCTGGCGGTATAACCTTCGACTCCTCACAATGAAGTACTCAGTAACACAATACTAAATAAATCATTCAATAGCTAACATGACATATTTAACTACGCTTAAATATATCAACATTAACTAACATGCACGCTACTCTGCAAAAGAATACATGCACATGTCACAACAAAAGCAAAGAAAATCAGTGATACAAAAATCAAAAGAACAATTGGCAATTCTGTTCGTTCGTTCGTTTCTAGGTTATGATACGCCCTATGTATGAAAAATGTTACAAGTTACAATTTAATACATATCAATCCCGCGACGACCCCCACTTGTTACGTTTCCAGTATTTATTTAAAGACCCTGCTTAGAATAATTAAAAGACTTTAAATATAATTAATTCTTCCTCTCATATTCTACGCAGACTGGTTGCTCAATTTATTATCTGACTAATTAAAAGTGCGTCTTGTAGTTCAGACGACAAATTTACAGACTAATAAACTGCGAACTTTTAGCTAGATTTGAAAACAGTTAAATCCCTCTAAATTAATATGCACTCGTCATCAATCTTTCTGCTCATCCGCCCCCATTCAAATCTAAGAATTAATCTAATTGGTCTATTGTGCATAGAAATCAACTACTAAGAGGTATTAACAAAGAAAATAAGATTTAATAAAGTTTAACAAATTAACAATAAATCGAATGCAACGCGAATAGTCCTCACTCTGTCTTTACGCGCCTATGCCTGATTTTTGTCAATCTAAATTGCCAGAAAAGTGTTCCTTTGAGATCTGTACACTTGATCTTGCACTTAGCTTTATTCTTGTATCCTTGGTCTCAACACTCAATCATGCCGGTTCGTTCCCTCAGTCCCCCTTTAACGACACACGTGGTGCATAAGGAATGATGTCCCTTTGTTAGTGGCTAGGAACTGGAATTTTTGCAGCATGGCCCTCAGAGTGGATTTCGACACGCTTACACCAATAAGCTAATGCAGGTGAGGCATGGGTGAACATGAACCATGAGCCGACCTGTGGATGCAACGTGTTTGGATATAGTTCTCAACCTAACAGGTCCTACCTAGGCATGGCTCAATTAAATGCGCTGAACAAAGAGTTTCGACCTCGCGTCGCTTACAATTAGATTTAGAAAAAATATAATCGTCTCACATGGGTTCCATTTAACAGTCATGACGTATGAAGCAATAAAATAGATACAACGTTAAATTAATGTTCATACAAGGGGTAATTCAAGCCGACAGAGCGCTTCACAATTTACAATTTAAATTACACGCAATAATTGAATTACATGAAGAATTCATATCGAGCGCAGCATTCTGGCTCTTAGTGAATTAAAACAATATAAATTAAAGTACAGAAATGGAAAAATGGTTACAATAAATTTATATTCCGTAACATATAGGTTTTCAGCTATTTCTCTGAACCATGCTCAAGTGTATATGGAAATCATATAATACATAGCACAAATACATACTTAAACAATACATAGGCAAATACTATTAAATAAAATGATACCTTTGAGAGAAGTCGAAGGGTACCTTGATTCTCTATGGCGCCGGCTGCCTCTCACGACCCGAGTAAGCTGATGGAATTAGCTAAAATGTGCTCGAAGTGAGGGAGCGGAAGCGTGTGGGTACATATATAGAAAGGTATATTGCGTATCACGTGACTGTTCGCAAAGCATGTGGTTGGTTCGAGAACTGGACAATGGTCCTAAAGTTACATAACATCTTGACCTGTTCTAGAAGCACCTAGAAAAAGGAAGCTTTGAACAAAGGGCCAAGGGTTTCAAATATTCGAATTTGAAGTAAACAAGGCAAGTGGGTCACGAAGTCGGACAATTTTATCAGACTGTGACACACAATTACACATACTTATATACTTATATGCATATATACATTATTTGATACATATATATACTGATATATTTATATTCATGCATACATTGCTACTCATATATTTAAATTTTTGCATGCATAGTTGCACTGATTTATGTATGTGATTGTGTGCATATATATATAAACGATTACTTATATGCATACATCCTTATATAATATGCATACATATATTTATATATTTATACATGTATGCATATATCCTTAATATTATGCATACATATATTTATATATTTATACATGTATGCATATATCCTTAATATTATGCATACATACATAATGTGGCAGAATAAATTTGACTATCCCTATTTCTAGACTTGATTGTTGAATGTCAAAGTGACCTGACATTGGACACTGCTTTTGTTGATATTTTTAAGTATCTAAGTTGGAAGTAAAAAAAAAGTTAGAGGACAGGCTAGAAATTGCTGATCAATCCAAATCACTTCCAACTGGATTAGTAGTTTTTATTATCCAATGGTTAAGATTTCCAAGAATGAACCAGTAAATGGGCTGAGATCAAAGGTTTACCTGCTGTAAATAATTCTATTGTCTAATCACTTTGAATTTGGAGTGGCAAGAAGTCAGGTCATGAAAGGCAGCCATTGGCTTAATGGTGAGTTAACTGACTGAATGAGAGAAAATGGACTTAAAAATATTTCATGCACTTTTACTATTTATATGTTATACTTGTTTTTCTGAAGAGATGTATTATGTGGGTAGACTATTATTTCTACAAATTAAGAACTATGATGTTTATATGTAGTATGCTAAACACTTGACATTATTTCTAGTGAACCTTTTCATAAACAAATATGTAATATTTATTATGCTCTGTGTGTGTGTGTGTGTGTGTGTGTGTGTGTGTGTGTGTGTGTGTGGGGGGGGGGGGGGGGGGGGGGGCTAATAAATACTGTTGCAGGGAAACTGTAAGTTGATACTTGAATGTAAGAAAGAATGGAGTTAAAAATGAATAAACTGGGAACATAGTGTTTGCTTCCTGATTGCATTTTACAGGGAATAAGTAGCATTTCCTTGTTTTACCCGAATCTCTTGGTTTACTGATTTATAAACTACTATGAGCTTGGCAGATGTGAGAAGTCTCTACCCCCAGTGTGTAAGTGTAAGGATTCACTGCAATCTGTTGATGTATGGTGGCAAAGTATGCTGATTATTTCGTGGAATTTCTGGTACAAGAAAGTTACTAAAAATTGCTACAATTGTTGTTCTGCTTGAGAGTGCTAATACGGTAGTGTGCCTGATTAGCTCACCAGTGTTCTACAAGTGTGAGGGAGACATGGAACTGATAATTAATAACATGAACAATAAATTTGTGACTTTGTTACGAAAAGCAGGTAAAACACTATTGCAACCTTGACTAGACAAGGTTATGTACAAGGTTATTCTCACTTATCTCTAATAATTTCATTTCATTTCTCTGATTAGAACTATCCTGTGGTTTGTATTGACACTAATCTGTCGAATTATGTGTTCAAATATGAGACTGTTTAGTTATTGAACTTATTCAAACATGTTTTTTTGTGTGTGGAAATATTGATGTCAAGTAATCGTCTCATTGTATTTGTTATTTGTATATTTGATTGTTGATTTAATAAATTTATTGTTAAATTTATTGACCTTCTTACACATATTCATAACCATATGTTGGAGAAGAAGGTGGGTGGATGGGGACTGGCTAAATAAATATTAAAAGATGGATTTATGTTCTGCTTTGGTAAGCCCTTTTCCACCTACGGAAATACTGTGTGACAGTAAATGTTTGTCTAATGTTGTGAAAGAGAGAAAACGTTTACATCGCCCGTATATCCGCCAAGTGAGATAGTGGCGTCTTCTGTTGAATTATTAATAACATAAATTAAGATCTCATCACTTGTAATTAGTTATGGATGATTAATTAATTAATTCATAATAATAATAATAACCATCACTTAGGTGGCTTTAGAGTCACACATATATTTCTACGTGTATACATCAACTATGCATAAATACCTTATCTATGTACTTTCATAGTTTATTAACAGGTAAATATACTGTGGATATTACCCGATAGTTACTTTTTCATTTCAAAGTGAGATTTTGTCCCTTTTTACCTCTCGTCCTCTTACCCGAGTGTATTTGGCCGTGTAAATTCCATCAGATCCTTAACGGGATTAACTACACATTTCTATGATTTATCGTTTGAGTTCCTTAAGCCCCTCAACTCGTCGTATCGTAGTTCACAATAAATCACACCGTACTTTGTAGTTCACAATAAATCACACAGTACTTTGCATTCATTGAGCGTACTTCATAACTTTAACACACACACACACACACACACACACACACACACACACACACACACACACACACACTCACACACGCGCGCGCACACACTCTCTTACAAACATGCACACACGCGCACACTCGTGCACGCACGCACACACACACGTAATTCACTTATGAATTGTACAGAGCATACTTCTTAATTTATCACAAAACCTGCATTCCTTTATCTTCGAGACCCAAAGCGACTTTGTATGCAGCCACATATTATGTTTGAAGTATAGACTGTAGTATGTAACCACTATATAAAACTAAACTTGAAATATAGACTATAATATAATGCAAAAACTAACTTTGAAGTATAGACATTTAAGATGTAGCCACAATGTAAAACTGAGCTTGAAGTGTAGATGTAGCCACAATTTAAAACTAAGCTTGAAACTATAGGATGTAGCCGCAGTGTAAAACTACGCTTGAAATACAAGCTACACGATGGAGCCACAGTGTGATTGGAGTATAGACTACAAGATGTAGCCACCGTATAAAACCAACCTCGAAGTATGAAATACAGTAGGTAGTCAAAGTCACAACAACAAAAAGTGAGCTCATATGACCTCTAACCCTGAAAGATGTCATCTAAGCAATGTTGTTTTATTTATTTCATTTCTTTACTTCTCTTCTACCTGTTTGGTGAAGAGTTTCTGCCTTACGACGTTCATTTTGCCTTCTTGCACGTGCAGCATGCATCTGGTTACCCGTAAACGCGCTATTTGTAAGGAAAAGAAAAGATTCTATTTTATCTCTCCCTAAGGACAATTATTCAGCAATCATTTCATTTGATGGAGTAGGTGTTCATGTCCTAAGAGCTCTAATGGAGCAGACTTCTATTACGGTCGCTTTGGCACCTGCATTACAGGCGAGAATGTTACACGTCAGTTTTTCTGCAAGAACTCGAACGCGCTTCATTAAGACTTCGTTTTGTCGTAACATTTTTAGACGAGAACTGCGCTAAGTCCCCATTTAAGAGAGAACTGTAATTATTATTATTAATTAAGAATTGTGACATGATATTTCACGTGAGAAATATGATGAGCCACATTTAGATGTAACGTTGACTATTGCATTCAGATGTAACACTGAACATTACATTTAGATATAGATTTGACTGTTCACTTATTATATTTAGATATAGATTTGACTGTTCACTTATTATATTTAGATATAGATTTGACTGTTCACTTATTATATTTAGATGTAACGTTGACTATTCATTCAAGATTAAACATTGACTATTCATTTAAGATTAAACATTGACTATTACATTTAATTGTAATATTGATTATTTCATTTAGATGTAACGTTTCTATTACATTTAGCTGTAACACTGACTACGTCATTTACATGTTACATTGACTATTACATTCATATTTAACATTAACTGTTGCATTTAGATGTAAAGTTGACTATAACAATTAGGTGTATCTTTGAATTAAACACTTAGATATAACCTTGACTGTTGGTGTAACAGTGACAATATTTAGATGAAACGTTAACTTCAACATTTAGGTGTAATGTTGACTATAACATTTAAGTGTAACATTGAGTATAACACTTGGGTGTAATGTTGACTATAACATTTATATGTAACGTTGGCTATAAAATGTAAGTGTAACGTTGACTAATACATTTAGTGTAATGTTGACTATTATATGTATATGCTGATTTCTTGTAATTTATGTTTTGCTTTTGTCTTCATTATTTGTTGTTGGTTGTTGTTGTTTTTGATGGAGGTGGTGAAGATAGAATGAAGGTAAGTTCTCTTTCCTCTTAGATAGATTTAAAAACAATTTAGATTCCACTTAAGCTATTTCCTCTGCTATATGTAGACCTTTTAAACTTATGATATTTTCTCTATTGTGTGTAGATTTTTGTACTTAGATTCCATTTAAGTTATTCTCTTTGCTTTATTTAGATTCTAAGATATTTTCTCCACTTTAAAGTTAAGATTAACCCTGACCTTTAGTACTTAAACATACTTAAGCTATTTTCTCTAGGGTTTTATTTTATAGACTTTTACGTAAAGTGTGTGTTTATGCATCGACTATATTTGTATGTATCTGTGTGATTATGCGAACGGCTGCGTGGGGATAAAAGCTAAAAACGGAAATGGGCTGGCTAGGATTATAACTTTCCAGTTTGGGTCTTTTGTAGTAAAAAGTCGGAAATGCATTGTCGTCAACGACTTTGCATATAGGAATGTCATTCTTCTACGCTACAGGTAAGCGTCTGAAAAGGTTAACGAGTGCAGTGAGAGCTTTTTACGTACTCAGATGATGACTTGTCTCCACGCGTCAAACAAATAAAGATATAAGTATGTCTGATTTTATTTTTTTTTATTGTTTCTTTGTCCTTTTGTCGTTTGTGTTTTCTTTCAACCGGTGACGTCGGTTCGCGGAAGGTTGTGTCCCCTTTAATATATGGAGTTGGTAAATGCGGTAAAGTCCACCGCTCGTTTAACAAAGACTAGAGGCTCAGAGACCTGCTTTCAAGGCCACGACTTAAGGCGAATGAGTAGTGTGACTGTTTGTATCGTGAAAGCCGCCAAGCCCGCGCCCTGTTTTAATGAGTCTAAAAAAAATAAAAGCCGATATAAATCAAGTGGGAACTTCAACAACAATCCATTCATTAAAGAAACAGGTGCAGCGCAATAAGCGGATATATACCTGTGTCTAAGGATCTCAAGACATGTCGATTGTATTTCAGCGTTTTACAAAACGGAACAACAGAAAGTATTTCCTTTGGTTGTGGGAAAAACCCAACCGTCCCAGTACAGCGAGAGGCATAACCAGATGTAAGTAAATGGGATGGCGCCGAAGAAAGTTTTAGCTAGCCGTCTTTGACACGTGTCACTGAAATTGTATCCTGTCGATGAAACATGACCGATTAAATGAGTGGTTAGTCAAATGGTATGATATAATTGTAAAATGTAAATGACCAATCCCAGTTTGTGTGTCATCTATGATGAAAGGTGCCCTGCCTGAATGACTGGTTTCAGGTCTAATAACACGTCAGTCGTATTTTTAGCAAGATGAGATGAACTTTATTAAAGGGGAGAAAATCTGTTTCCTAAGTTAGTAAGAGATAATAAAAAGAAATACAGAATACTATTCAGCTGAGGGTAGTATTTAGTTTTTAATTTTTTACCTAATTATTTGCTATTCTAAAACTAAAGTCGTCGTGGGGAATTCAATGTTTTCTTTTAACACTATCATTGACCTCCAGGCAAAGATAAACCCTATTAAAAATGCAGATAGAAATGAACCGAGGTGAACAGTGTATTTTGCAAGTATGCAGACAAAATGGCTTCTCTCTTCTATCGGATAGATAGATAGATAGATAGATAGATAGATAGATAGATAGATAGATAGATAGATAGATAGATAGATAGATAGATAGATAGATAGATAGACTAAAGAGAGAGAGAGAGAGAGATGGAATCTTATTTATGTTCTAGAATACTGTGCATAGTTTCACAGCATTTAGCGCAAAACTCTTTTAGACAAAAATATAAAACGGTCACATAAATTTCACTCACTGATTCGAGGATGTGCCTTGACAAGTGTCGGAAGAGAGATTATTACTTTTTAAAAAATATAATCCTTTTATTGTTACAAATATTTCGTGCGATTCATAATCGTAGCAAGCAATATACATTGAGATTACTTCATTTAACTGGCAATGTCACGTGATCCAAAGTTTTGGAACATTCACATATATCACATAAAAGCAGACTGATATTTTAAGACAGTCACGTGATGTTTTTACTTTCAAGTGATGTTTTTCACTATAATATGATATGATATTAGGCAATAACGGACGCCAATATTTTTTTTACCTGTGTACTAAACCCGGGCACCTGCTAGTTCTCTTTCAGCAGGTCAGTTCAGTAAACCCGGACAGAATTGGAACTTCGTCACCACGTCGATAAATACACTACGACTAAATGCATAATTAATTCTTATCAACTACTTTTACTGGAACTAATGATTACCACGTAATGTATCAGGCTAGTAAAATTGTTTTCGTTCGTATGAAGACTATTTCAAAAAGAAGCTTTTGTGAAGTATCGCAAATGTTGCCAACGTCAGTCTTGTATCACTTATACAGTGAAGTATTATTACAAGAACTAGTAATTATCATGAACATTATAGGCCAGTATTAATGTTATCGTATGTTTCAGTGCTGTACAAGAACTAGTGATTATCATGAACATTATAGGCCAGTATTAAGGTTATCGTATGTTTCAGTGCTGTACAAGAACTAGTAATTATCATGAACATTATAGGCCAGTATTAATGTTATCGTATGTTTCAGTGCTGTACAAGAACTAGTGATTATCATGAACATTATAGGCCAGTATTAAGGTTATCGTATGTTTCAGTGCTGTACAAGAACTAGTGATTATCATGAACATTATAGGCCAGTATTAAGGTTATCGTATGTTTCAATGCTGTACAAGAACTAGTGATTACAAAATATGTATCAGGCCAAGAATAATCTGTCAAGAATTTGTAGGTCTGTTAAGAACTACATCACATATCAGGCCACCCTTGTGTCGTGTGAAGAATTGTTACAAGAACTACATTACATATCAGGCCAACCTTAATTTTGTCGTGCTGAAGAATTGTTACAAGAACTACATCACATATCAGGCCAACCTTAATTTTGTCGTGTGACGAATTGTTACAAGAACTACATCACATATCAGGCCAACTTTAATTTTGTCGTGTGAAGAATTGTTACAATAACTACATTACATATCAGGCCAACCTTAATTTTGTCGTGTGAAGAATTGTTACAAGAACTAGCATTTATCAAAAGATGTATTGGAAACCATTAATGTTATCGTTAAGTACTGTTGCAAAAACTAGTATTATAAAACAAAATGAAGCCAACATTCATTTTATCTCTTTCAAAATTTACAGAAAGACTATAAAAAAAATAATTAACACTTTGTATTCAGTAAGATTAATGGACAAGACAGTCTATCTTTTTAATATTATGAACTAAATATTTGTAATTAAGGCAAAACATTTCTCTCCTAATAACTTTTATTAATAATGTCATTTTATTCATAAATGATTCTTTATTATAAGGACTTTCTGCACTTACTGGAGTATGACACATACTAGTTGTCTTAACTGCACTTACTGGAGTATGACACATAAACTAGGTTTCCCTTAGCTGAATTTACTAGAGTAGGACTCAAACTAGTTGTCTTAACTGCGCTTACTGGAGTATGACACATAAGCTATGTGTCCCTTAGCTGCACTTACTAGAATATGACACACTTGAGTACCACACAAAAGCAAATTGTCTTAATTGCACGAGAAAGAGCTTAATACATAAACTGTTGTCTTAAATGTACTAGCAAGAGTAAGAACATTTTAAACAACTGTCTTGACTGCACTCACTAGACCTAAAGCATGATTAAGAAACATTTGGTGTCATAACAGTTCTGAAAAAAAAAAGTGGTGGAACATAACACTAGTTGTCATTATGTGGCAGGAGTAATGTTTTGTGATTATACAAAACATGAAGTTAGTTTGTGGTAGTACTACCATGTGGTTATTTTATTAAACAACATTATCACTATATAATAGTGAAATCGTTATATTAAAACACATATTTGGGCGTGTGGTACTACCGACACTTCATTGTACAAAGCAAACCAATTTAGCATTGTAATGACTGACGTGAATATTACATTTTAATTTCGTTGTACGTATGTTGTGCACTCAAAACTCCCCAAGCACTTTGTTCGACTTGCAAATGTTTCAGCCAGTCTTAGCCTACTGTGCATTCCAATGGAGCATGTCTAAAGCCACTTTTCCCAGTTGCCTCTCGTGTATCCGGTAATGGTTTGGCGGAGATAACCTCGAAAATGTTTGTCTGTCTGTACCGCGTCAGGTCTGTGAAGTCAAGAGTAGTGATATTATTAAAGTCGGCGTTAAAAATACTGAGGGTCTCTGATTTAAGGTGTGTTGTCTTTCAAAAATACGAAGTGCTCTTCAGCCGACATTTCTTTGTGTCGTAAGGACTACCCGTTCGTGTCGAACACGTCGCTAATCCGGGTATTGTAAGATCTGTGATAAGACTCTTTGTACAGTTTGCTCTATAATAAGACTCTTTGTATAGTTTGCTCTGTAATACGACACATAGTGCAATTAGCTCTGTAATACGACACATAGTGCAATTAGCTCTGTGATAAGACTCTTTGTACAGTTTATTTGTACAATAAGACTCTTTGTACAGTAATCTGTAATACGACACATTGTGCAATTAGCTTTGTAATAAAATTCCTTGTATAGTTAGCTCTGTAATAAGACACCTTGTACAGCTAGCACTGTGATAAGGAGTTAGTTGACACTGTGATAAGGTATCTTGTACAGTTATCATTGTAATAAGACTCCTTGTACAGCTAGCACTGTGATAAGGAGTTAGTTGACACTGTGATAAGGTATCTTGTACAGTTATCATTGTGATAAGACATCTTGTACAATTAGCACTGTGATAAGACATATTAAACAATTAGCACTATTATTATGATAGCATAAGAAAATATTTCTTTTTATATGGTGAGGTTACTCATTGTACTAGTATTGGTAATACAGAAAACATGATTCAATTAATACCAGACAAATTCCACTATTTTGCAAAAGAAAAACAATCATAATTAATAGATAACCCTGCAGCCAGTCATAAATATATTAATAGATAACCCTGCAGCCGTTCATATTTAATAGATAACTCCGCAACCAATCATAATTAATAGATAACCCTGCAACAAATCAAAATTAATAGATAACCCTGCAACCAATCATAATTAAAAGATAACCCTGCATCATATCTCTTCCTCTGCTCTTGTACACGTCTATACGAAGTCATAACAGGAATTGCAATTAATCATCTGCATGTTTACTTCTATAACTCTAAGTCATTCAAATAGTACATTGATAATGTACATTCATTTTGTTTGCTTGCTAGTTCGTTTGGCTGACTTCGTTATATCGTTTATTTGGTTAATGATTTGTTTGGTCATTAGTACGTCTGGTAGTTCGTGTGGTTCCTTTATTAGTTCATATGGTTCGTTTGCTAGTTCGGTTTTTTATTGTTTGTTTTGTAGTTAGTTCGATAATTTGTTTGGTTCGTTTGGCTTCATTTGGTTTGTTTGCTAGTTCGTTTGGTTCGTTTGTTTGGTTTGTTTGGGTGAAGAGACGTGAAATGAATAGGTATTGGCAATGAAGAGAATAGATAGAAAAGTCTGATGAAAAACACGTAATCTGCATAAACTTGTATAGAATTGGCAAGTATAGTATAGTTAAACAAATGCAGTTGTTACGTTTCCAGTATATCTTTATAGACCCTGCATAGGATTTTAAGGACTAATAACTGTTTAGATTAAATTAACTCCTTCTCCCTATCCTACACAGACTGGTTGCCCAAATTATCATTTGATTAACATTAAAAATGCGTCTTTGTAGCGAAGACGACAGATTTACGAACTGACAACTTGCATACAAAAGCTGGCTTGGAGTCGTTAAATTCCTCTTAATTAATATGCACTCATTACGTCATTCAGCTCAATCGCCCCCATCCAAACCACGTTTTAAAGTTAGGTCTATTATGCATAAAAATTTACTACGAAGAGGTTTAACAATTAAAAATAAGATTTAATAAGATTTAACAATTAACAAGATAATCAATATACGAACGTGAAGTCTAATTCTACTCGGCAGATAAATATATGCTTATCAGAGTCATTGTTCTGTTCATGAGAAATACGCCACCATATTCTTCGTGATTTTCAATCAGGGAGGTTTACTTAGCTCTGTAAACGGTGCCTCGTGGTTTCCAAATCCGGTCCAAACTGGTCTACTTCACGTCGATCATCGCCAGCCAATGCATGTAGCATACGTAGAAAATTGTCCCTCAGTTATCACGCCGGACGACGAATATGAACGTAGACAAAGGGTATGAAGACCTGCTCGTCGACATATGACCCAGACAAGGACAGTAGGAATAAGAGGTTGTAGAGGCAATCTCCACTGGAATCAGGTAGAACTAAGAGTTCAAAGCTCAAACTCAAAGCTCAAAGAAAAAGGCCCAAAAGCCCGACCTTCATGCAAATAGCAACGGGCTTTTCCTCCATCGACTCCACAAATATGCGGCTGTACAGGTACACGATACGACTGTTGCCGGATTGGATTTCGGAGTGACAAATTCGGCGCGCGACACTGTATTTATTAAAACGCATAGAACGCGTCACGTGACGGATCACGTGGTATGTGGTCGGTTCGAGAATCTGGACAATGGCCTAAAGTTACATAACGTCCTGACCTCTTTGCTAGAAGCTTCTCGATACTGATGTATCATGGGAGAACTTTAACAAAGGAGTTTTCAAAATTGGGTTAAGAAGTCGTGACACAGATTTTATCAGACTCGTAACAGCAGTCTATAGTTTTCTTAACTTGAGCACATATAATTAAAAGACCAGGTTCTAACCAGGTGATTAAAGCATAAAGAGGAATGTTGGTTAACGTATAAGTCCAATCTTTGTAGTTTGTGGCCTTGAAGCAGTACCACATTTGGAACAGAAACCAGGCAAAAGCCAAACTCATTTTTAAACTCACGTGTAGAAAGTTAGGTGTGCAACTGCCGTAAAGTCCTACTTTAAGTGCGGTGCTCATTGCATTTATCATTTAGTTAGTCTAATATGCATTTGTGCCAATCAGTACAAATGTACTTAGTTCTGCAGAGAGCTATAATGATGTCACTCATTATAAGTGTTCACAACTCTATAGAGAGCTGTAGTTATACTATCAATACATGTGTTCATAACTCTGTGGAGATCTGTAGTTATGCTATCATTACATGTGTTCACAACTCTATAGAGAGCCGCAGTTATACTATCAATACATGTATTCACAACTCTATGGAGAGCTGTAGTTATGCTATCATTACATGTGTTCACAACTCTATAGAGAGCCGCAGTTATACTATCAATACATGTATTCACAACTCTATGGAGAGCTGTAGTTATGCTATCATTACATGTGTGCACAACTCTATAGCGAGTGTAAATGCTGTCACTCATGAGCAGGCTATGTGAGAAGTGTGATCTCGCTCAGACTAGAAACTATACGACTGACATCCTAAGCATACCAAGAGACAATCTAATACTTGTAAATCACAACCTATTATCTCACAAGAAGAAGATTCTCAGTACTTACTTAAACAATCTTATTGTAACTACCATCATAGACTTACCAACATTGTGGTTAATTAATATTTATGAGCGCGCATCTAAATACAAATGATGTATTATTTATTAATCAGCCAACCATGCAAATTTGATTTCCTAACAGATAGAGATACGTTATAATAATTATATAACAGTTGTGCAGTCCTATAGTACTAGAGTTCTATTGATAAAATAAATGATAATTGTTTGCATCTTTTTGATATAGATAACATCAAAATATATCTAATAGCTGCTCCTTTATTTTAATTTTATTTACACAATGCAATTGTAATCAAATAAAAATAAATATATTTCAAAGGTAATTATGGCAGATAGAACGGATTTAATAATATTTAAAATTATTTACATTACACCAACTTAAGAGAAAATAATATATACCTATAGTCGAAAATGTATTTCCCTTCGATTAGCTGCAGTGGCAAGTACTGGCAAATATAACAGCACATAGACTAGAGATGGTTTAGATTTTAAATTGTTTACGTTAAGACAGTGGTAAGCAGTACAGCACATAGACTAGAGATGGTTTAGATTTTAAATTGTTTACGTTAAGACAGTGGTAAGCAGTATAGCACATAGATTTAAGAGGTTTCTAATATGAAAGTGATCTTGCGTATAAGAGGTTTATAATATGAAAGTGATCTCGCGTACACAACGCGTTTATTTAAACACTAATGAAAAGAGGTTTATAATATGAAAGTGATCTTGTGTATAATTACACAACGCGTTTATTTAAATACTAATGAAAAGAGGTTTATAATATGAGAGTGATCTTGTGTATAATTACACAACGCGTTTATTTAAATACTAATAAAAGACCACCACCTGCAAGGAGGGAGAAACCCATCCCTCTTACACTAACAACTCCAGGTAAAACAGTTCAGTATTAACTACACTAACAACTCCAGTTCAGTATTAACTACACTAACAACTCAGTTCAGTATTAACTACATTAACAACTCAGTTTAGTATTAACTATGTTCTGTGCAAAGTAATATTTTGATCAGTGTTTTCCACGTGAAACCGGAACTATCCATGTGCAAACCCGATCAAGGTTCAAATTCAATTAAGTTTACTTATCGGAGATTTACAAAAGAAAAACAATGGAAGAAAAGGATATAGAAGAGGTGTTACTAGTGTTCTCTCACTCTCTCTGGCTGTCTTTGTCTCTGGCTGTCTCTTGTCTCTGGCTGTCTCCGTCTCTGGCTGTATGGTGTGAGACAGAGACAGCCAGAGATTTTCTGCAATTCAACTGCGAGAGTGGATCATAGATGTTGTGATCGGGCAGGCAGGGTTTCCAAAAACAAGCACCGACAGTCGGGCACCCAATCTTGTCCAGGACAGTCCATCAAAACTCTGATAAATGTTAATGGAGCCGTCCAGATAATGAATCCTTCCAGGTAGAGGAATAGTACAAAAATATCTGCAAAGGCTTCAGATTTCACTAATAATATAATCTTTCAACTATGACACCATGGATCATCCTGTGTCATAAAGACGTAAAATATCCATGCAAACTAGAGACACACTGGAACATCCTGTGTCATAAAGACGTAAAACATCCATGCCATCTAGAGACACCCTGGAACATCATGTGTCATAAAGACGTAAGACACCCAGGCCATCTAAAGACACAGTATCATTCACTACAGGAGGTGAGGGCATGCTGCTAACCTCAACTGTTGGTGGTACAGCAGTCACTAGTATGTCTGTACTGATGATACTGGCCTTGGGAGTAGTTTACACGGGTAGTATAAAATGAGTTACTGTAGAAGCATCGATATGACAACGGGGGCAGATATTAATGTGCTCCTAATCCATCGTACAACCGTTATTTCGTTCTAGACGATATGGTTTTGCTGTAGAAGACCTGTGTATTTTCATATCTCCCTTTAAAATCATCTTTTAAATTATATTTTTTAATATGAATTTGTCTAAGATGCACTCATAGCAAAATATATATATCAGTTCATTTCTTTTGTCTTTGTCGTCTTCTCTCTAATCGCACACATTTAGACGAGATTCTATATAGGTCTATTGACATCTTCCTCTGTTTTGTTTCAAGAAGAAGTATAAGTTTAATCACATTTAGTTATTTTATGATCGATACCCTAAACATGGCAGCCTGACCTTACCCCAATGTAGAACAACTTAACCAATTTCTGCATTCTCTCATGCAAGAAACCCATTTGGATTCGGACATCAAATTACTGAAATATGAAAACTTTTGACAGATATGATTATCACTGAACGTATATTTTAAAATGTTACTTTTCTATAACTTAAGAAAACCTTTAATGCAAAAATCGTTATCTTTCATTTTATTAAAGAAAGGAATACTTGAGAAAGTTAAACTTTCGGCAACGTTTTCCATTTCCAAACAGTGAGAAAGACAGGTGGCACATATCCTTAGCAATGAGATCTTCTTACAGACTACCAAACTACACACGTGGAGTTACAGTTCAGAGCGAAGCTTATTGAAGTACAGTGCCAAACTTTATATACTAGACATTGTTTACAAACGAATGGTTACACTTGGCAGACATAACCGTCTTTCACGGGCTAAAATATTTCACGGGAGTACAAAACAGAAAGTGTTATTCTCAATGGGCAACAACTCGTGGAATTAAATATAACTTCTATTTTAAATATAAAATTTTTTATGACAACGAAACTACAAAATTCAGCGCAATAAACATTCATTCTCTATCTAAAGTTCGAACAGACTCTGTTAGACACGAAATCTCTCAGCTTCTTGCTACAGATCCCTAAAACTAGGGTGAAATAGATTGTACAGATCCATAAAACTGGGGTCGATAGATTGTACAGATCTATTAAACTGCGGTGCAATAGGTTGCTACAGATCCATAAAACTGTGGTGCAATAGAAAAACTGTGGTGCAATAGACTGCTATAGATCCATAAAACTGGGGTACAGTAGATTGCTATAGATCCATAAAAGTGGGGTGCAATAGACTCATATAGATCCATAAAACTGGGGTGCATTAGATTGCTACAGATCCATAAAACTGGGGTACAATAATTGCTGTAGATCTATAAAACTGTGATGCCAGAGATTGCTAAACTTAGGTGCTTTAGATTGATACAGATCCATTAAAAAAAAATGGGATGCAATAAGTTCTCAAAGGGAACAAATCGTTCAGGCTTCTTTTCACTTAGTGCAGCCCTTCCAGGGCTTTGCTGTATCATACTCTGTTTCAGGAAACGCGCCCGTTCCTGACCCTACACTGATATCTCCCTACAAGATCAGGTTGCTCCATCTTATCCACATCTTTTTGCGCATCTCCGCCAGTCACGTGGCACTGAGACAACTGAACACACTTTTGTGTAAACTTGTTGCAGTTCGATTTGCCAGACGCGCCAAATGTCGAACCTGTCCAAAATCCAGGTAACATTCTGCTACAAGGCACCAGTTTTTATTCTATTCCACGTTCACTGCCGAACCACGATAAGCCCAGATGCGATAAACTTCCATGAAAAAGTTTACTGCTTGACCCATTTTTGTCATCTTAGTTTCAATGCGAATAGTAGGTATCGGTAGTAGTAGCAGTTCACGTTTAGTTTGTTGATATATTTAAATATCACACTAAAAGGTCGAAATGCAGAGTGCAGACTTTATTAATGCTAATAACATTAACACTACGTATACTTAGCGTTTATTTTATTTAATCTAGGTGCTGTTTTCACGACCTAGAATTTAAGATAAAATAAAATAAAAGGAAGACAGGGCTTTACACATTCAGTTTTCCTAATTATTATCAATTTAGATTCGCACTTTCTCTGACGCACGTCGTGAATGGAAAATAGTAGCAGGCGTATAGGAAGACAACAATGCTTAGTGCTCATGTGGTTTTCGTTTCTTGCAATCAGGGGAGCGCACTAGAATGAAGGAAAATAAGAAATTATCATCTTAAGTGTCTATGAGAAACATAGGACCAAATTATGTGTTTAGAGAAATAGGTAATATATGTAGCCAGTAATGAATTAATTGATCTCACAATAAATACTAAGTACAGCTGACCTCAGAGTAGTACAATACCGACAGAAATAAGATAAATGTGAGATCTGACAGTAAATACTAAATACAGCTGACCTCAGTGCGGTGCGGTGACAAATAACGCATAAAGTTATGCAACAAGCAGATTAAAAGTGCAGCAAACATGCTATCCTGACTACCGGAAGAGTACATGAGTACTTTATATGCAGAGTAAAACTTGTGTTTAAGTGAAATTATCTGAGTTTGAGAGCAGTACATGAGTACTTTATATGCAGGCAAAATTACTGTTTAAAATGCAATTATCCCGAATGTGAGAGCAGTACATGAGTACTTATGCCAGATGTACTAATCAAAGTTAGCACTTTAAATTTTACCTAGTATATAAAGTCCTCATATACTGGTGTGTCAGTCCGGTTTTGTATATAAAATTCACCGTGTATCAGTTTAACTTTAATCTGTAGCACTTTTTTGTTGACTTGTACCATTAATATTTATTTGTTGGTGACTGTAGTGTTTTCTTAATGTCATTCTTATGAAAGCCTTCTAGTTGTTAATATTAATTTTATTTACACGGCTTAACGAAGTGTCGGTGCTGTTACGTCATCTCTGACGGAACAGGACCGTCATTGCTCTGTCTTCCTGTTTTAGGTGCCCGAGTTCCTTTTTATCATCCGCGATTTTTTCTCATAACTTTGGTCTAACACTTAAACATGAAGTGCACCAAAAGTAAATGTGTTTACAATTAACGCTTGAGAATTAAGTGGAAAATTGAGAAAAATGAAAATTGCCACTTCCGTAGAGTACTCGGCGTGCTTAAGAATGAAAATTACTTTGTTTACATCGTCTTTCATTCTTCCAGTCTTCTGCTGTCGCTTTCTTCACTTACTTCTTCTGCTGTCGCTTTCTTCAGTTACTTCTGGTGTCGCTTTCTTCACTTACTTCTTCTGCTGTCGCTGTAAACGGAAAAATGCTAATTACCCAATTAATTTAATTAATATAATTAATTTCGTTAATTTTCAAAATTTGTAAACCAAATTTTTGATTTGAATTTCACAATTCAAGTCTGAGTAAGATTTGTTTGACGTAAACAACATCGACCCATATCTACAAATAAAGGGAGTTGGAATTACAGGTCACAAATTCTTATGTAACATGGGCATATTCCTGGCACCACACACACTTAGTCTATTATGTGTGTGCATTCAGCCATGACTATGGAGTCAATAGGCACAGGAAGAAAAACAAGTCATAGCCAGAGGCTAAGAAATTCTAGAAACTTCCATGACCTCTGAAAATAGATAAAAAAGCAGACTCAAAATTCATTACACTCTTTTACACAAGTTTGAGTCCCGTGCCCGGCTCATGGTCAGAACTAAGGAAAGGTATGTCCGATGTAGGAGATTGTGTTGTGGATGATTTTACATTTGATTTTTTAATAATGTTGAATCATGCTTCTTGTAAATATAACGAATTTAAACTATAATGCTTTTATTTCGTTTAGAGAGAGAATCAGATAAATTAAATTGTTAAAAGGAATTGTAATGAGAAACTGAAATGTAAGTACAGATTGCAGAATTTTAAAGCATGATCCTGATATGCGCCATTACATTATCTATTGCAGTTCAAAGCCGTTTTGTTTTACGTTTTCATCGTTCTCCTGGTTCCTGGGTTGTTTTCCGTTGCATCTCATTGTCTGGTTGTCTTGGGTTGACAACAGTACTGCCACTCAGCCTGCTGAATGTGTTAAAGGCCAGTGTGGAGTAAATTCTTGTTTGGACTCGTATGTACCGGGACCAACAAGGGAGACGGTATTACGAAGTGAGCTGCAGCAGGTGCGTGCGTGAGTCTGACTCACTTGTAATAAACAAGGAACTTTCCAAACCAGCGTGAACTCGGACTGTGTTATTCAGTACCAGTGAAAGGAGTATAATATACTGTGAACTCGGACTGTGTTATTCAGTGCCAGTGAAAGGAGTATACTATACTGTGGATAATTCTGACTGTGTGGTATTCAGTGCCAGTGAAAGGATTTTTCCATATACTGTAATAACTGTTCTTGGACAAAGTGCTATATGTACAGAACATTCATTTAACGTCACCAGGCGGGCTAAACCACGAGACATTCAATTGTCAACCAAACCTGCCGAGAACGAGGCTACTGCTGAACAAGGCCGTAATCAGGTGATTCAATTACATGAATTTCTGTGTAATCTGTACCTGTTTCTGTGATTTTTCATTCCTTGTTTCATGTCTGATTCTTCTATGTAATTTCTTCTTATTTTTCCTAAAGTGTTGACTATGTAGTTGGCTTATTTATGAGAAGTGTTTATGTGAGCTTAACTAAATTGGATCATAGTGTCACATGAAATTTTCTAATAATTATTCTCTAAAACTGCATTGATATATCTTTTTTATTAATTGTAATTCTAGAAGTCTTACGAGATTTGTGATTTCGGAATTGCCTAGTGTGTGATTTGAAGTCAATGTAAATTTATTGAAATTATCTTTATTTCTTTTAATAAATTTGTTTTTTCTTTAAAACTATTTACTCCTTCATTTCTCGGAGGTACATGTGTAAATGATGGGTGGGGGCAGCCAATGACGTAAGACAATTGAGAAGACGGTCTAGACACATGTTTTAAAATAGTTCCCATCATTGACAGCGATGAGAGATTTGTGGTAGGGCCGGAATAGTGATAGAACGACTGAGAAGATAATCGCAGTGTAGTCACTATTCTGAGACAGGTAACACTTGGGAGATGGTCACTGACTGACGGACTGCTCAAGGCTTGACCTAGTCACTCTCAGACCGCACAAGACCCTTAAGGAGGTTGTGAGCGATTGGCATGAAAGATATTAATATAAATTATTTATTAATTACCAAGACGCACAAGAAGGAAACCCCCTTTCCGCCACATGTCGCTTTCTTCAGTTACTTCTGCTGTCGCTTTCTTCATTTACTTCTGGTGTCGCTTTCTTCAGTTACTTCTGGTGTCGCTTTCTTCACTTACTTCTTCTGCTGTCGCTTTCTTCAGTTACTTCTGCTGTCGCTTTCTTCAGTTACTTCTGGTGTCGCTTTCTTCAGTTACTTCTGCTAAGGCTTTCTTCACTTACTTCTTCCGCTGTCGCTTTCTTCAGTTACTTCTGCTGTCGCTTTCTTCACTTACTTCTTCCGTTGTCGCTTTCTTCAGTTACTTCTGCTGTCGCTTTCTTCACTTACTTCTTCTGCTGTCGCTTTCTTCACTTACTTCTTCTGCTGTCGCTTTCTTCACTTACTTCTTCTGCTGTCGCTTTCTTCACTTACTTCTTCCGTTGTCGCTTTCTTCAGTTACTTCTGCTGTCGCTTTCTTCAGTTACTTCTTCCGCTGCTTATATTGCCTAAATACACCTTTATGTAACTACCTACACTTGTATTGCTATGTGTCGCTTTCTCATTTATTTTTCCTGTTACATGGCTATTTTTATTGCCTAAATACAAATTTACCAAGCTCAATGGCTGTTTTTATTGCCTAAATACAAATTTACCAAACTCAATGGCTGTTTTTATTGCCTAAAAACAAATTTACCAAACTCAATGGCTGTTTTTATTGCCTAAATACAAATTTAACAAACTCATTGGCTAGTTTTATTGCCTAAATACAAATTTACCAAACTCATTGGCCGTTTTTATTGCCATAAATGCGCATTTGCCTAGTTAAGCGACGGTTCTTATTGCTTAAAACGCGCTTGTCTAAACTAGATACAATCATTTTAACTGCCTAAATCACATTTGTCTAGCTACATGGCTGATTTTATTACCTAAGTGCATGTTTGCCTAGGTAGCCTATACGGTTCTTGGGGGGGGGGGGAGGTGCCTCAATACACACTGTTTCATTGCCTAACTGAATCTCTTTTTCACTTTAGTGTACACCCGACATTATTTTAGTGTTAAAATTTGCTATTTTTATGCCTGACTACACTTTTTAGTGTATATCCGACATTATTTTAGTGTTATAATTTGCTATTCATGTTTGGCTACACTATTCTGTCCTTCAAATCCTATTTCATATTCTTGCTCACTAGTTTATTGCAAAAATAAAATAACTTAATATCTAACTACACTACTTAGGCATCTCGCTTATTTCTACATTTGCTTTTAGTGTACGTTATCATTTGACTCCCTTATTCGCTTTTAGTGTACGTTATCATTTGACTCCCTTATTCGCTTTTAGTGTACGTTATCATTTGACTCCCTTATTTGTTTTTAGTGTACATCCGTGATCAGTCCTGGTATAAATCAAGTGTGCAATCAGACCTCATATGCCATCCGTGATCAGTCCTGGTATAAATCAAGTGTGCAAGCAGACCTCATATGCCATCCGTGATCAGTCCTGGTATAAATCAAGTGTGCAATCAGACCTCATATGCCATCCGTGATCAGTCCTGGTATAAATCAAGCACGTATGATTAAACTCAAGTGTGCAATCGTGCGTCATGCGTAATGACGCTCGTCCACCACGTTACATATTCGGTCAGCTCATATATACAAATATATGTTGTTTTTTTAAAAGGCCTCATGTGTAACCAATCATACAATGGTTATTTTTCATGTGTAACCAAACTGCAAATGTAACCAAACATAATTGGTCATACCTCTTATGTAACCAGACTTCAAGTGTAACCAATAATACGTGGCCATACCTCATGTGTAACCAGACTTCAAGTGTAACCAACCATACATAATTATACCTCATGTGTAATCAGACTTTAAAGTAATATAATCAAACACATCTGACCTGACCCTTAGGAAGTTTCTTTAATCTGCCAGGCGCAAAACTCCATTTGCATTTGCAGCTCTCTCTTCACACACACGCACACACGCACACACACATACACACACATTACACATACACACATACAAACTTACAGATATATAAGCACTTACTCTCACACACATACTCTCACAAACTTCCACAAATACACTTACAAAATTTCACTCATAGTACGCTCATAAACTCGCATTGCACTCACAAACTCACACATTATAGTCACAAACTCACACAACGCTCACAAAGTCACACATCGCACACACAAACATTTTCTCATATCACACTCGCATCTCTCACTCACATTACACAACCACTCTTTCAATATCAAATGATTTTAGTGAAAAGGTTTGTTCCAAGTAAAATGAAACATTGTTTTAGACGTGAAAAAGTTTATTCCAAGTAAAATGAAACATTGTTATGGACATGAAAAGTATATTCCAAATGAAGCATTGTTATGGACATGAAAAGTATATTCCAAATGAAGCATTGCTATGCACGTGAAAAGGTTTGTTCCAAGTAAAATGAAGCATTGTTATGGACATGAAAAGTATATTCCAAATGAAGCATTGTTATGGACATGAAAAGATTTGTTCAAAGTAAATAGAAAAAAATGAAAAGAAAGTAAAGAGCTCTTGCGCCTAAACAACATTCCACACAAATCGCCAGGCGTCCGTATAAAATAGATCTTGTTTGTTGCTGCTAGTCTTGATGCATACGTTGTTGTTGCTGTTATTATTGTTGTTGTAGAATGTAGATGATAAATAGGCTACCTTACTTTGTCCGGCTGAAATAAAAATATGAGAACGGTGCAAAGCAACTGTTGGAAGTAATCATAAACACGTGGCGGAAAATCCATCGGAAAGAAAATAGTCGTAAAGAGAAATTAACTGTCTTGCAGAAAGTGAATTCTTGTTTCATATCACCGTGCCAAGCGAGATAATATTCGATGGTTTTTGTCGCGACCTCAAACCGTTACCCTGATCATACGGCTGAGCGAAAAGTTGTGTCATGAAGTAGCCTTTCTGACCTCAATGGACACATGTTTATTAGGAAGTGAAAGAAGTAAACATTCACTAGAGGTATAGAAATGAAAACATATTTCTAAGGTAAGTTTAGAGATGTAAAATTAACAGTAAATACCACAAGCAAAGAACTGTGAACTGTAAATACATTAGCTCAACGAGCGATTATTAGGCTGCAAATATTCGTAAGTAAATATATCTGTCTCATCTAATATTAAGCTAAAAATTGTTTTGTCAGGGATGATCAAGAACAAGGCAAATAATTGTCCAAAGTGATCAAGAACAAGGCAAATAATTGTCCAAAGTGATCAAGAACAAGGCAAATAATTGTCTAAAGTAATCAAGAACAAGGCAAATAATTGTCCAAAGTGATCAAGAACAAGGCAAATAATTGTCTAAAGTAATCAAGAACAAGGCAAATAATTGTCTAAAGTAATCAAGAACAAGGCAAATAATTGTCCAAAGTGATGAAGAACAAGGCAATAATTGTCCAAGGTGGTCAAATCTAAGGCTTTAATTAACCGGATGATAATGCATAGGGCCTTAAATGATTAGACATGGAGTCCTACACAACTATATGCGTTGAAAAGTGGAGTGTTTGAGGGATCAAGAAAAATAAGCACACAGACCCGCTAACAACCATAAACTGTCAGACTGGTCAAATAACTGTTCTTGATAGAGAACAAAACACACAGACACCAGGGCCCTAACTGTAATAAGCTATAAAGAGAGAATTCTAGGCAGAGAACCCAGATGACTAAATGAGCCAATTCTATGGGGTGGTCTCCAGATTAAATGAGCCAATTCTATGGGGATATCTCCAGATTAAATGAGCCAATTATGTGGGGAGATCTCCAGGCTATATGAGCCATTTCTATGGGAAGATGTCCAGACTAAATGAGCCAATTCTATGGAGAGATCTCAAGGTTAAATGAGCCAATTCTATGGGAAGATGTCGAGACTAAATGAGCCAATTCTAAACAGAATTCCACATAAACTGTTTTATTGCAGAGAATCTAAACCATAATGAGCGAGAGACCTTCACAAAATCGTTCATTTCTAGGCTAATAATTTCCTACATAGGGGTCATGCACAGGGCAGGGCTAGCTTTCATCACAAGGAACCAGTTTTTAAGAACCAGTAAGAAATCTCTCTCTCTCTCTCTCTCTCTCTCTCTCTCTCTCTCTCTCTCTCTCTCACACACACACACACACACACACACACACACGCGCGCGCACACACACACACACACACACACACACGCACACATTTATACAAAACTGTGGAAGAAGAGTTACAGTAAACAGGATAATAAAAAGTGCAGATTTCGCCTTAAAGCTTATTTTGTTTACATCTACAGCAGTTTCACTTTTCATCAGCGTATTTAAATGTTTATGCTGGTTGCGAGCCTTTAATATTTTGACTGCTCTTGTGGGTGGATTACGAGAGGAAAGTATGGACCATTTTATTTTAAATCTTTTTTTCTTTTCTTTCATGTGCTCTTGTTTTTCTGCTGCTGTTGTTTACTCGGTTTGTTTATACCATCTCACATCAGTTATAATTGGTCGTAATTGGGATATTGTGACGTAGTGACATCTACACACGAGTGTATGCAGAAAGTAGGTTAATAAATTAACTTTCAAGTCAATATAATGAAACATGGATGGATGGATGGATGGATGGAAGGATGGATACGATCTTGAAATATTTTCTCTTATAAGTAAACACAAAGATCTCCAGTCACCTACTGATTTGCATATATTCAAGATGCACCACTACAAATCCATTTATAGTGAAGCTGCATTGATGGAGACAAGTTCTGGTATCGATAAAAGTATTAATTCAGGTATTTTGCAAACATAGTTAATAAAATGATATCATAACAGCAAATCAAGACAGGCATCAAATAATCATTATCAGTGAATTTCATCACATAGTGTCAAATAATTTTTATCAGTGGATTTCACTGCGTAGTAAATAATAGCTATCAGTGGCTTTCTAGCGTCATCAAATAATCGCTCTCGGTGGCTTCCATCTAGTGTCATAAAATAATCGCCATCAATGACTTTCATCTAGTAGTGTCATCAAACTGCGTATTATCATCAAATAATCGCCATCAGTGGATTTCATCGAGTAGTGTCATCAAATAATCACTCTCAGCCGCTTTCATCGCGAAATGTGCGAGCCTGATATATAGTTGCCCACTGTAGATATCACGGATGTAACCAAAGAGGAATAAATTGATGGAGCAGTTATAAAACGTGCAACGTGTGATATGTGCTTAGAGTATCAATGTTTTATAATGTGTTATAATTATGTGCTTAGAGTATCAATGTTTAATAATGTGTCATAATTATGTGCTTAGAGTATCAATGTTTAATAATGTGTTATAATTATGTGCTTAGAGTATCAATGTTTAATAATGTGTTATAATTATGTGCTTAGAGTATCAATGTTTAATAATGTGTCATAATTATGTGCTTAGAGTATCAATGTTTAATAATGTGTTATAATTATGTGCTTAGAGTATCAATGTTTAATAATGTGTAATAATTATGTGCTTAGAGTATCAATGTTTAATAATGTGCCATAATTATGTGCTTAGAGTATCAATGTTTAATAATGTGTCATAATTATGTGCTTAGAGTATCAATGTTTTAAAATGTGTTATAATTATGTGCATAGAGTATCAATGTTTAATAATGTGTCATAATTATGTGCTTAGAGTATCAATGTTTAATAATGTGTTATAATTATGTGCTTAGAGTATCAATGTTTAATAATGTGTCATAATTATGTGCTTAGAGTATCAATGTTTAATATAATGTGTCATAATTATGTGCTTAGAGTATCAATGTGTCATAATTATGTGCTCATCTAAATTGCATAGGTATTATTTTGTAAACTAAGGTTTAAAAGGTAAAAACTACAGATTTAACAGGTAAAACCTACAAGTTTAACAGGTAAAAATTACAGGTTTAACAGACAAAAACTACAGATTTAACAGGTAAAACCTACAAGTTTAACAGGTAAAACCTACAAGTTTAACAAGTAAAGACTACAGGTTTAACAGGCAAAACCTACAGATTTAACAGGCAAAAGCTACAAGTTTAACGGGCAAGTTATTTAAGTAGACATAATGTAAAATTACTATAAATTATTTTAAAATATTTTCTCTTAATGAAATAAGGTGATAAATTTTGTATTGCAGACTGACAAAAAGAGATATATAGCCATATTGCAGCATGACTCTAATAGATATATAGTTATAGAGCAGACAGACAAGAATAGATATATAGTTATAGAGCAGACAGACAAGAATAGATATATAGTTATAGAGCAGACAGACAAGAATAGATATATAGTTATAGAGCACACAGACAAGAATAGATATATAGTTATAGAGCAGACAGACAAGAATAGATATGTAGTTATAGAGCAGACAGACAAGAATAGATATATAGTTATAGAGCAGACAGACAAGAATAGATATATAGTTATAGAGCAGACAGACAAGAATAGATATAACAGTGTAGTGCGGACAAAGAAGAATAGATATATATGTATATAGTATACTAATAAGAATAGATATAAAAGTATAGTGCAGACTGACATAGGTATGTATATAGATAAAGTGCAGATTGACAATTATGTATATATATATATATATGTATAATGCAGAATGACCATAACATGTATATAGGTGTTGTACATACTGAACATTTTATATATTAATTATAGTGTAGACTTAAAATAAGAGATAAAAGTATAGTGCAGACTGACAGAAATAGATATATTGGTAATATATAGTAGATTGATAAGAATAGATAGAAAGGTATAGCTCATACTGATCAGATATATACATGGCAAACTGATGCAAATAGATATATAGATATAGTGCAGAATGACAATAATAGAGAATACAAGAATAGATGAGACTGAGGAGAAGAGACATAGATATAGTGCAGAATGACGAAGTGGATATATAGGTATAGAGCAGGCTGATGAGGAATGTCACGGTATAAGGGAAATAATCCAACTAAAAATTATTTTTCAATAGTTATTTCCCTTAGTATGACCACAGAAACATGTTGAAAGATATTATTTATGCGTTTGTATATGTGAATGGATACACACATATGTTATATGTGTGTATTGTATGCATGTCCTCTGTGTGTGTGCAGGCATGTCCTCTGTGTGTGTGTGTGTGTGTGTGTGTGTTTGTGTGTGTTTGTGCGTATGTGTGTGTGTGTGTGACACACCTGTGTTGTGTACTTAGTTTTGGAAGTATGGCAAGGGTTGACATTAAAAAGTCCCTGGTCCTCATGCTGATGTAGTATAAACTAATTTTAGATGGATGGGTAGTTTTTACTATCAAATGGTTAAGATTTACAAAAAACGAGACCAGCTAATGGACTGAGATCAAAAGTTTACATGCTGTAAAGAATTCAATTGTCTAATCACTTTGAATTTGGTGTGGTAAGAAGTCTAGTCATAATGGAAAACCTTTAAATAGTCAGGTTTAACTAATTCTCTCCACTTCGCTTACCACAATCCGCTGCTACGGCAACGAAGAAGCAAGTCCCAGAAACTTTGTCTGGTAATTTTAAAAGAAAGATATTGTGGAATTTTAAAGTCAGAAAGACTAATTCCTGAGTGCAGTAATCTAAAGGAAAGATCTATTGTACTCCAACCAGATTACCTTCGATTCTTGGTTTTTTGAGAAATGTGGAAGGTATGTGTGGCTGACTTTTAATTTTAGTTAAAACTTGGCATAATAATAATAGGATGCTTGAGAATAATTTATTTAATTTTAATTCATATCTTTCTTTCAGCTTAGTGTCAATGTGCTCAGGGAAGTTAATAACCATTGTCACTAAGGATTACCGTCGAAGCAATGACACTTCATTGGATTGTCAATTTAGTTTTATGGGCGTAGATAATAGATATCTTTTTCTTGGAAGGTTGATTTTCTTACCTTCATTTGTGCTATGATTTGATGAAGTTGGATTGTTAGATTAGGATTTCATTGTATGAGAGGTCATTCACAATAGAGTGTGAGCGCTGATCATGGTTCTTAAACCAAATTGACTTTTCGTAATTATTGCATTGTGACATTTTAATTGTAAGTTAATTGTAATGCTTGCATAGTTTGTGAGCTCTTATTTAACCCAATAAACCGCTTGAATTGGGGGGGTGGTGTCAAAAGAGTTCTGGGTAAATTATGCCGTTTAGCTAAACATTTTATTAATTAACATTCTTTTTATCTTTCTATAATAAGTGTGGTACCGTTAGCCAGATTGCTTACCTGTGATGCAGTAGGTGTTTACGAACTCTTAATATGTAGGCCACTCAAAAGGGTGAAATGCAGAGGGGTAAATCGGGTGGCAGGAAGGGGGAACCACTAGCAGGATACGAGAAGCCCATATTGTATCATTCGCGTTCCATGTAGAATCTGCTAGAAGACCGCGTGACCATTCATATATATGTATTGCTAACCCATGTCCACAGATGTATATCCACTGCACCCATGCTCCAAGTGTCGATTTCTTGTATACGTTGATACCAAGCACGAATTATGGGAGCGGTAAATATAATTGACTTCTCTAAATTATTTGTATATAGGCCTATTATTGATAGAATGTTATATAAAATATTCATGTGATTTGCTAATGACATTGTATGAACAAATGTATTTTTTCTCACAGAAGATAAGTGGCATTAGCAACGATTACATTATGTAGGAACGTTGAAATAAAATATAAGTAGGCCTACATACATATGCAATGCTCACACTTTTTAAAACTATTTGTAGCTAGTGGAAGTAAATAGAGATCAGAATTATTACTTAATGACTACGAATGTAAACCACTTGTTGGATATGTATCTATGAATTTATGTAATTGCAGGAGTGGAACTATTATTGTTCACTTATAAATATTTTATAGTTGTGAATTATATTAGGCATGTAGCTAACGAGTTGTAATGAACATTGTAAAAAGTAGTCTATAGCTGTCACCATGAAGTCTAAAAGTAGTCTATAGCTGTCACCATGAAGTCTAAAAGTAGTCTATAGCTGTCACCATGAAGTCTAAATGAGAGTTAATGCTTATAGGTTGTTATAGAAGAAATGTTGTTCATTTCGGCCAGTACTTGGTCTGAAGGTATACTCATCTCTTAATCCTCAGACTACAACGTCTAGCACTATTCGACACGGAGTTGTTCCTACCAGGAAGACAACCGCTACGTGACATCACACTCTGTCAAGGATGCCATGAGCAGTTGCTGGACTTCATGAAAACTCTTGTTTGTGTGCTTTCTCCAAATAAACTGATCAGTCGAAAACGAACATTACACGAATAATATAAATTTTACTTGTTATCTTCACCCACATTTGTATAATTTGTTGTGAATGGCGACTAGGAAGCTGGTATGGGGGCTGAGCCGGAGTGATTAATATTATAATTATAACTGATAAAATGGTGGAGATAACGTTACCAGCTTGGTTCATCTATTGATGTATCTGTTGGTATGTCATTGAATAATATCCCGAATTTATGGCATATTATCGGAATGATAAGTCAGGCCGTCAACAAGTTGCTAGTATTGGAAGTGAAACAATAATCTAATATTGATACATGGGAATTAGATATAACCAGACATGTGACACATATAGAAATAGATTTTCTCACATTAATATGGCTAATATAATTAATCCATTCATGATAGTTTTTACCTAGGAGTAATATTTATTTATCCAAGGGAGATAAGTCTGTTCTCCAACAATGGGCATGATAAAAGTAGCCTTCCAAGTTTGGAGTATTTGGGGTTTTATATCACCACTGGTGGTACTGGAAAGAATGGAAAGGATTTTATTCCTATAACCATAATTTTCATCACATCAACAATGCATGGAAACAACAGAATTTACCTCATTTCTAAGCTGATAGTTAATTAGTTTTGGTCATGCACGACAAATTTCCCGGAGGTCCAGCATGAGACCACTGGTACTGCCTGACCTCAGAGGTCAAGTCATGACTTTATTTCGTGTACACTCTAAGAGGTGGTGATCATTACCTAACACTGTGGTTTCGGTTTGTTTTATTTTTTAAATGTTAATTGTTTTAACTTTAATTGTACAGAAGGTGGTTGGGATTAGAATGTGAGAAATATAATTATCATCACAACATCATTATTTAACAAAATATTACAAGTGTGGAGAAATAAATTTGCCGATTCTTATACTTAATAATTATATCATTGTTGCCAATGTTAACGTGACTCGACCTTAAGCAATGCTTATGATGATATTTTTGGAGTAAACAACTCAGTGGAGAATCTGCTAGACTTGATGGTGTAATCTAAACTGGGTTTAGGTGGATAAGTAGTGTTTATTATCCACTGGTTAAGATTTACAAGAACGAGATCATTGGGCAGAGACCGAAGTTTATTTATTGAAAAGGATTTTTTTCTTTAATCACTTTGAATTTGGATTGGCAGAAGTCCAGTCATGAAAGGCGGCTTTAGTTTATAGTGAATTAATTGACTGATTGAGAGAGAATGGACTTAGAAATATTTCATGCATTTTGCTATTAATATTTATACTTGCGATTTACGTAGAGATGTATTATGTGAGGTAGAATATTATTTCTACAGATTTTGAACTACGATGCTTGTATGAAGTATGCTAAACACATGAAGTTGTATCTAGTAAACCTATTTGTAGCAGAGTCAAGACAAATTATACTTGACCTCTTAACCTGCTTTCGTTTAAATTCGTTATTTTTCTTGTTTGGATGCAGTTCTTTTTAAGAGTGACGTAATCGTCATGCTCTGATACGCACGCCTTATTCATACAGAGAGAGAGAACTCACTCCAGTTATGTAACATTTAAGACAATGGCCGATTGTAGGTCGAACCAAGCGTTATCACGTGACTAATAATTAGCGCATAAATTCGTATACTCCTTTAAATACTCTGATCTCGCTATAGGCCCGCATTCACGAGGGAAAGGACAGACCGATACGAGCGTCTAAGTCATCTGAAATTCCGTGAATCACGCGAGGACCCGCTGCCTATCGTACTTTTGTATTGAACAAGGTAACACATCGATTTCTTAAAATATTGTTTGTATTTCCATTTAAGTTATCATTGTGCGAATTTATCCATTTTATTGTTACAGGAGTTGTATTATTGCAATTTTCTCCAAAACACGTGACTTGATAAAAGTGTGGCTAAGTTGAAATGTTACATCCATAAATAAATTGTTACATTGAGAAACTGTAATTTTATAAACTAAAATTAACTGAATTGTATCACAGGACGTCTGTGCACGATTTCTAGAATTTCTTGTTAACAATTTAAATTCATTTTGCGTGTATTATATTGTTGTAATTGTAAAGCGCATATGCGTGATTTTTAAATTGTATTTTTGATTTTCTCTTATTGAATTTCATTTGTAAAATGCAATGCTTTCTTGAAATTCATAAGTCTCATGCATACGTTAATTGTAAAAAAGCACGTGTGTGACCACATTGTATCTTTTATTATATATTTAAATATTAATGTAAAGACACTAAAATGGTCCAGGAATAAGCTATGCTATTGTCAACCACATGTATTGGATTGCGAAACTGTGAGAACTATCATAGGGATTCATTTATTTCCAGAGCAGGTTTCTTGGTCTCTCGATCTTGGTCTTTGTCTGACGTATTCCGCCTGACATCTTGGTTTTTCTTCATCGTTGTAAAATTCACTGCCCAGTGAACAGGCCTGTATATTGCTTCGATTGGTGTCTAGCAATTGGCTGAGTCTGAACTCCTGATGCGATTCAGAAGAGGAATGTAATTAATAAAAGACTGTCAACTAAGTTGGTGATAACTAGACCATTGAGTCCGGTAATCCAACAGGAATTTCATTGGGGACCACGTGCTTCATTTATCGTCGCTGTTTGGATAACCAGCTAAGTGCAAGGACTGGTGTACTTGAACTAAATAAACTCTATCTGCAATCTATTCGAACACTTCATGTGTTAGACAAATAGCATAGTTTTAGGAGACTTAATGTTGTCTGTAAGGATACACTGCCTTCTGTTGATGTGTGTTGGCAAATTATGCTTGACTTACATGTGGAATTTCTAGTACAATGAAGTACTGGAAATTGCTACATTATTGTCAATCTTGAGGGAACTTATAAGGCAAAGAAATGTCCAGATTAGACTCAAAAGAATTTTATTCAGCATGCTATAGGACACATGAAACTGACAATTCTGTTGTGAACAACAAGCTTGTGACTTTGTTATGAAAGTGTATGTGTGTTTGTGTGTGTGTGTGTAAAGTTGCTTATACTTAAAATGATTGTGTATTTTTATAATCGTGTCCCTTTGTTCCTGTGATTAAGTGAGTTACGTTGAATGAGTATCAACTTCTGACGCACTGTTTTCAGTCGACAAGACTCACTCTGTTTTCTAAGACTGTTTGTAAAATATTTATTTCAACTAAAATACTTAAAAGTAAACAAGAAAGGTTTTAACAATTTCGTACAAGAACGTGCACATGGACTCTCATATTGTACTATAAGTGAACACCACACTCCACCCCCGCTCCTCTGAAATGCACATCATATTTGGAATGAAGTTAGCACGAGAAAGATGTTAAGGTGAGGGCTGGGGTTATCCAAGGTTGACCCTGTACCACAAACTGGCATGTCTGGGTCTGCAAATTAATAAAGAAAAATAATTGTTAATAATGTCAGGATGTAGGTTAATGTGAATAGAAGAGATACATAACTTATCCTAGAAATGAACTCTTTATTCACAAGTCATACTGTTGACGTCACTAGAATACATAGGAGCAGTTCTATAAAATTGTTGGATTTGATTTAGGCTTCACTTTCGCTGATTTCCCAGAAAGGAACCTGTGTCATGGGGGGGATTTGTATTCTAAAAGAGAAAGATACGGTATTGCGTATGGGGAGATCGAAAGGTTGGTGTTTGTAGTTGTTTTCGTTTATTTCTGGGTGTGATTTTCTCCGGCCAGTCGTCTCTTTCGATTTTTAACTGCCATTTGATCATTATCTGTGAGACATTTAGCACACGAGGCCTGAATTATCATCCCTTCCAATGACTAAATGACCAGTCCACCATAATGAGCAAGAGAGCATGAATTTAAATTCAAACGAATAAAACAATCCACTTTGTTAATGACTCCAGACATGTCGAATAAATTCTTGACACATCAACTGCAAATGAAGCATAAAGAAATTTTTTTGTGTTGTAAAGTGCGACCACGCATGCCCGAGAGACTAATTTTACCTCTGATTTGAACGCTAACGTATGAGAGTGTGAATATATATATATATATATATAAAGACTGCTTACCATGCCTCCAACCCTGACCTTGCAGGCGTTCAGAACAGTAACGACACAAAGCGACTCTTTAGGACAGGATGTCTCTACGAGTGGCACGGTGTAGAAACGATATGTCACACCCGAGGTCACCTGTCAAATAAATCATTCAGACTATTTAAAACGTACAAAGTGTGTGTGTGTGTGTGTGTGTGTGTGTGGTTATGCGTGTGGCAATATGGTGGTTTTGAAAGAGCGTAATTGTTGCATGAAGATAGTGGACAGACGGTACTACTGTGTGAGTCGAATTCAGTTTCGATCTGAGGACTATGGATCAGAATGGAAGGGAGTTATTATAAAACAATTTAAAATTTGTAGGTCAAGGACAATAAGTGCACACAGAAAAATAATTCGAATATGTATGTCAAGCTACACGTATCGTCATAACAACTATCAGGTCTTCACATACACTCCATGACAATTATCAGGTCTTTACATACACTCCTTGACAACTATCAGGTCTTCACATACACTCCATGACAATTATCAGGTCTTTACATACACTCCATGACAATTATCAGGTCTTTACATACACTCCATGACAATTATCAGGTCTTTACATACACTCCATGACAACTATCAGGTCTATACGTACACTCCAAATCGATCGTAATTGTCTACATATACGCGCTATCCAAACTTCATTTACAACTCTTAAAGACAAACAGATGCTGCATCAACATGTTATTTCCTAGATACACCAAGACTGGTTGGTATAGTATGAAGAAAAACTGCTACGGTACCGGAACACAACAGAAGCCGGCAGAGGTGGCTTTGAAAAGAACTTTTTAAAAAATTAATTAATTAATTAATTAAATCTGACAATTATATATTAACGCCACCAGCAAACTTTCCTCCTCCATTTACAACACCCAGCCACTCGAGAAGTAAATAAATATTAATACGTGGAAATTTCAGAAAAAACTTTTTGTGATATTTCTGTCATCCTACAGACCTGTGTCGTGTACTCAACGCTGGAAGTGTTACCCAGTTTTGAGAGAAAAATTTCGTTCGACCTGTCGTTTAAGGCACAGACCGCGAAGTTCAAGGCATCGACCACATCCCGGAGAGCAGTGGAGTATGTACGTCTCTCACTCTCGCCACCTGGCACAAATGGGGCCGTCTTTGAGCATGTGGGGCCATCAACTACAATAAGACGTTCAGCCGGGTCTTTGAGCCAAACGCGGGACCACACGTTGACGTCACAGTAGTCATCCTGAAGATGGAGAAGAGAGGAAGAAATAGGTTAGAACTGTAATTGGAAAAGTTATTGGAAATCGATAAAATATTCTGGAAGATTCTGTAATGAGCGTTATTATACATAAAATAACAGTGAAAAGCTAACAACAAAACACAAGTATTGAGTATCTTATTTATAATGTGCTATTAATGCTATCAACAAAACACACATGTTGAATACAATATCTTATTTATAGTGAGCTAATAAAGTTTACAACAATACACACACATGTTGAATCTAGTATCGTATTTATAGTGTGTTATTAAAGCTAACAATACAACACATGTGTTGTATCTAGTATCTTATTTATACCGTGCTTATTGCAAAACACACACTGAATCTAGAATACTATTTATAGCGTGCTTATAACAAAACACAAATGTTGAATTTAATTTCTTATTTATAGCGTGCTTATAATAAAACACAAATATTGAATCTAGTATCTTATTTATAGTGTTGTACGTGATGTAAGATAACCGCTGTCGTCTGCATGCGTAATAAAATTCCTGCCAGGCATTGATTGCTGGTTCCAAATTCTAAACATACGCCTTATATTTACAATGATCCTATCACACAATAAATCAAGTTTCATTTCTTTTCTTTACTTTCAAAAGTAATTTCAGAGACTTTTAAAGTATTTGGTTCTGACAAATATCAGAAGACAGAACCAAATGCAATATTTTTTTTAAAAACCTCATAAAGATTGTGTGACAGACTTCTGACCAGAATTCTTGTCATGAACTTATGACCCACATCCGAAACTCGAATATCATATTCGAATTGAATTCCTTTGTTTGAACCCTACCGTCATGCACCGCATGAGGAAAAAAACAATAGTGAGTTCATCCCTTGTTATGTAACTTTAGACGACAGTCGAGAAAGTTCTAGTCACGTGATACATTCATGCACTACAATAAAAATACTCCTGACGCGGTAATATTCTTTACTCGCCCCCCCCCCCCCCCAGACATGCCGACATACACAGGAGCATCTTGCCTAGTCGCCGAAATCTTGCTGAGTCAGAAGGAACATAGGAACCCGAGTCTTGTACAGTAAAGTCTACTTTAAGAAGGTAACACGTCTACTTCTTACAATGATACTGCATTTTACTATTTGTATTTTTGTATATGAATTTATGTATGTATTTATGCGAATTATTGCAATTTTCCTCCAAGCATACGGGATTCGATAGAATGACTAAAGCCTAAAGATTTCATTGTATATAAATTAATTGTAACTTTTAACTTTAATTTGTATAAACCTTAATTCTCTTGTGCCGCAGAAAAAGTCTGTGCACGTTGCGAATTTCTATGTAATTCAAATGATTCTCTTGCATGTAATTTCATTGTTAATTGTAAAGCACTCATACTTAATTTGAATTATATTTTGTTTTCCTTGTATGAATTCCATTTTGATGAAGTGAATGATTGGAAATTCATACGTTCATGTAATGTTAAAAATAACACACGTGAATTATATTGTATCTTTTATGAATATAAATATATTTGTAAAAGACACGATAGTCGAAGATTTAAAATTAAGCGCATTGTATCAGACACACATGCTTGGTTGGTTTGCAAATGTAACCGCAAATCACTTATAGAACCACGCTATCTTTCAGATCGGGCTTTGGTTTCTTCTTCTCCTCTGCCTTATAATACGTTTACGTATTGTTTGGATGCCTGATTGGTGAAAGGTACAATTCCGTGCCAATCGTTGTTGACGCTATGCTATGACGGTTCGTCAGTGTGACAAGTCGGGAGACGACCAGGTTGCTGTAAACTACGACCGTACTACGCAAGCATCGCTTGATATGTGGAAGGATTGAACTGTCTTTAGACCACTTGTACATCAAGACTATTGAGAAAGAAGAGTAACTAAGACCGAATTCTGAATCAATGAAAGTGCTGGCAAAAATAAACTCTAAAACAGTAAAAATCAAGCGAACTGAAACTTTGCCTTAGTTTAGATCTGAAGCTGTGTCTTCGTAATTGATTGTTATTGTTAAATATTATCTATTAAATTCTTTATTTGTTAATACCTCTTTCGCAGTGAATTTTTATGCATATAGACCTAATTCGTGGTTTGGATGGGGGATCGACTGAGCTAAATGAACCTTTGAATGCATAAGGATTTAAGAGAGTGTTAACGGTTTCCAAACTGGCTATTGTACACAAGTTGTCTGTTCGTGAATCTGTTTGTCTGTACTACAAAGGCGCATTTTCATATGAGACGAAAGATAATTTGAGCAACCAGTCTGTTTAGGGAAAGGGGAGAAATTAATTTATCTAAGTAAATTAAAGTTTCTGTAAAATTCCTAAGCAGGGTCTTTAAATAAATACTGGACATGTAACAGATTGTAACATAGAGATAAGCTGTCAAGTTTAGTTAGCTATTCACTAGCAATCATATTTATTGCATGTATGTAAATAAAAAGATATAATACTAACAGTTGCCTGTGAATATAAGTCATGAAACCTCAATATTAATATTTGTCCTGTCAGTTGTGCAATTCTGGTATTGAATAGTTGCTTATAATATTGACACTGGAATACATAAATCGCTAGAAACTGTTTTAATAGTGTTATAGGTGAAATACATACATCGTTAGAAACTGTTTTAATAGTGTTATAGGTGAAATACATACATCGTTAGAAACTGTTTTAATAGTGTTATAGGTGAAATACATACATCGTCAGAAACTGTATTAATAGTGTTATAGGTGAAATACATACATCGTTAGAAACTGTTTTAATAGTGTTAGAGATGAAATACGTGTCTGTATTAGGACATACAGTACTGTAATATATGGATTAATTATTTATAAATTGCTTTCATTTAGTGAATCAACATTCCTTATTGAGAAATTAGAGTCATTATGCAAATTTCATTATTTCAAATAATTATATGGAATTGTATTAATTAAATCTGCGTCACTACGGTAAAAAGCGCCTTCTAGGTTATCATTAGATCTAGATTTAGATGCCCGTTATGGGCAATCTGCCAGAGATTGAAGATTATGATCTATTCACAAAGTGTTTGGCCTGTTGCCAACTAAGCTATGACCTGTCAAACTTTGCAGTTAATGATCTCTGTACACCGTACATGACACGATTGCAAACCTGAAGACATGCTGTCAAAGTTATGATCTGTACACAAAGTAGTAAATATACAGACATTGTGTCAAGGCTGGTAGATATAATACTTGAACAATTGAACTATTTTCTACAAACGAAGGACATGCCAGTATTAAGATGGTGAACTGTATGTGTGTGTGTGTGATATGTATATGTGTGTGTGTGTTGTTAAATCACGTTACAAATCTACCGTGATCTTATTTACATATAGGAAGCAAATCTACAAATTTTGACTCCTACAATACACATTATCTGCATATAAAGCTACCTAAATTTGAAATAAATCTATCGTTGTACAAGAATGTGTAATATAGTAATCCAACAGCTGTTGTAAAAGAATGTATAATATAGTAATCCAACAGCTGCTGTACAAACATGTATAATACAGTAATCCAACAGCTGTTGTACAAGAATGCAGCGAAATTAATACCGTTGGAGCTCCAGCGAGGTGAAGAGTTAGATACAGTTTCTCTCCAGCAACGATCTGTAATCATTAAGAAGTAAAAATATTACATAACGATAGATAGGTAGATAAATAGATATATAGATAGGTTGGTAGGTAGGTAGGTAGATAGAAGTTGTATGAGTGCATTCTCTAGAAACAATGTCAAGTGTTTAGTATAAATGTACGAACGTCCTAGTTTAAAGATTTGTAGAAACAATGTCAATATAAATGTACGAACGTCCTAGTTTAAAGATTTGTAGAAGTAATAGTCTTCTCACATTATATATCTCATCGTAAAGCACAAGTAGAACATATCAATAGCAAAATTTACAAAATATTTAGTTCATTCTCTCACAATAAATCAGTTAACTCACCATTAAGCTAACAGCCGCCATTCATGGCCGGACTTCTTGTCATACCAAATTCAAAGTGATCAGACAATAGAATTCTCTATAGCAGGTAAACGTTTGATCTCAGTCTCGTTCTGGATAATAAAAACTACTCATCCAGTTGGAACTGTTTGGATTGCATCAGCAATTTCTAGTATAATCTCGAGTTATTTACTCCAACTCTGACAAAAATGGAGTGGCCAAGGTCGGGTCACTTTGACAATTTAACAGTTTATATAACAATTAAGTCTAGAAATAGGGAGGCAAATTTATTCCGCCACACTATCATTCGTCTTTCTAACGCGTGTGCCAGTCAGAAGGTATTTTGGGGTTTAGCTGAAATAAACGTATCTCAGCTCTATATTACTAAGGGGGGGTAATATATTTTAGACCTGAAAACATTCAGAAGTACACATATTTCATTACCTGTAATTATTAAGAAGTAAACATATTTTAGATTTATACTTACTACGAAGTTAACACATTCAGACCAGTAATCACTGATGAAGTATAAGTTGGATACCATCAAATACAAATATACCAGGAAATGACAAAAATTGATAAATTAATATTTTTAAAAATGGATTTAGATTACCAATATAAATATATTTCACCTATCCCACGGGAAAACTTTGCACCTCTTAGAAAACAAATAGAGAAACTTTGGCAAAAGCAGTCCTCAGAACTAGCAAAGAGCAGTACTCAGAACTGGCAAAGAGCAGTATTCAAAACTGGCAAAAGGCAGTACTCGGAACTGGCAAAAGGCAGTACTCAGACCTGGCAAAAAGCAGAACTCAGAACTGGCAAAAGGCAGTACTCAGAACTGGCAAAGAGCAGTACTCAGAACTGGCAAAAGGCAGATGCTTACTTAGAGAATGATGGGTAAAACATACTCTACTTTTTTCAAAGGACCAAGAGAGGACCATTCCGGCAATATCATCAGCTGTATCAGGCCAGAACTTTAATGACGACATCAAGCAATATCTAAAAACCTGTATCAGGTCAAAATTGTAAAAACGATATTGGACAATATCCATCCACTGTACCAAGTCAAAACTCTAACAATGACATCGGGCAATATCAATAACTGTATCAGGCCATAACTGTAACAACAGATATCGAGCAATATCCAACCACTATATCAGGTCAAAACACTAACAACGACATCGGGCAATATTCAACAAGTATATCATGTCAAAACCCTAACATCGATATTGGGCAATATTCATCTAGTGTATCAGGTTGTCTAACAACTGTCAGTATCAGACGGGAGAGAGTAACAATCAATGACTCAGTTCACATCACGTTTCTATATTGAATAGAAAAGACCGATTGTACCTGTGATCTAGCACGGACGATCTTAATTAGAGTACGCTGGTAAATGTCGCCTTTCGTTGCAAAGTATTTGTTGATCTCCTGTACGGCAAACACTACTGCAGGATTCTTCGGGTCGAGTGTCGTATCTGTAATTCCTCCAGGAATCTCGCTGAGAACCACACAGGGCAATAGACAAGCTATTAATAGAACTTTCATTCTCAGATTGTGAGTTTCCAAACTGTAATGTAGCAGAGTAAAAAAAAAGTTGTTTCCTTATGATATTCGACTAAGAGATATGTCAAACAGGAGTGCTATACAGAGCTCTGCCTGTAGTTCCTTGTTGGCTTCACGACACAATCTGAGGAGTTAAGTAGAGATTAAGATCATACTTTCTACGTCTTGTCTGTAATGATTCTCTCTCTGACGCGTGATTTATTTATAACGTCATTCTTCACGTCTGATATCTAACAATGTTGTTTTTATTTCTGATTCCTAGAGATTAGGGGTCACTGAGTACATTGTTCTGCTCTGGGTTGCTTCATGGTGCAATACTCATTAAAGTGGACATCCAAGATAAAGTGGTTCTGTTCTGACATTGTTTCATGGCTCAACACTCATCAATCAATGTCTTAGATAAGGTCTCAGATAAAGTGGTTCTGTTCTGGCATTGTACCATTGGCTCAACACTCATCAATCATTGTCTCAGATAAGGTCTCTGTCAGAGGCTGTTGGGCAAATTATGCCAAGTTATGAAACATATTTTTCATTTTAATCGTTCATTTTATTAGCTGTTTCTACTGTCTCTATAATCTACGAGGAGACTTCCATTAAGCAACCTGGCTTAGCTGATGCAACAAACTTGTTTACATGAGGGGTATGTGGGACAGATCGGGGGGTGAATGGAAGGTTGTTAGCCAGATATGAGACGCCCATATTTGGTCACTTGCGTTCCATACTGTGATGTAGCATTTATCCGCCGATTGGCCTCGATTCATTCATATATTCACCTGAATGAATCGAATTCGTCAGACACACCAATATTCGTATACAGTGCCCAATTGTCCAGGGGTAGAAGAGATCGCATAACCATGCATAACTTCACATAGTTGTAAATATAATTGGCTTCTCTAGACCACATATTTCTCACGCATAACTTTGATGTATTTCTATATTATAAATACTGTGTAAAATATTTATGTGGCTGCTAAATGACTAAATGGTTGTTATATTTTTCTCATGCAGAAGCTAAGTGGTGTTAGCGATTGTTACACTTGTAAAATGGTCAAGTAAAGTAACCACGTGTAAATAGCCATATTTCCGCTGATTAATTGTTATCACGGGAAAGCACTAACAATAGTTAACATGTGCTGTGTGAACCACAAGCTAAATTGTATTATAATGGAGAAAATATATTTTGTGAAGATAAATCATTTATTCATTTAAAGCTTTCAGTGGTTCGAATCTATGAATTAGCTAAAGCTAACTAGTGGAATGGTAAAGAGTAATCTATCGCTGTCGCCACAAAGCCCATAGAATTGTTTATTGTAACACGATACTGTAGGATGATATTATTCATTCACAGCCAGTCTGAGGTCTTGGTCCTAATCTAAGTCTGGAACTTGAGCCTGATAACCAGCAGTCCCAAAGACCAGGAACCATGGGGAACTCCAACTCGATATCTTCAATACTGGAGGCATTGTCCGCAGTCTACGTCAGGTGTGCCATAAAGCAACAAAGGGGGCCAGCTAGAAGATATTCACTGTGTGATGTCAGAACTGCACTGAACAAATGATGACAGCATGTTCAACTACTTCATAGACATTAAAGATATAAGTTTGCGTATTCCAATGAGGGACAGAACCAATAAACAGTGTGTATAAACTATTCGGGCAGTGTGATAGAAACTCTGTTAATCGTGATTCATAATTGTTCACTCTTTTTATTAGTTGAATTGTTATTAAATTTATTGTTATCTTACCTGTTGTTACATAATTGTTTGTAGCATCACTGGATAGCTAACTGGGGGCGAGCTGTAATAAAGGGATAAAAATTTATAAATCTTAATTTATAAATAAAGGGGGAGATAACATTATTTGATGACACTAAATGCTGTTGACCCTCTTCCACACTAAAACGGAAGATGAACTTACCACTAGACAACAAGCCATCTTAACCGCAATTGGTCTCCACAAGATTTTAAACAAGCACCTGACAAGACAACCGGAAAAAACTACATCAACAGACTGTGAAACACAGACAGACATCATCTGGAAACTGCCGCCGACAACAAAAAAACTGCTCTACACAGACGGACAAAGAAGAAACAAGACGGGCTTTTACCCAAACCCCGACCACCACCGTGGAAAAAAAGAAGACCCAAACTTCCACTACCACTTCAAGAAGCAGGGAGACACAAACTACGAACGACGTCGACGACAACAAGCCAAAGAAACACCAGGAAACAGACATGCAAAAAAAGACAGACATACGGAACTCGCAGTGGCCATCGCCGAACTAACTAACATACGAGTGGCTCCTGCACTCTCACCACTACTAGAGACACCACCAACGGCCGCTACAACAACCACACCGACCACGATGACAAGAGACCAAAGCAACCACACAGAACAAAGCTGCAAAACAAAACAACGATACCCACCACCAAGCATTAGACGACAACAACCACAGCAAAACAGGAACCACAACAACAACAACGCCACCACAACTGCCACCGTCGACAACATCGACAACAATGGCTAAGGCGCAGTGAGCATCAGTACATGCAGTGGGGTTTTTACAAGCACCCCATTGCAGACATTATCCAACTCATACTAGACCATCTATACTGGCCACCAACGCACATCTATATACAACCCTATGGACGCCGGGGACCACAGCAACATCAGATTCGACAACAGCAACAACAACAGCACCCAAACCACTAAGCAGAAAAGGGGGTGAACATCCTGGGCGCATATACACGCTGAGTACAGACTTGGTGTGTTTCTAGCCTGGGCTCTGTGAACACACACAAACACACACACACACACCGCCACCACAACAACAATGGCGACTTAATCAACGGACGATTGAAGCCTTCCTCCATCGTCCACACACGCCAACATGCAGCACAGTGATCAACACCAAGACACACACTACAACTACTCCAAACACAACCACCACCCCGCCCTCTCCAGAAACAAGTGAGGAGAGGAAGTTTTCCCCAGAGGCCCCCCAAAGTTGAGAATATCTCTGATAAAAGGCTTACTGCATCCTCTGGAGAAAAGTCAGCGAAAAATATTGAACCCTCTCTCTTGTTTAAATCATCGACTCCTGCATGTGACGGCATGTAACAGAAAGTTAGCAAGCTGTTCCATTCCATTCCGTTTGTCTTCCATTCCATTTTTGCTTTGCTGAGATGCAAGATTCAAGTTTGTCTCTGCTGATGTGCAAGCGTTGGTAAACTTCATCCCTTGCTGCCATCAAGCTTCACTTATCTCGACATTGTTTATGTCGACATTCGTATGAGTCGACTGTTGAAGTTCGAAGTTTTACTTCCACATTGACAACTGTTAACTGCCATTAGATTTTCTGAAGGTACTGAGATCCATGAGCAGGAGAAATTCTTGTTGGGACTCTAGGTAATATTCTAAGAGAAGTGTAGGATGCTGCGTGTGTGCTATGACATACCTGGAGAGTACGACAAACTGTACCTTCTGGAAAAAGATTCATAGACAACCAGTTGCACTTGCATGAAGAATCGGGTCCACTCAAGAAAGTCCAGTTACTGTGGGGAGCTGCTGCGAGGAGTATAAGGTTCAAAGACAGTTAGAGCTAACTTTCGTGTGGTCAGATGATCAGCAGAAATCTTTTAACACAGGGTGACGACTCAAGAAGCCAGCTCCAATGTTATCATTCCCTTTGATAGATTTGATCTGAAAGGAATAGGACTGCAGAAAGAGAGACATCTCATCAAGCGAGAGTTTGTGATGGCATATGCAGGTATGCAAGTGGATTGTGGTCAGTATCTAAGACAAATTCATGACCATAAAGATGTATCTAAAATTTCTCGACAGCCCTTACAATTGCTACTCATTTTAATTCTGAAATGGCGTAGATGTGCTCAGCTCCACTTAATTTCTAACTGGCATATGAAACAGGAACAAGTCCACCATTAGGGTCAGTTGAGTTTTGCAGTAATACTTCATCAATACCTACTGAGATGTCAACGCTACCTAGTTAAGGTTTCTGATTATTATTAAATAATTAATTGTCCATAACTAATTACAAGTGTTGAGAATCTTAATTTATGTTATTAATAATTCTCCAACTGACACCATTTGTTTCTCTCACTTGGAGGATATGTGGGCGCTGTAAACGTTTCCTCTTTACCACAACATTAAGACAATATTTACTGTCTCACACAATCTTTCCATAGGTAGAAAACATTTTACTAAAGGAGAAAGCAAATCCAATTTTAATTTATATTTCTCAAGCCCCCATCCACCCACTCTCTTCTCCAACATAAGGTTATTGGTATGTATAAGAAGGACAATAAATTAAAAAAATTAATTTATTAAATCAACAATCAAATATGAATATGACTTTCCGTCAATCATTGTGTTAAGTACGAATATGACAAATTTATTACGTCAGTTCCAGTGTTCGGTATAAATATGACAGTGTACATGATGACTTGTGTTCCACAATTATTACGTCAGTTACTAGCGTGTAGTATAAATATGAGATATTGCAAGCCTGCTTGTCTAGTAATGTCATTATAGCCCATTACAGACTGTAACAGTGTAGGAAGTTAGTACATATTAAAGGGAATAGCTCTTAATGTCTAACAGAAAACGTTTTAGTATTGGAGTTTTTTCAACTGAGTCACTGACTGAGGTAGTTTTGCGGCTTTGATTTCTGCCTGAACCAGTTCTGGCTACGACCTGCTGTTTCGGACCTTTACCATTTTTATTGGCAACATTCAGCCTCATTCTAAATCAGTTGTCAGTCACTCATCTTTAATCAGCAACTCTGTCTGGGAAGACGTCCTTTGTAAGTGTAAAAATGTTTTCGAATGTGTGGTGAGTGAAAGGGCCTTACTCCTTGCAGTATTAGATACAACGTCTAGAAGTGGCTTAAGGCTCATTTGTCGTGAATTTAGTCTGTAGAAGTGAAAATAATTTCTACTTTCCTAATTCTATTGTGATATTTGCATGTAAGTCTGAACAGGTGATAATAATTTCTACACTGATTGTGGTATTTGTAGTTTAAATCTGGATAAGTCAAGATAATTTCTAACGTCTTTTGATTTTTAAGATTAGCACAGATTATTTATATTAATTTATGAGTGTGAATGAGGTATTAAAATATTCAAAAGGGATGTATATGGGTATTTACAAGCTTGGATGTGTGCATTTGTGTGTATTAGTGAGTGTGTCAGTATGTGTCTGTGTGTGCGTGTGTGAATTATGGTTGCTTATACTTAAAAAGATTGTGTATTTTTATAATCGTGTCCTTTCATTCCTCTGGCTCAGCGAGTTATGTCGAATGAGTATCAACCTTTAACATACTGTTTTCGGTGGACAACACTCATTCTGTTTTCTAAGACTGTTTGAACACTATTTATTTCAACTAAAATACTTAAAGTCAAAAAGCAAGGTTTTAACAATATCATCAGAACTCAATTGGACTCTCATATTGTGCTATATTGTACCCCACCACAGCCCCCGCTCCTCTGAAATGCACATCACACATGGAATGAAGTTAGCACGAGAAAGATGTTAGGGTGTAGGCTGGGGTCATCCAAGCTTGCCACTGTACCACAAACTGGCATTTCTGGGTCTGAAAAGGAGCAGAGAAAAATAATTGTTAATAATTACAGGGGGTATGCTGACTGGAATAGAAGAGATACATAACTTATCCTAGAAATGAACTCTTTATTCACAAGTCATACTGCTGACATCACTAGAAGAGAATATATAGGAGCCGTTCTATAACATTGTTGGATTTTATTTCGGTTTCAAGTTTGACTCCCACTATCGCTGATTTCTCAAACAGGTCCCTGTGCCATGGGAGAGATTTGTGTTTTAAAAGAGACAGATAAGGTATTGCGTGTGGGGAGATTTGTGTTCTAAAGGAGAAAGATAAGGTATTGCGTGTGGGGAGATTTGTGTTTTAAAAGAGACAGATAAGGTATTGCGTGTGGGGAGATTTGTGTTCTAAAGGAGAAAGATAAGTTAATGCGTGTGGGGAGATTTGTGTTCTAAAGGAGAAAGATAAGTTAATGCGTGTGGGGAGATTTGTGTTCTAAAGGAGAAAGATAAGATCTTGCGTATGGGGAGATCGAAAGGTTGGTGTTGTTTGTGGTTGTTTTCGTTTATTTCTGGGTGCGATTTTGTCCAGATTCTAGTCTCTTTCGATTTTTAACTGCCAATTGATCATTATCTGTGAGACATATTAGCACACGAGACCTGAATTATCATCCCTTCCAATGACTATATGACAAGTCCACCATCTTGAGCAAGAAAGCATAAATTTGAATTAAATCGAATAAAATTATTTACTTTGTTAATGGCTCCAAACATGTCGAACAAACTCTTGACACATCAACTGCATATGAAGCATAAAGATTATTTTGTGCATTTTAAAATGCGACCGCACATGCCCGAGAGACTAATTTTACCTCTGATTTGAACGCTAACGTATGAGAGTGTGAATATATATATATAAAGACTGCTTACCATGCCTCCAACCCTGACCTTGCAGGCGTTCAGATGAGTAGCGGCACAGCGCGACACTTTACGACAGGATGTCTTCGCGAGTGGCACGGTATAGAAACGATATGTCACACCCGAGGTCACCTGTCAAATAAATCATTCAGACTAATTAAAACGTACAAAGTTAATTTGTGTGTGCGTGTGTGTGTGGTTATGCTTGTGGCAGTGTTGTGGTTTTGACAGCGCCTGATTGTAACAGAATATGTCGGTGGGTGTGGTGTTTTAGCTACGTCAGTAAAAACCCCAAAGAGCAGTTGCATGCAGATAGTGGACAGACGGTCACTACTGTGCGAGTCAAATTCATTTTCGATCAGTGGACTATGGATCACAATGGGAGCTAATTATTATAAAACAATTTTTAAATTGTAGGTCAACGACAATAAGTATACAACAACAAAAAGTAATTCGAATATGTATGTCAAGCCTAATAATTCTGCTTTCATCTATGACTACAAGTATACTCAAAAGACTGAACAGACCTACATGTATACTCAAAACTCACTATGCAGGCCTACATGCATACTCAAAACTCACTATGCAGGCCTACATGCATACTTAAAACTCACTATACAGGCCTACACGTATATGCATAAAAGAAGATATAGATCTAAATATATGTATACTCAACATCGATAGATATCTAAACGTATATTCATAAACGATTATATAATGCTGCACGTATCGTCATAACAACTATCAGGTCTTCACGTACACTCCAAATCGATCGTAATTGTCAACCTACAACACGCTATCCAAACTTCATTTACAACTCTTAAAGACAAACAGATGCTGCATCAACATGTCATTTCCTAGATACACCAAGGCTGGTAGGTCTAGTTTAAAGAAAAACTGCTACTGTACCGGAACACAACAGAAGCCGGCAGATGTGACTTTGAAAAGAACTTTTTAAAAAAATAATTAATTAATTAAATCTGACAATTATATATTAACGCCACCAACAAACAGCAAACTTTCCTCCTCCACGTACAACACCCAGCCACTCGGAAAATAAATAAATATTAATACATTGAAATTTCAGAAAGATTTTTTTTTGATATTTCTGTCATCCTACAGACCTGTGTTGTGTACTCAACGCTGGAAGTGTCACCCAGTTTTGAGAGAAACACTGCGTTGGACCTGTCGTTTAAGGCACAAACCGCGAAGTTCAAGGCATCGACCACTTCCTGGGGAGCAGTAGAGTAATTATGTCTCTCACTCTCGCCACCTACCAACTGACGACGCTGCCTAGCTGGGGCCGTCTTTGAGCATATGGGGCCGTCAGTTACAATAAGACGTTCAGCCGGGTCTTGGATCCATGCGTGGAACCACACGGTGACATTACAGTAGTCATCCTGAAGAAGGACAGGAGGGGTAGAAATAGGTTAGAACTGTAATTGGGAAAGTTAATGGAAATCGGTAAAATATTCTAGAAGATTCTGTAATGAGCGATATTATACATAAAAGCACAGTGCAAAGCAAACAACAAAACCCAAATATTGATCGAGTATCTTATTTATAATGTGATATTAAACAATCAATGGATGGATGGAGAGACGGATGGATTGGTGGATGGATGGATAGATTCATGTTTAATGTTTCCATTTAAAAATTAAATCTGTTAACCTTGACCTTTGATAATATTGGAACATCAAATCAATGAATTAAATTCCTTGTCAGCTGAGATGGGTCTTTTATGATGCAAAAATAGATCAGGTATATAAGCCCCCTTTTTGGTGACCTATTCATTTACTCATCAACATGGAATACATTTTGTATGCATATATTCACTTTATACATTTTCAAGCATATATTCATTCTTATTTATACAAGAAAACATTTAAATGCATGTATCTACACATTGACACCCCATACATTTTTTTGTTTTAGGAATCAAATGCATTAGGGGCAGTGGGCAGATGTTCACATTTGCACGAGATATAGTTGACCCTGCCCTCCATGAGTCCCATGCTGCCTTGCAGGTTAGGTTTTTGGATAACCAACGGCTAGGGTCTGACACACTACCTGATTGGGCATATGAACTTCCTCATTGAGGTCACTGCACAAGGTGGAGGAGTCCCAAGAAGGACTATGTGTCCCTGTCTGCTGATGTAAACATAGGGTGCTGACACACTACCTGATTAGGTGTATGAACTTCCTTACTGAGGTCACTGCCCAGGTCTGAGGAGTCTCAAGAAGGACTCAATGGCCATGTGTCCAGGACCAAAGTGAGCCACTAGTAATGTGGAGTTTGGGCTGTGGTCAACAGCCTAGAGAGTGATGGGCTCCAACATGTTCATTTGCCTAAGACACACCACATGAAATGATAACTTTACCTCAAACCATACTGGAGCGGTCGTCACCCGGAACAAGGACCGCGCTTTGTGTCTTGCACCAGGGCAGAGGTGTTAAGTGTGCTACTGGTGCGCCATCACCATCGAAACTCAATGCAAGAAACAACATCAGCATTGCTACGTGGAACATCAGAACTTTAAGAACGCTTGGAAAGGCAGAGGAAATGACACATGAAATGAACAGATACCATTGGACCATGCGAAGTACGAATCATCAAAAGAGGGTGGTCATAAACTATACTATTCTGACAGAGATGATAAACATGAACAATGTGTCGGATTTCTTGTCCACAAAAACATTGTGAACACTGTCATGAATTGTTGGCTAGTCTCCAGCAGGCTTATCAACATACCCTTGAGGGCAATCCCATTCAATATCAGCATTGTGCAAGCGTACACTCGAACTACAGACCATGATGATGAAGAAATAGAGAACTTTTATGACGAACTACAAGACGTCCTGGACCAGACTACAAAGAAAGCCATTCTTGTGGTTCAAGGAGACTGGAATGTTAAATAGGAGAGGATGCCATTGAGAACTGGAAAAGCACATGTTGACGCTATTGCAATACAGAGAGAAATGACAGAGGCTTAAGACTCCTGGAATTTGCCAGCTTTAATGATCTGAAGCTGATGAACACGTTTGGTCCATATAAAACATCCAGAAAATGGATAATAATCTGCAATAAGATTTGGTAGACAGGGGAATGGCCAACACCATGGACTTATTCACTCATAAAAACTCTCCCGAAAAAAGGCAATTTGCAGCAATGTCGGAAGTATCGTATGATAAGTCATGCTAAACAAAAACAAACAAAGTCATGCTAAAGATCATATTAAACTGACTGAAGACACAGGCAGAGGAAATCATAGTTGAAGAACAGGCAAGTTTCAGACCAGGGCGAAGTACAACTGAACATATTTTTAATCTGAGACTGCTATGTGAGAAGTACCTTCAGCACCAACAAGACCTTTATCATGTCTTTGTAGATTTTAAGAAGGCATTCGAAAGGGTGTGGCATGCAGCCCTTTGGTCCACCATGATGGTGTACTTCAATGCCAATCTGATCAAAATCATAGAAAGTCTTTACATCAAGGCCGCCAGCACAGTCTGCTTCAACGGCTAAATAGAAGATTGGTTCACGACGGCAGTCAGAGCCAGACAAGGCTGCTTACTTTCGCCTCTTCTCTTCAACATCTTCCTTGAAAGAATCATGACAGATGCTTTGAATGAACTGTCAGTATTGGAGGCAGAACAATAACAAACTTATGCTTTGCTGATGACATCGAGCCTTGCAGGAAATGAAGAGGAACTAGGTCAGTTGATGGAAAAAGTGGACAGGACATTTACTGCTTTTGGTATGGAAATCAGTGCAGAGAAGAACAAATTGATGACCAACAACACCAGTCGCATTGGCACTGACATCATGATTGGTGGTCAGAAATTGGAAATAGTTAATAAATTCAACTACTTATGAGCCATCGTGACAGTGGAGGAATCAAAAACTGAAATAATGTCCAGGATTGTGATGACAATAATAGCAATGGCAAGGCTGAAGACACTTTGGAAAGACAAACATCTTACTCAGCTCTAAGATCAGACTGGTGTTCTAGTTGGTTGTATCTGTGTTCTTATATTCCTGTGAGTCATGGACTCTCACAGTGGATCTCGAAAGGAGGGTACAAGCTACTGAAATGAGATGCTTTCGAAGGTATGGGCATGTCACACGATCAACAGGGATTGCCAAGACAATATTGCAAGGTACTGTGCAAGGGCGATGAAGGAGAGGAAGACAGAGGAAAAGTTGGGAGGATAACATCTCGGAATGGACAGAACTGAATCTGAGCAATACGGTAAGATTAGCAGAGAACAGAATGGAATAGAGGAAACTGGTTTTCAGGTCATCAGTGGTGCCCCAACGGTCGACAAGACTAAGGAATAGATAGATAGATAGATTAAAGCTATCAACAAAACACACATGTTGAATCTAGTATCTTATTCATAGTGAGCTATTAACGCTAACAAACAAAACACACATGTTGAGTCTAGTGTCATATTTGTAGTGTGTTATTAAAGCTAACAACACAACACACGTGTTGTATCTAGTGTCTTATTTATAGCGTGCTCATAGCAAATCACACATATTGAATCTAGAATCTTATTTATAGCGTGCTTTTAATAAAACACAAATGTTGTATCTAATTTCTTATTTATAGCGTGCTTATAACAAAACACTAATGTTGAATCTAGTATCTTATTTATAGCGTGCTTATAACAAAACACATATGTTGTATCTAATTTCTTATTTATAGCGTGCTTAAAATAAAACACTAATGTTGAATCTAGTATCTTATTTATAACAAATCACAAATGTTGAATCTAGAATCTTATTTATAACAAAACACTAATGTTGAATCTAGAATCTTATTTATAACAAAATACAAATGTTGAATCTAGAATCTTATTTATAACAAAACACAAATGTTGAATCTAGAATCTTATATTAAACAAGACACTAATGTTGAATCTAGAATCTTATTTATAACAAAACACTAATGTTGAATCTAGAATCTTATTTATAACAAAACACTAATGTTGAACCTAGAATCTTATTTATAACAAAACACTAATGTTGAATCTAGAATCTTATTTATAACAAAACACTAATGTTGAATCTAGAATCTTATTTAACAAAACACTAATGTTAAATCTAATTTCTTATTTATAGTGTTGTAAGTGACGTAAGATAACAGCTGTCGTCTGCATGCGTAATAAAATGGCTGCCAGGCATTGATCGCTGGTTCCAAATTCTAAACATACGTCTTATATTTACAGTGATCCTAATGCTCAATAAATCAAGTTTCATTTCTTTCCTTTACTTTCAAAAATAATTTTAGAGACTTTTAAAGTATTTGGTTCTGAAGACATAACCAAATGCAATATTTTTTTTTTAAAAAAACCTCGCAAAGTATGTAACATAGAGATATGCTATCACGTTTAGTTAGCTATTCACTAGCAATCATATTTACGAATATTTATTGCATATATGTAATTATCCTGGTCTCCAAGTTTTATACCAAAATAAGCATGGTAAGCACGCTTTATAAAACCTGTATTCCTCTTATGAACAACAGTGTATTCGCCGATAAACATCGGGTTTATTTCTGCAATGTCTTCTGCCAATTCCATTTCATTACCTAAAGAATATGTAACCTCTTCATAATTATGTAAAACAAATTATAATATAAGTAAGATTTTTACTCAGAAAATACTCTTACATGTAAAAAAAAAAAAATCATGTGGCAATAGATCATAAGGTTGATCAAAAATAGATCAATAAGTTGACCTGATTGAACAAAACCGATGTAATTTTTGGATCCAGCATAATAAAACTGTCCTAAATCCGTCAAAAAAAGATTTAAACAAATTATTTGATGTTGCCCTGATGTATTCACAAAGTGCTTAGCCTGTTGCCAAGTAAATAACGCCGCGTCAAAATTTGCAAATAATGATATGTTCACAAAATGCTTGGCCTCTTGCCAACTAGACCACGCCCTCTCTAAGTATGCAGGTAATGATCTCTATACACCGTACACGAGTGAAAACATGAAGACGTGATGGGGGGGGGGGGGGGGTAAGTGTATGTGTGTGTTGTTCAATAACGTTACAAATCTTCGTTTTGTCATTTGATATATACAGCGTGAATTTATTTACATATAGTAACCACATCTACATATTTTGACTCTACAAACACATTATCTGCATAAAAAGCTAACTTCATTTGAAATATATATATACTATAAATAATACAGTAATCCAACAGCTGTTGTATAAGAATGTATAATATAGTAATACAACAACTGTTGTACAGAATGCAGCGAAATTAATACCGTTGGAGCTCCGGTGAGATGAAGAGTTAGATACAGTTTTAGTCCAGCAACGACCTGTAGTCATTAAAAAAAAAAAAGTAAACATATTACACGGATTGCAATCATTAAGAATAGTAAACATATTACACGACCTGTAATCATTAACGAAACAAATATATTGCATTATCTGTGATCATTAAGAAGTAAACATATTTCACACCTATAATCAATCAGAAATTAACATATTATATGACATAGATAGATAGATAGATAGATAGATAGATAGAAATGTATACTGGTAGAATTTTTATTTAGTATATTGGCCACCAGCCAGATCGCTTTTACACTGATTACTATATCTATACTTTATCCTAACAGTGAATATTTTTTCCTTTTTATTTTTGCTGTAATAACTATTTATCCTCCTATCTAAGCTATCAATTTTCTTAATCTTTCACTATTGAGAACAGATATGAGAATTTCTTTACTAATCTAAATAATGTAAATTCTAGCATCATCCAATTTTACAGATTTTATTTATATTTTAATTTAAAGAATAAGCCCGTAATTATATTGGTCTGTGTGTGCGATGTACTGTAAGACTTGGATATACTGCATTACATTAAAGTACTGATTACACTGTGTGTGCAGTGTATTGTATGACTTGGACATATTGCATCTCAGTTGAGAAGTGATTACAACTACGTATTGTGTGACCTAGACTTGCTACAGTCGCTAAGGTATTGCTTTATGGCCATGACACATACCGCGGCCCACTAAATTACTGCTTACATTATATATTCAGCATTTTAAGTGGAGTTGGATATTGTGCCAGAATTTACACATGTCAACTGCGATTTATCAAAAGAATTTTAAGGCTGTAATCATTTTTTGTAGATATTGTTTAAGCAAATTAGTTCCTTCTTTTCCTGTAAATACATAAAGAAAATTGCACATCACTATTTTAAATTGTGTTCAGTACTCTACACTCTCAATATACAGACGATCTCATATAGATAAACAAACTGATACATGAACTGTCTTGTTGCACTCCCAATACGTAAGTTTTAAACATGATTTCTTAGGATAACTTTATCACGACATCGGGATATATCCAAAAAGTATATCAGTTGTAAACTAACATCGATATTGGGCAATATCCAACAAATGTATCAGGTCAAAACCCTAGCATTGATATTGGGCAATATCCATCTAGTATATCATGTTGTGTCTAACATCTGTGTCACTACCAGACGGTAGAGAGAGAACAAAATATGTAACAATCAATGACTCAGTTTACATCGCGTTTCTATATCAAATAGAAAAGACCGACTATACCTGTGACCTAGCACGGACGACCTCAACTAGAGTTCGCTGATCTGTGTCGCCATTAGTTGCAAAGTAGTCGTTGATTGCCTGTACGGCAAACACTACTGATTCATCCGTTGGGGCGACCTTCGTTTCTGTAATTCCTCCAGAAATCTGGCTGAGAACCACACAGGGCAATAGACAAGCTACTAACAGAACTTTCATTCTCAGACTTAGTCTCCAAACAGTAATGTAGCAGTGGGGGGAAAGGTTATTTCCTTACTGATATTCGACTAAGAGACACTTGTCAAACACTGACAACAGGGCTTTTATACACAGCTGTGCCAGTTAGTTCCTTGTCGCTGGCTTGCTCGACAACATCTTAAGATGTAGGTTGAGATTAAGATCAGATGTCTTACATTTTATAATGAATCAGCCTGGTACGTGATTTAAATATGAAGGGTGTCTACCATTTTCCCATTTATTCTCAATGACTTCTTATTCTCGATCGATTTTTGAACAAGGGTCAGAGAGTACATTAAAACATACCATACAACATTTGTCACTGGCACTTCTGGTCTGATCTGTGTGACCAACTAAAACTGTTTAAATTGGCCTGACCAGTGTGACCCAACTAAATCTGTTTAAATTGGCCTGATAAGTGTGAAACAAATAAAACCGTTTACAGTGGTCTGACCAGTGTGACCTAACTAAAGCCATTTAAATTGGCTTGACCAGCGTGACCCAGCTAAAGCCGTTTAAATTGGTCTGACCAGTGTGAACCACCATAAGCAGTTTAAATCGGCAGAAACAAATCATTTTTAAGGTGACACAACTAAAGCAGTTTAAATTGACTTAACATTTCTGGTTTAATGTGACCCAACTTAAGCAAGCTTAATCTGTCCTAATTCAACCAGGTTTAATGTTGCCTAACTATAAACATGTTTAATGTTGCCTAACTATAAACATGTTTAATGTTACCTAACTAAATCAGATCTAATGTGGCCTAACTAAATCAGGTTTAATCTGGCTAAACTAAATCAGGTTTAATCTGGCTAAAACTAAATCAGATTTTACCTGGCCTAACGAAATCAGGTGTACTGAGCACTAAGTCAGATTTAGCATCACCCGACTAAAACAGGTTCAGTGGTTTAACTAAATTAACCTTAATATGGCCTAAGTAAATCAGGTTTAATCTCCGGCTTGTATCCTTTTGCTCAATAAATGAAAATGTACAAATAGCCATATTTTATATTTTTTGTTCAATTACAAATCACGTGTTAAAGTCTAAATGTAACTATTATGTGATTAGCAGAGCTAATGAGATGCAAAGTAATTATCCTAATAGATTTATTGGAGGGATACTTGAAGAGCAGACGGTAGGAAACTGGTCTCTTGCTCAAGTACCGAGGATCAATCCCAGATTGGAGTAGATACCTCATCGCGATCCTTGGCCACCCCCTTGCTTAATCTAGTCATTCTAGTGTGTTTGGACCCTAGTCTCTTTTATGCGATAATAAATCGAGGTCCTTACACAAAGGGCCGCGTACACTAAAGATTCTTTTGGCAGTTAAAACTTAACTTACGAAAGACGCGAAACAAACATGAAAATCCATATCAAACAAAATAGCAGTTCTATTAGTACTAGAAGATTTCTTAATATTAGCAGGTCTATTAGAACTCTAGTAAGAAAAATAATGTCATGTTCATAAATAAGTGACCTCTAAGTCATCATTCAAAAGATCATATCCACTGACACCGTGGAGATTTTAATTTAACTTAAGGGAATGCCCTAAGCAATGGTGATCATGACTCATGTAAATGGAAATGAATAAATGCACTTGATCACTTATGGATGACATCACCTGTTTGCTCCTGGTAATTTCAATCTTTGTTTTATTTTAAATAGTTTAACAAAGGCGCGTAACAAAAACTGAAGTCATAAAGAAGAGTTATATTTTACTGCGTTTTACTACAGATGGGTGACAAAGGCTGTCATGACAGAACCGTGATAAAAACTGTCAAGGAAGAACTGTGACAAAGACTGTCATGGCAGAACTGTGATAAAAACTGTCAACGAAGAACTGTGGCAGAGACTGTCATAGAAAACACTAAAAGACTGTAATGGCAGGCTTGCCTTAATTGAAACGAACAATTCGCTTAATAAATTATGTTTAGTGAGACATAAAACAGAAATAAAACAGTGTGAGTCCAATGGTTTTCGTGTATTGTAGTTAATATATACTTTATTCATAAAATTACCTTAGGGTTCCTGATTATTACTACCACAAGAAAGCTAGACAATGGCTACTGGCTTAGGTAGATAGATAGATAGATAGGTAGAGAGAGAGAGAGACAGACAGACAGACAGACAGACAGACAGACAGAAAGTCAGATAGAGAGAGAGAGAGAGAGAGAGAGAGAGAGAGAGACTTTCGTTAATAAGGATTTAAACGGTAACGGTATTACTATCAAATACCTGCTATAGTACAACTTAAGTAGGTGTTTTATAAAAATACGTTTCCTTCGTGAAACTGGACTGATACTAATGACGTATATTTTTTAAATCTGAAAAACCGACGTATAAGGATAGGATAGCTTGCACAGTAAACAGAAAAGTTTATTTTCGATGTATGTCCTGTTCGTGTAAATATGTACATGTACTTTGAAAGTCGCTTTCTTTACCAAATAGGTTACAGTTCCCTGTCTTACATATTTGCACTAACAGCAAATTTATTTCTTCCTTTCTTTCAATTTTTACGTTTTCCTGTTGCAAAAATGTTGGTAATTTGTCATATTGATGATATCGGTAACATTGGTTTTTAGCAGAGAGAGCTCTTAATTATGCGAGCAAACATGTCTGGAGTACCGTGTTAACTTCAATAATCAGCCGCACAGAGCCTTTCACAGAAACAATCAACAAGGACTAACGATAGCTGGCTGTCAGAATTAAATGTCACAAACAATCAGTTGTCGTCCACGTGAATACCGGGCGTTTAATCACGACCAAAGTGTTCTTTCAAATTAAATACTTTGCGGTGAATGTCAGGCCAGCGAGAGGCAGTTGAGTTCCAAAGACTTCACGTTTCCTCGTAAATATCACAGTTTATTTTCCAAAAAGTAGAAAATAATGACTATACAAAAGTTTGTCTTTAGTGAGTGAGTTTATTTATTTTTTGCTTGTTTTCTGAATGTTTCTTCTTTCCTTCATTTTTCTTTTCTTTTGATGTATACTTGCGGATTGGGTTTGGGGTGTCAATGTCCGGTTCCATTTAACGACCCTCTCCTAATTTAGGTTCTTGTTATCGATATTTGTGTATTGGATAATTCCTAACAGTGACAGCTAGATGTCTTAACTTCTCTTCCACTCAAATGCCACATTGTTCATGACACTTAGCCAGACAAGTCAGGTGACTTACTGCAATTGATAACGTTATCTCCCCTTGTATTTATAGATTAATGATTATTGATCCTTTATCCTTTTAATCCGGCTTGGCCCCCAATCAATCGCATTCCTTTTTGGTCGAGTATAATTATAAATGATGATATAACCATAGGAGAAATAACAATAAATTTAATAACAATAAAATTGTTAAAATTAAATTTGAAAACAAACAAATGAACAATTCTATTTCTGCAACTAACAGTACAGAATGATATCGTGCATTCCGATAAGTCAATTTATTATCCACACAATGACAGTCTGTTTCTGATTGGTTCTAGAACTTATCTTTCTATTATTGTCCAGCTGGACACTGTACGTTGTCGTTCATCTGATGCACGCTGACATCACGTGACAGCCTTGGCAGTCTCTCACAGTTCAGACAGGCAATGACAAATGGCTCCGACATGGACACTCGCTCATTCAGCAGTTTGCTCTGGGCTCCATGTCTTGTAAGACTGGATTCCAACCATCAAGTATAGCGTTAGCAGTTGGTTTTAGAGTTTGAGAGTTAAACTCAAGACTGGCTGTAATAAATAATGTTATCCTGTTACAGCCTCATGTGGTAATAGTAATTCTATGGGCTTTGTGGTGGCAGTGATAATCACTCTTTACAGTTCCACTAATTAGCTTTAGCTAATTCATAGTTTAAATTACATGAACATTTCAAATGTATAAAATCCTTACAATATATATTTCCTTCATTACAATACAGTTACAGTTATAATGTAATTTAGCTAGTGACTCTCACAACGCCTGTAAACTTGTTAACTCTCCTGTGATAACAATTAATCAACACAAATATGACTGCATACACATGGTAATTCTCTCCATCATTTTACAAGAGTAACACCGCTAACACCATATAGCTTACATTACATAATACATTAGTTTTTAGCATCATCAAAATCACAAGAATATTCTATACAGCATTCATACTACAAAATACATGATATATCAATTTTCACATGAAAAATATGGTCTAGGAAAAGTATATTACCACTATGTGTTCTTTAGGCGCAGTCAACGGTGGATGCAATTTGCTAATTCACCCTTGGTAGTGGGCACTGTGTGTTACGGGGCGTCTTGGGTCCGGTTCATTCAGGCAGTATAGGAATGGACATCAGGTCAGTTAATGATTTAGCACTATGTCATTGCCCAGTACACAAATGACCATACGTGGGTAGTTAGTATCCGGTCTTCAGCATGTCCTTCACCTGTGACCTAACTTACATTCCCTGAACGCATAAACAAGTATTTCCTCAGCCTTAAGCTTAATCCCTTAACGGAATTTTTCACAACAAATACTCAAGACAGGGGAAAACCTGTTAATATAAAGAACAATTTAATGATAATAAAATGTTTGTTAAAAATACATAAATTGTTTTAATACATACTCACAGGGGGAGAGAAAATATTTGTTGTTTGAGTGATTTTGTAGATTGTTTGGGTTTTTTTTATTGCTGCAGAAAACAAAGCATCAGAAAAACACACTGGGTAGCAAAATACACTGGGTAGAAAAACACACTGGGTTGCAACACATTGGGTAGCAAAATACGCTGGGTAACGAAACATACTGGGTAGCAGCATATACTGTGTTGTAACACACGGTAGCAAAATACACTAAATTAAGTACGAGAGTTAAAAGGACACCAAGACTGAAGTTGAATAAATAAAACATTGCTAGCCTCAACGTAAGATACATACTAAAACTAGTTGTTTTTATTTCATGAAAAAAACAAAAATTTCTAGCCTCGACGTAAGATACATACTAAAACTGTTTGTTATTATTTCATTAAAATATCACGAGAAATAAAACAGATGTAGCTACTTCTGCACTAAATAGTGCGTGTTTGTGTGTGTGTACGTGCACCATACATGGTGTGAGAGAGTGTAAGTGTGAGTGAATGTGAGAGAAAGAGAGATTTTTTTTTAAGACAACGAGAGAGTGTATGAAAGAGAGAGGAAGAGAGGGGAAGAAAGATTGTGTGTGTTTGAGAAAGAATAAGAGGTTGTACGAGAGAGAGAGAGAGAGCGAAAGAGATTGTGCGAGAGTGAGGGTATGTATGAGAGAGTGGGAGAAAACAGGGTGTGAAAGGGTTTGTGAGGGGGGGGGGGTTGTGTGAGAGAGAGAAAGAGGGTTTGTGTGTGAGAGAGAAAGAGAGGGTATGTGTGAGAGAGAAAGAGAGGGTTTGTGTGAGAGAGAGTGTGTGTATGAGAGAGAGAAAGAGAGGGTTTGTGTGTGAGAGAGAGAAAGAGAGGGTTTGTGTGTGAGAGAGAGAAAGAGAGGGTTTGTGTGTGAGAGAGAGAGAGTGTGTGTATGAGAGAGAAAGAGAGGGTTTGTGTGATGGAAAAGTAATGGTGGGACAATTCAATTTGTTTCTATTCTAAACATCTATACCATTTGACTTAGCAGTGAAAATCTGTTCAGACTTTCTGCAAACCAACACTCTATGTGAAAGAGATTCAAGGAATTAAAAATAAAGAATTAAAAAAAACTAAGAAAGAATAGCTACGAACGTGAATTATAATATACATTATGTGTACAAGATCAGTGTCACGGGGGAAAAAAGGGGGGAGTAATCATAAAAATTTATTTTTTATTTTACCTTATTACCTCCCTTTATCAGTCGTGCTATGTGTCAGCTGATTGATGAGTGAAAGTGGCGTGATGCATGCACTGTCAGTAAGTTTGCAGGTATGATTGCTTATTTTTTATTTATAACATTTTTATTTGATTTGTTTGTTTGTTTATTTTTATTAGGTGATAACAATTAAATTAGTAATAGGTAGGTAGTATATATATTTGTTAAATGTTCATTAAATAGAAATTTAGCTAGGGATTATTAGTCAGTGCACCACTAAATGAATGCGCCAATGACAATAGGCATCCATTATTTCATGTGCCTTTTCTTTCTAAAAGGCCGTGGAAGTCTTGGGTTTTATATATATGAGAATTACAGGGACTTTATTAGTCAGTGTTGAGTGAGAGTGTAGGCGCACAGAGCAACAGTAGGAGCTAAAGAAAGCTTAGACGTTTTTTTTTTGTTGTCACGCTCTGGCACCGTCCCTTTTGCCTATTTTTATAATTAGCAAATAAGGACTACAGGAGTACTCACCCTTCATTGGCACACTTCCATGCATTGAAGTATCTTCATGGGATAGGACCAGCCAGCCTCTACCCACCCAGCCACATGGCAGGCACCCTCCCTAGATTGTCTGCAGAAACCAGTATCATGTTACAGACTGGGGATTCTGGGACAAGTCTGGACAGGGCACTCTTCACTTACGCTCACTGACATTTCTCCACTCTTTTCAGTGCGGGGGACCATTCTTGCTGTTCAGCAAGGGAGGCAAGTCTATGAGGCCTGACAGCTCTTCAGCGTCAACTCGTGATTGTGTATATGTACTACGTACATTATCTGAAGGGGCCAAGTTATCACCCGTGATTTCTTTGCCAGTGTAACCACATATTTCTTCATGCAGGCATGCGTGCTTTTCGACATTTGACATTAGTAAGTAGGATAGATTTAGTTAGTGGTGCATTCATTTAGGTAGGTAAGTTAGATTAGTTTATTAATTATTTAGTCTATGAACTCTATTGACAATACTTTATAAAGACATTCTTTTTGCATAAACATTGAAGTTGAATATTTATAATTATTGGACATTTATTGTGGATTGGGCTTACACCCCAAATATTTAACCAGTATAATATAAACATTTTTCATAAACAATTAGTTAAGCTGTTGATTGGGGTATTTTTTACCATAAATATTTTATAGACATTTATTAACTTTGGGTTTACACCCATCATTCTGATTTTTATAAATAGTATAAATCATCTTGGGTCTACACCCTGTTGTGTAAAGCTCAGGGTAGTCCCTTTTGCGGTCATCACTGCTTCTTTTGGTATGTACCATATATTGGCTGTATTTGGGTCATAAATCCGTGTATTATTTGATAGGATCATTGCGGTCTTCACCACTAGATATATTATTGAATTTGTTTGTTATTTTATTTTATTTTTATCATATCCATTGATTTGGTCACCCACCCCATGAATGTTGCCAAGTGGGTGTTTTTTCTGAATGAATGGCTAGCACCATATGAGAGAGTAGCCCATTTCTTCCCTTTTTTACTCTTCATCAAGAGTTGAGTTTTCTCTCTCTCTGTTGTGAAAGTGCATTGGTACGGTTGTTTGTTTGTTCTTTCCGTTCATCCCTCACAATACATTCATTTCGCATTCATACATACACGCTGACTTTCACACTTTACCCCACATGCAGAATAAATATATTTCCCCACAAGAACATACGTGGTATCTGCATGTGAGAGTGATTATTTTAACACCTTAAATCATTCAATGTGATCTCAGCAAGTCGCAGTATCTGACACACACACACCCCTTTGACTGAGAAGGAGAGAGAGGCCAGTGACAATCAGCAACAACCACAACAACAATGACGACCTGCAATGGAATATGTTGCTTATTGAAAAATTATGTTATAGTATGTTTTTCTTATCGCCAGGTAAAACTATAATCAGCATACCAAAATGTGTTTTAATTATATATAAATACCATGGAAATCCTATATGTTAGTATGCCAAAATTGTTATTTTAAGGATGGAGGGAAGGCCCAAACCTGTGGTTCATAGCATTTGTCATTGTAATTAATTAATCGTCAGTTTAAACAGAAGATCATTGGGAATTAATGTCATTTGGTAGTTATCTTTGAACCTAAATGACATTAGTTCTCAATGATCTTCATAATTTAGGCTCAAAAGAACTACAGTTATTTGAACTCAAAAGGGAACTACAGTTATTTAGACTCAAAAGAACTACAGTCATTTGAACTCGAAATGGAACTACAGTCTCAAAGATAACTACAGTCATTTACACTCAAAGGGAACTACAGTTATTTAGACTCAAAAGGAACTACAGTTATTTAGACTCAAAGATAAGTACAGTCCTTTAGACTCAAAAGGAACTACAGTTATTTAGACTGAAAGGTAACTACAGTCATTTAGACTCAAAAGGAAAGCTGTTTGGAATAAGTGGTATTCAGGCAATAAACACCAATTCTCATTTAATGCACCCTGTCAATTTGGTCATCACAATAAGATTACTATGGGACTGTTGCTCCCACAACCTTTGACCATTACATAATTATGGCAGGTTCAGATTATGAAGATCACTATGGGTGTACAAACTTTCAGTAATATATTAAGGGCGGGAAGACAGGAAACATTTTACGTTGTTAAGAAAACCAGATATATAATGAATGGCTTCATCCTGGTTTACAATGGTGTTACCAGTGCAAGAATAAGAACTAACCACACAGTATACCGCGAAACAATATTTACTACAGCCTAAATGTAATCGTCAGAATGAGACTGTGAATAACAATGAATCCACAAAGCAAATACGTGACAGCAGTGCAACATGGATACAACGATAGAGTGCTATTTATAGCCAGCATTGCAGCACTCCTCTCTTCCTCCATATGCGCTTGACTGTTTTCTTATTTTTAGGGCTAGTGTCAAGTTCTCATGACTATTTTCTTACTTTTAGAGCAAGTGTCAAGTTCTCATAACTATTTTCTTACTTTTAGAGCTAGTGTCAAGTTCCCATGACTATTTTCTTACTTTTAGAGCTAGTGTCAAGTTCGCTGTGAGGATATTGAGAAGTTATTAGTCTATCCTTTATTAGTTTTACAGATAGAGACAAGTTCGCTTTTCATATAGTGAAAAGTTATTCAGTGCTGTCCAGCCCTTTGGGCCATGGGCTACATGTAGCCTTTGGGCCCCTTCTAAGTGGCCCGCCAGAGCTCTCACCATATTTTTAAATCTTCCAGTTACGCAAAATCTTGTCATAAAACTTAAACATTTTATTTAATTTTTTCAATAATTATTACATTAATTCTAAGTTTATTTGAAAATGTATTGTTAATTTTAAATATTGCACAAAATAATAGTTTCTAAAAATTTCCAAAAATGTTGTCTTAAAGTATTTTAATGACCGTACTTACTTCCTAGGAGTCACTACCGGAAGCAGATGTTTTGACGTCGCTGTGCAGACGTCATTGTTAGTGAGTTCAGTTTAAAGTTTTGTATTTAAAAAAGTAATAATTTTGTAAATTTTAATTTTATTCTTTCTGTAAAATTGACAAGCATATCAATTAAAACAGACAACACAGAGGCCTCAGCCTATGGACAGTTTGAACCAGTCAACAGAAAGCAGAAAGTTAAAGAAGAAAACCTTATGTTTAATCCGTCGTGGGAACTTGGAATTTTTGTTCACAATGCCGGGTGATAAGCCTGTGTGCTTGCTCTGCCAGAATTCCGTAGCTTTTTTGAAAAAGCCAATCTGCAGAGACACTTCACTTCCATGCATAACAATTTTGAGAAAAATTATCCAGTTGGTTCTAAAGTGAGGGAAGACAAAGTAAATTCTCTAAAACGAAATCTACACGTCCAGCAAAATAGTTTTCGACGACAAATGAGTGCAAGTGACTGTATTACTGAGGCATCCTTGAAACTTAGCTGGGTTTTAGCAAAAAACCAGAAACCATATTCAGATGGCGAAACTTTTAAAGAATGTGCCGATTCTTTCTTTGCTGAGTTCAAGAACAACGATGAAATCGAAAAGCAAATTTAAGATCTTCATTTATCTCATCAGACCATGGCAAGATGAGTTTCAATGCTATAGTAATATATTTGATGAATGCCTCTGGTTTTAGTTTAGCCTTGGATGAATCATATGATGTACCTGATACAGAACAACTAATAATATGGGTTAGATTCGATGCAGGTGATACATTTAAAGAATACCTGTTGACACTGATACTGCTCAAAGATACAACCCGAGGGGAAGACCTTTATCAAGCACTCAAAGAAAAATTACATTGACATTAAGAAGCTAATTTCAGTTACCATGGATGGTGCCCCAGCAATGGTAGTAAAGAGGATTGGATTGATTGGCTTGTTAAAGGAAGATAGTGATTTTCCAGATTTCCATGCATAATTCACCAGCAGGCACTTTGCTCAAAAAATGAAAAACAATGAACTGAAAAGTGTCATGGATGTTGTTGTAAAAATTGTGAACTTCATTTAGGCAAAATCCCTTCATAAATGACGTTTCTGTCAGTATCATGGTTGCAAATATGCAGGTACTGGGAGGAGATGAAAGTGCAGTGCAGCTCAAAATAATTGAAATGTAGCATAATACGTCTCTTGGAGACAAACGCAAGGATACGATACCAACTGATTTTTGGATGAAATATGTGTCTTGTGATGAGTTTGCACACGTCTAAATGCTGCAAAAAAAAAACTTTTGACCATGTTTGGAAGCACTTACGTTTGTTTTGAAGCAGGATTTTCTGTAATGACCACCATCAAGTCAAAGAAATGAAATTCTTAACTGTAACTCAGTACCAGCCACAAATAACAAAAATTGCTAATTTAATTCAGACTCAGATTTCGCACTGAAGATGTAACTTGAGGCTAAATAAATTGATAAGTTGGAATATTGGTCTCAAAACATACACAAATTATACTCTTAGTGATAATAAACAACTTTAGATTAACATCAGATACTAAAGAGATCAACAATAAAAGCACCAAAAGTCTCATAGAAAATATAATAACAGACAGAAAAAATTCAATACTCATATTCCTTGACATCTCAAAATCTTTTGTCACCACATTGCTTGAAACAATACTCTTTAAAGCTTTACATCTTGGAATATCAGGAAACATTACAATTACATAAAATTTCTTTTCAGAAAGAACACTCAAGTCAAACTAAATAAGGCAATCTCAACAACAAAAACAACAATAATGACACACCATAAGGTAGTGCCCTGAATCCTACACTATTCAACATTAATCATGTGATTTAGACATTGTGTATTATCCGCCCACCTTCTGAGATGTCAGAAAGCTTAAATAATAAGTCAGAGAAACCAACATTAGACTGCCTTTTGGACCCATAGTGTAAATCAGAGAAACCAACATTAGATTTGCCGTTTGGACCCACCGCCAACATCTCCTGTAGTGAGTGACTCTCCTATAGTATGTCTCTCAGACTGAATAAAATTATAACTTTGTGGACTTGTGGGAAAAGCTGGATTTTATAATTCAGCAATTTATTCCCAGCAAAATGATAATATCTGGTTTCTCTAGCTAATTATTAAAAAGAATCATTTCTTCATTGTGCAATTTATTTATATAACTATCATTTAGTATTCGTAAATTTTCCTCAGGATTGCTGAGCGAGACTCAGTGAGAGAGTTTTTTTTTCATTTTTCTTTCATTTATAAAATTTATTGTCTGAATGAGTGAACAAGACGTCACTTAAACCTACGATTGTAAACAATGTGTAAATGAAGGAGTACTATTTTCTCTCCAATCTGACACCTTTTGCAAGGGGATACCAGCCAGGTAAAGACAATTGTGAACCACATTCAGTCACCGTATCTACATTTTTGCTTTGTCAGCATAAAAGACGCCATAAAGATACCTTCTTTCACCTAAACCAAAGAACGACCATACGTTGACGCTTGTAAACAACCGATGACCGGTTTACTTCTGGCCATCAGTGAAAGATAGTCACAAAAGAAAGGCACTCAAAAAGACATTGCTCATGCTTGCACTAGAATCCTTTAATTCTGATGACGATGAGCTGTGCGTTATTCTAATCCACCTGGATATTTTATCTTGTTTATTTTTAATTCACATGATTTATTTTTTTCTTTATTAAATTTCCTTTAAAGTTATAAATATTGATTATGTTTCTCATCCTGACATTTTCATTCTGGGAGTTAGAGTTAGATTAAATATTATATTTTTTAGCAAAAGGCTAGATAGACGTTGTGTGACGTGTCATTCATTGTCCGTCTCTTGTATTTGTTTCCTGAGTTACTGTGACCCGGAAACCAGATTAAGTTTTCCAGCAATCAAGGAAAGAATTAATTAAACAGCATTTTATTCTCTAATCGTCTTTCCCTCTTCCTGCATTTAAACCTACTAGAAAGACAGAACAATCAAGCATTAAAATTATGGGCAAATAGAATACATGGTCACACATTACCTATAAACACACACTATCTACAAACACACACTACCTACAAACACACACTACCTATTAACACACACTACCTACAAACACACACTAACTACAAACACACACTACCTACAAACAAACACTACCTATAAACACACACTATCTATAAACCCACACTACCTACAAACACACATACCGATAAACACACACTACCTATAAACCCACACTGCCTACAAACACACACTACCTATAAACACACACATAGAAATCACAAAATCGGACGTAAGAGTATACCCAAGCAAAATGGCCAGATAAATAAAACATATCAAATGGGCAGACCACAGACTACCAGCTAACCAACCAACTAACGAAAAGCTTATTAAAATGCACAAATTAAACTTACTCAAAACGGAACACACACACACACACACACACACACACGCCTTCTAACAGGAAAGTACTAGCTAGTCGTCTATGAAACAAGATAAAGGTCCCTTGTCAATGAAAGTTGGGACTGGCTACAGAATCGACCCTAGCGTGATTGGTGGAATATAGAAAACAGGTGGATATTTTCCCTAGGAAACTTAAATAGTACGTACTCTAAAAATAGGCCTGCCTGATCCTATACTCATCCGCCATATTTGTGTGCGTACATCCAGGCCAGCATGAGTACAGACTTGCGGCATCCTGATGACAATGGAATGCTGTCGGTCTTATCAGCGGCATGCGAATTCCATTTTTGTCAGAGTTTAAGAACACTCCAAGAGTCATTGCTTACATCCAACGCTTATGAGTTTTGAAATCTATAATAAACATTTCATCTAGAGGTTTCATTACATGCAATTCTTATGAGTTTTGAAATCTATAATAAACATTTCATCTAGAGGTTTCATTACATGCAATTCTTATGAGTTTTGAAATCTATAATAAACATTTCATCTAGAGGTTTCATTACATGCAATTCTTATGAGTTTTGAAATCTATAATAAACATTTCAGTCCGAATTTATCTAGAGGTTTCATTTCTATTTTTAATCAATTGTTTCATTATTATTAACTTCTCTTGTTAAATTTGAATACTGACTCTTTCTCCGTCTATATTTATATACGTCGCAGGGACTTCATACAAAAAGGGAATTGGTGGGTGGGTGGGCTTAGGAGCTGTATTTAGATATTATGTTTCTAACATATGGCTAGGCATTCGTGACGTGTCATTTTTCTTTGTGTCTTGTACCCGTGTTTAAGAAAGGTGCATGCTTATTACTGAAAGTAAGGGTTAAACTTTCAGTAAGAACAGAGGAATTAATTAAAACAAAATTTAAATATCTTTTTCTGTCTTTCTGTCCTTCCATGTTTCGCACGTATACGCCACAACTATGAATATGACTAAGTTTATTACGTCAATCACAGTTTAAAGTATGAATATGACATTACGCCAATCACGGTGTTATGTATGAATATGACATTACGTCAGTCGCGGTGATAAGTATAGATATGACATTACATCAATCACGGTGTTAAGAATGAATATGAGAAAGTGTATTACGTCAGTCACAATTTAAAGCATAAATATGACATTACGTCAGTCATGGTGTTAAGTACGAATATGACACATTTATTACGTCAGTCTCAGTATTAGATATAAATATGACAGTGAATATGCTGACTTGTGTTAGACAAGTTTATTACGTCAGTTACATTATTAGGTATAAATATGAGAGTGTATATGCTGATTTGTGCTAGACACGTTTATTACATCAGTTACTAGCGTGTTGTATATAAATATAATATATTGCAAGTCTGCTGGTCTGGTGATGTCATTATAGCCCATTACTTACTGTAACAGTGTAGGAAATTAGTATATATTTAAAAAATAGCTCTTAACGTCTAACAGAAAATGTTTTAAAGATGTTTTTGTACTGGAGTTTTCTTCTACTGAGTCACTGACTGTATTAGTGTTGCGGCTTTGATTTCTGCCTGAACCAGTTCTGGAAGACGTCCTTTGTAAATGTACAGATGTTCTAGAATGTATGGCGAGAGAAAACTGTTTACAGTAATAGATACAACGTCTGGAAGTGGCTTAAGAATCATTTGTCGTTGATTTAGTCTGTAGAAATGAAAATAATTTCTACTGCCTAATTCTGTTGTGGTATATGCATGTACGTCTGAACAGGTGATAATAATTTCTACACTATAAGTCAAGATAATTTCTAAAGTCTTTTGAATTTTAAGATTAGCACAGATTATTTATATTCATTTATGAGTATAAAGGAGGTATTTAAAATATTCAAAAAGGGTGTACATGTTTATTCACAAGCATAGATGTGTGCATTTATGTGTATTAGTGAGAGTGTGTCAGTGTGTATGTGTGTGTGTGTGTGTGAATTATGGTCGCTTATACTTAAAAAGATTGTGTATTTTTATAATCGTGTCCCTTCATTCCTGTGGCTCAGCGAGTTATGTCGAATGAGTATCAACCCCTAACATACTGTTTTCGGTGAACAACACTCATTCTGTTTTCTAAGTCTGTTTGAACAGTTTTTATTTCAAATACAATACTTAAAAGTCAAGAAGCAAGGTTTTAACAATTTCATCAGAACATGCAATTGGACTCTCATATTGTGCTATATGTGAACACCCTACTCCACCCCCCACTCCTCTGAAATGCACATCATATAAGTAATGAAGTTAGCACGAGAAAGATGTTAGGGTGTATGCTGGGGTCATCCAAGCTTGCCACTGTACCACAAACTGGCATGTCTGGGTCTGAAAAGGAGCAGAGAAAATAATTGTTAATAATTACAGGGAGTGTGCTGACTGGAATAGAAGAGATACATAACTTATTATAGTAATGAACTCTTTATTCACAAGTCATACTGTTGACGTCACTAGAAGAGAATACATAGGAACAGTTCTATAACATTGTTGGATTTTATTTCGGTTTCAAGTTTGACTCCCACTATCGCTGATTTCTCAAACAGGTCCCTGTGCCATGGGAGATATTTGTGTTTTAAAAGAGACAGATAAGGTATTGCGTTTGTGGAGATTTGTTTTCTGAAAGAAACAGATATGGTATTGCGTGTGGGGAGATCGAAAGGTTGGTGTTTGTGGTTGTTTTCGTTTATTTCTGCGTGCTATTTTGTCCAGCCAGTCGTCTCTTTCGATTTTTAACTGCCAATTGATCATTATCTGTGAGACATTTAGCACACGAGACCTGAATTATCATACCTTCCAATGACTATATGACAAGTCCACCATATTGAGCAAGAAAGCATGAATTTGAATTAAATCGAATAAAAGTATTCCCTTTGTTAATAGCTCCAAACATGTCGAATAAACTGTTGACACATCAACTGCAAATGAAGCATAAAGATTATTTTGTGCGATGTAAAATGCGACCGCGCATGTGCGCATGTGCGAGGAACTAATTTTACCTTTGATTTCAACACTATTGCATGAGTGTGTGCAGATATATACATTAAAAATGCTTACCCTGCCTCCAACAATGGCCTGGCAGGCGTTCAGATGAGTAGCTGCACAGCGCGACACTTTACGGCAGGATGTCTTCGCGAGTGGCACCGTATAGAAACGATATGTCATACCTGAGGTCACCTGTCAAATAAATCATTCAGAATCATTAAAACGTATTAAGTGAGATTGTGTGTGTGTGTGTGTGTGTGTGTGTGTGTGTGTGTGTGTGTGTGTGTGTGTGTGTGTGTGTGTGTGTGTGTGTGTGTGTGTGTTATGCTTGTGGTGGTGTGGTGGTTTTGACTGCGCCTGATTGTAACAAAATATGTCGGTGGTCGTGGTGTTTAAGCTACGTCAGTAACCAAGCCCGAAGTGCACCTGCATGAATAAAACTGAGGACTATGGATCAGAATGAGAGGGAGTTATTACAAAACAATTTAAAATTTGTAGGTCAACTACAATAAGCATACAAAAATATAATTCGAATATGTATGTCAAGCCTAATTCCGCTTTCATCTATGACATCGCGTATACGCAAAAGACTAGACAAGCCTACATGCATACTCAAAACTGACTATACAAGCCTATATGCATACTCAAAACTGACTATACAAGCCTATATGCATACTCAAAACTGACTATACAAGCCTATATGCATACTCAAAACTGACTATACAGGCCTATATGCATACTCAAAACTGACTATACAGGCCTACATGCATACTCATAACTGACTATACAGGCCTACATGCATACTCAAAACTGACTATATAGGCCTACATGCATACTCAAAACTGACTATATAGGCCTACATGCATACTCAAAACTGACTATACAAGCCTACATTTTATATACATAAAAGACTATATAGATCTATATGTATACAAAATCGATAGAGACCTAAACTTATATTCATAAACGATTATATAATGCTTGTGCTACGTATCGTCATAACAACTATCAGGTCTTCATGTACACTCCAAAACAACTATCAGATCTATACGTACACTCCAAATCGATCGTAATTGTCTACCTACAACACGCTATCCAAACTTCATTTACAACTCTTAAAGATAAACATGTTATTTCCTAGATACACCACCAAGGCTGGTATGTATAGTATGAAGAAAAACTGCTACGGTGCCGGAACACAACAGAAGCCGGCAGAGGTGACTTTGAAAAGAACTTTTTAAAAATAATTAATTAATTAATTAAATCTGACAAACAAATATTAACGCCACCAGCAAACAGCAAACTTTCCTCCTCCATGTACAACACCCAGCCACTCGGAAAATAAATATTAATACATGGAAATTTCAGAAAGATTTTTTTGTTGATATTTCTGTCATCCTACAGACCTGTGTTGTGTACTCAATGCTGGAAGTGTCACCCAGGGTTGAGAGAAACATTGCGTTCGACCTGTCGTTTAAGGCACAGACTGCGAAGTTCAAGGCATCGACCACTTCCTGGGGAGCAGTGGAGTAAGTATGTCTCTCACTCTCGCCACCTACCATCTGACGCTGCCTAGCTGGGGCCGTCTTTGAGCATGTGGGGCCGTCAGTTACAATAAGACGTTCAGCCGGGTTTTGGATCCATGCGCGGAACCACACGGTGACGTCACAGTAGTCATCCTGAAGAAAGAGAAAAAAAGAAATAGGTTAGAACTGTAATTGAGAAAGTTAATGGAAATCGATAAAATATTCTGGAAGATTCTGTAATGAGCGTTTATTATACATAAAATAACAGTGAAAAGCTAACAACAAAACACAAGTATTGAGTATCTTATTTATAATGTGCTATTAATGCTATCAACAAAACAAACATGTTCAATCTAGTATCTTATTTTTAGTGAGCTATTGACGCTAACAAACAAAACACACATGTTGAGTCTAGTATCATATTAATAGTGTGTTATTAAAGCTAACAACACAACACACGCTTTGTATCTATTATTTATAGCGTGCTCATAGGAAAACACATTTTGAATCTAGAATCTTATTTATAGCGTGGTATAACAAAACACAAATGTTGAGTCTAGTATTTTATTTATTATGTGTTATAAAAACTAACAAGAAAACACACATATTGAATCTAGAATCTTATTTATAGCGAGTTTAAAGCAAAACACAATCTTATTTATAGCGTGCTTATAGCAAAACGTGCATTTTGAATCTAGAATCTTATTTATAGCCTGCTTATAGCAAAACACGCATATTGATTGTAGAATCTTATTTATAGCGTGCTTACAGCAAAACACGCATATTGAATCTAGAATCTTATTTATAGCGTGTTTATTGCAAAACACATATTAAATCTAGAATCTTATTTATAGCGTGTTTATAGCAAGACACATATTGAATCTAGAATCTTATTGTACGAGACGTAAGATATAACCTTCGTAACAATGATCCTATCACTCAATAAATCATGTTTCATTTCTTTCCTTTACTTTCAAAAGTAATTTTAGAGACTTTTAAAGTATTTGGTTCTGACAAAAATCAGAAGAGGGAAGCAAATGCAATATTTTTTTTAAACCTCAAAAAGATTGTAACACAGTGATATGCTGTCAAGTTTAGTTAGCTATTCACTAGCAATCATATTTACCAATATTTATTGCATATATGTAAATAAAAAGATAATAAAGATATAATACTAAAAGTTGCCTGTGAATATAACTCATGAAACCTTAATATTTAATATTTATCATGTCTGTTGTGCAATTCTGGTATTGAATAGTTGCTTAACATTTAATATTGACACTGGAATACATACATCGTTAGAAACTGTTTTAATAGTGTTATAGGTGAAATACATACATCGTTAGAAACTGTTTTAATAGTGTTATAGGTGAAATACATACATCGTTAGAAACTGTTTTAATAGTGTTATAGATGAAATACATACATCGTTAGAAACTGTTTTAATAGTGTTATAGATGAAATACATACATCGTTAGAAACTGTTTTAATAGTGTTATAGGTAAAATACATACATCGTTAGAAACTGTTTTAATAGTGTTATAGATGAAATACATACATCGTTAGAAACTGTTTTAATAGAGTTATTGTATTAGAACGTACAGTGCTGTAATTTATGAATAAATAAGTTTAATTATTTAATTATAAATTGCTTGCATTCAGTGAATCAACATTCCTTATTGAGAAATTAGAGTCATTGTGCTAATTTCATTATTTCAAATAATTATATGGAATCATATGAATTAAAGATTTTTCCTTATTTGTTTATTTTTTTAAAAGATGGTTATTAATAGCTTAGTATCGTAAATATTTACTGCCCCGTAGGTGTTAAAATAATTATGAACTTACACAAAAGCAATTATAGTGCCTGATATTAATTAATTATTCTTATCTACAATTATATTTAATTTCAAAATGATCTCTTATCTTTCTGCTTATATAGCACACGTATGGCATAAGTACTCCGTCAACAAGCTGATAAACACATATCTCCGTATTGTCATGTTTGCAGTAAAGAAAAAATACAAAAAATACAAGTGTTTGTTTTTAGTTGTGTTGTGGGATATGTATGGGTTACTTGTGAGTGTGTATGTGTGTGTTGTGGGACATGTATGGATTACTTGTGAGTGTGTATGTGTGTGTTTGGGGAAAGTTGATGTCTATTGATTTTTAATGCAATTAATTTTTATACAGTAATTGGAGAATGCTTAAGAAATAAATTAAACAATGATATGAATATTGTAGATATTACGATCACCAAGAAAATACATTTGAAATATATCTGTACTATATATAATACAGTAATCTAATAGCTGTTGTACAAGAATGTATAATATGGTAATCTAATAGCTGTTGTACAAGAATGTATAATATAGTAATCTAATCGCTGTTGTACAAGAATGTATAATATAGTAATCTAATCGCTGTTGTACAATAATGTATAATATAGCAATCCAACAGCTGTTGTACAATAATGTATAATATAGTAATCCAACAGTTGTTGTACAATAATGTATAATATAGTCAACAGTTGTTGTACAATAATGTATAATATAGTAATCCAACAGCTTTTGTACAAGAATGTATAATATAGTAATACAACAGCTGTTGTACAAGAATGCAGCGAAATTAATACCGTTGGAGCTCCGGCGAGGTGAAGAGTTAGATACAGTTTCTTTCCAGCAACGACCTGTAATTATTAAGAAAAGTAAACATATTACATACCTGTAATCAATAAGAAGTTAACATATTACATGACTTGCAATTAGAGAGAGAGAGAGAGAGAGAGATGTATATTGGTAGAATTTTTATTTAGTATATTTATTTTTGCTGTAATAACCATTTATTCTCCTATCTAAGCTATCAGTTTTCTTATTGAGAAAAGATATGAGAATTTCTTTACTAATCTAAATAATGTAAATTCTAGCATCATCCAATTTTACAGACTTTATTTATTTTTTAATTTAATAAATAAGCCCGTAATTTTGTCCCAACATTTACTCTCTGACTTCATGTACAAGAGTCGTATTCGTTAATATTGGTCTGTGTGTGCAATGTACTGTATGACTTGGACATATTGCATTACATTTAAGTACTGATTACAACTGTGTGTGCAATGTACTGTATGACTTGGACATATTGCATTACATTTAAGTACTGATTACAACTGTGTGTGCAGTGTACTGTATGACTTGGACATATTGCATTACATTTAAGTACTGATTACAACTGTGTCTGCAGTGTATTTTATGACCTAGACATGCTACAGTCGCTAAAGTATTGCTTATGTAATGTGTGGCCTGGACACATACCGCGGCCCACTAAATTACTGCTTACGTTATATATTCAGCATTTTAGGTAGACTTGGATATTGTACCAGAATTTACACATGTCAACTGCAATTTATCAAAAGAATTTTAAGGCTGTAATCATCTTCTTATAGATAAACAAGATAAATACCTGTACTGTCTTGATGCAGTCCCAATACGTAAGTTTTAAACATGATTTCTTAGGCTAACTTTATCACGACATCGGGATATATCCAACAATTACATCAGTTGTAAACTAACATCGATATTGGGCAATATCCAGTATATATATCAGGTCAAAACCCTAGCATTGATATTGGGCAATATCCAGTATATACATCAGGTCAAAACCCTAACATTGATATTGGGCAATATCCAACAAATATATCAGGTCAATACCCTAACATCGATATTGGGCAATATTCATCTAATGTATCAGGTTGTGTCTAACATCTGTGTCACTACCAGACGGTAGAGAGAAAACAAAATATGTAACAATCAATGACTCAGTTCACATCGCGTTTCTATATCAAATAGAAAAGACCAACTATACCTGTGACCTAGCATGGACGACCTCAACTAGAGTTCGCTGATCTGTGTCGCCATTAGTTGCAAAGTAGTCGTTGATTGCCTGTACGGCAAACACTACTGGTTCATCCGTCGGGAGGACGTTCGTATCTGTAATTCCTCCACGAATCTGGCTGAGAACCACACAGGGCAATAGACAAGCTACTAACAGAACTATCATTCTCAGACTTAGTCTCCAAACTGTAATGTAGCAGTGGGGGGAAATGTTGTTTCCTTAGTGATATTCGACTAAGAGACACTTGTCAAACACTGACAACAGGGCTTTTATACACAGCTGTGCCTGTTAGTTCCTTGTCGCTGGTTTGCTCGACACAGTCTTATGGTGTAGGTTGAGATTAAGATCAGATATCTTACATCTTTGTAATGAATCAGCAAGGTACGTGATTTGAATATGAAGGATGTCTACCATTTTTTCTCAATGACTTCTTATTCTCGATCTATTTTTGATCAAGGGTCAGTGAGTACACCAAGTCATACCATACCGACATTTGTCACTTGCACTTCCGGCCTAAGCAGTGTGACCCAAATAAAACTGTTTAAATTGGCCTGACTAGTGTGACACAACTAAAACTGTTTAAATTGGCCTGACTAATGTGACCCAAATAAAACCGTTTAAATTGGCCTGACCAGTGTCAACAAATAAAGCCATTTAAATTGGCGTGAAACAACTAAAGCAGTTTAAATTGGTCTGACCAGTGTGAGCCACCTAAAGCAGTTTAAATGGCCTAAACAAATCATTTTTCGTGTGAGCCACCTAAAGCAGTTTAAATCGGCCTAAACAAATCATTTTTCGTGTGACCCAAATAAAATAATCTCCCCTAATTCATCCAGGTTTAATGTGGCCTAAATATAAACAGGTTTAATGTTACCTATAAATCAGGTTTAATGAGGCCTAATTAATCAAGTTTAATCTGGCTAAACTAAATCAGGTTTAATGTGGCCTAACTGAATCAGGTCTAATCTATCTAAACTAAATCAGAATTTGCCTGGCCTAACGAAATCAGGTTTCCTGAGCACTATCTAAGTCAGATTTAGCGACACCCGACTAAAGCAGGTTACAGTGGTTTAACTAAATTAACCTTAATAGGGCCTAAGTAAATCAGGTTTAATCTCCGGCATGTATCCTTTCGCTCAATATTTCAAAATTAACAAATAATCATTTTTGATATTTTCTGTTCAATTACAAATCACATGTTAAAGTCTAAATTATGATTAGCAGGAGAGCTAATGTAACTTCTATGTGATTAGCCTAGCTTGCTTGCTTGCTAGTGTAGGGGGCGCTTCCGGCTTCCGCCGCTTTCGCGCCGTTTTGCATAGCTAATGAGATGCAAAGTATTTATCCTAATAGATCTATTGGACACATTGTAGAGCAGACGGTAGGAATCTTGTCTTTTGCTCAAGTACAGAGGTTCGATCCCAGATTGGAGTAGACAATTTATCGCGATCTTTGGCCATCCCCTTGCTTAATCTAGTGTGAACGGACCCTATTCTTTTGTATGCGACTATAAATGGAGTCTTTATGCTAAGGGCCGCGCACACTAAAGATTCTTTTGTCAATTAAAACTTAAATTACAAAAGTCGTGAAGCAAATATGAAATTCCATATATCAAACAAAATAGCATGTCTATTAGTACTAGAAGATTTCTTAATATTATCAGGTCTATCAGAACTCTAGTAAGAAAAATAATGTCATGTTCATAAATAAGTGACGACTATGTCAGTGACCTCTAAGTCATCATTCAAAAGATCATATCCACTGACACCGTGGAGATTCTAATTTAATTTTGGGGAATGCCCTAAGCCAGTGGTGATCATGACTCATATAAAAGGAAATGAATAAATGCACTTGATCACCTTCCCTCTCGCCCCCCCCCTCTCCAAACGCGAAAGCGGCGGAAGCCGGAAGCGTTCCCCACATTCAACAACAACAACTTGATCACTTATGGATGACATCACCTGTTTGCTCCTGGTAATGAGTTCAATCTTTGTTTTATTTTAAATAGTTTAACAAAAGCGCGTAACAAAAACTGAAGTCACAAAGGAGAGTTATATTTTACTGCGTTTTACTACAGATGGGTGACAAAGACTATCATGGCAGAACTGTGACAAAGACTGTCATGGCAGAACTGTTACAAAGACTGTCAAGGCGGAACTGTGACAAAAACTGTCAAGGAAGAACTGTGGCAGAGACTGTCATGGAAAAAACTAAAAGACTGTAATGGCAGACTTGCTTTGATTGAACGAACAATTTATTTTATTAAATTATGTTTACAGACATAAAACAGAAATAAAATAGTGAGTCCAATGGCTTTCGTTTATTCTAGTTAATAATTTATTCATTAAATTGCCTTCGGGATCCTGACTATTACTACTACAAGAAAGCTAGACAATGGCTACTGGCTGAGATAGATAGACAGAGATAGATAGATAGATAGAGATAGATAGATAGATAGATAGATAGATAGATAGATAGATAGACAGAGAGACAGATAGATACATAGATAGATAGATAGATAGATAGATAGATAGATAGATAGATAGATAGATAGATAGATAGATAGATAGATAGATAGATAGATAGATAGATAGATAGATAGATAGATAGATAGGCTTTCGTTAATAAGGATTTAAACGGTAAAGATATTACTATCAAATACCTGCTATAGTACAACTTAAGTAGGTCGGGCCTTAAATGTGTTTTAAAAATACGTTTCCTTCCTGAAACAATGACGTATATTTTTATTTAAAACTAAAATAACGACGTATAAGGATACGATCGGCTGCAGTAGTAAACGTAAAAGTTTATCTTCGATGTATGTCCTGTTCGTGTAAATATGTTCGTTTGCTTTGAAAGGTTACATTTCCCTGTGTTACATATTTGCACTAACAGCAAATTTATTTATTTCTTTAGATTGTTTCGTTTTCCTCTTGCAAAAAATGTTGGTAATTTGTCATATTTTTGATATCGGTAACATTTGTTTTTAGCAGAGAGAGCTCTTAATTATGCGAGCAAACATGTCTGGAGTACCGTGTTAACTTCAGTAATCAGCCGCACAGAGCCTTTCACAGAAACAATCAACAAGGACTAAAGATAGCTGGCTGTTAGAATTAAATGTCAAATGGCACAAACAATCAGTTGTCGTTCATGTGAATACCGGGCGTTTAATTATGACCAAAGTGTTCTTTCAAATTAAATACTTTGCGGTGAATGTCAGGCCAGCGAGAGGCAGTTGAGTTCCAAAGGCTTCACGTTCCCTCGTAAATATCACAGATTATTTTCCAAAAAGTAGAAAATAATGACTATAGAAAAGTTTGTCTTTAGTGAATGAGATTATTTATTTCTTGCTTGTTTTCTGAATGTTTCTTCTTTCCTTCATTTTTTTTTTGACGTATGCTCGCGGACTGGGCTTGGGAGAGAGACAATATTTGTTGTTTGGGTGATTTTGTTGATTGTTTGGGGTTTTTTATTGCTGCAAAAATAAATAATTAAAAAAAACACTCTAGGTAGCAAAACACACTGGGTAGCAAAATAAACTGGGTTGCAACACACTGGGTAGCAAAACACACTGGGTACGAAAACACACTGGGTTGCACAAAATACACTAATTTAAGTACAAGAGATAAAAGGACACCAAGATTGCAGTTGAAAAACTAAAAATTGCTAGCCTCAACGTAAGATACATTTTAAAACTGTCTGTTTTTTAATGAGAAATAAAACAAATTTAGTTATTCTGAAATAAATAGTGTGTGTTTGTGTGTGTACGTCATACATATGTGTAAGAGAGAAAAAGATAGTGTGAGAGAAAGAGAGAGAGAGATTTTATGAAAGACAACGAGACAGTGTATGAAAGAAAGAGAGACGGTGTGTGTGTGTGTGTGTGTGTGTGTGTGTGTGTGTGTGTGTGTGTGTGTGTGTGTGTGTGTGTGTGTGAAAGAAAAAGATTGTATGAGAGAGAGAGACTGTGTGTGTTTGTGTGTGTGTGAAAGAAAAAGAGATTGTGTGTGTTTGTGTGTGTGTGTGTGTGAGAGAGAGAGAGAGCGAACGAAGGAGATTGTGCGAGAGTGAGGGTATGTGTGAAAGAGTGAGAGAAAGTGTATGTGAGAGTGTGTGTGAGAGAAAGAGAAAGAGAGAGTTTATGTGTTGTGTGTGTGGTGTGTGTGTGTGTGTGTGTGTGTGTGTGTGTGTGTGTGTGTGTGTGTGTGTGTGTGTGTGTGTGTGTGTGTGTGTGTGTGTGGAGAGAGAGAAAGAGAAAAGTGTCAGAGTTGGAAAGAGTGTGTCAGTGTGCGTGTGAGTGCGTAAGAGAGAGAGAGAGAAAATGTGAGAGTAAGAGAGTTTTAGAGAGTGCGTGTGAGAGAGTAAAAGAGAATTGTCTGTGTGCGTGTGAGTGCGTGAGAGAGAGAGAGATTGAAAGAAGAGTGTATGTGAGAGAGAAAAGTGTATGAGAGAAAAAAATATGTGCGTGCATGTTTGTGTGAGTAATAGAGAATGAAAGAAAGAAATGTATGTGAGAGAGAAAAACAGAGAGAGTATGTGAGAGGAATATTGCATGTGAGAGAGAAAGTGTATGAAAGGAAGAGAGAGGGTGTAAGAGAAAGTGTATGAGAGAGAGAGAAAGAGAGAGTTTGTGTGAGAGAGAGAAAGAGAGAGTTTGTGTGAGAGAAAGAGAGGGTTTGTGTGAGAGAGAGAAAGAGAGAGTTTGTGTGAGAGAGAGAAAGAGAGAGTTTGTGTGAGAGAGAGAGAGAGAGTTTGTGTGAGAGAGAGAGAAAGAGAGAGTTTTTGTGAGAGAAAGAGAGGGTTTGTGTGAGATGGAAAAGTAATGGTGGGACAATTCAATTTGTTTCTATTCTAAACATCTATACCATTTGACTTAGCAGTGCAAATCTGTTCAGACTTTCTGCAAACCTACACTCTAGTGACAAGTTCGTTTAGCTATTTTCTTACTTTTAGGGCTAGTGACAAGTTCGTTTAGCTATTTTCTTACTTTTAGGGCTAGTGACAAGTTCGTTTTCAGGATATCAAAGGGTTATTAGTCTATCCATTCTTAGTTTTAGGGTTAGTGACAAGTTCACTAGACTATTTTCTTAGTTTTATTGCTAGTGACTAGTTTGCTTTCTGGATAGCGAGAAGTTATTAGACAATCCATTCTTATTTTAGGGCTACTGACAAGTTCGCATTCAGAATAGCGATAAGTATTATTTTTAGGGCTAGTGACAAGTTCGTATTCAGGATAGCGATAAGTATTATTTTTAGGGCTAGTGACAAGTTCGCTTGACTATTTTCTAAGTTTTAGATCTAGTGACAAGTTCGGTTGACTATTTTCTTTGTTTTAGTACTAGTAACAATGTCACGGAGTCAAGGCAAATTATACTTGACCTCCTAACCCGCATTTAGTGAATTCATTATATTTAGTTTATGGACACAGTCCTTTTCTTTAAAAATTGAAAAATCGATACGCTCTAGTGCGCACACTGCAATCAGAGAGAGGAGAAACTGACTCCAATTATGTAATATTTTAGACAATGGCCGATTGTAGGTCGTACCCAAGCACGACACGTGACTAATAGATTTCCCGCCACAAATTCTTATTGCATAATGCCGCGAAATCTTTATTCACGAGGGAGACGGACTTGAAGACGCTTGTCTAGTCATTAACGATATTCCGTGAATCATCACCAGAAGACCTGCTGCTATGATCGTATTTTCATACTAACAAGGTAACACATCGATTTCTTAAAATATTGCTTTGTATTGCATTAAGATTTCATGTGTGAATTTGTGTATCTATTTTTACAGAATTTGTATTTTATTGCATTTCTCCAAAAATGTGGCTTGATGAACAGTGTGGCTAAACTAAAATATTTGCATTTCTAAAAATGATTGTTAAAGTGAGAAACAATAATTTTATTAAACTAAATTAACTGAATTGTATCACAGAACGTCTGTGTAAGTTTATTGTAAATTTTCATGTAAAAATTTTAATTCACTTTGCATATATAATATTTGCTATAAGTGTCACATGCATATGAGTGATTTAAATTGTATTTGATTTTCCTTTTATCTAATTTTCACTGTAAAATATAAATGTTTTCTTTGAAATGTTTAAAGTCTTTTGAATGCTTTATGCCATCTTTAATTGTAACATGCATGAGCGAAATTGACTTGTATCTTTATTATGTAAATTTAAATATTGATGTAAAGATACTGTGATGGTCATGAAATAAGTTATGCTATAGTCCCGCCATGTGTTAGGATTGCGAGACTATAGAATTGTCGCTCATAGTAATTTATTATATTTCCAGAGCAGGTTCTTGTTCCTGGTTTTCGTTTCTTCGTTGGGACTCAGGTTTTATGTTCAACCTGACTTTTTATGCCTTGGGGTGTTTCCCTGGCGTATCATTCAGCTTTGGGATCGTTGGAGCGACCCTAAGCGTGTTGTGTGTACGAGACGCTGATCTTGTGACTAAGAGTCAAGATCGACAACTGACGGCCATCGCTGATACCCATGTATCATACTGCGTACCTGTTGGGGGAACAAACATGTGCCATTACTTCACAATTGGATGACCAGCTAAGTGCAGAGGATCTGATAATCTGAACTATAAAGTGACTCTTTTTAGCAATCCAACACAAATCGGACAGTAGCATAGATAAGACCGAAATCATGTAATCTCTGATTATCTTTTTATTGTTAATTTTGTATTAAATCTTTTTAATTGTTTTACAATTACAGTAGTTGACTAATTCATGTGTGAAAGACCAAATAGGAACTGGGTGGGGGCTGAGAGTCGTGAATGAGATATTGATTGCATAATTAGTGGTAAATGTTTAACGTTTCCCAGTTCGTGCTTTGTTTACACAAGTTTGCCTGTCTTTAAATTTATTGGCTTAAACTACAAGCGTGGAATTTAATTAGACTGAAGGGTGAATTTGGGCAACTGGTCTGTTGTCAGAATAAGTGGAGAGGAATTTAATTAACTAAAATTCTAATTCTGAAACAGGGTCTTTAAACAAATACCGGGGAATGTAACAAACAAGTTCGGTTGAATATTTTCTATGTTTAGTTCTAGTGACTAGTTAGCTTTCAGGATAGCAAGAAGTTATTAGACTATCTATTTAATCATTCGCGTTGCGTTGTGACATGGTAGAATCTGCTAGAAGACCTTGAGACCATTCATATACACATATCAAGACCCATGTCCGCAGATGCTTATTCACCACGCCCATGCTCCAAGGGTCAATTTCTTGCATACGTTGATACCGAACAAGAATTATGAGAGCGGTAAATATAATTGACTTCTCTAAGTTATTTGTATATATTATTGATAGAATGTTGTGAAAAATATTCCTGTGATTTGCTAAATGATTGCGTGAACTAATGTATTTTCTGACAGAAGATAAGTGGTGTTAGCGATGATTACGTTTATGTAGGAATGTTGAAATATAAGTATATGTATACGCCATGCTTACGTATGTGAAACGATTTGTAGCTGGTTGAGTTAAATAGAGATCAAAATGATTGTTTTTGAATACAAACCACTTGTTGGATATATTGTATCTATGAATTTATGTAATTCAGGAGTGGAACTGTTATTATTCACTTATAAATATTTTATTGAGTTGTGAATTATATGTTAGCGTGTAGCTAATGAGTTGTTATGAACATTGTAAAGAGTAGTATATCGCTGTTGCCATGAAGCCCAAGTGATTCTTAATGTTTATAGGTTGCTATAGAAGAAATGTTCATTTCAGCTGGTTCCTGGTCTGAAGGTATACTTGTCTCTGAAACCTCAGACCACAACGTCTAACACACCTATTCAGCACCGAATTGTTCCTACCTGAACGAAACCGCATTGTGACATCATACTCTGTCAAAAGATGCCATGAAAACTCCAGTTAAGTGTGCTTTCTCCAAATAAACTGATCAGTCAACCCATTATTTCACTTCGTGTACTTCTGCTCATTCATCCCTTTCTATTCTTTCTCTCTCAACTTTCTCTTTCCTTTCTCTTCTTTCTCTCTCTTTGATCTTGATTCCAGCATAATTATTTAGGTCTTCATGTTTAAGTCTTAGCAATGAACCTTTCTTTCGCTGATTCTCAATAGTCTGTTTCAAATCTATTTTTCCTCATTATTTAGAAAACCCTGTTCTAAAGTAAATTTCTTAGCACTATGTATGCACCAAACTTCGCTTGGTGATAACACGCTTTATCCTGAAACCATGATACCCCATTATTACAATACTACCAATCTCATTATTTATTCAGAACCCTGTTCTAAAATAAATTCTTTACTCTTGCTTGGCGACAATGTGTTTGCCCCAAGGTTTCCTTGTAATGCTAGGTGTTACGAGTCTGATAAAATCTGTGTCATGACTTCTTAACCCACTTGCTGTTTTCAAAATTCAAATTTTGAAAACCCCTTTGTTAAAGTTATCCCATGATACCTCAGTATCGAGAAGCTTCTAGCAAAGAGGTCAGGACGTTATGTAACCTTAGGCCATTGTCCAGATTCTCGAACCGACTACATACCACGTGACCCGTCACGTAACGCGCTTTATGCATTTTAATAAATACAGTAGCACGCGCCAAATTCGTCACTCCGGTCCAGAAATGGCAAGCAGTCACACCGACTACCTTACAGCCGCATATTCGTGAGTCGATAGAGGAAAGCCGACGCTATATTGCTTTGAAGATAACACGTCCACTTCTTGCAAAGGTATTGCATTTATTAATTGTATCTTGCATTTTGATCCATGTATGTAATTTTGTGCTACTTATTGCTACCTTTTAGCCTAAGCACGTGTTCGCTTGTAAATGACAAAAACCTATAAGTTATTGTATATAAATCATTGTAACTCTTTTTCATTGTACTTTAATTTATATCACCTTAAATTCACTAGTGCCAGGAGCGTCTGTGCACGACATGAATTTCCTTTGTAATTCAAATTATCGCGTGTAATTTTAATGTTAAATTGTGAAGCGCTTTGCTTGATTTGAATTGTTTCTTTGTATGAATTCTAAATTTTAACGTTGTAAATATTTGGTAATTCGTACGTCACGTACTGATTAAATGTAACATACGTGAAATCATTTATATCCTCAAATATAAATTGTAAACGACGCGTTAGTCGAATTTCTAACTCAGTGCATTTAAATACGAATCGTGCTTAGGTTGGCGAACCTAAAACGCAGAACGATCATGGGAACATTTTTGTCTCCAGGTCAGTTCCTAGTTTCGATGCCTAGTTCCGAACTCCTAGAGTCGAGTTCTTCTCCGATTACAGTCCCACTGCCATTGGACACGTGTTGACGTGTAGGTCTTCACACTCCTTGTCTACACTTGCATTCTTCGTCCGGCTTGGTAACTGAGAGACAGTTTCTACCTATGCTATGTGCATTTTGCTGGCGATGATTAAGTGAGGTGGACCGGTTTGGACTGGCTTTGGAAACCACGTGGCATCAAACGAACAGCTAAGTGATAGCTAACTGATAAAAAATCACGAGGAACTTTTGTGGCAAATTTCTCGAACATTTAGAACAATTGATCTGGACTGTTAAGCACATATTTTTCAGTCACGAATAGAATTAGACTTCGCGCTCGTATATTGATTATCTTGTTAATTGTTAAATCTTATTAAATCTTATTTTTAATTGTTAAACCTCTTCGTAGTAAATTTTTATGCATAATAGACCTAACTTTAAAACGTGGTTTGGATGGGGGCTGATTGAGCTGAATGACTTAATGAGTGCATATTAATTAAGAGGAATTTAACGACTCCAAGCCAGCTTTTGTACGCAAGTTGTCAGTTCGTAAATCTGTCGTCTTCACTACAAAGACGCATTAATCGAATGATAATTTGGGCAACCAGTCTGTGTAGGATAGGGAGAAGGAGTTAATTTAATCTAAATATTTTAAAGTCCTTAAAATCCTATGCAGGATCTATAAAGAAATACTGGAAACGTAACACTAGGCAATGACCTTACAGTACTACTAACCTTTTATATTTAGTTGTCTAAATAAAAATAATCTGACTTGAAGTCTCTCATTACCCACTTAACCTGCACTGTTATCTAGGGGCAATATATTGACTTCTCTTCACAATGATTTACTTGTCTCTCATTACCCACTTAACCTGCACTGTTACCTAGTGGCAATATATCGACCTATCTTCACAATTAATTACTTAGTCTATCATATGCAACTAATAAATCATCAATACAATGAAACTGCACCGTCTATTATGCATTCATAGTCTATCTGTCAATATGTCTAGCACTAGCTACAATAAAATGCAACCTCAACAAATAAAAAAAACACGACTCATAATCCTGCAAATACTACATGCACAGCAATACAACAAATGAATTCAAACTCCAATTGATGAACTGATCAGTGCGCATACAATGTATGTTTAGAAAATATATCTGTTGTCTGGGGTAACCTGAAAAAGATTTATAAAAAGAGAGATCAGTTAGGACAACTTTTTCCTTTCGTTCATCCCACGGACAATGTCACATGTCACATGTCCGGTTATATCAGACACCCACATTCCATATATTAGTTTATTGTTTCACATCCAATACTAGAGATAGATGAATGGCCTGACTTATCCTTCTGCTACTATGCCATATATTCGGGCTATTATTCGAATGACGTACCAACAGATAAAACAGCTGACGTACCTAAGCTGGTAATGTTATTTCCCCCATTTTATCAGTTATAATTACAATATTAATTACTCTGGCTCAGCTCTCATACTAGCACCTAGTCGCCATTCACAACAAATTATACAAATGTCGGTGTCACATGTCCAGTTTTCATTTTACGACCCTGTCCTAATATAGGCATTAATCATCAATATTAATTTATCTCAACATTAATCCTCAACATTAGCGACAGCTGGACCTGCCTAAATTATCTCCCCTTCAAATGCCACAATCTCACTGATTGTTCACGACACCTAGTCGGATAAGTTAGTTGACTTCTAGCGATTGATAACGTTATCTCCCCTGTATTTATAGATTAGTGATTATATATCGATTCTTTATCTTTATTCCTGGCTCATGCCCCAATCAATCGCATTCCTTTTTGGTCGTTACATACAATTATGTAATAACATAGAGAGATAACAGTTTTAGGAAATTTAACAATAAAATTTAATAACAAGAAAATTAAATTTGAAACAAGAAAATGAACAAATTGATTTCTGCGAATATAGAATGATACCACGCGACCTCGAAGTTAGTTCGTTATTCACACCATTGAAAATCTATCTCGATTGTCTCTTTGTTTGACTTAACTTGTATATAGCATATGTTGTAGTCCACGTGGTCCTTGACAGTCCTCGCGATTCAACAAGGCGGGGTAAGGATCCGGCATAAGCACTCGCTCACTCGCTGATGTTTGTCTCTGTAGTTTAGACTCCTCCCATCAAGGCAGTATTGAGCAGTTTAGATCAGAGTTTTGAGGTAAAACTCAGGACCGGCTGGAATATACAGTTCATTTATATTACAGCTTTGTGTGATAACGATTTTATGGGCCTTATGGCGGCAGCGATAATCATTCTTTACAATCTTCACTAACTCCAAATTTACATTACATGAAAATTCAAATATCTAAAATTTTTAGGTAGACTTGATTGTGCACAAATCATTGGTTGATGATAGAAATTGCACAGGAGAAACTTTATCAGTGAATTCATTTATGGCATCAATGACACGTTGACATTGGCAGAGATACAAATAGTCAGATTTTGTGATAGGAATTGTTAGAGCAGGGGTTGTAGAAAATTCTGCTTATGACGCAATTTTAGGATTGAAATGTGTTAGATAGTTCATTGTAACTCTGTTTTTAGGTAGTCGAGTTGTTTGTTGGTGCATCCACTCTAATATTTAGTTGATACAGAGAAACTGAATATTTGAAACTGTTCATATCACCTGTGTATGTGATAGTGTTGTAAATTGGAATTTGATCACATTACTGTTTGTTTGAGATGTTGATAGTTATTACATTTCTAGTATGCAGTTGACATTGAGAAATGAAATATTTAAATTTTCTTACCTTGATTTGTGCTATGATTTGATGAAGTTGGATTGTTAGAATAGGAATTCATTGTATGAGAGGTCATTCACAATAGAGTGTGAGTGCCGATCATGGTTCTTAAACCAAATTGACTTTTCGTAATTATTGCATTGTGACATTTTAATTGTAAGTTAATTGTAATGCTTGCATAGTTTGTGAGCTCTTATTTAACCCAATAAACCGCTTGAATTGGGGGGGGGGTGTCAAAAGAGTTCTGGGTAAATTATGCCGTTTAGCTAAACATTTTATTAATTAACATTCTTTTTATCCTTCTATAATAAGTGTGGTACCGTTAGCCAGATTGCTTACCTGTGGTGCAATAGGTATTTACGAACTCTTAATATGTAGGCCACTCAAAAAAGGGTGAAATGCAGAGGGGTAAATCGGGTGGCAGGAAGGGGGAACCACTGGCAGGATACGAGAAGCCCATATTTTATCATTCGCGTTCCATGTTGTGACGTGGCAGAATCTGCTAGAAGACCGCGAGACCATTCACATATATGTATTGCTAACCCATGTCCACAGATGTATATTCACTGCACCCATGCTCCAAGTGTCGATTTCTTGTATACGTTGATACCAAGCACGAATTATGGGAGCGGTAAATATAATTGACTTCTCTAAATTATTTGTATATATTATTGATAGAATGTTATATAAAATATTCATGTGATTTGCTAATGACATTGTATGAACAAATGTATTTTTTCTCACAGAAGATAAGTGGCATTAGCAACGATTACATTTATGTAGGAACGTTGAAATAAAATATAAGTACATACATATGCAATGCTCACACTTTTTAAAACTATTTGTAGCTAGTGGAGGTAAATAGAGATCAGAATTATTACTTAATGACTACGAATGTAAACCACTTGTTGGATATGTATCTATGAATTTATGTAATTGCAGGAGTGGAACTATTATTGTTCACTTATAAATATTTTATAGTTGTGAATTATATTAGGCATGTAGCTAACGAGTTGTAATGAACATTGTAAAAAGTAGTCTATAGCTGTCACCATGAAGTCTAAAAGTAGTCTATAGCTGTCACCATGAAGTCTAAAAGTAGTCTATAGCTGTCACCATGAAGTCTAAATGAGAGTTAATGCTTATAGGTTGTTATAGAAGAAATGTTGTTCATTTCGGCCAGTACTTGGTCTGAAGGTATACTCATCTCTTAATCCTCAGACTACAACGTCTAGCACTATTCGACACCGAGTTGTTCCTACCAGGAAGACAACCGCTACGTGACATCACACTCTGTCAAGGATGCCATGAGCAGTTGCTGGACTTCATGAAAACTCTAGTTTGTGTGCTTTCTCCAAATAAACTGATCAGTCGAAAACGAACATTACACGAATAATCGGGTATGACAGGATAGATTCAGAAATTATGTTCTTTCTTTATTATAATTATTATTATTAAATTTTACTTGTTACCCACATTTGTATAATTTGTTGTGAATGGCGACTAGGAAGCTGGTATGGGGCTGAGGCGGAGTGATTAATATTATAATTATAACTGTTAAAATGGTGGGGATAACGTTACCAGCTTGGTTCATCTATTGATGTATCTGTTGGTATGTCATTTGAATATTATCCCGAATTTATGGCATATTATCGGAATGATAAATCAGGCCGTCAACAAGTTGCTAGTATTGGAAGTGAAACAATAATCTAATATTGATACATGGGAATTAGATATAACCAGACATGTGACACATATAGAAATAGATTTTCTCACATTAATATGGCTAATATAATTAATCCATTCAGGATAGTTTTGACCTAGGAGTAATATTTATTTATCCAAGGGAGATAAGTCTGTTCTCCAACAATGGGCATGATAAAAGTTGTCTTCCAAGTTTGGAGTATACATGGGTTTTATATCACCACTGGTGGTACTGGAAAGAATGGAAAGGATTTTATTCCTTGTTACATGTCCAGTTTTTATTTATAAACCCTGCTTAGGAATTTATAGAATTTTAATTTAGCAATTTAAATTAATTTTTCCTCGTTATCCTAAACAGACTGGTTGCTCAAATTCATCCTTCAGTTCTTACGAAAATGCGTCATGTAGTAAAGACAAACAGATTCTCGAACAGACAAACTTGTGTACAATAGCCGGCTTGGAAACTGTTAAAACTCTCTTAATAATTATGCATTCAGAATGTTACATTTAGCTCAATCAACCCCCATCCAAACCACGATTAGGTCTATATAATGCATAAAAATCACTCTGAAAGAGGTCTTAACAAATAAAAGAATTTAATTACTAACATTTAACAATAACAATAGATTATGAAGACACAGCTTCGGATTTAAATCTAATGCAATATATCAGTGCGATTATGCAATACGTTAGAGTTCAATGCTACGAGAAAGTTTTGCGCAATATAGTTTCGAATTCGGGTGCACTTAGCAGGCACTTATCTGGCTCAATGGAATCTTGATATACATGTGGTTCGCAGCCACTCCTGGTCCTTTCCAATATCAAGCAAGATATTCGTCGGTACTTGTCAATAGCTTCAGTAGCCCATCGTCTCTCGATCACTACACTAAGGTGTACTTGGACGAAGTATCATCAACAATGGCGGAATGGTACTTGTAACGGCAGTCCGACCAAAGTTAAGTAAGGAACATGTACAAACGTAGAAATCGAAGGTAGACGTAGAAATCGAAGTAGAAAGTCGAAACCCGCTCTGGAATAGAATTTAATTCCTATGAGCGATTTGCTTTGTATTCGCAAATCTGAAAAGCCTGTGATCGATAATAATGTGTAATTTAAATCCTCGACTATTGTGTCTTTTACAATATATTTACTTTTATAAAAGATACAATACAATCCACATGTGTGTTATTTTTAACATAACATGAACGTATAAATTTCCAAACGTTTACATTATCAAACTGAAATTCATACAAGAGAATTAAATATAATCCAAATTAAGCATGAGCGCTTTACAAATTAACAATGAAATTACACACAAGGAAAACAATTTGAATTACATGAAAATTCACAAAGCGCACAAGCGTTCTGCGGCACAAAAGAATTAAGGTTTTACAAATTAAAAGTTAAAAGGTTACAATTAATTTATATACAATGGAACATTTTAGGCTTTAGTCATTTCTATCGATCCACGTACGTTTCTGAGGAGAATTGCAATAATGTCCTACACAAACACATACATAAATTCATATACAAATCATAAATAGAAGAATGCAATTACTATTGTAAGAAGTAGACGTGTTACCTTCTTATAGTAGAATTCTGCATAAAAGACAACGGGTTCGCATGTTCCTTGCAACTCAGCAATATTCGGCGGCTAACGTGCTCTTGAGCAGAACATGTGTGTGTCGGCCAGTCTGCATCGTGAGTGAAGAATTTTACCACGTGTCGGTGTATTTATCAAAATGTACGAATGCATCACGTGACTGATAACGAGGTGACGCTTGTGGCTCTGACCTACAGTCGACCATTGTCTAAAAGTTACATAACGTAGAATGAACTCTCTGTTATTTTTGAATACTGGTGTATGTCGGGAAATGCCCTAACAAAGGAACTTCTTTGGAATTCAATTTTGAATTTGCAGAACTGGGCCAAAGGTTCATGACACAGAATTTTGGTCAGAATCCGTCACATTCCTATAACCATAATTTTCATCACATCAACAATGCATGGAAACAACAGAAGTTACCTCATTTCTAAGCTGATAGTTAATTAGTTTTGGTCTTGCACGACAAATTTCCCGGAGGTCCAGCATGAGACCACTGGTACTGCCTGACCTCAGAGGTCAAGTCGTGACTTTATTTCGTGTACACTCTAAGAGGTGGTGATCATTACCTAACACTGTGGTTTCGGTTTGTTTTATTTTTTAAATGTTAATTTTTTAATTTTAATTGTACAGAAGGTGGTTGGGATTAGAATGTGAGAAATATAATTATCATCACAACATCATTATTTAACAAAATATTACAAGTGTGGAGAAATAAATTTGCCGATTCTTATACTTAATAATTATATCATTGTTGCCAATGTTAACGTGACTCGACCTTAAGCAATGCTTATGATGATATTTTTGGAGTAAACAACTCAGGTGGAGAATCTGCTAGACTTGATGGTGTAATCTAAACTGGGTTTAGGTGGATGAGTAGTGTTTATTATCCACTGGTTAAGATTTACAAGAACGAGACCAGCCATTGGGCAGAGACTGAAGGTTATTTATTGAAAAGGATTGTATTCTTTAATCACTTTGAATTTGGATTGGCAGAAGTCCAGTCCGGCATTTAGTTTATAGTGAATTAACTGACTGATTGAGAGAGAATGGACTTAGAAATATTTCACGCATTTTGTTATTGATATGTTATACTTGCGTTTTACGTAGAGATGTATTATGTGAGGTAGAATATTATTTCTACAGATTTTGAACTATGATGCTTGTATGAAGTATGCTAAACACATGAAGTTGTATCTAGTGAACCCATTCATAAAACTAATATTTTGTATTTATTATGCTGTATGCATTTATCAAGCTAATAAAAACTGGGTTTTGCAAGAAACTGTTGAGATTGAATGTAAGAAAGAATGGAGTTAGGGATGAATACACTGGAAAACTTAGTGTTTGTTCTCTGATTATATTTTACAGGGAAGAAGCCGCCTTTTTGTTTTTACTTGAATCAACTTGCTTACTGATGACTATGGAAGATTTGAGACGTTTTGCCCCAGTGTGTAATTGTAAGGATACACTGCCTTCTGTTGATGTGTGTTGGCAAATTATGCTTGACTACATGTGGAATTTCTAGTACAATGAAGTACTGGAAATTGCTACATTATTGTCTGCTTGAGGGAACTTATAAAAAAATATGGCAAAGGAATGTCCAGATTAGACTCAAAAGAATTTTCTTCAGCATGCTAGAGGACACATGAAACTGACAATTTTGTTGTGAACAACAAGCTTGTGACTTTGTTAAGAAAGTGTGTGTGTGTGTGTGTGTGTGTGTGTGTGTGTGTGTGTGTGTGTGTGTGTGTGTGTTGTGTGTGTTGTGTGTGTGTGTGTGTGTGTGTGTGTGTGTGTGTGTGTGTGTGTGTGTGTGTGTGTGTAAAGTTGCTTATACTTACAATGATTGTGTATTTTTATATTCGTGATTATTCGTTCCTGTGAGGATTAAGCGAGTTATGTCGAATGAGTATCAACCTCTAACATACTGTTTTCAGTCGACAAGACTCACTCTGTTTTCTAAGACTGTTTGTACAATATTTATTTCAACTAAAATACTTAAAAGTAAACAAGCAAGGTTTTAACAATTTCATCAGAACGTGCAATTGGACTCTCATATTGTGCTTTATGTGAACACCCCACTCCACCCCCGCTCCTCTGAAATGCACATCATATAAGTAATGAAGTTAGCACGAGAAAGATGTTAGGGTGTACGCTGGGGTCATCCAAGCTTGCCACTGTACTACAAACTGGCATGTCTGGGTCTGCAAAGTAATAAAGAAAAATAATTGTTAATAATGTCAGGGTGTAGGTTAATGTGAATAGAAGAGATACATAACTTATCCTAGTAATGAACTCTTTATTCACAAGTCATACTGTTGACGTCACTAGAAGATAATACATAGGAGCAGTTCTATAAAATTGTTGGATTTGATTTCGGCTTCACTTCCCAGAAAGGAACTTGTGTCATGGGGTATTTATATTCTAAAAGTGAAAGATAAGGTATTGCGTGTGGGGAGATCGAAAGGTTGGTGTTTGTGGTTGTTTTCGTTTATTTCTGGGTGTGATTTTGTCCGGCCAGTCGCCTCTTTCGATTTTTAACTGCCATTTTATCATTATCTGTGTGACATTTAGCACACGAGGCCTGAATTATCATCCCTTCCAATGATTAAATGACGAGTCCACATTACTGAGCAAGAGAGCATGAATTTGAATTCAAACTAATAAAACAATTCTCTTTGTTAATGGCTCCAGACATGTCGAATAAATTCTTGACACATCAACTGCAAATGAAGCATAAAGATAATTTTTGCGTTGTAAAGTGCGACCGCGCATGCCCGAGAGACTAATTTTACCTTTGATTTGAACGCTAACGTATGAGAGTGTGAATATATATATATAAAGACTGCTTACCATGCCTCCAACCCTGACATTGCACGCGTTCAGATCAGTAACGACACAACGCGACTCTTTACGACAGGATGTCTCTGCAAGTGGCACGGTGTAGAAACGATATGTCACACCCGAGGTCACCTGTCAAATAAATCATTCAGACTATTTAAAACGTACAAAGTGTGTGTGTGTGTGTGTGTGTGTGTGTGGTTATGCTTGTGGCAATATGGTGGTTTTGAAAGAGCGTAATTGTAACAGCTTAAGTAGGGTGAGTGGTGTTTAAGGCTACGTCAGTAGCCAAGCCCGGAGAGCAGCTGCATGAAGATAGTGGACAGACGGTCACTACTGTGTGAGTCGAATTCAGTTTCGATCTGAGGACTATGGATCAGAATGGAAGGGAGTTATTATAAAACAATTTAAAATTTGTAGGTCAAGGACAATAAGTGCACACAAAAACATAATTCGAATATGTATGTCAAGCCTAATTCCGCTTTCATATATGACATCATGTATACGCAAAAGAGTAGACAGGCCTAAATGCATTCTCAAAACTCACTATACGTGCAAAAGTTATTACAGCTCTACATAAAAAAATTAAAAAAAACTTTCCTCCTCCATGTACAACACCCATCCCTCGAAAAAAAAAATAAATACGTAGAAATTTCAGAAGAAACTTTTTGTGATGTTTCTGTCATCCTACAGACCTGTGTTGTGTACTCAACGCTGGAAGTGTCACCCAGGGTTGAGAGAAACATTGCGTTCGACCTGTCGTTTAAGGCACAGACCGCGAAGTTCAAGGCATCGACCACTTCCTGGGGAGCAGTGGAGTAAGTATGTCTCTCACTCTCGCCACCTACCACCTGACGACGACGCCTAGCTGGGGCCGTCTTTGAGCATGTGGGGCCGTCAGTTACAATAAGACGTTCAGCCGGGTCTTGGATCCATGCGCGGAACCACACGGTGACGTCACAGTAGTCATCCTGAAGAAGGAGAGGAGAAGAAATAGGTTAGAATGTAATTGGGAAAGTTATTGGAAATCGATAAAATATTCTGGAAGATTCTGTACTGAGCAATATTATTAATAAAATCACAGTGCAAAGCAAACAACAAAACAGAAATATTGAGTATCTTATTTATAATGTGCTATTAATGCTATCAACAAAACACACATGTTGAATCTAATATCTTATTTATAGTGAGCTGTCTTCTGATATTTGTCAGAACCAAATACTTTAAAAGTCTCTGAAATTACTTTTGAAAGTAAAGAAAAGAAATGAAACTTGATTTATTGTGTGATAGGATCAATGTAAATATAAGGCGTATGTTTAGAATTTGGAACCAGCAATCAATGCCTGGCAGCCATTTTATTACGCATGCAGACGACACGGTTATCTTACGTCACGTACAATATAAATAAGATACTAGATTCAATATTTGTGTTTTATTATAAGCACGCTATAAATAAGATTCTAGATTCAATGTGTATTTTGCTGTAAGCATGGTATGAATAAGATTCTAGATTCAATATTTGTGTTTTATTATAAGCACGCTATAAATAAGAAATTAAATTCAACATTTGTGTTTTGTTATAAGCACGCTATAAATAGTATTCTAGATTCAGTGTGTGTTTTGCAATAAGCACGGTATAAATAAGATACTAGATACAACACGTGTTGTATTGTTAGCTTTAATAACACACTATAAATACGATACTAGATTCAACATGTGTGTATTGTTGTAAACTTTATTAGCTCACTATAAGTGTGTATGTGTGTGTTGTGGGATATGCATGGGTTACTTGTGAATGTGTATGTGTGTGTTGGGGTAAAGTTGCTGTATATTTATTTTTAATGCAATTAATTTTTATACAGTATCTGGAGCATTCTTAAGAAATAAATTAAACAATTAGATGTATATTGTAGATATTATAATCACCAAGAAAATATATTTCTGCTTAACATTTACTGTTACTGTGTGTGGCGGAGTAAATTTGCCTCTCCCCATTTCTAAACTTAATTGTTATATAAATTGTTAAATTGTCAAAGTAATCCGATCTTGCGCACTAATTATGATGGCATTTTTTTAATAAGTGTCATAGTTGGAGTAAACAACTTGAATTGAGAATATGCTAGGAAATCGCTGATGCAATCCAAATCAGTTCCAACTGGATGAGTAGTTTTTCTGACTATTAGTCTCACACTTGTTCATAACAAACTCATCCAATGGGAATGGACCAGAAGTTTCTTTGTTGAAGAAGTACTCTACTCTAATCACTTTGATTTTGAACATAAGTCTGGTCATAAAGTTGATAGTTTATGGTAAGTTAAAGAAAGAATTAATTTGTAATATTTGCTACTAATCTAAGATTTGTATTGGAGAATACTTTATGTAAATTTGATTGCATTGTACATTATACTTGTGAATTTTGATCGATGCTATGTTTCTTATACTTTGTTTTTATCGGGCTAACAAAATTGTTGCAGGATTTGTAAGTTGAGAATGAATGTAAAAGAGAAAGGAGTTTAGAGATGAAATATGCCTGAAATTTAGTGCTGCCTTAATTTGACTTTTGCAGAGGAGCAGACGTTTTGTTTTACTTTTGTCACATCATGCTATGGTGACTACTGTGCTCTACAGATTATGTTGGTGTGTGAATCCAGCGTTGTTATCAAATTATCAGTAAAATGTTTCCTGTTAATTCTGTTTCGAGAGCCAGTAGAGCAGAAATGTTGGCTTGAGTTTTGTCTCGAGAATCCAAGAAGATTATTTTGAATGTTCCTCATGGTGTGAGGAGTACTACACATGAAATTTTGAGAACATTCCTCGTGATGTGCTTAATAGTGCATGTAAAATTCAGGCCAATTTTCTACTGTGTGCTTTGTGAGCTCATGGAGAATTCTGGAAGAGTTGTGTAACATGCCTAAAGGGGACACATAAGACTCATCACCAAAATAAGAAAGATGGTGACTTGTAAACCATGTGATTGCGAACACATGCTGGCGACAGCCGTCATCTTTGAAAAGTTTACATGTATTTGACTTTCATTATTTCTCTGAAACTCTCTCTCATTTCTGTGATGATATCTATGAAATTGTATTTTTATGCTAATTGACAGCTAATGTCTATAAAATTGTATATTTATGCTAAGTGACAGCTAATGTCTATGAAATTGTATATTTATGCTAAGTGACCTAATGTCTATGAAATTGTATTTTTATGCTAAGTGACAGCTAATGTCTATGAAATTGTATATTTATGCTAAGTGACAGCTAAGGTCTATAAAATTGTATATTTATGCTAAGTGACACCTAATGTCTATAAAATTGTATATTTATGCTAAGTGACACCTAATGTCTATAAAATTGTATATTTATGCTAAGTGACAGCTAGTGTCTATAAAATTGTATATTTATGCTAAGTGACAGCTAATGTCTATAAAATTGTATATTTATGCTAAGTGACCTAATGTCTATAAAATTGTATATTTATGCTAAGTGACCTAATGTCTATAAAATTGTATATTTATGCTAAGTGACCTAATGTCTATGCTGGGATAAACGAATGACTGTCCAGCATTAACTGAACATTGTGATGTAAATGTCAATGCTCTTTGATTATATTAATATTTTGATATCTGATTGTTGGTGGTTTAATAAATTATTGACCTTACACGTATTGAAAACCATATGTTAGAGAGACAGTAGGAGGGTGAGGAATAGCAAAATATAGATTAAAAGATGGATTGTCTTCTTTTTTGGTAAGGAGTTTTCCACCTACAAAATATTGTGTGGCGGTAAATGTTTGTATTTAATGTTGTGAAAGAGAGAAAACGTTTACAGCACCCGCATAACCGCCAAGTGAGAGAGAGACGAGTGATGTCTTTACGGGAATTATTAATAAAATAAATTGAGATCACTTGTAATAAGTTATGGATGATTAAATAATAATATTAATCATAACCGATAACTAAGGTGGCGTTGGCTTCACACTGTGCATTTACAAAGAACCCCAATCAGTTAAGTTCATAGAAAGGGCTCCATTATGTTAAGTCAATTCCCAAAAGGGGTTCACTTGTATGTAAAGTCGGCTTTTTAATGAAATCAATTGTTCTCATAATTGTTCACGTCAATCACATTTTAAATGAAGTGTTCACATAAAGGATTCACTGGCATGTAAAGCAGCTTTTTATATGAATGAATTATTCAAAGAAGGAATTTATGCAAATCAGCTTTTGAAATGAAACAATTGTTCACAGAAGGGATTCACTTGTACGTAATGGTTTGAATGAATCAATTGTTCACAGGAGGGATTCATTTGTTTCTAAATGCAATTTTGAATGAATTAATTGCTCACAGTAGGGACTCAACTGTACCAAAAAGGAAACATGGGAAAATGACCAGATGTCCTTAGAAATAAGATTTGTAGTACAGAGATAGCTCGATATCCAACTATCTGCGTCACTACGGTAAAAAGCGCCTTCTAGGTTATCATTATGGGCAATCTGCCAGAGATTGAAGATTATCTATTCACAAAGTGTTTGGCTTGTTGCCAACTAAACTATGATGTGTCAAACTTTGCGGTTAATGATCTCTATACACCGTACATGACACGATTGCAAACCTGAAGACATGCTGTCAAAGTTATGATCTGTACACAAAATAGTAAATATACAGACATTGTGTCAAGGCTGGTAGATATAATACTTGAACAATTGAACTATTTTCTACAAACGAAGGACGTGTCAGTATTAAGATGGTGAACTGTATGTGTGTGTGTGTGTGTGTGTGATATGTATAAGTGTATATGTGTGTGTGTATTGTTACATCACGTTACAAATCTACATTTTGTCATTTGATTTAAAAACCGTGATCTTATTTACATATAGGAAGCAAATCTACAAATTTTGACTCCTACAATACACATTATCTGCATATAAAGCTACCTAAATTTGAAATAAATCTATACTATATATAATATAATAATCCAACAGCTGTTGTACAAGAATGTGTAATATAGTAATCCAACAGCTGCTGTACAAGAATGTATAATATAGTAATCCAACAGCTGTTGTACAAGAATGCAGCGAAGTTAATACCGTTGGAGCTCCAGTGAGGTGAAGAGTTAGATACAGTTTCTCTCCAGCAACGACCTGTAATCATTAAGAAGTAAAAATTTTACATAACGATAGATAGATAGATAGATAGATAGATAGATAGATAGATAGATAGATAGATAGATAGATAGATAGATAGATAGATAGATAGATAGATAGATAGATAGATAGATAGATAGATAGATAGATAGATAGATAGATAGATAGATAGATAGATAGACAGATAAAGAGAGAGTTGTATATTGGTAGAATTTTTATTTAGTATATTTATTTATGCTGTAATAACCATTTATTCTCCTATCTAAGCTATCAGTTTTCTCAATCTTTCACTATTGAGAACAGATATGAGAATTTCTTTACTAATCTAAATTCTAGCATCATCCAATTTTACAGACTTTATTTATTTTTTTAATTTAATAAATAAGCCCATAATTTTGTCCCAACATTTACTCTCTGACTTCATGTACAAGAGTCGTATTCGTTAATATTGGTCTGTGTGTGCAATGTACTTTATGACTTGGACATATTGCATTACATTTAAGTACTGATTACAACTGTGTGTGCAGTGTACTGTATGTCTTGGACATATTGCATTACATTTAAGTACTGATTACAACTGTGTCTGCAGTGTATTTTATGACCTAGACATGCTACAGTCGCTAAAGTATTGCTTATGTAATGTGTGGCCTGGACACATACCGCGGCCCACTAAATTACTGCTTACGTTATATATTCAGCAATTTAGGTAGACTTGGATATTGTACCAGAATTTACACATGTCAACTGCAATTTATCAAAAGAATTTTAAGGCTGTAATCATCTTCTTATAGATAAACAAGATAAATACCTGTACTGTCTTGATGCAGTCCCAATACGTAAGTTTTAAACATGATTTCTTAGGCTAACTTTATCACGACATCGGGATATATCCAAAAAGTATATCAGTTGTAAACTAACATCGATATTGGGCAATATCCAACAAATGTATCAGGTCAAAACCCTAGCATTGATATTGGGCAATATCCAACAAATGTATCAGGTCAAAACCCTAACATCGATATCAGGCAATATCCAACAAATGTATCAGGTCAAAACCCTAGCATTGATATTGGGCAATATCCAACAAATGTATCAGGTCAAAACCCTAGCATTGATATTGGGCAATATCCAACAAATGTATCAGGTCAAAACCCTAGCATTGATATTGGGCAATATCCAACAAATGTATCAGGTCAAAACCCTAGCATCGATATCAGGCAATATCCAACAAATGTATCAGGTCAAAACCCTAGCATTGATATTGGGCAATATCCAACAAATGTATCAGGTCAAAACCCTAGCATTGATATTGGGCAATATCCAACAAATGTATCAGGTCAAAACCCTAGCATTGATATTGGGCAATATCCAACAAATGTATCAGGTCAAAACCCTAGCATTGATATTGGGCAATATCCAACAAATGTATCATGTCAAATCCCTAACATTGATATTAGGTAATATCCAACAAATGTATCAGGTTAAAACCCTAACATCGATATTGGGCAATATTTATCTAATGTATCAGGTTGTGTCTAACATCTGTGTCACTACCAGACGGTAGAGAGAGAATAAAATATGTATCAATCAATGACTCAGTTCACATCGCGTTTCTATTTAAATAGAAAAGACCAACTATACCTGTGACCTAGCATGGACGACCTCAACTAGAGTTCGCTGGTCTGTGTCGCCATTAGTTGCAAAGTAGTCGTTGACTGCCTGTACGGCAAACACTACTGGTTCATCCGTCGGGAGGACGTTCGTATCTGTAATTCCTCCAGGAATCTGGCTGAGAACCACACAGGGCAATAGACAAGCTATTAACAGAACTTTCATCTCAGCCTGTGAGTTTCCAAACAGTAATGTAGCAGTGGGGGGAAAGGTTGTTTCCTTAGTGATATTCGACTAAGAGATACTTGTCAAACACTGACAACAGGGTTTTTATACACAGCTGTGCCTGTTAGTTCCTTGTCGCTGGTTTGCTCGACACAATCTTAAGGTGTAGGTTGAGATTAAGATAAGATATCTTACATCTTTGTAATGAATCAGCCTGGTACGTGATTTGAATCTGAAAGATGTATACCATTTTCCATTTTTCTCAGTGACTTCTTATTCTTCTTCGATTTTGTTTTATCAAGGGTCATTGAGTACACTAAGACCTACCGTACAACATTTGTCACTGGCATTTCCGGCCTGACCATGTGACCCAACTAAAACTGTTTAAATTGGCCTAACCAGTGACACCCAACTAAAACTGTTTAAATTGGCCTGACCAGTGTGAACCAACTAAAGCCGTTTAAATTGGCCTGACCAGTGTGAACGAACAAAAGCCATTTAAATTGGCCTGACCAGTGTGACCCAACAAAAGCCTTTTAAATTGGCCCAAACAATTCATTTTTAATGTGACACTACTAAAGTAAGTTTAGTCTGTCTTAATTCAATCAGGTTTAATGTGGCCTAAATAAATTAGGTTTAATCTTGCTAAACTAAATCAGATTTTATCTGGCCTAACGAAATCAGGTTTCCTGAGCACTATCTAAGTCAGCTTTAGCGACATCCGACTACAGCAGGTTACAGTGGTTTAACTAAATTATCCTTAATAGGGCCTAAGTAAATCAGGTTTAATCTCCGGCATGTATCCTTTCGCTCAATATATCAAAATTAACAAATAACCATATTTGATATTTTCTGTTCAATTACAAACCACATATAACTTCTATGTGATTAGCAAATCTAATGAATTGCAAAGTAATTATCCTAATAATCTATTAGATACTTGAAAAGCAGACAGTAGGAAACTAGCCTCTTGATCAAGTACAGAGGTTAGATCCCAAATTGGAGTGGTCAACGTATAGCGATTCTTAGCCGCTCCCTTGTTTAATCTAATGTGTTTGGACCCTAGTCTCTTTTATGCGATAATAAATCGAGGTCCTTACACAAAGGGCCGCGTACACTAAAGATTCTTTTGGCAGTTAAAACTTAACTTACGAAAGACGCGAAACAAACATGAAAATTCATATCAAACAAAATAGCAGTTCTATTAGTACTAGAAGATTTCTTAATATATCAGGTCTATTAGAACTCTAGTAAGAAAAATAATGTCATGTTCATAAATAAGTGACGACTATGTCAGTGACCTCTAAGTCATCATTCAAAAGATCATATCCACTGACACCGTGGAGATTTTAATTTAACTTAAGGGAATGCCCTAAGCAATGGTGATCATGACTCATGTAAATGTAAATGAATAAATGCACTTGATAACTTATGGATGACATCGCCTGATTGCATCTGGTAATGAGTTCAATCTTTGTTTTATTTTAAATAGTTTAACAAAAGCGCGTAACAAAAACTGAAGTCACAAAGGAGAGTTATATTTTACTGCGTTTTACTACAGATGGGTGACAAAGACTATCATGGCAGAACTGTGACAAAGACTGTCATGGCAGAACTGTGACACAGACTGTATAGGCAGAACTGTGACAAAGACTGTCTAGGCAGAACTGTGACAAAGACTGTCATGGCAGAACTGTGACAAAGACTGTCTAGGCAGAACTATGACAAAGACTATCATGGCAGAATTGTGACAAAGACTGTCTAGGCAGAACTGTGACAAAGACTATCATGGCAGAATTGTGACAAAGACTGTCTAGGCAGAACTGTGACAAGGACTGTCTAGGCAGAACTGTGACAAGGACTGTCTAGGCAGAACTGTGACAAAGACTATCATGGCAGAACTGTGACAAAGACTGTATAGGCAGAACTGTGACAAAGACTGTCAAGGCAGAACTGTGATAAAGACTGTCATTGTAGAACTATGACAAAAACTGTCAAGGCAGAACTGTGGCAAAGACTGTCATGGAAAACACTAAAAGACTGTAATGGCAGACTTGCTTTGATTGAAACGAACAATTCGCTTTAATAAATTATGTTTACAGACATAAAACAGAAATAAAATAGTGAGTCCAGTGGCTTTCGTGTATATTGTAGTTAATATATAATTTATTCATAAAATTGCATTCGAGATCCTGACTATTATCAACACAAGAAATGTAGACAAAGGCCACTGGCTTATAGATAGATAGATAGATAGATAGATAGATAGATAGATAGATAGATAGATAGATAGATAGATAGATAGATAGATAGATAGATAGATAGATAGATAGATAGATAGACAGACTTTTGTTAACAAGGATTTAAACGGTAAAGGTATTGTTAAGTAGGTCGTGCCTTAAAATGTGATTTTAAAATGTGCTTCTTCGTGAAACTGGACTGATACAAATGACGTATATTTTTATTTAAATCTGAAAAACCAACGGATAAGGATAGGATAGGTTGCACAGTAAACGGAAAAGTTTATCTTCGATGTATGTCCTGTTCGTGTAAATATGTACATGTACTTTGAAAGTCGCTTTCTTTGCCAAATAGGTTACAGTTCCCTGTGTTACATGTTTGCACTAACAGCAAATTTATTTATTTATTTCCATGTTTACGTTTTCCTTTTCAGCAAAATTATTGGTAATTTGTCATATTTTTTATATCGGTAACATTTGTTTTTAGCAGAGAGAGCTCTTTATTATGCTAGCAAACATGTCTGGAGTACCGTTTTATTGCTTCAATAATGAGCCGCACAACACGTTTCATAGAAACAATCAACAAGGACTAACGATAGCTGGCTGTCAGAATTAAATGTCAGTTGACACAATTAATCAGTTGTTGTCCATGTGAATACCGGGCGTTTAATTACGACCAAAGTGTTCTTTCAAATTAAATACTTTGCGGTGAATGTCAGGCCAGCGAGAAGCAGTTGAGTTCCAAAGGCTTCACGTTTCCTCGTAAATATCAGTTTTGTTTCCAAAAAGTAGAAAATAATGACTATACAAAAGTTTGTCTTTAGTGAGTTTATTCATATTTTTGCTTGTTTGCTGAATGTTTCTTCTTTTCTTCATTTTTTCTTTTCTTTTGATGTATACATAGTGCGGAGAGAGAATATTTGTCGTTTGAGTGATTTTGTTGATTGGGGGGGGAGGGGTTTATTGTGCAGAATACAAAGCATTAAAAAGAAACCACTGGTTAGCAAAATACACTAGGTAGCAAAACACACTGGGTAGCAAAATACAATGGATTACAACACACGGGGTTGCAAAATACACTAAATTAAGTACGAGAGTTAAAAGGACACCAAGATTGCAGTTGAAAAAACTAAAAATTGCTAGCCTGAAAGTAAGATACATACTAAAACTGTTTGGTTTCATTTTATGATAAACTAAAAATTGCTAGCCTGAAAGTAAGATACATACTAAAACTGTTTGGTTTTATTTTATGATAAACTAAAAATTACTAGCCTCAAAGTAAGATACATACTAAAACTGTTTGGTTTTATTTCATGAACATATTACGAGAAATAAAACAGATATAGCTACTTTGAAGTAAATAATGCGTGTTTGTAGGTGTGCGTGCGTCATACATATGTGTGAGAGAGAAAAAGAGAGATTTTTATGAAAGACAACGAGAGAGTGTATTAAAGAGAGAGTTCGAGAGAATCAATGTTTGTGTGTGAGAGAAAGAAAGAGAGAGAGAGAGAGAGAGAATGAGAGAGAAAGATATTGTGAGAGAAAGAAAGTGTGTGAGAGAGAGAAAGTGTGTGAGAGAGAAAAAGTGTGAGAGAGAGAGAAAGAAAGTGTGTGAGAGAGAGAAAATGTATGAAAGAGAGAGAACGTGTGTGAGAGAGAAAGAGTGTATGAGAGAAAGTGTGTGAGAGAGAAAGAGTGTATGAGAGAGAGAAAATGTGTGAGAGAGAGAAAGTGTGTGAAAGTGTGTGAGAGAAAGAGAGTATGAGAGAGAAAAAGTGTGTGAGTGAAAGTGTGTGAGAGAAAAAGTGTGTGAGAGAGAGAAAGTGTATGAGAGAAAGTGTGTGAGAGAAAGTGTGTGAGAGAGAAAGTGTGTGTGAGAGAGAGAAAGTGTGTGAAAGTGTGTGATAGAGAAAGAGTGTATTGGAGAAAGTGTGTGAGAGAGAGAAAGAGAGAGTTTGTGTGAGAGAGAGAAAGAGAGGGTTTGTGTGAGATGGAAAAGTAATGGTGGGACAATTCAATTTGTTTCTATTCTAAACATCTATACCATTTGACTTAGCAGTGAAAATCTGTTCAGACTTTCTGCAAACTACACTCTAAGTGAAAGAGATTCAAGGAATTAAAAATAGAACTAAGAAAGAATAGCTACGAACGTGAATTAAAGTCATTAATATCTGCAAGCATACAAATTTGTACAAGTAATTTCTAACTAGCTTTTTGTTCGCATAAGTATCACTTTTTCGGAATATGTTGCTTATAGAAAAATTATGTTATAGTATGTTTTTCTTTCGCCATTCTTATTTTTCTTTTCTTATAATACATCATACCAAAATGTGTTTTATTATATATATAAATGTCATGGAAATCTTTCATATTAGTATGCTAAAATTGTTATTTTAAGGTTGGAGCGAAGGTCCAAACCTGCAGTTCACAGCGTCTGTCATTGTAATTGATTAATCGTCATTTTTAGCAGATGATCATTGGGAACTAAAGTCATTTAGGATCAAATATAACTAAAGTCATTTAGGCTCAAATATAACTAAAGTCATTTAGGATCAAATATAACTAAAGTCATTTAGGCTCAAATATAACTAAAGTCATTTAGGATCAAAGGGACTCAAAGATAACGACAGTCATTTAGACTTAAAGGAAACTACTGTCATTTAGACTAAAAGGTAACTACAATCATTTAGACTCAAAGGTAGCTACAGTTATTTAGACTCAAAGATAACTACAGTTATTTAGACTGAAAGGTAACTACAGTCATTTAGACTCAAAAGGAAAGCTGTTTGGAATAAGTGGTATTCAGGCAATAAACACCAATTCTCATTTAATGCACCCTGTCAATTTGGTCATCACAATAAGATTACTATGGAACTGTTGCCCCCACAGCCTTTGACCATTACATAATTTTGGCAGGTTCAGATTATGAAGAACACTATAAGTGTACAAACTTTCAGTAATATATTAAGGGCGGGAAGACAGGAAACCTTTTACGTTGTTAAGAAAATCATATGTATAATGAATGGCTTCATCCTGGTTTACAATGGTGTTACCAGTGCAAAAATAAGAGTGGGTGTACCGAAAACAACTCAACTAACTCAAAACCAGAGTTACAATGAACTATCTATCAAAACTACCTATCAATATTAGTAGAGTTGTAGCACCAATGACAACTCAATCAAGGTTATGCTAATCGTCATTCTATCAAAATACATATCAAATATCCAATACAATTACAATATCAAATATCAACTACATAACTACTCAACAATAAAAATTTCAAATCATTTCATGCAACTGTTGCACTATTCTACGTCACATAATCTTTGTCCTGTACGATAATTTCATGGTTTCCATCCCACATCCAAATAATCTGTCATCTTCCCTATGTCAAAACGTTTTCTAATACGTCCTTTGCATGATAGCATTCTTTCCTTCTTTTTTCCGAACTCTGCTTGTCAAAATGCAACTCTATTTCTCCACTACCTGAGGCGTATTACTTCGCGGATCAAAATTAGACTTTGCGCTTTCTGAACGTCAGTACATATGTTTCTTCTCTAACTGAGGTGTCACATCGTCATGACAACTTTCAAGACTTTTCAAAGTATTTGGTCAGATTTGAAATGTTCTTAGCAATGTCGATTTCTGTATGACCAGTATGACCTTAACAACTTCAAATTTCCTTTGTATTACATCAGTGTCACTCGAACGTCAGCAGTCCACTGTCATAAGTTTTTAGTCCTGTCATTGACTGTTTCCTGCAAATCAACCTTTGTCTCTTCTGTTTCTTGTGCATTCGACACTACATCGTTCTCTACATGCCCAGCTCTTTCAGTTCGCATACACTCAATGCTGTCTGTGGTACTGACATCAGGTTCACAGTCAATCAATTTCACTTCTAACCTAGTGTCATATGGCTTCAAATGCATTCGGTCATCTCTCTCATGTCTCTTTCAGCCACTCTGTCAGAAATCTGAAGTAAGCTATTCAGTCCTAAGATAGCTACATCATTTTGTCATACTTTCTACATTTTCCAATCTAGCTCTATGCGATTCAGTCTATTCTATCTTTAAGTGAGTTTCTAGTCCTAACTTACAGTTAAGTTTTTCATCCCCGCACGGCCGTCTGCTCAACTGTCCATGTAGAGTTGGTCCGCTGACCTTAGTAACAGTCGTCTCCCCTTGACCGTGAGCTAGTTTCTTGGCCAAAAGTAGGCGTGGTCATCACACACGTCTGATCTTTCATCCTCCCATCAGAATTACAAATGTTTTTCAATTCAACTTTGTTCAAACTATCCTTCATGAACTCGTCAATAGCTCCTCTATCCCTGATTTCCGATGTTGGAGAACTGTAAATGTCGTACAGTGTTCATTATCTGCAGTCAATTCCTGAACTATAAAATGTTCTACCTCATTTCTATCTTCTGTCATGTCAATTGCTGTGTCTTCTGGGGTAAATGTGTCAATCATAGACATGTTATGATAGTATGTGTCTACTTCTGTGCCACTAATCACAATATTGTTAGCAACAGAAACCTTGCATGGTACAACAAATTTGCATCCTAAAATTTCGTCATAAGCAGAATTTTCTACAACCACTGCTTTAGCGATTCCTTTCACAAAATCTGACTCCATTTGTATCTCTGCCACTGTCAACGTATCATTACTGCCATTAATAAATTCCACTGATAAAGTTTCTCTCGTGCAATTTCTATCATCAACCAACGACTTGTGCACAATCAAGTCTACCTGACTGCTCGTGTCAAGGAGAGCTGTGATGGCCTTTGCGTTCACTCTCACCTCTATTATATTCGGCCTGCCCAGGTCTTGACCTCCTAAGGTTACGGCATTTACTCTAGCACGATGGCGCTGAGGACAGCTTATGTAAAGTGCCATTTTCCCCACAGTTATTCCCCACAAGATTCTGGACTGGAATGCAGTTTCTCGCATTTAACAATTCAAAACAGAGGACAAGACGTAATCATTAGATTACCACTTTAGACTACGAAAACAATGATAAAAATTACTCACTAACAAATATGCGTTTAAAATAATAACAAGAAATTTAATAAAAGAAAAATTAACAAGATTTAGAAAAACAAGTTCATCCTAAGCCAGTTCGCTACACTGTAGTCACTTTCACAATCAGAACTTAGCTTATGGCTGGAATGACATCACAGTCTGGTAGACTTGGATATGACGACCACGATAATAGCAAGCAATCAGCCATAAGCCTCAGCAAACAAAACAAAAACCCTGAAACAAAAGCCCAAATGTCCAGTCAATTGTTCTATTAATAAATACTAAGTTTGGCATAAGCCTCTGAAAGAAAGAAATATTAACATGTTCAAAATAAAACATAGCATATAACATCCTAATAAAACCTAACCATTCATACAATACAAAGACGTTTTACCTTATGCAACCAAGGATTTATGCTCTCATATACAACTCGTGGTCGGGAGGGACTCTTCTCTAGTTGCCACCCAAAGACAAATTTTGGGAAGGAGTGAAGATAAAAATTCGGTCTTTTATCACCCTTGGAATCACACCTGTGCCTATTAGACACACTTTCGATCTGACCAATTACTTAGCGCTAATACAGATTATGCCTTTCTAACGACTTCTAAACGCACACTCTGACCTAACTGACAACGCTCCCATTGTATACCAAAACACACACACGTGCCGCAAAAAATAATAATCTCTAGCTAGCTTACTGGCCATTGACCACGCAACTTAAACAACAAACACTCGATCACCTATCTGCCGCAAACATCAAACACCGGTCAGTAAATCTACCCCCTTGCACACTCATTCTTTCAGGACCTCACTGACGCAATATGCACACGTCATTCAAATTACAAACGTTCAATTTAAATGCGACAATGAAAATTCATATAAAATATATGGGAAAATTCCTCATCATACAACAGGGGTTGGGACCTAGTATCACAGCTTTGGGATAAAGCGTATTATCACCGAACGGAGTTTGTTGCACATGTAGTGCAAAGAAATTTATTTTAGAACAGGGTTTTCTAAATAAATAGAAAAATGGATTTGGAACAGACTATAGAGAATCAGCGAAAGAAAGGTTCGTTGCTAGGACTTAAAAAAGAAGAACTAGATAATTATATCAGAACTGAAAGAGAGAGAAAAAATCAAAAAGGAAGAACGTAAAGCAAAAAAAGCAGGCTGAACAACGCAAGGCTGAGACAAAGGAAAGGCTGACAAAATTGAGGCTAAGAGAATAGAAGCCGAAGCCAAGAAAATAGAAGCTGATAAAGAACAGCAAGAACAAGAACACATTCTAGCCTTAACATGCTTAGAAATCGGAAGTCGGAGAGATAGTGAAAAGAGTTCGCATTTTAGTAACGTTCTAGGACGTAGGTGAGAAAGTCATATTATGGGGATAAATATATTACGCTTTGACGTACAGAAGGACCACATAGATACTTTTCTAGCCACCTTTGAAAAGATCACAAAGTAAACAAGTTCTACGCGAATTTTGGGTTGTTAGTTTGTCATGATTGCTACAGGGTAGCGCGAAAGATGAGTAGAACAGAACCATCTAAGACTCTAAGTGATTTAGAAGCCAAAGATTTTTGTCCCGTTCAGCGTCAGGCGGAAACAGAAACCATTTGCTTTGCGGCCTTATAAGTTCCTATAACGACGTACCGGTATCCGTTGTAGGTCTGGGGGACTTCTGCCAGATCCATCCATTTTTGGAAGAGATCCGTGACTCGTCTGAAGTATTGTGTGTGCGTATTGTGTGTATTCTTTTGTAGCTTCTCTGAACTTTCGCCTATATGCTTTTGCGGTAAGTTTGTAGCGTTTGAGTAATGTGTCCCCGTACATCGTCATGGGAACTTATAAGGCCGCAAAACAAATGGTTTCAGTTTCCGCCTGACACTGAACGGGTATCACTTTGGGTCGTACAATTGATCATCCTATGACTAACAAACATATTAATCCTTATCACTTTGGGTCGTAAATTTGATCTTCCTATAACTAGCAGACTTAATGGCACGAGTATGGAAATTAAGAAGTTGGATTGTATTAATAAAAGCATAGCCATTATTAAAAATAAAATTTCAAACTCGCCTTTTAAAAATAAAAGTAAATTAGGCCTACCACAGTCCAAATTTCAAACTCACCTTTAAAATTAGAAATAGGTTACCACGGTCCAAATTTAAAACTCGCCTTTTAAAAATAAAAATAAATTACTTCTTTGAATTACTGTTGCTCTTTGCTTGGTGTAATAATCGATCGGGACGGCATGGTGTCGCAAATGTTAATCAGGTCCATCGGCTATCTCTCAGTAACCAGTTGTTTCCTTGGATTTTCTTTCTTCACTTTGAACAGCTGTTGCTTTGTCATGCCTCATTAAAGTTTTAGAAAGACACAAGTGAGAAATTTGTTACAAATTTTGGTCAACTTTATCTTAGGTAACCTTCAGAAAGGCACAAGTGACAAATTTTTTTACAAATTTGGGTCAACTTTATCATAGATAACCTTCAGAATGACTCAAGTTACAAATTTGTTACAATGTATGTTAACATTATGTAATATGTAACCTTTAGGAAGGCACAACCTATTACAAATGTATGTTAACATTATGCAATATGTAACCTTTAAAAAGGCACAACTGGTAAACGTATTACAAGTGTACATTAACAGTATCTAATAGGTTAACAATATTGGATAAGTTAACGTTATCTAAGAGGTTAATATTATTTGATAGGTTAATATTATCTAAGAGGTTAACATTATTTAATAGGTTAATATTATCATAGATGTTAACATTATTTGATAGGTTAATATTATCTAAGAGGTTAACATTATTTGATAGGTTAATATAATCCAAGAGGTTAACGTTATTTGATAGGTTAATATTATCAGGTATGATGACATTTTCTGATAGGGTGACATAATCTACAATATTGATTTTATCTATCAGGTGAATATTATCAAATAGGATGATATTATCTAAGAGGTTAACATTATCAAATAGGATGTCATTATCTAAGAGGTTAACATTATCTTGTAAGATGACATTATCCCATAGGTTAACATTATCTAATAGGATGACATTATCTAAGAGGTTAACATTATCTTGTAAGATGACATTATCCCATAGGTTAACATTATCTTGTAAGATGACATTATCCCATAGGTTAACATTATCTAATAGGGTGACATTATCTAAGAGGTTAACATTATCTTGTAAGATGACATTATCCCATAGGTTAACATTATCTAATAGGATGAAATTATCTAAGAGGTTAACATTATCTTGTAAGATGACATTATCCCATAGATTAACATTATCTAATAGGATGACACTATCTAAGAGGTTAAAAATTATCTGAAAAGGTTAACATTATCTAAGAAGTTAACATTATTTAATAGGATGACATTATCTAATAGATTAACCTTATTTTGTAAGATGACATTATCTCATAAGTTAACGTTGTCTAATAGGATGACAATATATAAGAGGTTAACATTATCTAATAAGATGACATTATCTAAGAGGTTAACATTATTTTGTAAGATGACATTATCTCATAGTTAACATTATCTCATAGGTTAACATTATCTTGTAAGAAGACATTATCTCACAGATTAACATTATTTAATAAGATGGCATTATATAAGAGGTTAACATTATCTTGTAAGATGACATTATCTAAGAGGTTAACATTATCTTGTAAGATGACATTATCTAACAGGAACATATTAACATATGTGGTCATATAGTGAGCAACAAAATACATTGCCAAGCTCATTTCTGTAAAGGAATTGTGCATGTTACACTCTGTGACATGTAGCAATAAACAAAAGTGACCCATTACAGACCATAATATACCATACTGATCAAGTGACCCATTATAGCCCATAACATACAATACTGATCAAGTGACCCATTATAGTCCATAACATACAATACTGATCAGGTGACCCATAATAGTCCATAATAAACAATACTGATCAAATGACACATTTCAGTCCATAATATATAGTACTGGTCATATACACATTGTAGTCCGTAACATATGGTGCTGATCAAATGACACATTACAATCTGTTAACATATAGTACTGATCAAATGACACATCACAGTTTGTATTATGTAGCACTGAACAAGTGGCCCATTACTATCTGTAACAAATAGCACTGAACAAGTGGCCCATTATATTGAAGATTTCAATGACCTGACAAACAATTAACACGTCATTTACAATGCAACTCAAATGTCACTGCACTCGTCACATGCAATAAAAAAACATTTACATTGTCAAACAGGCTAATGTTGTACTAGTCATTTATGCAATAAACACATTTACATTGTCACACAGAATAATGCTGTACTAGCCACTTATTCAATAAATACATTTGCATCATCAAACAGGCTAATGTTGTTGTGACGCCAACGCCACTTAGTTAATGGATATGATTATAATTCATTAATTAAGCATTACATGTGATGAGAATCTTAATTTATTTTATTAATGATTCTCCAGCAGACACCATTCGTTTGATTTGATTGATTGATTGAGTGTAGGGGGCGCTTCCGGCTTCCGCCGCTTTCGCGTCCACCATTCGTCTCTCTTACTTAGCAGATATATGGGCGCTGTAAACGTTTTCTCTCTTCCACAACATAAAACATCATTTACGGTCGCACAGTGTTTCCGTGAGTAGAAAACTTCTTACTAAAGGATAAGATAAATCTGTCTTTTAATCTATATTTAGTGAGACCCCATCCACCCACTTTCTTCTCCAACATAAGGTTATCAATATGTGTAAGGTCAATAAATTTACCAGTAAATGTATTAACCTTTAAGTATCAGATATTTTTCTATAATACCCTTCTTAAAATTCAGCCAAGGGAGATCACTCTAACCAAAAGTGTACCTGACTTCACAAAATAATTAATTTAAAAAATAATTTGTGAAGCAACTGTAGTGAAAAATTTATAATAAAGTCAAGAAAGGGGTGGGCTATCGATCTGCACAGAATTTAATAATATAATTGTAATTTTACATTAAAATAAAAAATAAAATTCACATAATAAATCAAAATGTTCAGAGTTTTTTGTTGTTGTTATTGTTTTCCTCCATGTTTGTTGCATAATTAAAGTAATTAATTTACGGTTTCTGGTGGAAATATGCAATGCAAGGTGTACTTTGTAGATCAAGCAGCCAAACACCGTTTCTATGCCTTTACCAGAGTTAGTTTTAGTTTTCTTTGCTCGACATTCATAACACTGATTTTTTTCGTCCAAGAAGACGTACAGGAACATGATCTGCTGGGCATGGTCTTGAAATATCAGTTACTGATGGTTCTTCTTTTTGGAGCCTTTTTCCCATGTTACCTTTCATCAGAGCTCTACATATGCTCAAATGGAAATCCAAACGAGACATTGGTTTCAATGTAGGATCAGCTGCTGATTTAATTTCGTTATAAATAATCCAACCATTGATGATGGCTACTTGAAATAAAACCAAGTGCAGCATCTCCACCACTTCTTATTCTTTCTGCCAAGGGGATAGTAAGAACGATTTTGGTCATGTAAATCAACACCATCCATTGACTGGTTATATGCGAGAATTGGATCTGGAATTTCTTTGCAAATTCTGCCTGCTGATGTTCTGTGATCAGCTTCACCAACACATTGGTTGCTGTTAGTGGATGGAATATTAACTGGTTGTTTATCTTGCCAAAATGTTGCCAGTAGATTTCCTTGTTGTCTCATGGAAATGGTGCCCTGCTTTTGTTTCTTTTTGAATTTCAGATCATTTGGCCAACTTTTTGGTTGTTTACATTTATGTATCTCGTTCAAGAGTGATTTTTGCCAGGTTGACAGATGAAAAAATTATCAAAATGTGGTGATTTTTGTCAAAATAATCTGTGCCGATATTCATGATTACATGGTAACCTGACCCATTTGGCATAGTTTTATCAGATTTTCCAGTGTAGAACATGAAATTTGAAGATATCCTATCACAGTCTGCTGCACACCATAGTTTAATACACCAAGGACAAGGTTTTAATTTGTTGTACCTCTTAAAGTGCAGACGTCCTTTGTAGCTTACCTTAGTATGACACCCTTAGGACAAGGTTTTAATTTGATGTACTGCTTAAAGTCCTTTGTAGCTTACCATAGCTTAATCAAAACTAACTTTTTTTCTTGATAGAAAATTATGCTTGGATTTATCCCACACTAAATCTACAAGAAGGTGAATCTTGAAGACAGGATCATATCCTTTATCTCAACACCAAACTGCATTGGTATTGTCATTGAAATGGATATATCTGTTGAGACGGCAATATCTATGTTTTGACATAACATTTGATATTACCAGGTACATTTAAGAGGTCATCTGTGGACCAATAATTATGAAAATTAGGCATTTTCTGGATGCCGAACATGATGTTGATATAGAGAAAACGTTAATTTCTCCAGCTGAGCAGGGCTTCCATAATTTGTCTATTTTGTTTCTCATTGCTTGCTGTTGCTCAGCATAAAGATTTTTTTGTTGCGCACAATGTTCATAAACGTCTTCAGGAATAAATAAGCTGAACACATCAGATGGTGTAGCTCCATTGCCTAAGTCATGCATGGGGCCAGATGTCACATAAATTCATTTACAATCACATCTTTCAATTTTCTAGACCACTTGCTGACATCTACAGATACTTGTGTTTGGTTCAAATCGAACCATCATCGATCTCAAATTCTGAATCAGTGTGATCAGACTCTTCAACTCTCTCTAAATCACATCACTTTCGGCATCTTCCTCACCATTCTTCTACAATATCTTCATCTGTATTGACTAGATCCCCAGCCAAGGCATCATTCATAAGATTGTTCATGAATTGAAAAGCCATTTAAAAAGGGTCAATTTTGAAAAGTTGCTAAAAATCATTAGAACACATGTAAACAAAGGATATCACCATTTTGAAAAATGCGAGATCTCGCTGGAAGAAATGTCCATGATACCAGCTATTTCAACAAAAGCAGTGATTACAAAACCTAAATATAAAATGTCTATTAATAGCAGGTGACTCTAGGTGATTCGACACACAGCGGATAGTGGGCACTAGTAGGCAATACGACATGGAAAGAGTTAAATCAACAATCAAATGTACAAATGACAAATACAATGAAATAGATTACCTGACATCGATATTTCCATGAACCCACATTCAGATAATTCCTATGTTTCGCAGTCTTATCCTAAAATACAATTCAACAATTATATCAATACAAATCACAAAATAGTCGTATCAGAGAACAGAAATGGAGTTATTACAGAGAATCAATAATAGTTTTTTACATAGCCTGGATTAAGTGCTGCTTCAAAAGTGTTTCATTTTGCTTTTCTAAAAATGTCAAAATGTCTGCATCATCTTGTATCTACCTCTACACGCATTTAAAACAATGACTAGCTATTATATTCTCGAAACCAACTTGAGTGCCCTCTTCACCAATCAGTTCCTTCAAGCAGAACATGATTACAGTAATTCTAGTAACTTCACTGTACCAGAAATTTCTTGATGTATTCAGTATACTTTGCCATGATACATCAAAAGAGTGCAGTGTACTCCTTTGCAGTTATACACACCACGGTAAACGATTTCCACGTCTTCCCGCTCATAGCGGTTTATAATCAATGAACTACTAGATTCAAATATCATGTGAAAGGCATGCTTTGTCTCTGAAAAAACATAATCAGGGACAAGCGCTAAGTTTCACAGTTTATCACTTTATAACTCCATTCTATCTTACATTCCAATCTCAACTTAGTTCCCTGCAATGGTATTTATTAGCCTGATACACGCATATAGCATATCAAAACAATGCAAGTCTAGCAAACTGTATGTGAGCAGTCTAGTTCAAACAAATAAAAGTCAATTCACCTAGTACATTTCTACATAAACCACAAGTATAAAATATCAATAGCAAAAGTACATGAAACATTTCTAACTCCATTCTCATTCAACCAGTCAGTTTAACTCACCATCAAGCTAATGGCCGCCTTTCAAGACTAAAATTCTTTGCCACTTCAAATTCAAAGTAATTACTCAGTAGATTTCTCTACAACAAGTAAACTTTTTTTTATCTCAGCCCATTGGCTGGTCTCATACTCGTAAATCATAATCATTGAATAAATAAATTACTCACTCATTTGGGATGGCTTGCATTACATCAGCAATTTTCTAGCACATTCTCACCTCGAGCATTTACTTAGACATTTTCTAAAAATACCATCACAAGGAGTGTCCAAGGTCGGGTTACTCTGACAATTTAACAATTTATATAACAATTAAATTTAAATTAGGGAGAGGCAAATTTATTCCGCTAACAGTTGTACTCATCACTTATTCAATGAACACATTTGCATTGTCACACAGGCTAATGTTGCACTCGTCAGTTATGCAAATAACACATTTACATTGTCAAACAAGCTAATGTTGTACTATGTACTTAATCAATAAATATATCAGGTGCAATTTGATACCGGTTTTCTTAAAATCTAAACAGTAGTAAACTTTATTTGCAGTATTACTGAAGCTCGTCACATTAACAGTAAAAAAAATAGTATATGCAACATTGTACAATATAGCAAAACATTACAAATAATCATGCTGTTTTTACAGGTAACATAAAAGCCGCTACTTCACTAAAAATAGCATGTGCATATCATACAAGATATCACACCACTAAAAATAGAATGCGCAGTATTATACAAGTGGCCACTCACCTAAAAATAGATTTTGTAGTATCATACAAGATGATCAACAAAAAAAAGCATGTGTAGTATCGTACAAGATGTTATTACTCTATGTACAAATGACATTTTACAATATCATAAAGCTGGCATGGCTCAAGGTAACATTTAAATACTTCTTTGCCAACATCACACAAGCTGTCAATGCACTAGACAATAAACATTAAATATTTCTTTGCCAACATCACACAAGCTGTCAATGCACTAGACAATAAACATTAAATACTTCTTTGCCAACATCACACAAGCTGTCAATGCACTAGACAATAAACATTAAATACTTCTTTCCAACATCACTCAAGAAATCTGTGGCAATACAGTTTGCATCCGTAATGAGGAGGCAAAATCGATAGGGTACTTCGGGTACAAAAAGTACATAGGGAAGGTTATACAAGGGTATGAGGGGGGAAAAAACATACCAAAAAAATAGATGATATTCGAGATAGATAGATAGGTAGGTATGTAGATAGGTAGATAGATAGGGAGGGAGGGAGGGGAGAGAGAGAGAGAGAGAGAGAGAGAGAAAGAGAGAAACATGAATGCATCTAACCAAGTTCGTTCACATTTTCCCGAAATATGACTATAGATGGGTTTTTTCCAACGTCACAATAAAAATACACGATTACTGATAACAGAACAAAAAAAGAAAGAACAAGAAAAGAAAAAAAAAACGATTCTAACAACAAACCAAAAGTGGCACAAAAGTGGCACTGCAATAGAAAACTAGTTTAATGGCGAAAACCTGATTATCTCATATAATTAGAGGTAGGTAGACTAATTTAATTGCTTATACATGATTATCTCCATGCAGTTAGTGATAGGTAGACTAGTTTTAATGGCTTAAACATGATTATCTCATATATTTAGTGGTAGGTAGACTAGTTTAATTACTTAAACCTGATTATCTCCATGCAGTTAGTGGCTTAAATGTGCATATATCAATACAGTCATTGGTAGATTAAATGGTATGTCACACTGTTCATTGTGGACACTATTCACTAATACTTTTCACTGGACATAATATTCACTAATACTCTTTACTGTACACACTATTCACTAATACTTTTCACTGGACATAAAATTCACTAATATTTTTCTCTGTACACACTATTCACTAATACTTTTCACTGTACACTCTATTCACTAATACTTTTCTCTGTACACACTATTCACTAATACTTCTCACTATACACACTATTCACTAGACATACCTTTCTCTGTACACACTATTCACTAGACATACCTTTCTCTGTACACACTATTCACTAATACTTTTCACTGTACACTCTAATCACTAGACATACTTTTCTCTGTACACACTATTCACTAATACTTTTCACTGTACACACTATTCACTAGACATACTTTTCTCTGTACACACTATTCACTAATACTTTTCACTGTACAAACTATTCACTAGACATACTCTTCATTTTACACACTAATCACGAATACTTTTCATTGTACACACTATTCACTAATACTTTTCACTGTACACACTATTCACTAGACATACTTTTCACTGGACACCCTATTCACTATTCACTATTAATGTTTACTGTACATACTATTCACTAAAAAAGTTTATTGTACACACTATTCACCAATACTTTTCCCTGTACACACTATTCACTAATACTTTTCAATATACACACTATTCACTAATACAGTTTACTGTACACACTATTCACTAATACCTTTCACTGTACACACTATTAACTAATACTTTTCACTGTACACACTATTCACTAATACAGTTTACTGTACACACTATTCACTAATACCTTTCACTGTACACACTATTAACTAATACTTTTCACTGTACACACTATTCACTAATATTGTTTACTCTAGACACTATTCACTAATACATTTCACTGTAAACACTATTCACTAATACTTTTCACTCTACACACTATTCAATATTTCACTGTAAATACTATTCATTAATACTTTTCACTGTACACACTATTCACTAGACATAATTTTTACTGTACACACTATTCACTAGACATAAATTTTGCTGTACACACTATTCACTAATACTTTTCACTGTACACACTATTCACTAATACTTTTCACTGTACACACTATTCACTAGACATACTTTTCACTGAACACACTATTCACTAATACCTTTCACTGTACACACTATTCACTAGACATACTTTTCTCTATACACACTTCTCACTAGAATTACTTTACACTAAACATATTTGTTCAGATAATTCACTGTACACAATACTCAATGTTTGCATTATTCACTAGAAACATTATTCACAAGACATATTATTCATTGAACACTATTCACTGTACGGTATTCACTGGTCATATTATTCAATAGGCATATTGTTCACTGGAGATTAAATATATTTGCTGGACTCTGTTAACTAGATATACTATTATTGGATGCATTTTTTATTAGTTACATTATTTATTTGACACCCAATTCACTATGCGGACTCTTCAATTGACATACTATTGACCGGATATACTATTCACCGGACACGCTATTCACTGGACATACTATTCACCGGACACATTATTCACTGGACATAATATTCACCGGACACACTATTCACTGGACATATTATTTACCGAATACACTATTCACTGGACACACTATTGATTGTACATGCTATCCAATGGACAGGCTATTTACTGGACACACTATTCAGTGGACATATTATTCACTGGAAAACTATTCAAAGACATACTATTCGCTGGACATGCTATCCAATGGACACACTATTTAATGGACATATTATTCAGTGGACACATTATTCAATAGACATGTCATTCAATGGACACGAAATTCAAAAGATATTATATTCACTAGGCACACTATTCCTTGGACTCACTATTCATACATTCCGACATATTCACTGGACCCCCTATTCACTGGACATTATTTACTAGGAATATTGTTCATATGGGCAGATTGTTCATTGGTACAAAGAAATTGAACACAGTATTCATTTGACATGCTATTTATGACGCATTTTTCAAAGTACCCGATATTCACTAGACTATTATTCAATGGTCATTATTCACTGGACACTTTATTTACAGAACACAATAAGTACTGTACATTATTCACTGGACACATTTTGGACTAGACACACTATCAGTAGACATGTTATTGACTGAAATTTAATCAGTAAACACAGTAACTGTTCACGCTATTAATGAACACATTTTTACCAGACATTCACTGTCTATAAAAACTATTAATGGACATGATTTCTTGGTACGGTATGACTGGCTACACGAGTCAGTAAACAGACAATTCAGGCCTGGCTTGATGAGAAATTTGTAACCATTCATCGCGTGCATAGTGTCTTAAGGAAAACATGCATGCCACAAAACACGGAGGAACTTTGACCTGGAGGGGGGGTGGTATGATCAGATCCCGTTGGTTTCTTTTCACTAGCCTTCCGATACCCTAGAACGGTGATTGTGAAGAGGTGGTGTGAGTGTGTGTGTGGATGGGTGCGGTCGCTTCCTCATAGCGAAATATTATATTAAATTATTAGTTTGCAGACCTTACTACTCTCTTGATTGGACAAAAACGATGAGGTGACTCTGCTGTGCTAAATTTAGGCTGGAAGTCGACCCATGCTCTTACAAACAATTAAAATCCCTGAAAGCGAAAGTTGCCTCCTACTGAGTTGATTTGAAATATAAAAATGCATTTTCTTACTTTTAAGTAAGTTTCCTTTCTTTTCCAAGTTAACAAATCTTTCTGATGAGCGTGTATCGAGAGACATCATTTCTAAAAGAAATATAGGCCTATTGCCTTAGATGTGACGCGTCCAAGTTGCTTGTTGAGTTTCCCGACCTATTACATAAACGCCCTTCTTTTTTTCCATTTTCAATTGCCAATGTACTAGCGTAAGTAATCAATTGCACGGGACGCTCTTTATCATCTCCTACGGATTAGAAACGAAATAACCAACGTATGCTAAGGAGCGTTAAAGGTTTAAAATCCCACGGCCCTGTAACCTGTCCTGAAAATGAACTGTGACAAAAAGAAAACCGATCAGAGTATCTTGCCAGACTCTTGGAAGATTCGATCAGGTGAATTAAAAAATATTTCAAATAAACAATACTACAAAATAAACCGAAATAAAATGATATTTTCTCATGTATATATGTATTGTAATTTATTTAAGGATTTATGAATTTGTATTGTTATTATGTATTGTAATTGTTAACGTATTCATTAACTCATTTATTTAACGTGCAGACGTCTGCAATACACAGCTGTGTCAAATGTCCAGGGCACATGTCTGCATACTACAGTTTGGGCACAAGAACCAATGCTATTGTCTGCGTACTAAATCTGTGACGCAGTTTATAATTTTTGTGTCTGCGTACTAAAGCTGTGCAGCAGTTTATAATTTTTTGTCTGCGTACTAAAGTTGTGGCGAACTTTATAATTTTTGTGTCTGCGTACTAAAGTTGTGACGCAGTTTATATTTTTTTGTCTCTGCATTCTAAAGTTGTGGCGTACTTTATAATGTTTGTGTCTGCATACTACAGCTGTGGCGCATTGTATAATGTTTGTGTCTGCATACTACAGCTGTGGCGCACATTATAATGTTTGTGTCTGCATACTACAGCTGTGGCGCATTGTATAATGTTTGTGTCTGCATACTACAGCTGTGGCGCACATTATAATGTTTGTGTCTGCATACTACAGCTGTGGTGCACTTTATAATGTTTGTGTCTGCATACTAAAGTTGTGGCGCAGTTTATAATGTTTGTGTCTGCGTTATATAGTTGTGGCGCCGTTTATTATGTTTGTGTCTGCATACTAAAGTTGTGGCACAGTTTATGTTTGTGTCTGCATACTAAAGTTGTGGCGCAGTTTATAATGTTTGTGTCTGCGTTATATAGTTGTGGCGCCGTTTATAATGTTTGTGTCTGCGTACTAAAGTTGTGGCGCCGTTTATAATGTTTGTGTCTGTGTACTAAAGTTGTGGCGCAGTTTATAATGTTTGTGTCTGCATACTAAAGCTGTTGCGCAGTGTCCAATACAACGTCCTATTTGTTCACAGTTCCAGTCCACGAGACAATGGCGTAGCTTTTATTTTTCTGTAATTTTGTTTCCGAAGACAATTTTGTTGTTTCTGAAGAAAACAAATATTTTCACAAAAATGAAATGATAAATTTAACATTTAAAATTGTGTCACCTCCCAAATTTACATGTATTATTACATGTACTGTAAATACATACTCACCATTGATGGACGGACGTACAGATTGATTGATAGATAGATAGATAGATAGATAGATAGATAGATAGATAGATAGATAGATAGATGCTAAAGTACGACTTATGCTTATTTAAATATAATCCAAAGATAGTGATCTTGAATATCAATCACTATCGATGCGTTTCACATTATAAAAGGGAGCGATTTGTCGTTTATTTAGAGGTGAATGACTTACTAGGAATGTTTGCTTGATGTTTTGCATGTGTGTGTGCGCGCGCGCGTACATGTTTGATATGTACGTAGTCTGCAAATATGCGCGTGTGTATAAGAGCGTGATTGGGTGTATGAATGTGTGGGTGTGGGTATTTTTATGCATGTTTAAATAACATGAAAGAATCCGTAACGAAGTTCTACAGTAACGCATGCCTGATTTTAAAAGAGTGAGTTGTATCAAAAGGCACGCCTAGGAACTGGTTCAACATGGGCCGATAACCTAGTTTCCTGTTTGTTACCAAAAAGAATACAAGTGCACCAGAACCCGCAGCCTTTAGAAGTACGGCGAATACTCAACGCAGCTGACAGCCGGTAATTCCAGAACTAGAAAGCAAGTTCAAGAGAAAATAGAACTTTTAGTGAACTACGTACTGAGACAAACAACTTTGACTTTTGCGCACAATAATTGGTTGTAACCACTGTGACGGCTGGCTGGTTGATAGCTGTTATTGGTCGTCAAACTAGGGTAACTGGTGTCACTGGCGTGGTCTAGCTCATAGTATTGCATAAATGTATCTGATGAATACGAAAATTTATTTTTCTTTTCTTAACCCATTTAGATATTGGTCTTTAATTACTAAGAGTTGGGGTAGGGGTAGTAGAGAATAGCACAGACGTTTTACAAAAGCATTAAATACAGTTCGTATCGGGGTCATTACCCAGCCTTTTCTTGTGCATGCTTGTATCTTTATTCATCAAAATTCACCGTTTTAAAAAAAAATGCTTTGATTTAACCACTAAAAATTGCTTATAATGTGTATTGCTTGAAAAAACAAGATAGACAGACTGACAGACAAACAGACAGATAGATAAGGAGTTAGGTAGGTAGATAAAAGAATGCAAAATTAATATACTAAATATCAGAGAATTATTTGTGTTAATGCAACATATTTTAGTAAAATAAAACACATCATAATACTGTATATTTCAGTAGCATAAAACACATCAGAACAGTATATTTCAGTAACGTAAAACACATCAGAATACAGTATATTTCAGTAACGTAAAACGCATCAGAATACAGTATATTTCAGTAACGTAAAACACATCAGAATACAGTATATTTCAGTAACGTAAAACACATCAGAATACAGTATATTTCAGTAACGTAAAACACATCAGAATACAGTATATTTCAGTAGCATAAGTCACATAAGAATACAGCATATTTCAGTAACATAAAAACATAAGAATACAGCATATTTCAGTAACATAAAACACATAAGAATACAGCATATTTCAGTAACATAAAACACATAAGAATACAGCATATTTCAGTAACATAGAACACATAAGAATACAGCAGTAACATAAAATACATAAGAATACAGCAACTTTCAGTAACTTAAAACATATCAATATGCATTGAATGGTGTTGACATATAGAATTCTATATTACTTACTACTCATTTCCAACACTACAAAATTATACATGCGAAGTATAAATTATTACTATCACAATGCTCTATCAACTTTCATTAGGTGACTATTTACACAGGCATTTGCACGGGCATAAGGTGTGAAAATGTGTGCCTTGTAAGTTGTTTCATCTAACCTCTAGTTATTTACTTTCTGTAAAATTATTCAAAGCAAAACTGTTCTTGAACATGCCACATATGAAGATAAAGTTTCTTTTATAGTCCTCAAATATGAAGAAAATGGTACATGTACATGTGTCACCACCGCCAGGAAGGGGGGCAGCGGTCAAGCTGGACGAAACACCGACCATGCAAAGATGATGAAACGCAAAGTCTCGCACACAGACAACCACGATGTTTGGGTTGGGTTTAATTTATTCTGTATGCGGGCTAAAGTGTGAAAGCCAGCAAATGTGCGGGATATGAATGATAAATGAGGGCCGAACGGAATGAATAAACAAACAAACACACTGACTCTCCTGTCATAAACCAAGACAGACTCGGTAGTTAAATAAGAGTGAGAATTTACTCTCAGAACTGGGGGACACTAGCAGACGGTTGTTAGTCGTTCATCCTATAAGTCTTCCACATTCACATTCATAGAGGGATAGTACAGGAGCGATGAAATGATGAAAATAATAATAATAATACACTGCGGGTGGTGACAACCACGTTAATCAATACAGTCTAAAATGCACTAACAATGAATACGGGTGAAAACCCAACACAATATATCAACCTTTAAATAATAAGCAGTGGCAACCGCTTATATTGTACAATATAATTATTAAGACTATAAACAAAGTTAATGATAAATATAATAAATGAGTATAAACAAAGTTAATGATAAATATAATAAATGTTCAAGTAGACAGTTCTGGGTAAAACCCCAAAATATCAACGATTACAAGAGTTTCAAATAAATAACAGAAAGGAGAGTCTAAATAATCTAATTAACCCTAACTACCTATGACTGAGGGTGCGCCTCTGATAAATTACATTTCTTACTCTAATCTGTAGTGATGAACGATGACGTACGTATTGACGAACGCACTGGACAAACGTGGAAAAAGTTAATGTGCACAATGTTGAAAATATTCTCACAAAAGTTCACCTCCCTCCTCGGAAGAAATATAGGTTCATAGCACCCGCTGGTGAAATGATAAGCACGTGGTATGCCGGCCACTTATGAGTGAGCACACTCACAAACAGGTGAAGACCCGAAATGCTCTTCCTCGTTGATGAACGTATGAATATTTCACGCTAAAAAGTGAGAAAACATAAAGTGGTGAAAACCCAAATGAAATGTATGGACGAATGTTCTCTCCTTTCTCGACTCAACTGCCCTCAGCTCTGACACATTTGGATACTGATGGTTGCTGCCGACAGGTTTTGGTCCATTGGATGGTTAGATCAAGTAGACGGGAATAAATGCCCACATATGATGTATAGCCAGTCAAACAGTGAAACACTCGGAAAAACCTTTATCTCAATTTTTAGACATTGAAATAAAAAGGCCTACGGGTTCAGTGTGTGAGGGAAAATGTAGATGGAGTTCAAAACACTAGTCGGGAGCCGCGCACATCTAAAAACAAAATAAAATATGGCGATGCCGTCCTTTTCTAACTGTCCAATTGACGTCCAAATATGATGTAACATGCAAAAAGAAAATTACGAAATGAGCGCATCCTGCGCCTAATGACGCTTCCTCCTAATCAAAATAAAAACTGCGTGTATTTCCTAACTAAATTACTACCAAAGCAAATGAATAATACATCATATATTCAGAGTAATTTATATACATATTCAATGATCCTCACTCCCTAACATACTGGAAATGCTTGTAAGACGCAAGCTTTCGTTCCACACATAGCAACAATGCACTGTGTGACCAAAAATGGGAAGAAATAAGGCTTTAAAAAATTAATAAATTTTGGCTAGGATCATTTCTTTTTCCGTGACAATGTGATAGTAATTTTAACCTTTCACCATTGGTTATCCACATTCAAAACCTCTGGAGCAAAGTAAGAGAAGAATAAATAGAGAATTGGGATCTTCAGAATGATATTTTTATAAAATCTTGCTCAAATAGAAGACAATTTTAGAAATCTTTGTGACCAAAAAGGTTTTCCTATTTTGAAGAATGTGGCTTACAAAATTAAATATGTTCTCCACTGTGTGCTGATGAGCGCATTTGATTAACTCTTGTGTTATTTTTTTCATAATTACTTATTGAAACAAGGTATAAGTAACAATAAAAAGGTATTTCAATTAGGCCTAACCATAACTGGTTATCTATGTTAAAGTAAGAATTTCTACTACTAGTTCAACAATATTATACTTTTAAAAAATAAATATGATAACTGTTTATGATATTTATTTTGTAAAACAATTTATCGTTCAGGTAGATTTTTAAAGACAAATTCACGCAATAACAGTGATAGAGTAATTGCCAAATAATGCAATTAAAAGTATTACGTTAATATTACGCCTTCCATGCTATTCATTCATATATTATTACGTATATATTATCTAAATGTCTAATAATATAATATACAATGTTTTGCCGCCCACCTCTCTATTCTGAAAATATGAATGTGGTCTTGGCCAAAAAAAGGTTGGGTCCGCTATCAGCGTTACTGGCCCACGGACAAAGCAATGCACTGAGGCCACTACCTACAAACAACTCACAGAAATAAAATTGTAAAATAATGGCCACAATGCTCGTGAGGCCCTGGGCAACTGCCCAGCGTACCCATGCGTACTACTTTAAAGTGTGGTATTTACTCCCCTTTAGTTCATAGTTATGAACTAAAGGGGAGTAAATGCCACACTTTTGAGAGTTAAGCACCCATTTCCTTCTGAGTTTAGAAATTAATTTATGACCTTTATAAATATCTGAGTAGAATTTCTTAATCCATTCCATAAAAATAATAATGGAAACAGTAATGGGAGAGAATGAATTTTCAGACGTTGATTCAAAGTCTTTGAATAAATATGGTCTTCTGGCAGCGAAAGCAGACTCGCATGAAGCTGACGACCCTTCTCGTATTCTAGTTCTCCACACGGGCGGCACAATTGGGATGATGAATAAAGAAGGAGGTGTGCTTAAATTATTGCTGTATGCTGCTTATCTTAATTTATTTACACTTTTTAGTGTTTGTAGATATTGTGGAATAGAGAAGAATGACAGTAAAAATAGTTAAATTAATAGCATGCTACCCTATATTCTCCCTACCAGTAACAAAAAACCCCAACCTTTTATAATTCTTGCAATAAAAATCAATGTAAATTTAAATGATAAAGCAAGGTAAACTTTCGTTTTAAAATATAATTTTATATCACTTGCTTTCATACTATCGGCTGTTATTTCAAATAAATGCACATAAACACATTAGTGCTTATTTTATGTTTTAATATAAAAAAAATAATTGTTGGCCATAGGCTTTTACTTTTATGATTTAAAAGACGTCATACTTTTTTTCAGATGCATATAAATTGATCATAGATATTTATACAGCATCAATAATCTAAGCAGAATAAATGTATTTTGCATTTATTATCATTTCCTAAGAGAGTAAGACTAAGAGCACACCAGATATTGAGGTGTGAAGTAAGTCTTTAAATCCACATTTTTTTTACTTTTGTGACCTAGCAGTTTTATGCTTCTATACACAAGAGTATTTAAAACCAGTCATTTCTCTAAGTAAAACACAAATTTTAAAGTCATATAATTTACTTAAATATTACTCACATCATGGGTGGGAGTTTGTCTTAATTAAAAAAATAAAAAAGATTTAACATGTTTAAATATATGCTTATAAAATATAAGTTATAAAAGCCTTAAATTTTCCAAATATATCTTTTAATATTAGCTTATGACATTTTAGATTATATTATCCTTCAATTTAGCATTTGAGCTAACTGTTTATATTTTTTAATAAATCAGAAGTTCTTAGATACTATAATACTCTAAATTGTGCTGAAGACATGCAAATTTATTTATGTAAACTTGCATATGTGGAATTTTTTAAAATTTATTTTAAAATATATCTATTAGCCTATATCACTGATTGCCAGCTAATGATACAATTTTAAAAAGTTAACAAACTCCTGAAATTATTAGCTTTAAAATGTTTGACTTTGAGTGTTTTTAGCTTACAGCAAAATAGATTGATTTATTCATCAGTAAATGAGTAATAGATTGATTTATTCATCTGCTTATAATGCTTAATAATTATTCATTAATCTACTTCAGATTGGTTCATGAACATTAATATTTCCATTTTACATATTGATATCCAATACATATTTTTGACTACTACTTCTACCAGTACCAATTATCAACAATAATCATCTGATCTCAATTTCTTTTAGAACTCATTTAGTGTAAATAGCATTATTAATCTATCTGATAAATTAATATCCTGAATAAATTGTAAAATGTTCACATGTAAACTATTTTCTTTCAAGGCTATGAACCAGTACCTAATAGTATGGTTGCAAAGCTGCGTTCACTGCCAATATTTCATGATGATCACTTTGCTCAAAATTACCTTTCATCAGAAGATCAGCTCCACTTCTTGGCTCTCCCGTAAGTGTGCATTGTCTTTTGTTAAATTTGCAACAGTAATTTTTTAATTCATTTGTTTTCAAATTTAAAAGAGAAGAATGACAGTTTAAAATTAAATTTGCTTTGACGAACCTTAATAAGTTAATTTGATGTGAAAGTATAACTTTAAAAGACAGAAGCAAATTATCAATAATATCATAAAAATGTGAAGTTGTTTTTTTATTTTTATAAATGCATCATAAGTTACTAGTTAGTGCTTCACAGTTGGATGTTAAGTTCAACAATTCCAAGCTATGGAGGTGTGTTCATTAAAAAAAAATGTCACCTAACTTGTGTGTAAGTTCATAACTTATAAATCTTTTACATTGGAGTCTTTGTCAAGATCTCTCATTTGCCAATCTACCATACCCATAGTACTTAATCAGTTATTTTTTAATCACAAAATCATTGCTCATATTATTATTATTGAACTTTCAAATGCCTAAACTTGCAGCATAATGCATTGTTTATTACTTCTTTCACTTTTGTCAGTGACATTATTTTTATATTACAAATTTCATAATATGAGATGTATTTCTGGAGTGATTCCATAAGTCAAACCTTTATACAAATACTTAAAATTGTTGTTCTTTTGATACTTAAAATTGCTATTCTGTTCCTGTAAAAAGGAAGATAACTAAATACACACAGAGATAGTCATTTCCCTTGATAATTTTTTTTAATATTATAATGATTAAAATATTCTTTACATTATTTTAGATAAATTGAAGGTGTCTGGTGTGTCACCTCAGGGCACCTTTCACTCATTATGGTTATTATTTGTTAATTAATAACACATAACTTATTGCAAGTGATTGAGAATCTTAATTTATAGTTATTCATAATTTTCCCACAAGACCAACATGTCTCTCACTTGGCTTGTTTATAAGAGCATCGTAAAACCCTACTCTTTACACAGTAATAACACAGACGTTTTACTGTCACATAATGTTTCTGCGGTGGAAACTTCTTACTAAAGGGGTAATAAAAATCTCTTTTATTTATTTTAACAAGACCCCATCCACATGCTATTACTCCAACATAAGGTTTTAAAGCATTCACCTTTGTTACTTCAGCAGCAAGTTGTGAAAATGATTTTTGGACAATGTTCATATTTTCAGTTGCATGGAAACAAAAGAAAATAAATTTTATCAGTATAAAAATCCAAAATGAATGCTCTCTTTAACTTTTATTGCCTTCCTACAAATCTTTTTGTTAATTCAACTTCCTGAAGGGACCAACACAACTTTACCAATGTTAATTCAGCAGTTATACAACAATTTGCCACATACAACAAAAACACAAGTGACAAACAAAGAAGGTTATTTCTAACTCCTTATGGGCAAGTTATAATCACTCCTTTTCTTGAATGCTGGCTGAAACTTGACCTATAGTTGGATCCAGACATTGGATCCCAGGTGAAATCCAAAAAGTTGAATCCAGGATAAAGCTCATGTTAGACAAAAGGTAAAGTAAAAATCCAAGATAATGCTCCAGGTAGATCCAAGGTAAGCCAGATTAAAATTCCAAGAAGTCTAAGATAAACATAAAAATGCCTCTTTGAGGTTTTCTGTAGAAAATTTAAAGATTGTGTCAAGTGTAATAAATAATATAGTTCTTTTCACCTAACTCAATTCTATCTAATTTCAAATGAAAAGTCCACTGTCATCTTCAAACAGTAAATTCCCAAAAAGTTTACATATAAGAGAAAAATATATAATAATTTTAAGATAAAAAAAATACAGTATACAAGCCAGGAAAAAATAACACATCAAAAAGCCTTCTCTTCAGTATGAGCAAAACTAAGGGATTTTTTAAGTTACAACTTAAGACATGGGGAGGAATATTTAAAAATTTCTACTAAAACAAAATCACTTAGGTAATTTTACATAACCTCAGATTTTAAAAGCAGGCAGTCAGCATTTATATCATATACAGAAGCAAATGATCTGATAATCCCTTTTATAAATTAGACAATAGTCGGAGATATCATTTCCTTATGTTTTCATGTTTCCATCTTTGATAAAAATTAGTTCTTACAAATATACTTATCACACAGATATGTACATTTCATCAGTATATTTAAAACAATGTATTGAATATTAAATAGTTACATTCTTTTGTATTCTGTCCAGCTGTATCATTTTTATCCTTCCCTACTATTTCTATACATATGTTGACATGAAAAATGAAAGTTTAAAAAAAGAAATGACAACTATATAACTAACAATAGGAAATAATTAATAGATTTTATCATCCAGATGATAAAGAGATCAAATCTTACAATATAACTAGTGGTATACTATTGCAAATCACTCTTAAGTGTTGCATTGCTAGTCTTTATCACAGCAAGACATTCTTGACACTTGCTAAATTTATGACCAGTATCATTGATAGTGTTTATCACAGCAAGACACTCTTGAAACTTGCTAAATTTATGTTGTCATTGATAGTGTTTATCACAGCAAGATATTCTTGACACTTGAATTTATGGTGTCGTTGATAGCGTTTATCACAGCAAGACATTCTTGACACTTGAATTTATGATGTCGTTGATAGTGTTTATCACAGCAAGACATTCTTGACACTTGAATTTATGGTGTCGTTGATAGCGTTTATCACAGCAAGACACTCTTGAAACTTGCTAAATTTATGTTGTCGTTGATAGTGTTTATCACAGCAAGACATTCTTGACACTTGAATTTATGGTGTCGCTGATAGTGTTTATCTCAGCAAGACATTCTTGAAACTTGCTAAATTTATGTTGTCGTTGATAGTGTTTATCACAGCAAGACATTCTTGACACTTGAATTTATGGTGTCGTTGATAGTGTTTATCTCAGCAAGACATTCTTGACACTTGAATTTATGGTGTCGTTGATAGTGTTTATCACAGCAAGACATTCTTGACACTTGAATTTATGGTGTCGTTGATAGTGTTTATCTCAGCAAGACATTCTTGACACTTGAATTTATGGTGTCGTTGATTTTGTTTATCACAGCAAGACACTCTTGAAACTTGCTAAATTTATGTTTTCGTTGATAGTGTTTATCACAGCAAGACACTCTTGAAACTCGCTAAATTTATGGTGTCATTGATAGTGTTTATCACAGCAAGACATTCTTGACACTTGCTAAATTTATGGTGTCATTCAATTTGCTAAGTTGTAATTTGCAGATATTAAAAAAAACAACATATATTCAATATTGATATAGCTGGATGACATTTTAGTCACTATATAGGAAATTAATCAATTACAAAAAACTTAACAAATAATATATAGTAAAGAAAGATGGGACACTTTGTTCAAGTTTTCAATATTTATAAGATATTTATGATTTGGTGGTGGTTTGTTTTAAAAAAAAAAAAAGAGCTATCCTGAACTCATTAAATTTGCTTTCATTTGCAACATACTCTTCTCTGAACTTAGCACAGAGTGCTTCCTCATATTGATTGTTTACTTAGTAATTTTCATTTGTATCTCTTTGAAAATTACAATAAGATTTATATAACTCAATTATATATATATATATAATTTTGTTTTAAACATTCTTAACTTCCAGTAGTACAAAGAGTATTATAAGTTTTATACTATGTACATTATTTTTTCACTTATCCAAGATGAGTGTGAAAAAATATTTTAACCAGATTAACCATCTTTTGAGAAACTCCAACAAACTGAATTAACTTACATTTATTTTTATTACAAATTTACAATATCTCAATATCTCAGACTGTTTGGTAATGCTCATTGTTTTCATTCATTCTTGATCTTCACACCTTTTAAATTTTTAAAAAATTTTTTCTACAATTTGTTCTAAGAAAGAAAACTATCCCTTTGTTTCCACCTAGTCCAGTATAGGTTTCTTAATGTTCAACTTTTATGTTTACAGAAACAACAAAATAATGTGCGCCACCAGAGCACATATTGCCTTCACTCTCAGCCTTTGTTTTGATGTGGCATTATTTTCTTCTTATACATATATCAAACAATGTTCTTATAGAGAAGGCATTTTTATCTATTCTAGATTTCATAAATGTATTTTAATTTTTATCATTTTGACATCCCACTTAATCCCAATCCTACTTTACCCCACCTTAGATAATTGGGAGATTACTAAACACTATGCTATTACATTGACAATATGTGAGTGAGGAGGAAGTGAAACGTTTTGGGTCTTTAAGTCTGCATAATTTATTAAGTAATAAAGGACTAGATATCCCTTGATGTTTAGGTTTATATCAAAAGACCAACGGCGGATCATTTATAAAGTTAAGGAATTTGAGACTTTGCTTGACTCTGCAAATATGAATAGGGAGCACTGGATCAAGATCGCAAAATATATTGAAGTAAGTATTCTTGTTTTGTTTCATTGAAGTTGACATGAGTGATTTGTATTAGTATTTTTCTTTGAACACTTGTTAGTAAATAGAATGTCATTTGCACATTTATTTTATTTTGTTGGTGGTAGTTTATACAGGTATTTTTTATTTTATTTTTTATGAAACTCAAGACAGATGTAGAAGTGAATTAAGAATCTGCTTAAATCAGGGGTCTCAAACTCGCGGCCCGCCAGACGATATTTTGTGGTCCCCACTTGATATTAAAGTTAAGTGATGGTGCGGCCCGCACGTTTTTCTCATGCACCCTGGGAGTTTTATAGTTTTTGTCACCTGTGGGCTACCATACCTCAGGATCTGCCATTTCCCAGCATGTAAGACACTCATGGATTCTGGCACACCATTCAGTGGTGAGAAGTATGTTGCAGGAAAGAATTTGATCACAGGTTTGCAGATTTCAAGAAACACAGAACCACCGTTCAAATATTTGCTGACCCTTTCTTCAATGTGGAAGATGTCCCTCCTGTGCTTCAAATGGATCTAATTGACAAAAGTGTAATTCTGAACTCAAAGCCAAGTTCAGGGAGGTGAGTGGAAAAGCAGACAAGCTTGGACAGTTTTTGAGAGAATTGCCCCTTACCTTCCCTGAGCTTTCCAGGATGTTCAAGCGGACCAAGTGCCTTTTGGGGAGCACCTATCTGTGTGAATAGCTCTTCTCCACCATGAACTTGAATAAGTCAAAATTCAAGGACAAACTTACTGATGAGCATCTTCAAGCCATACTGAGGGTCACAGTGGCTTCCTCCCTGAAGCCAAATGTGTCTGAGCTGTGTAAGAGGAAGTGTTGCCAGCCCTCTGGCAGCAGGGAATAATGATGCGGCCCAGCTTCACCCAGATTCTACTTCCAGTGGCCCCCAGGCAAAATGAGTTTGAGACCCCTGGCTTAAATAGTATAGTAGTGTTTTTTCAACATTTATATTATTTTTAAAAAAATCTTTTCCACTCTTTTCTCTCTGTTTATCAAATATTTCTATCAAACAAATTGAAAATGTTACTTAAATCTACTCATTTCATTTTATTCTTATGTATAAAAAAAATAATATATTTATGCAATGCATAGTTTTCATTATACTAGATTCTGATTAACATCAAAGTTTTGTTTGTTAAAGTTTAAACTGTATCTTGAATTTAGTTTTGTTTTCCCTCTGAGTTTAGAATGATTATATTTATGATCTTTATCTTGAATTTAGTTTTTGTTCCATCTGAGTTTAGAATGATAATGATCTTTATCTTGAATTTAGTTTTTTTTTCTTCCTCCTGAGGTTAGAAGATTATGATCTTTATGAGTTTGTCTTGACCTTAGGATTTTTTCCCCCTCTAAGTTTAGAATGATTATGATCTTTATCTTGAATTTATTGATATTTTTCCTCTGACTGAGTTTAGAATTATGATCTTTATCTTGAATGTAGGTTTTTCCCCTGAGTTTAGAATGGTTATGATTATCTTGAATTTAGATTTTTTTTTCCTCTGAATTTAGAATGATTATGATCATTATCTTGAATTTAGGTTTTCCAATCTGAGTTTAGAATTATGATCTTTATCTTGAATTTAGTTGTTTTTCCTCAAGAGTTTAGAATGATTATGATCTTTATCTTGAATTAGGTTTGTTTTTCCTCAATAGTTTAGAATTGAAGTAGATGGAGATCCAGAGTGGTAGTACCCACGTTATAAACATAGAGACAATACTGACGAACGACGATGGTGAACGGCAGTCATGATATTGATAACAGATTTGACAACGCCTGGTAGTTGTTACATAGTCTTTATTGGCAGCTAGACACACTCAGAGACACTCTCACTCAAACCACACACGCTCTTTATATCCTATGGGAGCAGCCTTCCCTGAAGCCCAGGGCTCCAGAAAACGGAAATCTAGTGTGGAAAGGCTTCTAAAAATAACTTCTGTGTTTCTTTACTTACTTCCAACTATCAATTATAGCTATATACCTAAAAAATACATAATAATTCAAATATTCAGTGAAACTACTATAATTATACTTTAATATACAAATCTTTTCATATATATAATCTGAAGAATTAAACCTTTAATGAAATAAAATCTGTGTTGGCGGGCTTCAGGAAAAACATTCACACACACACATAAATTGCAAAATACACAAATACAATAACATTATTCATCACATAAAAATACATCTATTAAAAATATAAACTATCTACTTTCTAAATATATAAATATGAACTTCACTTACTAACTACCTAAAACAGTATATAACAATAAAAGCATGCACTCTAACACAGCTAGCGCCAATATAGCGCGCGCTTTGAAACAAAGGGAGTGGTCCTGACCCATTTTACATAGACAGCCATGATCCTAAAAGAAAAGGAAGCATGGGCATGCGGCTGTACACATACACACACGATGATGACACACAAAAATACCAAAACTAACAGGGGCTACATTAGATTGATTATGATCTTTATCTTGAATTTAGTTTGTTTTTCCTCATGAGTTTAGAATGAGTATGATCAATACGATGGCTTTGTGGTGCTACATGGTACTGACACTATGGCCTACACAGCATCTGCACTCTCATTCATGTGTGAAAATTTAGGCAAGCCAATCATCCTCACTGGTTCACAGGTAAATCAGTTAACTTAAGACACTAGTATTTATTTTTTAATGAGTGAAATAGAATTTCTTATTAGAATATCCATTAAAGTTTAGATCATTTGTTTTACCAAGCTCAGTGGAAAATGATTTCGTATTTTACCAAGATAGTGTTTAGTTATATGCAGTGCAACCCACTTGTCTGCATAGGCTTTGGGGTGTTTTTGCTCTATCCATTAACAAATGTGGATTTACTCAAAGAGAATAAAATTCATACACGTATATCTGCCTTCAAGGTAATGCAAAAGTGTATAATGTGTACATTAATCAGTTTGATTTCATCTCATCTACATATTTATGGATTATTTTTTAATATGCCAGGCATAAAATCTCATCTAAATATTTATGGATTGTTTTTTAATATGCCAGGCATAAAATTGAAAACAAAGCAAAATATATTATAAATATATGCGTTGATGAAATAAGTTTGATTATTTGGATATGAACTGAGCAATGATGGGTTAAATATTTTGTTATTCTGTTTAGTCACAATATTGGATTAAATCATTTTTATTTAGTTGACAGGCAGTATCTGGTTAAATGTTTATTGTTGTTTTTTAATCCTATTGCCTTATCAATACAGATTCCTCTGTATGAAGTGAGAAGCGATGGCAGAGATAATTTTTTGGGATCGCTTATAATTGCTGGAACCTACAACATTCCAGAGGTATTGGCAGACATAATTTCCACTATCAGTATTACTGTCATTATTTATCTGTTAAATTCTTAAATAGCAGCTTAGCTTTTTCAGTGTATTTTAACAAATGCATATTGAAGTTATAAATAATTCTTCTTTTTTTTTAATGAATAATATGTTCCTGTAATCCAACATTTATTGTTTCATTTTTATTATATTATAAAATTTATTTTCAGAAACTTATTTCTGTTTGACTCAGAAATATTAAGTACCATATCATGCTGTGTTTTACTCAGAAATATTAAATACCATATCATGCTCTGTTTGAGAAATATTAAATACTATATCATGCTGTGTTTTACTTTTACTCAGAAATATTAAATACCCTATATCATGTTCTATTTGACTGAGAAATGTTAATTATCGTATCATGCATTATTAATTATACAGTAAACAGATCACTGGTGGGTTTTACCTGCAGACAAGCTGATATTTTACAAAATTTACCAACCCAGATATATATTTTTATCAATCTGGAACTTATTTTGTTGTAAATTGTACATAAACATTAGAGTATATGTAATATCTTAGCATCTTTACAATACATTTTGTACTTGTTTGCTGTGAAAACTCTTCAGTTCACAACATAAATAAGAAATTAACAGTTGAAATATGTTTATATTCTGTTATAATCATTCATTCAAAACAAAATTTTAATTTACCTTTAAAACTCACTAATTATGTCCATAAATTAAAAACACTGAAATGATATAACATTTTTATAATAACTAGAAAGAAACCTGTCATCCTAAGACCTCAATTGCCACATGTGTTTATATTTTAATTTTTTAATTGTTAAATTACATTAAATCCCATTGTGGTGTCTGGTGAAGTGGGTGGTCACAATAAATCAGGGGTCTCAAAAAACTTGCGGCCCGCCAGACGATATTTTGTGGCCCCCACTTGATATTAAAGTTAAGTGACAGTGCGGCCCGCACATTTTTCTCATGCACCCTGGGAGTTTTATAGTTTTTGTCACCTGTGGGCTACCATACCTCAAGATCTGCCATTTCCCAGCATGTAAGGCACTCATGGATTCTGGCACACCATTCAGTGGTGAGAAGTATGTTGCAGGAAAGAATTTGATCACAGGTTTGCAGATTTCAAGAAACAGAACCACCTTTCAAATATTTGCTGAGGCCTTTCTTCAATGTGGAAGATGTCCCTCCTGTGCTTCAAATGGATCTAATTGACAAAAGTGTAATTCTGAACTCAAAGCCAAGTTCAGGGAGGTGAGTGGAAAAGCAGACAAGCTTGGACAGTTTTTGAGAGAATTGCCCCTTACCTTCCCTGAGCTTTCCAGGATGTTCAAGCGGACCAAGTGCCTTTTGGGGAGCACCTATCTGTGTGAATAGCTCTTCTCCACCATGAACTTGAATAAGTCAAAATTCAAGGACAAACTTACTGATGAACATCTTGAAGCCATACTGAGGGTCACAGTGGCTTCCTCCCTGAAGCCAAATGTGTCTGAGCTGTGTAAGAGGAAGTGTTGCCAGGTCTCTGGCAGCAGGGAATAACGATGCAGCCCAGCTTCACCCAGATTCTACTTCCAGTGGCCCTCAGGCAAAATGAGTTTGAGACCCCTGCAATAAATGGTAGTGAAAATGCACACCTCCCTTCATTGTATTAATTAAAATTACAGGCAGAGTCCATATTCCAGAATTGGACCACACATTAACTATGGATGATTTAATGGTTATAAAATAGACAATAGTCTAACAGCTCTAGTTCCCAGCCAGCCAACAATCCTGCTTATTTAGATGATAGAAGATATAAATAAAATAAGCTCTTCCATGTTTTTCTAGGTTCAACTATTAATAAATAAACATTAGCTAAAAGTGTGATAATGATTGTTACTATAATTAAGATACATGTACTAGAATGTTACTTTTCTATTAATCATCGAGATGATCTGGCATGGAACTTGAAAAGAAATTCTAAAATAATCAATGGTTTCAGTGACAGCAGCAAGATTGCTGACTTAACTAAGTTGTAGTAGAGGTCAAGCCTCCTCTTCAGCTCAGGGTGATTGGCATGGATGTGATACAGTGTATACAATGGCTGCAGTACTCCTTTGCAATAAAGCAGGCCCAGGGATCAGTTCCTTGATGTATATGCTGTTACACCTGTCATATGCTGCCATTTGAACTAAGAGTTCACTCTTACCACAAATGACTACAGGTCTCTCTCTCAGACACAAGAGTATGCATGATAACTAATGGTTAACAACATACAAGATTATTCTGCAGGTTGACTTGAAGGAATATGATAAGACATTAGTTGATATGACATGACATTCCTCTAAGTCATTATACTAGCTAATTAAATGTACAAAACATACATGTACAATGTTCAAACATAATCAACAATATTATTAAATTTGTTAAAGAACAAGAATTTATTTTAAAAAATAATCATTGTCTATCAGACAGTTTACAATTATTATCAGTAAGACAGTTGGTTCATTAAGTTAATCACACAATGAAACAAATACTAAACTTTGATTTTATAATTGCTGGAACAAAACATTTTTGTGTACCTTAAATTACTAGGAATGTAATAATAATGTTTTAAATATAATTTGTAATTCCTGCATTGATAGTGAAATAGATTTTTCACCTTGATATGGCAGTTTTAATCCATTAGGATTTTTTTTATTTTTTATCTTGGCATAATTATAACTTAACCAAGAGAGACTTTGTCCAAATAGGAAGAGTGAAAATGTCTGCCGAGTTTGATATGCAGACTGTTTTTAAATGGTGCTGGGAAAAGCTGGAAGTATTATCCCTTCTAACCCAAGAGTTAATTAAATTCACCCTTGCACAGTTTCAGAGTGTCACTAATTTGGAATGGACATGTTGTATGTTGCGTCTGCTGGTGTAATTGACCCCCAAGGTCAGATCGTGAGTTTCAGTTTGAGTTTCTGCCAGATTGCGATACAATGATCGATTTCTTAATGCAAGCAGTTCCAGTTATTTTTTTTAATTTAATTATACAGAAGGGGATGGTTAGAATATGACACCCATTCTTATTAGTTTTGCCATGTACTTATATGGAACATATTTCTTTGTAAACCACATTTTACTAAATAAATTGTTACCATTCACCATTTTGTTACCATTTTCCCTATTCAGATCCACCAATAATTTTAATTTTGATATTGCTAGCCAAACATAATTGCTGCTAAACCATGACCTTATAAGCTGTTTGCTTGTCAGGAATTAGTTTTCTTTTAGGTGGCATTCTATGGGAAGGTGGATCTGGTTACAGAAATATTAATAACTATCCATTGGATTATTGTGCCAATTATTCTAAGTGCAATTATGTGAATGAACTGCAGTAAACATTTTATTCAGTTTGTCAGGTGGTCATGACCTCCATTAGAAAGAGGGTAAACCCAGTTGAACAATGATTTATTTAGAGTTGTGCCCCCTGAGTTGCAATGTCATCTTCAGAATCAGTGGATGATCTAGCAATTTATTTAGTATGATAATTTGTGATTGCAGGGTGTATGCCCAGAAAGGTTTATGTTCTAATTGTCATTTGTCATGTGAGAGTGTTATTTGTTATACAAATAAACATTTAGCTTAAATTCTTATTTCCAAATTCTTGAATGATTATTATGCCTAGTGAAAGAGTTGGACAATCATAACCTTCTGTTCATACATCACACAACAGAATTGCCCATTCCGTTTATACATTGAAATCCAATCTCATGCTCAAATCGCATTGGCACTGCTTTTCAGTATATTTATTGTCAACTATGTGTAAAATACTCTATAAAATATTGGAAATGCTTAGTTTAATGCACATAAAATGGATCACTTTGTTGAATATTGGGTATACACAGTTTCAATGACATAAATTGTAATTGCAACCATCAGAAAGAATGTTGAGAATTTTATTACATTTTCCTTTTTGTTTATATCTGTTTGTATCTGTTCTGATTGTACTAACTTCTTTGCTTGTTGATAATTAGTGTTATTAATTATCTGCAACTCCCTTTGCTGTTTATCCAGCCTAATACTCAGTGATATAATATTGTCTGGAGTCTTCATTTTTTTTGTGTGCTGTACTATTAGAAAAGTTATCAAGCAAATTATTCTAATGTACATCACTGCAGTCCCTAATAAACTGTGTGTGTTTGGAGTGGGAGGGGGGGGTGCAGAGTGTTCTAGAATCTTCATGTGCACTACTCAACATACTATGAGGAATGTTCAAAAAAGTCTTCTTGAATTCTCAAGACCAAACTCAACTTCAATTTCTGTCATATTGGCTCTCGAACTGAAATCACAGAAACCAACATACAGCAACACATTTACTGATAAGTTTGACAATATCGCTGGATATACACCACTATGAATCTGATAGAGTAGTCGCTTGTATTCTGAAATGGATACAAGGTTATGAAACAAAAAAATGCACACTCCTCTCTGCAAAAATCAAATTAAGGGCAGTGCTAAGTTTCAGGCATATTTCATCTCTGAACTCCTTTCTCTTTTACACACTTTCTCAACTTACAAAATCCTGCAAAAATATTCATTAGTCCGATACATTTGTAGCATAAGAAATATAGCATTGATCAAAATTTACAGGTATAAACATAATCAAATTACTGAACATAGAAATAATGGTTCAATTACATAAACATTCTCCAATTCAAATCATAGATCAATAGCAAAAATATATGAAGTTAATTCTTTCTTTATCAGTGAGTTAACTTACCATAAGTTAATGATCGCCTTTATGACCAGATTTTAGTTATGTCAAAATCAAAGTGTTAGAATATAAGACTTTCTTCAACAAAATAACTTTCGGTCCATCCCCATTGGATGAAGTTGTTATGAACGAGTATGAGACTATTAGTCAGAAAAACTACTCATCCGCTTGGGACTGGTTTAGACTGCATCAGCAAATTCTAGCATATTCTCCACCTGAGTTGTTTACTCTGACAATTACAAAAATACCATCTTAAACAGTGCCCATGGTCCGGTCATGTTAACATTGGCAACAAATATATAATTATTAGGTTTAGAAATAGGGGATGTCAAATTTGCTCCTTCACACATATCTACAGACAATCATCCACATCTTAACATATTAGCTAAGACACAGTATAAATAGAGAGAGAAGACTTTTGGACTGTTTAAACTAATTATTTTTACTCCTAGAGAATTACCTTTAAAGTTTTACTTTGAAAATTTTTTCCCTTAGCTTTAGCCTCAACATGAAGAATTGGTGAGTGCCATAGTTTGTGTTGGGATGCTAGTGATATAATGCTCATAACAGATCCATTTTCATAGCTTAGAAAAGAACTCCTACTATGGAACTCCAAACACTAATTATATCCTCGTTACCTGTGTTTGTTGATACCAAAATCTTTTCTTTTTCCTGTGGCTTCTCTCACTTGAAGGATAATTGCAGCCAAATTCTTTATCCTAATATAGAATTATCAATATAGGTGCCTATATGCATGCTCTTTACACTTATTCTCATACTATTAGATCCCTGAAATTACAGCTTTTTAGATTAGGTTGTTTGTTTTTTTTAGGTTGTTTAATTTTTTTAACACAAGTATATCCTTCATTATGGTAGCATTAGACTGGCAAGCCCACTTCACTTGCACTAGACTGTATACATTAGGCTAGCATTAGACTGGCAAGCCCACTTCACTTGCACTAGACTGTATACATTAGGCTAGCATTAGACTGGCAAGCTCACTTCACTTGCACTAGACTGTATACATTAGGCTAGCATTAGACTGGCAAGCTCACTTCACTTGCACTAGACTGTATATATATTATGCTAGCATTAGGCTGACAAGCTCACTTCACTTGCACTAGACTGTATACATTAGGCTAGCATTAGACTTGCAAGCTCACTTCACTTGCACTAGACTGTATATACATTATGCTAGCATTAGAATGGAAAGCCCACTTCACTTGCACTACATTACATTGTATACATTACACTAGCATTAGACTGGCAAGCCCACTTCACTTGCACTAAACTCTATCCCAAAGACTCGGCCTTGCTCATTTCTGACCCTTCTATAAGGTATGTAACTGTTGCTCAATCTGCTCTTGGGACCACAGATAATTATAGTTTTTCATTTTTGCATCTTGATTGTGTATGCTTCATGAATAAATGTATCTTATATAAGCAGAAATCCATTTTCCCATTCACTGTTGACCTCTAGTTTTATCCTTCTGGTTATATGATCAAAAAATATATTTTTTAATGAAAAAAAAACACTTTTTTGAATTCTTAACAGACATTCTTTCCCATATTAACTGTTATTTTCAGAGCTTACTTTATAAATGGATATAGACTTGTGGAGGTCATTCTTATTCAGGTTGGGTTAATTCTGAGCAATCTTTTGTGTATTGTTTCATCATTTTAATGGTCTCTGTGGTGCCTTATGGGCCTATTAAGCTTTATTGAACCAGTTATTTTTACCCACTAAATCCTCCAGTGTTGACATCTGCAGGCATCCAGGGAACTATTCTTTTGTAAAATACCATTTTTCCAGATTTAACTTTCTCTTTTTTTGGAATGGGTGGGTGGGTTGGGGGGGGGGGTGGCTATTGTATTGCTTCAGCATACAGAAGAAAACCTTAGAAAATTGCAAACAGCATTACACTATTGTCATTTCAAATTAAAATGTCAACTTCACTATATCACATACTCTTTTCTATCATTCATTCTTGCCCTCAAACTCGTTTCACCTGCCATCATTCACTAATTCAAATCTTTGCCTCTATAGCAGCCTAAACTTCACCAACAATGAGAGACAAGTTGGTTACTGCCAGAACATGTAAATATTTCCTTACTACAATCATTGCCTCAGTTTTTATGTTTACTTTTTCCAGCTCTCTCTCTCTATTTCTTAGTACAATATCCTTTTTACTCCTTGCTGCTCTGATTCCTGTGGATTTGCTTAGCAACCTTTTCTTAATCAGATGGGATGGTAAGAGTGTTTCCTTACTTTTGAGTTATTGTCCTTGTTAATCAAGCAAACAACTGTACTGGTAAATATTAGAGCTAATGACTCAATGAAAATCAAGATTTCTTTGAATGCTTGAGGGGTGGAAGACAGCATACATGACTATTGTTTGTCATTGTTTTACCTCACCCTATCCCTCTCTGGCACCCGATAAAGAGTTGAAGTTATTTTTATAGAAGTCATTTTATCTTGTACATGTTTCTTAACATAGAATTAAGCCACACAGCTTCAGAAACTTTTAATTTATTATTATTTTTGTTTTAAATAATGATTATAAAATTGTGCTGCATCATATACTGCAGTTTAATAGTTAATTAATTATTTTATTACCATGTTTAGAGGATGTTTATTTCAGCAGTAAAATATATTTAATATAATGAGACAACTGTAATAAATTTAGAAGCTCATTAAATCTGATGTAACAGATTTCAAAGTAATTGTATTTCTTCTGTGAAGTGTATTGAGATATCTGTTGTAACTAAATAATTAATTGTTTGTGTTATTAAAAATGTTTTAAAGTAAAGTGTATTAAGGCATCTGTTCCAAACTGAGCAGATATTTGGTTCTAATATTGCTAAATTTGTTTAAGGTAATGAATTAAAGTGTAAATTGAACAATTATTTTGTTCTAAATGTTGCTCATTTTGTAAAGATAATGAAATAAAGTATATTCAGGCAATTATAATAATATAATAATTAATTGGAACTAATTTTAGTATTTTTTGTTATAATAATGTTGTATTTCAGCTTTAATATACATCAATGCAACTATTGTAACTTGAAAATGAATTGATTGTAATGTTTCACCACTAAAAATATTTTATAGTTATACACTAAAGGTTGTGAGCAATCAGTGTAACTTAGCAGTTGTTTGATCCCTTCTTAAAATATTTACATGTTTAAAGGTAATGCTGTATTTCAACAATAAAGTGTTTCGGGGGAACCGATGTATTAAAATCGATGCGTCTAGTTTCTCTGCCTTTGCGTCTCCCAACATGCCACCTTTAGTGACACTGGAGATTGACATCCGTGGTAAGTATGATCTGTACACCACATGCACTGAATGCAAAATTGTATTCTTTTCTACATTGTTTTAATTTTTGTTTAATTTAGAAATTTTGATCATTGGTTAATAGAATGAAAGTTAATGTAAAAAGTGTAAATTCGGTTATGATTGGTTACTTACTGGTCTTGAAACTGCTTCATTGAAAGCTAGTGCTGCATTACTTACTGGCCATGAAATTGCTTCATTGAATGTCAGTGCTATTTCACTCACTAGCCTTGAAATTGCTTCATTGAAAGTAAGTGTGGTTACTTACTGACAATGAAATTGCTTCACATAATGCTAGTGCTATTAACTGTGGTTACTTCTTTAAAGTGTATTTGGGGAAGGGGGTAGAGTTATGTTAATCATGTCAAAGGATTAGAGATAAAAATAATAAATACTTTTACCTTTGGCTCCATACTTGTATAAATTTTATTTCCATTGTTCTTTCTTTCATTGTTCATTCTGTTGTATTTCATAGTTGGTGTCAGTCTCAATGAATATTGACTATTCAGGAAAATTATCCTATCTTAACAGTGGACTGGCCAGCTGTGTTTCGTGTTGGAGAAACAGAAAAGTTCAAGATTCACACCAGCATGTGCCAAAATGTTGGCATACTGAGACTTTTCCCTGGAATCACATACCAAGCAGTATGTACTTCTTATTTCTGTGTAGTTTAGTTAGAAACACATTACTGATTAATTTCACAGCATTAAACTATTCTGTCAACCTCTTGTCTACTCACTCAAATTTGATGTTGTAATAGTCATACAATGCATAATTATATTCAAATTATTAAAATCTATTTTATTCAGTATGAAGATTATACTATAAAATATAGAAGCTGGAAGGAAGAGTGAAAATGCATGAACAAAACGATTAAGAATCCTTTAGTGAGTGTCACACTGAACATATCTTCCTTGTGACCACACACCTATAAATGGTGGAACAATGTTAAAAGGAAATCTGTGAGTTAACAGTACATGATTGTGCCATGGGATTATCAATTAGAGGGAGACACTGCATTAACTCTTTACTGGGCGGAGCGCCCCAAACCACCATAATGTATCGGGCAAAATGCCCAAAAGCGTCCGTATCAACCAGTGCTATTTTCTTCTCATATCATTCAAGAAATCGTGAGAGTTCCAGTGTCTACAGGAAGTATGACGTTTATATGACGATTTCCGCGCTATTTTGAAATGTTTTCTCCTTGCTTCATTCATTTTTTCATAAAGTTTTCTTTGTTTTTTGCGTTTGGTGTTTCAAATGGATTTCTTAGAATCATCGAGCGATAATGAGGAGTTCATTGGATTCAATTTATCGGATAATGAGGTAAGAGAAGTTTATTTTGAATCAGACGATAGGATTAGAAGTGACATTAGTGTTATAGCATGCACATGTAGCATCTTTCAAATTTTGGAGGAGAGTGCATCAGATTCTGAGGATATCGAAGAGGAGTAGGGGGAAGGGGTATCTGGAGATGCACATGGTTGGAATAGTAGTACTTTAGCACTGAATATATCGGAATTTATAACAGAAATGGGGCCGAATGTGACTGTAACTAATGATGGTACTCAGCTGGCTTTCTTCTACAAGTTTTTCAAAGAAGAAACATTTTACAAGATAGCAGAATAAACGAACGAGTATGCATGTCCGAAAATCGCGGAAAAACAAAATGGCAATCCAGGTTGGAAGGAAACTAATGCCACTGAAATTAAGGCTTATTTTGGACTTATGATTTTGAAAGGAATTCACAACCTGCTGAAAAAAAGAGATGTATTGGTCGTCTGATGACACATTAGTGTTCCTGGCATCAACAGTGTGTGTGTACATAGTGTTTGTAGTGGACAGTAACTGGACAATATTTTTTTTGTATAAATATATATTTTCATGCAAGGATTCAAATTTAACACCTGAAAATATACTTCAATTAAAGATATTAATAATGCTGCTTTCATTTCCTTTCAGTTTGCATTTTATTTCATTGAAATATATGCACTAATACCGAAGATATGATGTTTTACTAACATAACCCTAAATCTCATTGAAATCCTGAAAATTCTTGCCTGCACAGAGATAAAAAAAGGAAAACGCTCCGCCCAGTAAAAGGTTAAACTGGAAGCTATACTCTGATCAGTAAATGTTAAATGCCAGCAGAAAGTTAAGTAGCACTTCATAATCCTACAAGCTGGAACCACTGACTGTAAGTGGACTCCTGTCAGACATTGTGAAATGGGAATTCTCAGATGCAAACTACTTTCTTAATTGTGGAATAGGAATTCTCAGGCTCAAACTACTTTCTTAATTGTGGAATAGGAATTCTCAGACCGAAACTACTGTCTTAATTGTGGAATAGAAATTCTCAGACCCAGACTATTTTTTAAATTATGGAATAGGAATTCTCAGACCCTAACTATTTTAAAAATTATGAAATAGGAATTCTCAGACCTAAACTATTTTTTAAATTGTGGAATGTATTTTTTTTTTTTATTTGAAAGGATCAGAAGAACTGTTTGAAAAGGGTTTATTGAGGAACTTTAAGGATTCCAGTCCTATTGAAGTCCTGGTTTTAAGGATATATGAAGATTCCAAGATTAAAATTATATTAAGATTTGGGTTGTACAATTTCCATAAGCAGTAACATTATTTCATTATAATGGAAAATTATCAAGCTAATATACAATTTCCAGGGACCACATGACAAGAATGTCAGATATCACCACATTCCAGGGACCACATAAAAAGAATGCCAGATATCACTACATTCCATGGACCACATGACAAGAATGCCAGATATTATCACATTCCAGGGACCACATGACAAGAATTCCAGATATTACCACATTCCAGGGACCACATGACAAGAATGCCAGATATTATCACATTCCAGGGACCACATGACAAGAATGCCAGATATTATCACATTCCAGGGACCACATGACAAGAATGCCAGATATTATCACATTCCAGGGACCATATGACAAGAATGTCAGATTTCACCACATTCTAGATACCACATGACAAGAATGTCAGATCATCAGAATGGGAATTCTCAGATCATCAGAATGATGATCATCAAAATGATCTTCAAATGTTGTAGCACACTTAGTAAAAGTTATATGAGAACTGAGTGAAGAAAAAATATAATATATACATATTATTATTATTATTATTATTTATTATGCCTCTTTCCACGACTTCTGTTTGACTGTCAGTTATGATCCAAGGTCTCGGAATCTTACCAAGATTCTGGGAGATCCAAGGTTTTAATGAGGAGGTGGGCACTTCCGAGGAGTGCTGCTTTGAGTAGTGGAGCGAGTCTGTGGTTTCCAGGGAGTTTATTTAGATAGCCTTCCAATTCAGATGTTATGTTCCCCAAGGCTCCTATCACTATAGGTATCACTTCTGCTTTTATATTCCACAGTCTCTGGATTTCTAATCTGAGGTCTTGGTATTTTTCTATTTTTTCTCTTTCTTTTGTTTTTATGTTTCTATCACTTGGAACAGCGACATCAATGATTGTTACTGTTCTGTTGGACTTATTGAGAATACGATGTCTGGTCTTCGTGCAGGAATCACCCGGTCTGTTCTTATCTCTGTTATTATTATTATTATTATTATTAAACAAAGATGAGTACAAAATATTAACTATTCATTAACCTGAAAAAGAGATTGTAGAGCAGTTAATTTTATGAGTAGAAGTGGTTAAATGACTGAATGAGCAAATTCCACTTTAGAGTAAGGCAGAACTCTTCTCATGTAATGGTCTTGGGAAGTGGGTGGCTGCTGTTTGGATGTTTTTTGCTCTGAATTAGAGGCATGGTTCTGTTTTGGTACAATATCCTTTTCTTCATGTTGCTTTGACTTCAGCCCTTGTTATTTGCGGTCTTGGAATGGTAAGGGCGTTTCCTTACTTTGAGATTTGGGCCTTTGTTAATCAGACTGACAACTTATACAAAATATTTGAGGTAATGAGACTCAAGATTTATTTGAATCTTTAAGGGGGACAGAAACCTTGCATGACCATTTGTTTCATTGTTTTGCTTTATTCCAGACCTCTCTGGCACTTGAGTCGAATGGTCTCTCATTATTAAGGAAATCTAATTCCAGACTTTATCTTGACAGGAGACATTCTTATTCCTATCCTTGGGACAGTTTGAAAGTCAGGTTTTGATAGTCAAGATTTATTAACTCTGTTGTGATATGTTTGTGTATGTGACAGGACACATTTCTATCCATGGGACAGTTTGATACTCAAGTTTGACATTCAAGATTCATTACTCTGTTGTGTCTGTTTGTGTATGTGAAGGGTTGACAAGTGAAAGGAGATTATTTCAGATCTGTGACTTTATTTTCCAGTGATTGGTTAAGTTCTTCATTTTCTTTCAATCCTCTCTCTGTCTCTAACTCACTAGACCCCATTAGACATGTGAGCTCAATTCAAATGATTGGTTAGATTTTTCTTTTTTTCCCAGCCCTTTTCTCCTTCTGTAACCAAACAAAATTCCATTGGACATGAGACTTTAATTTCCAATGATTGGTTAGATTTTTCTTCTCTTTTTTCTGGTCCTTCTTCCTGCTCTCTAACCCATCAAACTCCGTATGTCATTGAATTTAATTTCAAGTGATTGGTTAGGTTTTCACTTTCTTCCTGTCTCTCTTCCTCTCTCTAACACACTAAACTTAGTTAGATATATAAGTTTGATTTTGAATATCTTGCTAGGTTTTCTTTTCCTTCCTGCCCCTCCTTTTCTTACCCACCAAACCCCATTGGACCTTTAATTTCAAGTGATTGTTTTTTCACTTTCTTCCAGTATCTGTCTCCTTTTCTTACTCACCAAACCCCATTGGCCCTTTAATTTCAAGTGATTGGTTTTTCACTTTCTTCCAGTATCTGTCTCCTTTTCTTACTCACCAAACCCCATTGGCCCTTTAATTTCAAGTGATTGGTTTTTCACTTCCTTCCAGTATCTGTCTCCTTTTCTTACTCACCAAACCCCATTGGCCCTTTAATTTCAAGTGATTGGTTAGGTTTTCACTTTCTTCCTGTCTCTCTTCCTCTCTCTAACACACTAAACTTAGTTAGATATATAAGTTTGATTTTGAATATCTTGCTAGGTTTTCTTTTCCTTCCTGCCCCTCCTTTTCTTACCCACCAAACCCCATTGGACCTTTAATTTCAAGTGATTGTTTTTTCACTTTCTTCCAGTATCTGTCTCCTTTTCTTACTCACCAAACCCCATTGGCCCTTTAATTTCAAGTGATTGGTTTTTCACTTCCTTCCAGTATCTGTCTCCTTTCTCTTACCCCACCAAACCCCTTTGAAATCCTTGAGACTAAATTATAAATCAAATGTTGAAGATAACTTCTGTCTTCACTTCAGAAAAAACAATAAAAGAGATTAGCAGTTGTCTCTTAGGATTTTTTTGATCAGTTTTTATTTTTTAGGACTTTATTCTTTCCAGTGTTTGGCTACCGCACCTTTCAAGGAATGGGTTCCTTATAGACAAGCTTACTGAAAAAATGTATTTTGAATCCACAATGCTGTCTCACCTTTTTTAAATGAATGGGACTTGGCAATAAATATAGATCTGTCAGATACTTGCTTCCCAAAACTGGTGACTTTTCTTCCAGTTTTGTGTTGTCTGTTTGCCGCACAGTACCAGTTTATACTTTTGTAAATATTTTAACAAAATAAGAGCTGTGAATTCTCCCTATTTACCATTCATTACCATTTTGTATTTTTTAATAATGTTTTAACAAAATAAGAGCTATGGATACTCCCTGTTTACCATTCATTACCATTTTGTATTTTTTAATAATATTTTCACAAAATAAAAGCTATGGTTCTCCCTATTTGCCTCATACAGTATTTTGTATTTTGTTGTTAAACCTAAATGAGAGATACAGAGTCTGTGTGTTTGACAAACATTACTTTTTGAAACATTTTAACAAAATGAGAGATTTGGGTTTTCCCTGTTTAACACAGTATCATTTTGTATTTTTTAAATGTTTTAACAGAATGAAAGATGTGGATTTCAAATGAACTGATATAAGATAACTACTTTTGAAAAGCCTTTTTATCAATAATATTTCTCAACAGACATGTATACACAGCAGCTAGAACTATAACAGCCAGTTTTAAAGGTTAGGGGTCTATACAAGTATAATTTTTAAGACAGTATGCTGCATTAGGCCAGATTCACCTTCATGCAGATAAAAATGGGAATATGTATAAGATTTATTGTTATTGAGGGTTAGGGTGGGGGATGTCTTATTGTGGGAAATTTCATATAGAAGCAAGACAAAGTACTTGCCTCTCTGCATCTGTTGACCCTCAAGATGAATTAAAAAGGTCTGTTTGGAAACTTGCAAATATTTGCAAAGTATAATACTGGGAGTAAATGCCTGGCTTGGAATGTTCCCCAGAGTCTTAGGCTGCCCCTAATTAAAAGTTACTTTTTTTATTTGGATACAGCAAGCTATACTTATAAAGTAGGCCTTCTTAAATCAAGCTCTTTCTTTGTCATAGAAGTATTATGTGTTCATATAAATGTGTTCTTTCTTTGCCATAGAAGTATTATGTGTTAGTATAAATGTGTTCTTTCTTTGTCATAGAAGTATTATGTGTTAGTATAAATGTGTTCTGCTATACAGATACTATTTGAAATCAACATATTATAGATATCTGCTCTAAGGGAATAATTTATCATTTTAAAATCATTTGAAAACATTATATTTGTTTTCCTTTAAAACTGCATTTTATTTTATTTCTTTTGTTTTAAATAGGTCAAGGCATTTTTACAGCCTCCAATGCAAGGTATTGTTTTACAAACCTATGGTGCTGGCAATGCCCCTAGCAACCGTGCAGATTTGATGGAGCTGTTTCAAGATGCTACAAAATGGGGTGTTCTAATTGTCAACATTACACAGTGCAATCGTGGACATGTGCTTGCTACGTATGCTACAGGAATGGTAACATTATACATACACTATCACCTCAGCAATCATGAATTCAGGTTTTGCAAGATAGGCATAAAATTTGAATGTTTAAAAAAAATGCCCATCCTAAGGCTAGAAACTTAGCAATAGAGAGTCATAAAATGACATTCACTGTGGATGTGGCTTGAAACCTCAAATGCTATTAATCCTGCATTATAAGAACTTGAACTTTTCACTTTATGTAAACTATACCTTGTTCATTACATTGGTATTATCCATATAATAAAAGATAACCTTTTAACAGTGAAATATTGCAGACATCAGAATATCACAACGTCCTGCTTACTTCTAATTACAAGAGTTGAAATTTTTCTATCACATACTATAGCCAATGTTTCAAAACAATGCCATAACATCACATACTATAGCCAGTGTTACAAAACAATGCCATAACATCACATACTATAGCCAGTTTACAAAACAATGCCATAACATCACATACTATAGCCAATGTTTCAAAACAATGCCATAACATCACATACTATAGCCAGTTTACAAAACAATGCCATAACATCACATGCTACACTTCTATTTGTTTTACTTTTATTCACATTTTCATTTAATTTTCAGTTTTTATTGAGCCTAAGAACTCTAATTTTAAGGTTTAGTATTGGGTCCATTCTTGTAAGAAGGTTGTATATTAATCAGAGGAAGTTTATTTAGATCAAAATGCTTTTTCACAATTTTCAACTTGCATAAGTGTTTTGGAAACATATTCCTCGTGCATGTTGAGGTGATAGGTAGGGTTTTTAAAGAAAAAGAAAATTAAGTTTCACTATAATGACTTATGTTTAATTTTTAAATATTAATACTAGAAGTGGCTTCAAATATAGGTTGTCATAACAAAAATAATTATTATTGCTTATCTGGAATTATAAAGATTCAGTATGTATTTTTATTCATATTCATTTATTCATTGTCCAACTTTACATTTAAAAGTTGAATTTTAAACTTTATTGCTTATTCTCTGAATTGTTATGTGTTTGATATATGGGCTTTGTACTGTGTTTAAAATTTTGTATCTGACATAAAGGCTGTGCAAAATGTGAGTGAGTGTTTGATACGTAGGCACTACAAAATGTGGGTGTGTTTAATACATAGGCACTCCAAAATGTGGGTGTGTTTGATACTTAGGCACTACAAAATGTGGGTGTGTTTGATACATAGACATTACAAAATGTGGGTGTTTGATACATAGGCACTACAGAATGTGGGTGTGTTTGATACGTAGGCACTACAAAATGTGGGTGTATTTGATACACAGGCACTACAAAATGTGGGTTATGTTTGATACATAGACATTACAAAATGTGGGTGTGTTTGATACATAGGCACTACAAAATGTGGGTGTGTTTGATATATAGACATTACAAAATGTGGGTGTGTTTGATACATAGGCACTACAAAATGTGGGTGTCATTCCGGGTGGAGATATGACACCAGAAGCGGCTTTATGTAAGCTGAGCTATATTCTGGGCAAAGAGGAATGGTCCATGGAAAAACGTAAAATGGTAAGTCTGTTAGCAAGCCTATGAAACCCACTTCCACTTTTGCTGGCATATTGCTCATCACACTCACCTAACTTTCTTTCATTGTATCTTCTTTCAAACAGTATTTTTCTTTCAGTGTATCTTCTCATTCATTCAGTGTTTCTTCTTTCTTTCTTTCAAACAATATTTTTCTGTCAGTGTATCTTCGTTCTTTCTTTCAGTATTTCTTCTTTCTATCTTTCAGTGTTTCTTCTTCTTTCTTTCAGTGTTTCTTCTTTCTTTCTTTCAGTGTTTCTTCTTTCTTTCTTTCAGTGTTTCTTCTTCTTTCTTTCAGTGTTTTTTCTTCTTTCTTTCAGGGTTTCATCTTTCTTTCTTTCAGTTTTTCTTCTTCTTTCTTTCAGTGTAGCCACTTTCTTTCAGTGTTTCTTCTGTCTTTCTTTCAGTATTTCTTCTTCTTTCTTTCAAACATTATTTTTCTATCACTGAATCTTTTTTCCTTCTTTCTTTTAATGTATCTTTTTTCTTTCAAACAATATTTTTCTTTCAGTATTTCTTCTTTCTTTTTTTCAAACAATATTTTTCTTTCAGTATTTCTTCTTTCTTTCTTTCAAACAATATTTTTTCCTTTCTTTCAATGTATCTTCTTCATGTATTTCAGTCCACCTTCTTGGCAAAATGCTAAATGCACCAACATAGTCCACAGTTATTTTTTTATGGACTAAATATGTGAAAGATAAAAAATTACCAATGATAAAAGATGGTATCTCCAATATCTAAATGCAGCAGCTGTTGCTTTATTATGGTCTAAAGCTGTTAAAGATGAAGACAGTCACAGAGGATTAATTGCATTCATTACATAAGCAGGAATTTAGCTCAGCAAAATGTGTACAAGTGGAAAGAGATTTTTCAGACATCTGCCTCCAGTTTTCACACACACACACACACGCACACTCAAACACAAATTCAAACACATTTCAGATGATCCAAGTATCTGTCAGCTTTTTTATTGCTCATAAAGTCTCCTGTTTCAGCACCCACCATATAAGCACAAGCTTTGCAGAATTCAAGATCCTCATAAGTGTTTGTAAATGATGACCTGATAGTAAAATTATTCCTAATAGTTCCAAGTAATATTCTTCTTATATGATTTTCAAATAGTATCACCTTCATTTCAAAAGTCTACACCAAAGCTGTACTTTTTGAGCACATTGAAAGTGGAGCTGCCATCTTTATTCAGCAGAATTCTAATCAGCAACTGAAAAGAAATCAAATTAACTGATGCCATTTGTGCACCTCATTCTGGGCAAAACCCAGCAGCCATTGTGATCAGTCATCTTATGTCAAGAAATGTGTATATATAATAATGCCTGGATATTTTAGGATTGCCCTCATAAAGGCTATAGGTTATGTCAAGGAATGTGTGTGTATGTAATAAAGCCTGGATATTTTTGGAACACCCTCATAAATCAACACTATGTTATGTCGAGGAATATGTCTGTATGTAATAATGCCTGGATATTTTTGGAATACCCTCATAAATCAAGACACTTTATTTTATGTCAAGGAATATGTGTGTATGTAATAATGCCTGGATATTTTTGGATTGCCCTCATAAATCAAGGCTGTAGGTTTTTCAAGGAATATTTATATGTACTAATGCTTGGATATTTTTGGAACGCCCTCATAAATCAACACTATGTTATGTCGAGGAATATGTGTGTATGTAATAATGCCTGGATATTTTTGGAATGCCCTCATAAATCAAGACTGTATATTATGAACTCTGTAATAAACAGGTTTTAAAACATGAAATGATAGAAAAGAATGAAAGATTGATTTTTGAATGCATTGTGAGACAATGACCATTGTTAGTTTAAAAGAGTTCAGTGTTAATTGAATTTTTTTCTTTGTTAGAATGGAATCATTGTGTTGTCAGCTAAGTTGAACAATACACATATGTATATGCAAGCTAACTGGTATGCCAGTATTATTATTATAATTACTGTGGCTGTCAGCTAAGTTGAACAATGCACCTATCTACATGCTAGATCAGGGGTTCAAACTCAAACTTCCCTGAGGGCTGCACAAGGACAGTTTTGATTGCCCATATGCTACAAACCACCTCCATCTATTATTATTAAGGCTAGCATCTAGTACTCTTTTAAATGAATTTAAATAGTTTTGGTAAATAACTATATATGATTATACTAAAAATATAATAATTATAGGCTATACTTTTGTTTTCATTGTATGCTTAACAGAAATGGCAGTAATCAATTTGCAAATTGATGTGATCAATTCCAATTTAGTCCTTGTTTTGGCTACTCAATTGGCAGTGTTTTGCCTCAACCAGCACAACTCTGAAGCTCCACAAGATCCATTTGTATGTCCACAGAAACTATTTTCACTGTCCACAGCAAAAGGAATTGAAAAAGATGGAATTGTGGCTCAAGAGCATCAAAATATTTAAATCGGCTATTGAATTGCTTATACAGGTCAGAAATGATCTTAGCATATTCTTTTAAGAATGTGGCTTCAATGTTTCCCAAAGATTTTAATTTTGAAAGTGGTCCACGTCCTCTCCCGTAAGCTGTTTCTCCCACATTGTCAGTTTCACTTTGAAAGCCTTAACACAGTCATGCATCTGTTTATTAATTGGTTTTTTACCCTGAAGAGGTAAGTTCAGTGTTAAGATGATCTATTAAATCTTTTAAAAAAGCAAGATTACAAAGATATTTTGAATCATAAAAATTTGTAACATCTTTGTTTTTCATTTGCATGAAGGTTTAAGTGAAAAATCGCTTCAAAATGTTTCCTCAACTCAGCCACCGAACTTTAGTGTGATATAGCAATTCACATATTCACTTCCAACACTTTCTAAAACCGAATGTGAACTGTCTGTGATTTAATCCTCTTGAATGAATAAAATTGACAGTTTTAACAAAAACATCCATAACTTATTTCATTTGTGTACTTTTACTACACAGAGCTTCTTAATGCAAAATACAATGAATGCTTGAGAAATTTTTTTGTGGTGTAGTGAAGCTATTCAATTTAGATTTCAGTAACCCCAACAACACCAATATTTGCAGGACATGTTGCTGGCATGTGATCTGCAGCCACAGATACTAGCTTGCTCTGTGATGTTTTCTATGCACTCTTCTAGTCTTTGAAATGTGTCCTGTTGTGGAATCCTTCATTGGTACTAAGTCAAGCAACTCTTCAGTTTAAATTGATATCCACTCTTCTGATAAACACTGGACACTACAGAAATATCTGTATTCTCACCAAGTGCTATTGAAAATTATTCAAATTCATGCAACTTTTGAAACACTTGTTGCTTCACATCACTCACAAGCTCAGTAATTCTGCTTGCAACAGTATTAGCAGGACAAGCTTATGCCTTCAAACAAGATCTTTTCGTTAGGACATAAAATTTCACTTGCTTTAACAAGACACTAGGCCTTCTGTAAAGGGAGAGAGACAAGTGGTGTCTTCTGGAGAATTATTAATAACATAAATTAAGATTCTCATCACATATAATTAGTTATGGATGATTAATTAATAATAATAGTAATAATAATAATAATAACCATTAACTAGGTGGTTTAGTGTCACAAATATTTTGTCATTGCTCTACTTTTACTATCTTCTGATTTTTTTTTTTCATGCTAGTAATAAATGTCCTCATGATGTTTGACCTTCAACATTAAATAACAATATATGATTTAATAGTTCTCTTTTTGAGATGAAACAATTTCACCATCCTATCCAAAACAAAATAAAAAGTGACAGCATTAATCTACCAAACACACAAAGTATAATGCCTACACAAACTATAACACAGTTATACTAAACCATTAAGAATACATAGTTTTTTCATCTTCACCTTCCTTTTTATATAATTCATAGTCACACAATGTCAACAACACATTTGGAAATAATACAGATTGAGTTTAGGACTTATTGGGATTAAGACTTTAGGATTTTGGGATTATGACCCAAACCCCATGAGATACATGCTAGATCTATTGGTATGCCAATATATTATTATTATTATATTCACTAAGGAAATAACAGAAACTTTGATGACCAAGGAATCAGTAACCAAATTTAGGTTAAGCCATTAGAAAATGTTAAAAGAATTAAATCTGCAAGATAAATTATCCTTTATGTGATACAGACAAGGTAGAACAGACAGACATTTAGTTGTTTGTGACAATGAAACCCAAAAAACTGATGTGAGTTTAAAGAATTCATTGAGTGAAGACATTTATGAGTCACCTCTAACTTAGAGAAAGAATATTGTAAACTATTATACATCACTTATTTAGAGGAGAAGAACAAAAAGGAAGATGATGCTATGATTATTAGGAGAGAGCCTGCAGAATTTTATCTTGGTCATATATATAATAAATGGGTAAGACTATCTAGCAGTTATTAAAATCAACAGAAATATAGGAAATGGAAACGGCTAGAGAATTATATCAAGCAAGTATTAAAATCAACAGATTTTTAGGAAACAGACAAGACTGGAGAAGCATTTGAGCAATCATTAAAACAAACAATATAACAATTCTGAGCCTGGAAGACAAAAGCAATTTAAATTCTGTGAGCAGTCCTCTCTGGAAGTCTGCTAAAGCAAAGCAAAAAGCACTGAAAGAATTGGAATCAGGGCCGGAACTAAAATTCTGATCCATCGCATTCATTATGAATTTGATTGATTTAAAAAAAATATACTTAGGTTTAACATTTTATGTAAATGGAATTTCAATAGGATTACTTTTTCCATCATTTGAATTTGACTGAACTAAAAATAATGTGCTGAACATTTTTTATGAGTGTAGAGTTTCCATAGGATTATTTTCTCTATAGTTTGAATTTAACTGAACTAAAAATAATGTGCTTAGGCTTAATATTTTGTGTAACTATGATGTTTCATTAAGATTACTTTCACATTCTAATTTGATTCCTTTCCTTGGACTTTGAATTTACAGTAACTATTTTAGCCTCAGAAATACATTTTTTTCTTGCCTACTTTTTTTCTTGCCTATTGTTCTAAGAAAGGTAAAATGTACATTAAACATAAGCATTGTTATCCCTTGAAATTCATTTGATAATTTTGGAAAAATCATGGAAGTTTTCCTTTTAAAGTTTGGGAAACTAAGTTGCACAAACAACACTAATTATTATGTACAAGGATACCACCACAAAGGACATCAAATTAAATGAATATTTTTTTAATCCTTAATCCTTAAGCAGCATCCATTCTTTATGTTTAGATGCTTAGCCGTAATCTGTGTGGGGAGATGACGGTGATTGCCCCTCAGCCTATATCCATAATGGACCATGATTTGATTATGAGCGTGGCACGCAGCCTTTCCCTGAGTACGCATGAAGAAGTGGACAAGGTCAAGGATGCTCTCTTCCCAAACCTCATGTGTGCAGCTGCAAAGGCAGGGGATGTACAAGCCCTGGAAAAGTTGATCCGTTCTGTAAGTGTAAATGTACTGAAGTGGTGAGGAGAAATGTGTTTAATGAATTCACATTTATATGGTCAGTAAAGTTTAATTTTTATTAAATTTTAATTGGTCTACTTTCCTTTTATCACATTACTTTGTATGTAACTTGTAAAGCACCTTAACACAGTACATTATAACTTGTACGGTACATTAACACAATAAATTGTATGTAACTTGTAAAGCACATTAACATAGTACATTGTAACTTGTAAGGTACTTTAAAAAAATACATTGTAATTTGCATGGCACATTAACACAGTACATTGTAGCTTGTAAGGTGCATTAACACAATAGATTGTTTGTAACTTGTAAAGCACATTAACACAGTACATTGTAACTTGTAAGTTACATTAACATAGTACATAATATATAACTTGTAAAGTATATTAAAACAGTACATTTTATGTAACTTGTATGGTACATTAACACAGTAAGTTGTAACTTATATGGTACAGTAACACATTGTATAATACATTGTATGAAATATGAAATATACTCTTACATTAACACAGTATAGCTTGTATGGTACATTAATACAGTACATTATATGTAACTTGTAAAGTACATTAATAGAGTACATTGTATGCAACTTGTAAAGTACATTAACACAGTATATATGTATCTTGTATGGTACATTAACATAGTATGAAACTTGTAAGGTACATTAACACAGTATATTATATACAACTTATAAGATAGATATAAAAATTCACTCTTCATCACTTGCTTCATTCACTTGCTTCATCACTTTCTTTTGGGACACCCTTATGATGCTAATCTTATATCCTAAACCTAAGGGCTTTTTTGTATGTTGTATATATACTAATCAACTGTTTCAACATTTTGTACAGTTTTTTACCTTGAATTTATAACTCATTGAAGTTTATTGTTTGGAGAATAATCAGTATATATTTGGAAAACTTATATTAGTTATAAAATGCTACTATGTGTTGCTTTATTCATATTTTGAATCCTTTCAATCATGCCTGCACAAATAATTATCACAAGTGGTTTGTGTGCCAGCAGCTATGTATCCACCTGCACAAGCAATTATCTCCAGACAAGTGATTTGTGTGGCACTGCTATAAACAGGTTTCTCCATATTTGCTTGTACCAACCAATTATCTCTAGATGTGTGGTTTGTGTAGCACAGCTATAAACAGGTTTCTCCATATTTTCTTGTACCAACCAATTATCTCTAGACATATGGTTTGTGTGGCACAACTACAAGTAGAATTTTTTATATCTGCCTGCGCAGGACACTGAGTTTGTGCTTTTTGTTTATTTCTTGATATTTTTATTCTATGTATTGGGTTTATGCTCTCTTGTTATTTCTTAATATTTTTAGCATAAATTCTAAAATAGTCAATGGTTCAGTTGATTGGCGACTTGCCTTAGCTTGCATTGACAGACTGGTTGGTTAAGCAGCATATACAATGTCTGCAATACACTTTGATAATAGCACAGGCCCGAGGACCACTTCCTTGGTGTATAAGCTGGAATAGGATGTAGCATCATTACAGCAGTCATATGTTGCTGTCTGAGGAAAAGAGGTCACTTTTACTACAAATCCACTCTAATAACAAATGACTACAGGTCTCTCTCTGAGACACAAGAATATATATTATAACTACTGGTTAAAACATACGGTCATTCTGTAAAGATGATGTGAAATAATGTGACATTCCTCTCAGTCATTATACTAATTAAATAAATGTACAGTACTTAAACACAATTCACTTGCAATCAACAATGTTATTGAATTTGTTAAAAAACATTAGCTTTTATAAGATAATCAGGGTCTGTGAGTTTACAATTATCAGTAAGACAATTGGTTCAATGAAACAAATAATATTAAGAGTTTCATATATCTTAAATTATAGTAATGAAATAATAATGTGTTTTTTTTATAATTCCTGCATTGCATAGTGAAATAGACTTTCTCCCCTTGATACGGCAGATTGAATTAATCCATTTAGGATATTTTTTACCTTAACAGAATTATAATTATTACTTAACCAAGGGAGACAATTTGTTCTCGAACAGTGGGAACAGTAAAATGTCTGGTAAGTTTGGTATACACATGATCTTTAAAGGGTGCCAGGTAAAGCTGGAAATGATTTTATTCCTAAAACTATAGATTTCAGCCCCTTGACAATGGAAATTATAAAAGTTATACCCTTTCTAATAAAACAAGAGTTAATTACTAAGCTTGCCCACACAGTTCCAAATTCCAGAATGTCACCTATTTGGGATGGACAGGTCGTGTCTGTTTGCTTGATGCTGAGGTCATAACATGATTTTATTTTCTTTCTCATAAGGTATTGTGGAATAAGTGCTCTAGGTGTGATGATAGGTTTCTTAACACAGCCATTTCAGTTATTTTTTAAAATTTAATTATACAGAAGATGGTGGTTAAAATATGATATGTATGTACATTTACCTCATAAAAATGAAAATCATATTAATTTCTCTTAATTTCATATTAATGACCTCCAAACTTCAAATTCACTTTCCAACAAGCTTTGTAAAGGGAAGATAAATAGTTTATACACAAAACCTGTGATTTATTTAATAATTCTTGATATATAGCTGTTTGTATTTGAGAGGCATAGTTAGAAGATAAGTAATTTCAAATGAGAATTGTGTTGATATTTTAAACTGATTAAAATTGGTTTACAGAGCGATTAGTCCTTGAAATAATTATACAAAATAAGATTACTGTGCTTCAATACTAGTGGTATATTGACCTGAAAACATATAAAAGTAAAATACACAGTAATACAATCAATTTACAAATCATATTTGACTCTTTCTAGACAGTGGTATTCAAAATCCCTGACATATAAAGAAATTCTTTTAATTTACCTTTCCATCATCATCTGCACCAACTCTAATAAAAGCCATTTCTTATAGGGAAAATTGAGATTCCAATTATCTAAGAGTTCATTTGTAGAGAAATGATTGCTAAAGAATAATAGATTATATCTCCCTTTCAGTTGGTAAACTTGCTAGCTAAATTATCCAAGTGCACATTAAAAGGCTTCCATAGCAACAGTATCAAAATGTCATGCATACCTTCTGTAGCATGATGTCATTGAGTTAATATCCTGTAAAATGTTTGGCTTCAAGCTATGCTTTGTTTTTGGAAATTCACTTTTGAATTTTGGATTTATATATTTTAGTTTCTTGACTAAATAAACTATTCAGTAGGTCTCAGTTACTGTGAAAAATGAATCCTATGAAGTGGTTGCATTAGTCGAGTTTGCACTATTTGAAGTTATATTTATATGTAAAATGTGGTAATTGGTTCCAGCTCGACAGAAATCTCTTAAACAGTTTTAAAGCTTTTGTCTTAATGAATATTCTGCTCTCAATGCATACAATTAAAAGATGCTCCATTTCTATCGATATTATGCTTCTATTCCTTGTAGATGTTTGCAAACCACAAACAGCTAATGCAACTTTATCTTTTTCTTTATTTCCCATGCGTGTTTTATAATACTCCATACCATAGATTCAGGCATTCTGACATCTTGATTTTTTTATTTACAATTGCTATGACTACATTCATATTGTTCAATCACATCAAATTTTTGCTTTTATGTAATAATGAGCCTCCTCTTTTTTGTGCTTATAGTTTTTATCTGAAGGAATCTTCCTTTTGTCTGTTTTGTTAAGGGTACTTCTTACAACAATTACAACAAATCACGAAAATTAACATATATTACAGAAGATAGCAGCACATTCACATGCAAAGATAAACAATTGCAGACTGAAGTAGCAGCATCTGAAACCCTAACCTTTATAACCTCAAATGCATATACACTAGCTTCACATTAACTGAATTTTGATTCTTATTAAATATTATCTATACTGTTATACTATTCGCAGTAAATCAAATATCACATTATTTGAACTCTCATTAATCATGACCTGGCGTGTATTTAAATCTTAATTTGCTGGAAGTCCATAACGTTTTTGCTTAATTAGTAAATGTATAATACGAACTTAGTCATTGTGTCAGTTTATTTTATAATAACATTTTGAGATGTTTAGTTCATATGATTAAGTTTTTATAATTAATATTTCATCACTAAAATAAATGTAAATGTTTAAATTATATCTGCAACATCTATAAAAATAATAATGAAATAATCTATAACACATGTAGCTAGATCTTTACAATTAAAATCTATCCACTCATATAATTTATTCACATATAGGATTGTTGTCTGTTCCAGTCGTTCTCAGCATGATATTACTAGTGTTTGTAAACAAAGTAAATTAACAAAGTTAATTCATTATAGAAAGTTTCTAAATAAATAGTGTTTGTAAACTATTAACAAAGTTAATTTATTATAGAAAGTTTCTAAATGAATGGTGTTTGTAAACTATTAACAAAGATAGAAAGTTTCTAAATAAATAGTGTTTCTCAAGATCTTAGTCTCCACAACACGTCTTTCAGTGCAAAGTAAAAGTTTAGTTAAGATGGCACTTAAAATTACTTAATATTAAAGGTATATGTCAAACATTCATTTAATTTTGGAAGTTATTTATCAGATCACTACAGTTTCGTCTGGGAATAAGATTTTTGTTAATTAATTGGAATCAAGAAGACTACACTTTCTTGTGTTTTGTACACCAGAGTAACACGAAAACTGCACTTTTTTGTTTTGTACACCAGAGTAACATGAAGACTGCACTTTTTTATGTTTTGTACACCAGAGTAACATGAAAACTGCACTTTCTTGTGTTTTGTACACCAGAAAAACATGAAGACTGCACTTTTTGTATTTTGTACACCAAAGTATCATGAAGACTGCACTTTTTGTTATTTTGTACACTCACATGTGTGGTTCTGTTTCACTACATAAACATTGATTTTGTACACCAAATTTGACCCAATCTGGATCCAAAAATCTGTACTTTAAAATAGAGAGTTAAATAAAAATATTTGCATTGAAAACTAGTTTGTTTATTTTTTTAATTGTTTTATTTACTTCAGGGAGGAAACATATCATCTCCTAACCAAGATGGCAGAACTGCATTGCATGTTGCTGCTGCAAGTGGCAATCTCCATGTGGTTCAGTATCTTTTGCATCAAGGTGCCTCAGTTCACATTAAAGACTACAGAGGGGACAACCCCTTGATTGATGCTATCTTCACAAAAAACTTGGAAGTTATCCGCCTTTTGGTACAAACTGGGGCTGTTCTGCCTTGGCCCAAATCTCGCATTTCCATGCATCTATGTAGGTTAGTTAAATTTTCTACTTTATTGGAAAAAATGTTTATTAATAAAAACCCAACTGTGTTTTCTTCTGATTAATATATTTAATTATTTGCAATATTATTCAAAATCTACTTTAATTTTACTGAATGCATTACAATATGTAGCTGATGCTAACCATTGCAAATGGTTTTGATTGACAGGAAGTAATGGTGTACCTAATAGTACTTTATTTTTATTAACTTTAACTCCTTTTTTCTTTCTTGTTTTCTTTATTATATTTAGCTTTTCTTAAGTCTCTTATGCCTTCTTTTCCTGTATTTCTTGCATCTTCATATTATTATCCTAAGTTATACCATACAGGCAAATATACATGCCTGAGTTTTCTCCCTTATCTGCATGTCTAAATCAGCATCTGTGCTCTCTTCAGTCTGCATCAGTGGGAAGCTATAAAATTGAAGAAAAGTCTCCCTTCACTCTGAGACACATACAGACACACAGAGATATATGTGAACATGCATTTGTGCACACTCACACACACACAGATATGCAAATACATCCTGGATTAACTTTTCTATGAGTTTATCATCAGTCTTTGAGATTACTTAATTCTGATTTATTTTATAGATAATACAGCCAGGTCTTGGGTTATGAACAAATTCTATTAAGGATGTTTAATAGTCTGATTTGCCTGTACTTTCATCACATCCATTACTACTACCTTCAAGAAAAAGGTCTTGGTTTTTTTTAGTTTAGTGCTTCATAATTTCAGTAGAAATCTTTATTTTCAAATAAAATGAAACATTAAAACTATTCATTTTATACAATATTTATCAATGTTATTGTTGTGAAGGATTTTATACTTTGCCATCCTAACCTTAAGAACAAGAGTCGAAGTTTTCAAAATATTCAATACAGTTTATATATAAAATAATTTTCAAAAATATATTTTAAAATCTGAAGTACTGCACGAATTAAGAGTTAACCCTTTCTCTGCCAGTCTTTGTATATTAATTTCATTTCCAGAGATCTGTTGGTGTTTTTTACACTATGGTACCATCTGGTCAAAACCAAAATGGAATGACAATGCAATTCCATTTTCCCCAGTTACATGCTTTTGAAAAATGCATGAGCAGTGAACTCTCATCTATCCAGCATGGCTTTAAACTGAATACGCATTCGATAGAGAAGTGACTTAGAACAAAGCCATTTTAATGTATGCCATTATCAAAGTAATTTTAATGTTTTATCAAGCACTTTAAATTGTATGTTATCACCAGAGCAATTTTAATGTGCAAAAGTCATAAATGTGGTGTTATCAGAGCAATTTTAACATGTGATATCATCAAAATAATTTTAATTTGTGCTGAAATAGGCAAATAAAATAAAGGCTAAAATGGAAACAATAATGATAAATACTTATAGTTAGACACATTATTTGCCAGATGAATTATTTGAAGACCATAAGGATTCAGAGTTGCCGAAAACTGATAAAACAAAAATGCTTCTAGATAGTGAATTTTAATTTGCTATTGCCATTAGAGCAAGAGTGCTGCTAGATAGTGAATTTTAACCCTTTAACAGGCACACCGGCTGGTTGTCTGATCAGGCAAAATGTCCGAATGCGTCTGTATCAACCAGTGTTCCTTTCTCACACTTCGTTCAAGAATTGCGAGGCTTCTGGTTGTCTACTTCCTGTGTAGTTGATTCTGCAATAATTGAAGTGCATTTCAAAACGTTTTCTCTTTGCTGCATTCACTTTTTCATAAACATTTTTTTTCACATTTGGTGTTTCAAATGGATTTCTTTGAATTGTCGAGTGATAGTGAGGGGTTTACAGGATTCAATTTGTCGGACATTGAGGTGAAAGAAGTTGATTTTGAATTGGACGATGAGATCAGCAGTGACATTAGCGTCAGTAGCATACACGTCAGATCTTTCCAACTGGGAGGAGAGTGCATCAGTTTCTGAGGATATCGAAGAGGAGGAGGGGATATCTGGAGACGCACACGGTTGGAATAGTAGAACTTCAGCACTGAAGATATTGAAATTTGTAGCAGAAACGGGACCAGTTGTGACTGTAACTGATCATAGGCCTACTCAGCTGGCTTTCTTTTACCAGCTTTTTGAAGAAGAAACATTTGTCAAGTTAATGGAACAAATGAATGAATATACATGTCAGAAGATTGCAGAAAACGAATGTGGTGATCCAGTTTGGAAGGAAACTAATGTCACTGAAATGAAGGCCTATTTTAGACTTAAAATTCTGATAGAAATTCACAACCTGCTGAAAGAAGAGATGCATTGGTTGGCTGATGATAGGTTAGGTGTTCCTTGCGTCAACAAAGTCATACTTTTGAAGAAATTCAGGAAGTTCGGACAATAATTTTTGTGTGTAATTTTTGTTCATGTATGGATTAAAATTTGACACCTGATAAATATACTTCAGGTAAGCTGCTTTTATTTCCTTTCGTTTTGCATTTTATTTCATTGAAATGTATGCACTAATACCTAAGATATGATATTTTTACTAACATAACCCTAAATCTCACTGAAATCCTGAAAATTCTTGCCTGGGCAGAGCTAAAAAAGGAAAAATGTGTCCCAGTAAAGGGTTAATTTGCTATTGCCATTAAAGCAAGAGTGCTGCTAGATATAGTGGCAGATAAATAAGAGCTTACTATATAAATTATAATGTAAATAATGAATAATAATAAGACTGATAATTAATTTTTTTATATAATTCATTATTTATGACTGAGATATGTGAAAATTGTTCATCTATGTTGCAGAATTAAAAATTGTATAGTTTTCTTTAATTTGAAATATTGAAACTGTCACTCCAGTGTTGTAACTAACTACCTGTACCATCATGTAGTTTACATGCAGTGTTGCTGTACAATGATGTATTTTGCATGCAGAGTTGTAACTATTTATACTTTGATGTATTTAACATGCAATATAATAACTACCTGTACCATGGTACCACGATGTACTTAACATGCAGTTTAAAAACTACCTGTACCATGGTACCAGGGTGTACTTAACATGCAGTATAATAACTACCTGTACCATGGTACCATGATGTACTTAACATGCAGTATAATAACTGCCTGTACCATGATGTATTTAACAAGCACAATAACTACCTGTAATATTAATGCTTTTTATACACTATAATAACTGCCTGCAATATTATTGCTTATCATATACTGTAATAACTGTTTATAATGTTATTGCTTATCATACAGTTTAATAACTGTCTGTAATATTATTGCTTATCCTACAGTGTAATAACTGCATGGAATATTAGCACGTATCATACAGTGTATATAACTGCATGAAATATTAATGTTATCATACAGTGTAATAATTGCTTTTAATTTTGTTGCTTATCATACAGTGTAATAACTGTCTATAATATTAATGCTTATCATACAGCATAATAATTGCCTGTAATATTAATGCTTATACAGTGCTGCAGCCAACAAAGACTTGGATACCATCAAAGCTTGGCATGCTGCTGGAGCTGATTTAGATAGTTGTGACTATGACTTGCGTACATCTCTTCATATTGTAAGTTTTATTGATTTTCTTTTAACATTATATTTAATTATATTATTGAAAATTTTCATAGAATCTAAACAAGTTTTAAATCTTGAATAAAATATAAGGAGTATAACAGTCATTTTACAGTTTGCAATCTGTTTATTCATCTTGTACACCTTTGTATTCTTTCTTGATGTGTATACAACTTGGTATGTATTCTTCATGTATATCACACTTATAGTTATACTTGGTATGTATTCTTCATGTATATCACACTTATAGTTATACTTGGTATGTATTCTTCATGTATATCACACTTATAGTTATACTTGGTATGTATTCTTCATGTATATCACACTTATAGTTATAATTGGTATGTATTCTTCATGTATATCACACTTATAGTTATAATTGGTATGTATTCTTCATGTATATCACACTTATAGTTATAATTGGTATGTATTCTTCATGTATATCACACTTATAGTTATACTTGGTATGTATTCTTCATGTATATCACACTTATAGTTATACTTGGTATGTATTCTTCATGTATATCACACTTATAGTTATACTTGGTATGTATTCTTCATGTATATCACACTTATAGTTATACTTGGTATGTATTCTTCATGTATATCACACTTATAGTTATAATTGGTATGTATTCTTCATGTATATCACACTTATAGTTATACTTGGTATGTATTCTTCATGTATATCAGTTATCACACTTATAGTTATAATTGGTATGTATTCTTCATGTATATCACACTTATAGTTATACTTGGTATGTATTCTTCATGTATATCAGTTATCACACTTATAGTTATAATTGGTATGTATTCTTCATGTATATCACACTTATAGTTATACTTGGTATGTATTCTTCATGTATATCACACTTATAGTTATACTTGGTATGTATTCTTCATGTATATCACACTTATAGTTATACTTGGTATGTATTCTTCATGTATATCAGTTATCACACTTATAGTTATAATTGGTATGTATTCTTCATGTATATCACACTTATAGTTATACTTGGTATGTATTCTTCATGTATATCACACTTATAGTTATACTTGGTATGTATTCTTCATGTATGTACACTTATAGTTATACTTGGTATATATTCTTCATGTATGTACACTTTTAGTTATACTTGGTATATATTCTTCATGTATGTACACTTTTAGTTATATTTGGTATATATTCTTCATGTATGTACACTTATAGTTATATTTGGTATATATTCTTCATGTATGTACACTTATAGTTATATTTGGTATATATTCTTCATGTATGTACACTTATAGTTATACTTGGTATATATTCTTCATGTATCTTCATGTATTCTTGATGTGTATACATTTGTGCTTGGTATGTATTCTTGATTTGTGTCTTCTTGTACTTGTATTCTTGATGTGTATACACTTGTACTTGGTATGTATTCTTTATTTGTGTATGTATGCCTGTATTTAGTATATATTCTTGATTTTTTGTACTTAGTATGTATTCTTGATGTGTATACAATTGTACTTGGTAGGTATTCTTGATGTATATACACTTGTACTTGGTATGTATTCTTTATCTGTGTATGCCTGTATTTAGTATGTATACTTGATTTGTGTATGCTTGTACTTGATATGTATTCTTGATGTGTGTACATTTGCACTTGGTATGTATTCTTGATGTGTCTTCACTTGTGTTTGGTGTGGATTCTTGATGTGTGTATGCTTGTACTTGGTACTTTTCTTGATGTGTGTACACTTGTACTTGATATGTGTTCTTGATGTGTGTATGTGTACTCTTGTACAACTTGTATTTATTCTTGATGTGTGTACACTTGTACTTGATATGTGTTCTTGATGAGTGTACACTTTATTTGGTATGCATTTGTGATAGAGTAAATTTGCCTATCCCTATTTCTAGACTTAATTGTTATATAAATTATTAAATTGTCGAAGTAACCTGACCTTGGGCACTCATGATGGTATTTTTGTAAGGGTCAGAGTTGGAGTAAACAACTCAAGTTGAGAATAATGTTAGAAATTGCTGATGCAATCCAAACCAGTACCACTGGACGAGAGTATTTATTATTCAATGATTAAAATTTACGAGAATGAGACCAGCCAATGAGCTGAGATCAAAAGTTCACCTGCTATAGAGAATCCTATTGTCTAATCACTTGCATTTGGGGTGGCAAGAAGTCCAGTCATTAAAGGCAGCAATTAGCTTAATGGTGAGTTAACTGACTGATTGAGAGAAAATGGACTTAGAAATATTTCATCCATTTTGCTATTGATATATTATACTTGTGTTTTACATAGAGATGTAATATGAGTAGACTATTATTTTTACAGAATGTGAACTAGGATGCTCATGTTTAGTATGCTAAACACTTGAGATTGTTTCTAGTTAACCTGTTCATAAATTATTATACTGTATTTATTATTCTGTGTGCATATATTCGGATAATAAATACTGTTGCAGGAAACTGTAAGTTGAAACTTGAATGTAAGAAAGAATGGAGTTAAAAATTATTAAACTGTAAACTTAGTGTTTGTTCTATTATATTCTACTAGGAAAAAGCAGCCTTTCTTTGTTTTATCTGAATCTCCTGGTTTATTGATATTAAACCACTTTGACCTTGGTAGATGCAAGAATTATCTACCTCAGTGTGTAAGTTTAAGGAATATACTGCACTCCATTTATGTATGGTGGCAAAGTATGCTGACCACACTGAGCTATTTCTGGTGCAAGGAAGTTACTGGAAATCGCTACATTTGTTGTTCTGCTTGAGGGAACTAATACAGCGAATGAGCACCCAGCCTCAAGAGAATAGCAGCTAATCAGTGCTCTACAATGTGAGAAGGGAAACGTGGAATTGACAGTAATAACGTGAACAGTAACTTGTGGCTTTGTTACGAAAAGCGCCTGTAAAGATTACTGTAACTTTCCCTATACAAGGTTATGTAAAATCTATTATCGCTTATCTCTAAAACTCCATTTCTGTTCTCTCATAAGAACTATCCTGTAATTTGTATTGACACTAATCTGTTGAATTGTGTGTTAGGATATAAAACTATATAGATATTAAAATTATTCGAACTTGGTTTCATGGAAATATTGATGTCAAGTAATTTTTTTCATTGTATTTGGTGTATGTATATGTCGCGGGGCGTTTTGGTTGTTGCTGGTTTGTTGCTGGCCCCTATCTCCTCCTCGGTGGGTAGGGGGGGGTCAGACCCAGTAGCCGCGACTTGCCGGGATCACATCGAATAATCAGATGTTGATGATCATTCTCACACTCAGACACCACGAATAGTCTTGTGGGGGATAGGATTAACTTTATTCTGAGATGTGGGGTAAAATGTGAAAAGCCGGCGTGAGTGTGTGTGAGCAGGCGTGTGAATGTCGTGTGAGGGACATACGGAACGAACAAACAAACAACCGCACCAACATACACTTTCAAAACCTGAGAAAGGAAGCCCAACTCTTGAAAAAGAGTTAACAAAGAATTTAATTTTTTAAAAAGGATTTTAAAATGGAAAAACGGGCTTAACTCTTACACTGCATTAGTCATTCATTCGGTAACATCCACACACGGCATCCATGGGGCAGGGAAACATGAGCGATGGAAAATGAAATAATAATTTTAAAAAATATGATGAATAAACTACAATAATCAAACAATAAACGGTGATGACCGTTCTCACTACTTCCGCCAAAATCGAGTGGCACAAAAATACTTTGGGCATATCCCCACTACAGCACAACCAGCGGTAATGACCGCTGAAAAATATCTAACCTTAAAAATTTATTATCTTAAAATTAGTGGGTGGAAAACCCAACATCAACGAATGTTAATTCTACTTAGAACTGCAAAAATTATCCATTAAATAAAAGTCAAAGTTAAATGTTCATGAAAAATAGTTCGATGATGAAAAATGTTTATATTCTAACTAACCTACCTAGTAATGCACCTCTAATAAAATTTTTCCTACTTACTAGTGTTACATGCTGTATCGTCGACGCAGGAACACACAGCACAAAAACGAAATAGTCACAATTGCCGACACGCTGGCGCACACAAAAAGTTACAGTTTCTGTCCTCTGAAAAATAACATGCTTGGCGATGAAAACTCGGTTCACGGAGAGTGCAGTACGTACAAACTTGCGACTTGCGAATACTCGTCCCACGTTGCCTAACGCTGGGGTACCCGGTTCTATGATGAAGAACACAGATGGCTGTCTTCCACGACAGTACCAAAATGGAGCTCACAGACACCTGTCTTCTGCGACGGTTCCAAGATCCAAAATCTATCAAGAGGGCTGTCTTCCACGACAGTACCAAAATGGAGCTCACAGACACCTGTCTTCTGCGACGGTTCCAAGATCCAAAATCTATCAAGAGGGCTGTCTTCCACGACAGTACCAAAATGGAGCTCACAGACACCTGTCTTCTGCGACGGTTCCAAGATCCAAAATCTATCAAGAGGGCTGTCTTCCACGACAGTACCAAAATGGAGCTCACAGACACCTGTCTTCTGCGACGGTTCCAAGATCCAAAATCTATCAATGGAGGGCTGTCTACAGCGGCAGCAGCTCCGACACCTGAGTGGCATGGAATATTCTTCTCTCGGCGCAATCCTGGTCCCTTCAGCTCATTCCCCTGATGGCCAGCTATTGCCCAAGATTCGGATCCAAACGTAGAATAATAAGGACAAGCTTTATAGGCTGCCACGACGAATTGAGTGTGACTAAAACACACGTCTAATTCTATATTCTACATGGAGAATATTCAGTTCATTTCCTCCCCGGTCATAACGGTGATGGAAAGATTGTCCAGACTCAGTGTAGGTACGATGGCCTTACACCTCTCTGTAGTCCAGACAGACGCACACTAAATTAAAATAGCTCCCGTCAGTCCTTTTATGCAAAATCATTTCTCACTCTCTCTAAGATCAAACTCCCGCATGTATTCCTACTTTACCCACGCTAAAAAGGTGCATTACTCTGAGGTGCACTACTTCTAGTAATATAGTCCCTAATTAAATTTGTAATAATAATTGATAATAAACATCAAACACATTTTCAAGATATTGTAATCACAATTTTTGAACATCTAACTCATCTAACATTAATCAATTGTATTTTTATAAAATTATCTGAAACATGAAACTAGTAAACTTGCTGACTGTGTATTCAAACAAGATTAGCAGACGACTTGACAGAAAATGTAAACAAACGCGCTGACTGTGCACGTAATTAAAGACGTCATTTTGCTAGCAGACGACACTTGCTAAAAACTAATGTCTGTTGCGTCGCGTGATGGCCAAGTGGAGATAATCAAGGATAAAAATTAATTTTCTGATTACCTCCCCCTTTTTCCGTGAGAGTATATTTTATTGTCGATTTAATAAATTTATTGTTAAATTTATTGACCTTTGTAGCAGTCAAGACAAATTATACTTGACCTCTTAACCCGCTTTCGTTTAAATTCGTTATTTTTCTTGTTTGGATACAGTTCTTTGTAAGAGTGATGTAATCGTCATGCTCTGATACACACGCCTTATTCATAGGGAGAGAGAGAACTCACTCCAGTTATGTAACATTTAAGACAATGGCCGATTGTAGGTCGAACCAAGAGTTATCACGTGACTAATAATTAATTCGCGCCATGAATTCGTATATTCCTTTAAATACTCTGATCATGTTATAGACCCGCATTCACGAGGAAAAGGACAGACTGATGCGAGCGTCTAAGTCATCTGAAATTCCGTGAATCACGCGAGAGCCCGCTGCTGATCATACTGTTGTATAGAACAAGGTAACACATCGATTTCTTAAAATATTGTTTGTATTTCCATTTAAGTTATCGTTGTGCGAATTTATGCATTTTATTGTTACAGGAATTGTATTATTGCAATTTTCTCTAAAACACGTGGCTTGATAAAAGTGGGTAAGTTGAAATGTTACATCCTTTAAATTAACTGTTAAATTGAGAAACAATAATTTTGTAAACTAAAAATAACTAAATTGTATCATAGAACATCTGTGCACGTTTTTGTAAATTTCTTGTTAATAATTTAAATTTATTTTGCGCGTATTATATTGTTGTAATTGTAAAGCGCATATGCATGATTTTTAAATTGTATTTTGATTTTTCTTCTTATTGAATTTCATTTGTAAAATGTAATGCTTCCTTGAAATTCATAAGTCTCATGCGTACTTTAATGATAAAAACGCACATGCGTGACCACATCGTATCTTTATTATATATTTAAATGTTAATGTAAAGACACTAAAATGGTCGAGGAATAAGCTATGCTATTGTCAACCACGTGTATTGGATTGCGAAACCGTGAGAACTATCGATCATAGGAATTCATTTATTTCCAGAGCGGGTTTCTTGGTCTCTCGATCTTGGTCTTTGTCTGACGTATCCCGTCTGACGTCTTGGTCTTTCTTCATCGTCGTAAAATTCACCGCCCAGTGAACCGGCCTGTATATTGCTTCGATTGGTGTCTAGCAATTGGCTGAGTCTGAACTCCTGATGCGATTCAGAAGAGGGATGTAATTAATGAAAGACTGTCAACCAAGTTGGTGATAACTAGGCCGTTGAGTCCGGTAATCCAACAGGAATTTCGTTGGGGACTGCATGCTTCATTTATCGTCGCTATTTGGATAACCAGCTAAGTGCAAGGACTGGTGTACTTGAACTAAATAAACTCTATCCGCAATCTAATTGAACACCTCGTGTGTTAGACAAATAGCATAGTTTTAGGAGACTTAATGTTGTCTGAATCTTGAATATCTTTTGTTATTTGTTAAACTTTATTAAATTCATTTTTTACCTTGTTAATCAATTATTGTAGTTGGTTATTTATGCAAATAGACCGATAGGACTGGGTGGGGGCGAATGAGTCGAGAAAAAGGAGATTAAATGCATAATTAACTATAATTGTTTAACGTTTCCAGGTCCATGCTTTATACACAAGTTTGCCTGTTTATAAATTTGTTGGCTTAAACTACAAGCGTTAAATTTGACAAGACTGAAGGGTGAATTTGTGCAACCAGTCTGTTTTCAGAATAGGAGGACGAAATTTAATTAATATAAATTCTAAATTCTGAAACAGGGTCTATAAATAAATAATGGACAGGTAACAACCTTCTTACACATATTGATACATGTAATTCTATTTTGGAGAAGAAAGTGGGTGGAAGGGGGCTCACTAGATTAGATTATGAGGTAGATTTTTCTTCTCCTTTAGTAAGAAGTTTTCCACCTATGGAAATATTGTGTGATGGTAAATGTTTGTCTTTAATGTTGTGGAAGAACAAAAATGTTTACAGTGCTTGCATATCTGCCAAGTGAGAAAGACAAGTGGTGTCTACTGGAGAATTATTAATAATATAAATTAAGATTCTCATTACTTGTAGTTAATTATGGATGATTAATTAAATAATACTAATCGTAACCATTAACTAGTTGGTGTTGGCATCACAGCATTATTGGTGTATGCACTGTTGTACTTGGTATGTGTTCTTTATATTGGTATGCATTCTTGTTCTTGGCATGCATTATTACACAAGTGTGTAAACTGAATATTCTGACTGTCCACTTTCATTTAGTGCCAAGTATAGAATTCCAAGTTGACACCTTTGAGTGACCTATCCATTTGCCTGCTATCTACCTCTCAGAGCATGTCTCAGAGCAACAGTCCTAATTTTATTTTGTTTTAAAACTACATTGCTAAGGTGACTCATCGCCACCTGGCAAGCGTACACTAGTCATAGCAAGAAAGGGTTGTACACACAAACTAACACATTTAACTATAGTAATATAAATCTTAACTTTCCAATAACTCAAAATTCTATTTCAACAAGTAATTTCACAATAACAGTATCAACTTAAACTACCAAACTTTTTATAGTGGTGATTCTTAAAAATAAGTTACATTTCAAAACTCAGAACTCAGAGCCTGCCTTCTCACAGACAAAATTAGCATCTCAGTGGCCTTACCATGTATTCCGTACACTGGCAGATTTATGGTGGTCTAGCGTCCTGACCATAGAGGGTTAAAGGCGTGCGTCCCTCAAACTTAATTACACTTTTCCATTCCCAGGCATGAACTAAGGCTAGTGTTTCCGACTTAGTTTTCACATTGTTGACAAAATGGTCATTTTGTCCCCTTTCTTTGTTTAAACTAAATTGGCTGTTTCGTTAATAGTTTAGAGTATGAGGACACTTAGAGAGAGAAAAAAAATTTTAATAATATTTCCTCATCCATGTGACAGTTTGCATTATTGATGTGTGCACATTGTACAGCTTGGTATGCTTTTTTTTATGTGTACACTCTGTATGCTCTCTTGATGTGTGTATGCTTGTACTTGGTTTGTAGTAATGAAGCATGCACACTTATACAACTTGTCATGCTTTCTTGGTGTGTGTACACTTGTGCTTGGTATATAGTCTTAGTTTGTGCACACTGTAATTGGTATACATTCTTTGTATGTGTACATTAGTCCTTGGCATTTATTCTTTGTGTGTGTACACTTGTACTTGGTATACAGTCTTAGTGTGTGTACACTTGTCCTTGGTATGCATTCTTTGTGTGTGTAAACTTGTCCTAGGCATGCATCTTTGTGCATACTTGTACTTGGTATACATTCTTTGTGTGTGTACACTTGTCCTTGGTATGCATTCTTTGTGTGTGTACACATTGTACAACTTGGTATTCACTCTTGATATGAGTACATTTGTGTATTTTAGTATTTATTTGCTTTCTTTATAAAAATTGCTAGTTTTTTCTCACCTATATTTGCTTGCAGACTCAAATGTACACATGCTTACACACAATCAAATAAATAAACAACAAATTTTGAGATAATGAAACTAATCTGTTTCTTTGAAGGATTGATAACTTAACCTTGACCCCATTCTTTTTGCTTTCATTTGAGTTGTTTATTACTTTTGCAGGCTGTTGGCAGTAACCAGAAAGAAATGGTGAAATATCTGATCAAACAAGGTGCCCATTATAACCTTCAAGACACTTATGGCCTAACCGCTCTAACCATTGCTCAAAAGCTAGGTTTTTCAGATCTGATTGAGATAATGAACCCAGGTAGTATACCTTCCATTGAAATTACAACCAGTGGCTTACAAATTGATTTCAGTGCTTGAAAAGTAGTCACTGCTGCTTCTTGATGTTGCAGATGATTATAACACACTTTCATGGCAAATATTTTTTTCTGTATTCATCCCCAAACATGTGTTTGTTCTTCTTGCTTGACAGGTTTTTATTGTTTCAACCCCCCTCATGTGGAGGGTTCAGTAAATGAATGGGGTTTTTCATAACACCATTCATGGTAGTTGCAAATACTGGGGCTGTGAAATTGTTTGGTGTACAATATTGACAGTCTAAATTCATGGTACCAGCCCTGAGGCTGCAGAACTTTTGATTTTTGGGTGGACAGTATTGACAATCTAAATTGAAAAAAAGAATTCTAAAAGCAGATATAAGCATCATAACTTGCAGTATGATTTGAAAGTCCTTGACTTTTGTTTAACACATCAGTGTTTACTGGCTGTTTTTCATACACACAGAGCATACAGTATATGCTTTGATGAAACAACTTTCTATAATACAATTCATTGGTATTGGCTGGATATATTTTCCAAATATATTATGAGCAAAAAATTCAGTCATTAGAAATGACTTTGGTAATATGATTCATCAGTGTTTTCTGGCTGTACTTTCTAAATATATTGTGAGGATAAAATATAGTGCTTATTAAAAATGACTTTCATTAATATAAATTATCAGCATAATTTTTTGGGCATAACATTTTTCATGTTGTAGAATATTAGAGAATTGTCTACGGTGTTTTAAATTAGTCTTAAATTAAATTAGTCTTTTCCATAAAGTTGTTTTTGTTCAGTTTGCTCCCAAGAAGTATTTTCTATTTGTTTCATCTTTACAAGTTATTTAGTTTTCAAGATTTTGGTTGTGGTGAATAATTAATATTTGTCACAAAACTTTTTCAGACTCTATATAAAACATCAGAATACAATTTATGATCACTTTTTTTTAACACCACAAAAGTATTTTAGTCATTAAAGCAGTTCTGAAATTAATAATCCGTAGCATTTTGCTTGAAATCAACATTCGGTGTACTTCACGAAAGAAAATTTTAAAATATTTTTCTTTCAAAAATACTTTATTAGGGCTAATAAGATTTAACATTTTGAAATGTTATTTATTTATTTTGATCACATAATTGCCTGGGTTTTAATGCAGTTTATAAGTTTCCCACTCCTGCTTGGAACCAGTCCTGTTATGTGAGTATTTCAGGCACTTCCTTCACCTTACGAATGAGTGACTCAAATGGTACCAATACATGGGTTCTTTCTTAATTTTGTTCAATTTAGTGCTTGTTTAGTATAAACAATTTTGCAGCTAGCTCACAGATTTAGTGTTTGTTTAGTATAAACAAATTAGCAGATTTAATGTTTGTTTAGTGTAAGCAATTTTGCAGCTAGCTCACAGATTAGTGTTTGTTTAGTATAAACAAATTAGCAGATTTAATGTTTGTTTAGTGTAAACAATTTTGCAGCTAGCTCACAGATTTAGTGTTTGTTTAGTATAAACAAATTAGCAGATTTAATGTTTGTTTAGTGTAAACAATTTTGCAGCTAGCTCACAGATTTAGTGTTTGTTTAGTATAAACAAATTAGCATTGAGCTCACAGATGTAATGCTTGCATTCTTATTGCTTCAACATAATTATTTTTCTCTGATATATATATAATTAATGTTAATTATTTTTATATTTTACACAAAGATAATGTATAACAGATATCTAGGGTAGAAACAGTTTTACAATTTTACTATGATGTAAGAATGTGGTAAGCAGTACTTTTGTAAATATCTGTTTTCAGATATGTACATATATTTTGACCATACTATTTTGCAATAAGGGTCTTGAGCAAAACAATTTTTAAGAAAGAATGATTGTTACTAGAATAAAAAAAATCACAGTTTGGTAAGTTTTATCCTGAATTGATCAGATCTGTTCTGAAATTTTAAATATTGTATTTTATTGTGTACTTTTTATGGTATACTAACTTTAGGCAATGTTAGTATCATTTGTATGTGTTTTTTCCTAAACTGATCAATTCAGTTCCAGTAAATAATAGAAGTAATTTTTAAAATTATAAAATTAATATATTGCTGTAAAACATATTTTTATATTTGTATATTTTTTTCTAAATTGTCACTTTCACCTTTATAACTTTTGATAGATCTTTATTAGCTATATCTCTGTAACTATCACTTAAAACCTAGGCTGGAAGCTTTTGTCATAACAAATATGATAGTAAGCCTTGTCATTAAGACCCAGAATGGCTAACTTATAAGTAAGCCTTGTTATTAAGATCTAGACAACTAGTTTATATAATAATAAATATGAAAGCAAGCCTTGTCATAAAGATCCAGATAGGCTAGCTTTTGTAATAATAAATATTCAAGTAAACATTGAATTAGATTAAAATGAGCTGTTCAATTTTGTCACATAATAAATTAATTAAGAATAATAATAAATGTGTTTTGTATATTTATGCTAAATCATGTCTCCCATTTATTACATTTCCATGTGTAAAGCTTTTAACTGAACTCTCAAGTTTGTAATGGTCCATTGATATATACATATTCCAAATCTGTTCCAGTCAGTTCAAACTGATAGCAACATAATATAGTTTCAAAATGAAACTTGAAAAGTTTCAAATTATATCTATTTGATGTAATTTATTTTTCATCACACAAAATGTTTATAATTTACAAGATCAGTTTGTTGTGTTTTTTAAAGAAAGAATTAAGATACTTGTTTTTTTAATGGGTTCTATTAAATCAAGAATAAGACACTTTTTCATATTTCAGTTTTTACCAATTACCTATCAGAGTTAGCCAGTAGATGGAGATTGTAATTATTTTCCATCAGCATAACTTCTAAATAATATTAATTTCTTGTGGCCATTCTTTTTTAAAGAAATTTGTCTAATATTGTGTTTAAATGTTAAATGTTTGATTCCGATCTACTGTTTCCTTTTGAACAAAAGTAATCTAATATTACCTGCATTTAACACTAAATGTTTACATATTAAATGTATGATTCAAATCTTAGGTATCTTGGATTTGTTTTTCTTGAACAAATTCAAGTGATGTTGCTTATTGCTTATATTAGTAGTAAAACTTTGAAATGTCTGGTAAAAGACTTCTAGTATCCATTTATAATTAAAGGCACAATGGCTCTTTCACAAAACATCAAGTTTAAATGAAAAAGCAGTACTCTGAATTACCTGTTTACCGTATATCCACATCCAAATGTAATAATTCCTTATAATTTATCTGTCATTTATTGTGGCAAAAGAACTAGCAGATGAGTAATCACAGATATTAGTATACTGGTGCCTCCATATTATGCGCATCAATATATCGCAGACCCACATACAATGCATACAGCCTATGGACCCCTTTTCATTTTTTACCATCTAGCCTTTTTAAATTACCTGTACAGATTTAATAGCACTGTATCAAATAACTGGCTCAGTTTGCTAATGTTTTGCCGACCAAGCCTAATCTTTATACATTATTAGTGTTCAGTACTTTGGACATGTACATGTACTTGCCACTTCGTACACACAGCTTAACAATGAGTGAGTAAACTTTCATGTCCTCATGCAAGAGACTGCATGTTTTATTAATGCTAAAAATCTTTATATACACGATTTTCTAATTTAGTACAACAGTGCTATGTTTACATATGCTTAAATTACAGCTACATTTGATGAAGTAGATGAACTATAATTTGATAAACAGTAGCCACAATGTGACATGGGTTGTTCATACATGACAAAGCATCCCCCATTATAACGAGGCCTCATGTACAACATTGTCAAATTTTTTTTACCCCAACGACCACCTTATATCAAGGCACTATTGTATGTTCTGAATGCAAGCTCAGACTTTTTCATAACGATTGGGTCAAAGGTTATTTCCACCGATCACAGCTTATGGAAAGTAGAACCATATAATAGAAAGACTCTAGTCTGCTGTGTCTATAAGTAGAAAATAAATTTTAGAATGCTTTTCTTTTAGACGTAATTTTTAAACGTGAAAACTGAGTTGCAAAAGTTCCCTTCTCATTTATGGTAGTTAGTATAGTCACTAACAATTTAATGTTTATTTTATTCTGTTGATTGTACACTTTGCTCATAGATAGTATAGCGTAGTGTGTGTGTGCTGCATCCCTTTTGATAATACATTTAGTGTTGTGTATCATTTCTAAGATCTGCCTGTGAACTCTAAGGGTAATTTATTTCTGATTGCATGTATATTTTACTTGCAAATATAATTGGAATTTTCAAATATTTTTTAATGGTATTTTGCATGTTCATTTGTTTATTTGTTTATAATTCATTGTCTTTAGATTTTTTCATGTTTGTTAAATAATCAGTCGATTCCGTGTGAGAAACTTTTTCTGCAGAGCATATTTTCTTTGTTTCTTAAATGCAGTTCAGCTGCTTTCTAAGTTTATGCTATCACATTTTCAAAAATTAATGTTCTGTGCATATAATTTGCAGTGACAACCATGCAGTCATTTTGGTGCAGTTTGTTTCACATGTCAGAAAGTGGTAATTATTTATGATTAAAAGGTTTGAAGTACTATCAGTTTAATCCAATATATGACATAATGTCAACAAATGGGAGAGCCATTGTACCTTTAACATTGATTACAGTTAACACTAGTTTATAACAGTCTTATTAGCATCATTTAGAGTTAACACTAAATTTTAAGTTTGATGTGCCTGGTCCAAAGTTTGTAATATTCCTGTCTTATTAGCATCAGAGTTAACTTACTGATTTCTGCTTACAGCCACTTTTAGTATTCATTGTTTTTGTGGAGTACTACTTGTAAAAGAAATACAGTTTCTAATAGCATCTTTTAATTACATCAGCATTGCAAATAAGTTCAGTCATTCGATTTAGATGTTCTGATAATATATAAATTCCAAAATCATAGTCCCAGTGGATATTGCAATATACAGGATCAAAAGCACATGTTTGTGCGAGATTTTTTTATGCTACCAGTATATGCAAATGAGCTTGTTGATGTGATACAGACGGCTGACAAAGCTGTTCTGTTATATTAAGGTATGACACTTGATGAAAGGCAATGAACTCCACTTAAATAATATTGCAAACCGTAACTGCACATGGAACAAAGAAACAACTTTGTGTTGTCATATCATGATTTCCTGCATGATCAACAAGTTTTTTAACCCTAAGTAATAACATTTATAGAAGTTGCTGGATGCTTAAACTTTGCCAGGACATTTAAAATATTGATATTACTGAAATATCTGGATTTTATGTGTTTGAAGTGGATTCCTCTTCCCTTAATCCATATTACTAGATCATTGTAGATGTTCAAGTTTTATGCTGGTCCAAAATTTCTAATATTTATCTCTTATTAACATCTTTTATGGTTAACTATTGATGTATAATTTTATGATGATTCAAAATTTCTTATTATTAAGTAGAAAGAAAAAAACTGCCATAACTGTACTTCCATGAGAGATGGTAAAATTGGATAGACAGACTGTGAGTTCATGTGTGTGAAATATTTCTAGTCTTGCACCTTTCTTAGGGCCAGGCCTGTTTAATATTTAGTCAGAATGGCAGATCAGAAGTATTATTTCTTATTCTACAAGAAATAGCAGCAAGATTTAAGAGAGATGAGGTGTGCCACCACTTTACCACTGTAAAGTCATCAAGCGTAGCTTAAGGCTGGGCATGGTTTAAATGTTTCACTACTTGTTATCTGGTTATCTTTTCACAAAAGTTTTACAGTTTTAATACTTTTGCATCTTTAACAATTTGATTGTCATTTTTTTCTTTTGAATGATTAGGAATTATTGTATTGTAGTTAAACTTTTTTGTAATTGGTTCAGTTTTCCAGTGATTTATTTTGACTCTTTACTAGAAAACTGTATTCTGAAAGAAATGTTATTGCAATTTTTTGTTTGTTTGTTTGTCATCTTTTAACTATTAAATTTTATACCACTTTACCTAATGTATCCTTATTATGCCAAAGATCTGCCTGTTTTTTTAGACTGCAACTTATTGTTATTTTCTGTACATCCCATTTTATTTGATGGAACATTTTTGTTCTGATAAACAACTTCTAATATGTTTGCCTCCTTTTTTTGGCATCAGATTGTCATTATGTTTTTATGTTTACCTACAAGATTTAATTGTTTGGTCCAACTGTATTCCATTTGTTTTTCTTTGTCTGTGATAAAAACATTTAATGAATTAGAATTATATTTGACTGCATAGAATGTGTCTCTGTGTATTTGTTACAGTTAAATCCAGCTCAGATGGAAATGATATTTTTAAATCAGTACTGGCTTGAGTTCATGCACACATTAATAACAGCTACTCGTATGCAACAGACATGTCATAGGTTTTACTTGTCCATTTATCTTTCTTCAATAAATTCAAGGCATAAACTTGCATTCTTTGTAAATACAAATTTGAATAAGTAAGTAATATTTCAGAAGAATGTTTCTGATTTATGAATAGAAAATGTAGACTATCTAGGCCACCATTTCAAAGGATGTTGCTTGTGTAACATGCAGTGAGACAAACTGCATTTAATGCCAGCCAGAATATGCATTTGGAACTCTTAATTTCATTTGTACTTATTCAGCTAGAAGGAAGAGGATTTTGAATAATGGGAAAATGTATTGTTACTTTATGTGTGTTAATGCTGGACATGTTTTAGTTAGAGATAAGTAATCTTGCTTAAACTTGGCAACATTGCAACATTCACAGGATGCACATTCTGTTGATGTGTGCAGCCTGCTTGTCCTGAACTGGTAACTGCATTTCATACACTCCATTTTGTGATGTCATCATTTCATATGCAATGTGCTTGCTTCTTGTCCCAAAATAATGACTCCATATTGTGATTTCATCATTTCTTAAGCACTTTGCTTGCTACTTATCCCAAAGTGATGACTAAATGAGTATACGACATCAGTCCATTTTATGATATCATCATTTCCTATTCAGCGCACATGCTACTTTCCCAAAGCGATGACTGCATTTTAAACAGTCCATTATATGATGTCATCATTTCTTATACAGCATACTTACTACTTGTCCCAAAGTGATGTTTGCATTACATACACTCATTTTGTGATGACTGACCTACAGTCCATTTTATTATGCCATCATTTCCTATGTAGCACACATGCTACTTGTCCCAAAGTGATGACTGACATACAGTCCATTTTATGATGTCATCATTTCCTATGTAGCACACATGCTACTTGTCCCAAAATGGATTTTGCAGACTTCTTATATTCAATGCTTTTTATTTTAATGCTTTCAGTGACCTAGTGATGTCGAGTCTTCATATTAGAACCATTTTTTTCACAGTCACATATTCACCAGAACCTGTACAATAAGAACATAGTTTTAAAATTACCTCATTTGATCTGTCTCTTAGTTATTATTTTTATTATTAATACAGTAAATCATTTGCCATTTAATATGTATTAACTAAATAGAAATTTATATTTTTTTAAATATATGAGGGAGATCATTAAACAAATGGATATCCATTAATTTTGTGTGTCAATGCATATCTTAAATTTTAAATGCAAAAAAAAAACCCCACATTAAAATGCATTCTCTGTATAACAATTTTATATATGACAAATGATGGTGATAGTTGAGAGATGGATGCAAATACCAAGTTCATTAATATGTATTTTAATATTATTTATCCAAGCATTTCTGAAGAAAGCTTTTAATCAACAGTTTTTCTGTTTACTTAGAAAGGTGTGTTATTTTTTTCAATCAGAGAACTTTATTATATCCACTATGAACAGCTTCATTTAGTTTGGGCAGTGTGTGTGTGTGTGTGTGTGTGTGTGTGTATTGCTATTTTGTTTTTAAGTGCATTCATATTTTCTTTTTTCATACTTTTAATTTAATTGAGGTATTTATATTGTACTAATAATTTATTTTACAAATTTTAAAAGCATTTTATTAATCTTTGCTGTATATTTTATAATTTATGCTGGTGTTCCCAAATATGTTATTTGAAGTTAGCCCACTCAACATTCCACACTACTCTGCAGGGACTTCATTTCTACAAGGAATTCATGAACTGACAAATTAACGTTCCACACTACTCTGCAGGGACTTCATTTCTACAAGGAATTCATGAACTGACAAATTAACGTTCCACACTACTCTGCAGGGACTTCATTTCTACAAGGAATTCATGAACTGACAAATTAACTTTCCACACTACTCTGCAGGGACTTCATTACTATAAGGAATTCATGAACTGACAAATTAACTTTCCACACTACTCTGCAGGGACTTCATTACTATAAGGAATTCATGAACTGACAAATTAACTTTTCTTAAGCTCCTTCCTGCTAATTCCTTTTCATATCATTAAAACAAATATGCATAATGAAATATGGGGAAAAAAACAAAATATATTTATTTGATATAAAGTACATTCAGTAATTAATCAAAAAGTTGATACAATATTTTTTCATAATGTTTGTATCAAAGAAGACATTAGAAATAGAGAGTTTATAAATAATTGTATTACCACTGGATTTTAGGCATATCACAAGGTAATGTTCACAGTGGTCCTTGTAGTGTTCACAGATAATGAATGTCCAAGGGAAAATTCACAAGTACTAATTTATATATAACTACATATTCCTAACAGTTTTAGAAATGTTAATTCTTGGATCTTCACAGAATGTCCAAGGGTTCTTCTTTATATAAATATATAATAATCTATTTTTTATAAATATATAACAATCTATTTTTATAAATAGGTAATAATTTACTTTTCATAAATATATAACAGTTCTTTTTTTTATTTTAAATACATAACAGTTTTTTGAAACAACATAAAGATTTTACACAAATAAATCCTCTCTCGTTTCTTTCTTGGCCCAAAGAAAACTCATCACAATACTTTACCATAGCAAGTGTTACTAGATAAAATACAAAAGTTGATCCTTTAACATCAACACGCAACCACACCAGTTGGATCAAAAGAAATATTTTGGTTCTCCAGGAATCTCCAAAGATTCTGTAGAACCTTACATTTACTTCAATCCAGTCCTTAGATTCAGAAATAGAATATTCAAAGTTGAACTAAGATCAGAATTGCAGTTCAAATTAGTGACAATGTAACATGGAAAAGCATACAGGTAAAAAAGGAAGGAAACAAAAGAGCATACCTCTTCTGAAAAATACCAGCAAAATAAAACCTACATATGGGATGACACATGAATATACAAAACTAACAATTATAAATATTACCTTCTCTGTCTTCCATTTTCTTATAAGTAACCTGGATAAGAATATTATTAGCCCTCGTTCATATGCAACAATGCAATAAAAATATATCATGAACTTAAAATAGAAAAATCATAATTTACATATGGATATTTGTGTGGGAGTATGTCTGCATGTATATATTGGAATGATGTGTGCTTATATGTCTGCTTGTGTGGATGATTGCTTGTATGTCTGCATGTGTGCTTGTATGTGTGGAAATATACATAATTATGTATGGATGTGTAGGAATATACATGTTTATGTTTGGCTGTGTGGGAATATACATGTTTATATTTGGATGTGTGGGAATATACATGTTTATGTTTGGATGTTCGGGAATATACATGTTTATGTTTGGCTGTGTGGGAATATACATGTTTATGTTTGGATGTTTGGGAATATACATATTTATGTTTGGATGTTTGGGAATATACATGTTTATGTTGGCTGTGTGGGAATATACATGTTTATGTTTGGCTATGTGGAAATATACATGTTTATGTTTGGCGGTGTGGGACATGTTTATGTTTGGATGTATGCTTAAATGTCTGCATGTATGTGTGGGAATACTTGTATTTATGTATAGATGTGTGCTTGGATGTCTGCATGTATGTGTGGATATATACGTGTTTGTATATGTATATGTGTAGGAATACATGTATTTATGCATGGTTGTGTGCTTGTAGGGGGAATTTGTTTTGTCAGATAGTAATTAAACAGCTATATTGCTGACTTAGTTATTATGAGGTGTTTAAATGATTAATTATTTGTTATTGTGTTTGAATTGTAATGGTAACTGAAATTATTTATTTTTAAATCTGTAAAAATTTCAATATATACATAAAGAATCTCATTAGAAACTCACCTACCTGCACTAAAATGTTCATCATTTTGTTAATAATTTATTTTAGTATTTTGTCATTCATTTGACATACGTAAACTTTTAGGAGAGGAGGCAATCATCCACATTATTAATGTTTGGATATTGTTTATTATATTTTGTCATTCATTTGACATAGGTAAACTTTTAGGAGAGGAGGTAATCATCCACATTATTAATGTTTGGGTATTGTTTATTATATTTTGTCATTCATTTGACATAGGTAAACTTTTAGGAGAGGAGGTAATCATCCACATTATTAATGTTTGGGTATTGTTTATTATATTTTGTCATTCACCTGACATAGGTAAACTTTTAGGAGAGGAGTCAATCACCACCATTATTACTGTTAGGGTGTTGTTTATTATATTTTGTATTTTTCCATCATTCATCCTACACAAACATCTCTTTATTAAAATGGGAGCCACTACTGGTGTTGTTAAACCCTGCATAGTCTATCATTGTGGGGTTACAGTTGAAAAAATAATGTTTTGTTTCCAGCACTTCAGAGTGGTATAACTTTATAAGTCACATATTTAAATTACTTTTTGTAGATTTTTCTGATTGCTTAATAACACATTTCAGAATAAATGTTAATGATGTTTTAATGTCAACACAATCCAACATAAATGTTAATAATTGTTTGATATCAACACCACCCAAATTAAATATAAATTGTAGATAGAGCTATCAGCATCAAAGCATGGAAAGTTTGTCACAAAACTGTGTTGGCTGCACACGAGTTTTTTCACATGCATGTGAGCATAAGAGTGGTGAATAACAGTCATATGTCCATGTCTTTTTTTTTAATATTATTGAGAGGCACTACTTGAGTGATCATAGCATATTGTGATTTTAAAATTAAACATAATTCATGGACTATCTTTTTCTCCTTACTGTTTGTGAAATTGGAATCAAAATAGTTTGTAAGTTTGGTTGTATCATATATTTATTTAGTTTAATATGTCTTGTAGTTTTTAGTAGTTTTATTATATCTTATATTTTTCAAGTTTAATATAGTTTGTAGTATATTGATTTTATCATGTTTATCAAGTTTACTTAAGTTTGTAGCTTTTAGTAGATCGATTGTATCATATGTTTATCAAGTTTAGTGTAGTTTGTAGCCTTTAGTAGATCGATTGTATTGTATACAGGAGGTCCCCAAGTTACAGCGGAGTTCCATTTTTATTTTTCTATGTCAATTTTCACCTCCGCCAACATCTTTAATGGCATGTAGTTTTTCAGTAGTTTTGTAAGGTATGTTTATCAAGTTTAAAGTAGTTTGTGGTTTTTAGTAGATTGATTGTTTAATATAATTTATTAGTAGTTTTGTAGTTTTATTGTGTCATATGTTTATCAAGTTTAGTTTGTAGTTTTAGTAGTTTAGTAGTAGTTTTATTGTATCGTGCTTTTATCAAGTTTAGTATTGTTAATAGTTTTATTGTATCATATATTGATCAAGCTTAATGCTTTTAGTTTGGTTCATTATGTCATGTGTGACATATTTTCAGTTAAACCTCATTGTATATGTACATGGTCTTCATACATTTCTTTCCTATTTTAAAATTTAGTGAGGTTTAACTAGCAATTTTTGCACTTGTAATAACCCATTTATCATAGTCTCACTAACAATTTTTGCACTTATACTTCTAGTAACTAATTTATCACAGACTTACTAACAATTTTAGCACTTTTATATCTAGTAACCCAGTTATCAGAGAAACGTTAATATGTAAATGGTCAAAGTTGTGCATGGTTGGCAAAGACTTATAGTAATCATTGTGTAACTTGGTGAAATTTTACTGTTGGTTTATACATTTAGACTCCAGTATGCAAGCTACCACAACCACAGTAAATGTTGAATGAGCAAAAGGCCAAATGCTGGCCTTAAATGGCAGAGACCCTTTGTGATTGGTATATAACTCATTGAGTTTTTATTATGGTTTATACACTTAGACTCTAGTATCCATATGTACCATAACCACAGTAAATGCTGATTGTGCAAAAGGTCAACACCTGAGCTTGACTGGATGAGACCCCCAGTGGTTATTGTATAACTTGGTGACTATTACTGATATTTTTTACACTTTGACTCTTGTATCCACAGTTAATGTTGAATACACGAAAGGCCAAAACCTGTGCTTGACTGACAGAGATCTTTGGTGATCATAGCTCAGCATAAAATATCATGGCAGTTAGGAATTAAACTTCCATCTGTTCTACTTTTTGGAATTGATTAACATGGAATGTAATTTTTAAAGATTTTTGTTTGGTTCTGTTGCTGATTTTTAATTGTGGAAGGATAAATTCAAAGTGTCCTGTACAGCCATTTACTGCAATTGTTCAAAAAGGAGTACATTGCTAGTTTTAATGTGTAAAGAGTGTTTTGCTGTTTTGTTTAGGTTTTGAGAAGATTCTTTTACACTGTTAGTATTAATAGAATTTGTTTGTATGTGTATTTAATTTTTTATATTGTTAAATTTATTCATTTTTTCCTTCTAATCTGTATTTATTGTTGATTTAATGAGTTTATAAAATCAAATTTTCTTACACTTTTACAGCAGTATTATTTTATTTTGTATGCCTTGTGTCAAAATGACCTTTACATAATAATTACTTTGCTTATATTACTGTTTATTAAATTGAATCTCAAACATCATCGCAAGTGGTAATATTTTATAGTGATGTAAGCTCTATAAAAACAAAAAAGGTACAAAATTCACATTTGTATTACAAGATAACAAAAATTCATTTTTTATATTTTTTCAAAGTGCAAAATCTTACAAACTGATGGGTTTTTCCTTTTTAAATATATTTGTCTATAAATTCAGCACAAGTTGAAGAAATTTGACTGCAAAGAATTTGTCAGTAAATTGAAAATTAACCTGTATTATTTTTTTCATTGTCAGTGTCTTGCCTCTTTAGTAAAATGTGTGAAAACATATTATCACTTTTAAAGAGGTTTTGCCACTTTTAACATGTTTTCAAGACAATCCAGAGATATCTATCTATGTCATGCCCATAAACAAAAAAATCCTCTTTCTTTGTGTCTATTTTCTGTTTTGTAATTTTTCAAGACAATCTTCACATAGTTTTTCAGTCATTTGAATCCACAAACTGACTGATTGCTGTTCTTAGTTTATACCTTTATATACCTTATACCTTCCAGATAGTTTAAACAATCACATCTGTAGATTGTCTTTATTAGTTTAGCATTTGTGTATTCAGTTTATCATTATGCCATTACAGACAATTGTACCTACAGTATGTCTTTCTTAGCTTGACATTTGTATATTATGAAGACATTCTAGTGCAAATACCATTTTATGAAGTAATATCTGTTCATTTTGTCATTCTGAGCTTGTTACAATGTATATTGATATATAAATGGTAAGCCATGTTAGTCATGTAAATGAGTTTTGTTTTCTTTCTGATCACTTTGCAAAAATGTATCAATTTCTCAACTGCAGTGTCAGATTGTGTTATTTTTTAGATACACTGTTACACTGTATATTGATATGTAAATGGTAGGCCATGTTAGTCATGTAAACTACTTTTGTTTTCTTGGCTTGTTACCAATAATGTATTTCGATGTATAGACAGTCATACTTGTAAACTAATCATTGTTGTAAATTAGTGGAACCTATCTTATTTCTGGAAATTTATTGTCCTGGGGTGGGTGTGGGAATGGGTGATGTCTTGCCTCTTTGTATTATTAATCCTTGCCTATAATTCAGAGTTGTAAAAATCATGTACCATGTAGTCTATGGTGGCAGGAGAACGCCAGAAAATGACTATACTTCAATATTTTGATTGGAAACATTTCTTAATGTTCATTTCAAAATGTCTAGGCTGTTGTTAACATCCAATTAATATGTTGATTAGTGGGCAAGGAAAACGTACCTTAGCTCTGAACAAACATGCTAATATTGAAATGTTTGACTCGAAAATGACATACCACTTTGCAAATTGTAAGGAAAATGCTGATCACTTTGCAAAAATGTATCAATTTCTCAACTGCAGTATCAGATTATGTTATTTTTTAGGTATGTTTTGTGGTGAATTTATTTTGTTAATGTCATCTTTAGACACAACGAATCACAGAAATTTACAAAATTAGTCTTACTTATTGATCAAAGTGCAAAATTGTTGTGTAAGTTTGGATTCATTATCTGTGATTACTAACAAAAAGAAATCTATATTTTCTTCAGTCAAAATAAATAAATTGACAAAGTATAATAAATTTATCATAGTTAAAATTGTGCATACATCAGTTAAATTTATAATTATGACAATAATGTGGCATACAATCTGATAATATTGAGACTGTTTACAGCTTGAATAAATTTTGATAAAGGCATTTTAGTTGTGTATCTATCTGTTGCACATTATGTATATATGTGTGTATGTAAGTCTTGCATGTGCAAAGAATAAAGGAAAAATGTTTTAGTAGTAATTATTTAGTTCTATTTATTAAATTTCATTAACTACAATTATTTTAACACTTTGTATAACTCAGTTACAATCATGTGCTTCAAAATTAAATACTCTGGTAATCTGTAGCATTCTTGAAAAAAAATAAATTCATGGTAATAAACATATGTTTATTAGCACAAAGAAAAGCAATTCATAGTAAAAATGAGGCATTTATTAGCAAAAGGAAAAATAATTCATAGTTAAACTAATCTGTTTATTAGCTAAAGTAAACAATATATAAAAAGATGATATGTTTATTAGCAAAAGAAAAAATCAGTAAAGATTGTAATGTTTATTAGTAAAAGGATAATTCTCTGTAAATATGATATGCATATTAGTAAAAGAGAAATTAGTTCAAAGTAAACATGTTTATCAGTAAAAAAAAAGAAATTAATTTATAGTAAACTTTACCTATCAGTAAAAGAAATTATAGTAAATATGATATGTTTATCAGTAAAAGAGTAATTATTGTAAGGATATAAATGTCTTAAATTACAATTTATGCTTTTTGTATTTCTTCTTCGATTTTTATGAATTATTATTATTCTTGTTATGTGTATATTTCATTGCTGACTGTTAATGTGTATAGCATTCTTTATCTAAATATGCAATCAATTATGTCATCCTCATTATTGCTGACTGTTAGTGTGATGTAGCACTCTTTATCTAACCATGCAGTCAGCTGTGTCATCCTCATTCACACCTTACATGTGCTAAGTTATAACGATAAACTAAAATGGAAATCATTAGGCCTGACAAGGGTTGTATGGGGAGAGAATTTGTGGAAGGAAGGGGTTCTTAACTGGACATTTGATTACCATATATGGCCAGTTGCTTGATATAGGCAGAATGGGAACACAAAACACTTGGTAATTTTACTCTAAAAATTGTCATGTTCCATATTGACATGAATTTAACTTTAGTCAAAAAAAAAGAAAATTATTCATAATGCAAAAAAAACCCCAAAAGTATATTCCCTGACTAAGTGGTATGCTTCTTAATTTAATGGCTGATATATTCCACATTCTCAAATGACAAATACTGATTAAAAGCCAGATCATTGTACTGAATAAATGCCTGGGTTTGATGATGCATTGCAAGCCAAAATGCACTAGTGTCCGAAGCAATGAAAACATTATTTAGTGGTGCCTAAAGCAATGAAAATATATTGCCTAAGTGGTGTACAAAGCAATGAAAATATATTGCTTTAGTAGTGCTCAAAGCAATGAAAATTTATTGCACTAGTGGTGTCCAAAGCGATGAAAACATTGCACTAGTGGTGTCCAAAGCAATGAAAACATTGCACTAGTGGTGTCCAAAGCAATGAAAACATATTGCACTAGTAGTGTCCAAAACATTCAAAGCAATGACAAAACATTAAACTGGTAGTGTCCAAAGCAATGACAACACATTAAACTGGTAGTGTCCAAAGCAATGACAATACATTATACTAGTAGGTCCAAAGCAATGACAACACATTAGTAGGGTCCAAAGCAATGACAACACATTAAACTGGTAGTGTCCAAAGCAATGACAATACATTATACTAGTAGGTCCAAAGCAATGACAACACATTAAAATGGTAGTGTCCAAAGCAATAACAATTGCACTTAGTATCCAAATCAATGACAACACATTAGTAGGGTCCAAAGCAATGACAACACATTACAGTAGTAGGGTCCAAAGAATTGCAAATATATTGCACTTGTAGTGTCCAAAGCAATGACAATACATTGCACTAGTAGAATTAGTAGAATTAATTCTGCTATTAGGTACATTAGACTTTGGAGCTCCTTATAAAACACATATTTTTATGGTCTGTACACAAATTGCTCATTCTTCATGAAAAATTGCATTCTCATTAGTTTCCAAATATGCTCTCACAGTTTATTACTTTGCTTTTATACATTTATTATGTTCTCTCGAGCAACTGGAATGGTTTAGAATAGTGGTTCTCAACCTTTCTTGTCCAATGCATCCTTTTCACCATATGTAAGACTGTCATCCCACCCTTTCCAAGATTGTCTGACTCAAAAGGTGCATTCCAGATAATATGAATAATATGTATATAATATTGAAAATCTTTTTGATCCTCCCTATTTTAAATTTTAATTGTGTCACGAAAATCAAGAAATATTAATAAATTTTTTTTTCTCTCCCTCTAAGTAACTTCTAACTTTAAACTATGAACGAAACCGCTAAGTTAATTAAAAGACGGACAGGGTGAAAATGACCATTTGTCAACAACGGGAAAAACTAAGTCGGAAACATTAGCTTTAAGTTCGTGTTGGGGAATGGAAAAGATATAATTAGCTTGCAAGAGAATGCTGGCTTGACCCTCTGCGGTCAGGACACCACGCTCATAAATATATGTCAGCGTAGGGTACAAGACAGGCCAGCGTACCAAGTTCGTGAGAAGGTGCTAGGACGCCAATTATGTCCGTGACGGAGGCAGACTAAGTTTTTGGAAATGTAAACATCATTGTAAGAATCACCACTATAAATGTTTGGTAGTTTAAGTTGATATTGCTATTGTGTAATTACTATTGTTTTGTGAAAGTACTTTGTGAAATAGAAGTTAAGCTATTGGAAAATTAATCATTGTATGTTAAGTTAAAAAGGGTTGGTCTGTGTGTACAATCATGTCATGTTGTGAATTAATTAATGTACGGTTAGCCAGATGGCCATGAGCTGCCAGTAAATGTAGTTTTAAAAATAAAATAGGAGTAGGACAGCTTGCTCTGAGATTTTAGTGTGTGCTCTGAGAGTTAGCTAGAGGTTAAATGGATACGTAAATCACAGGTGCCAACTGGGAACTTGATACTTTGGCACTGATAGAACTGGACGCCAGAGGTAGCCAGGATGGGCAGAGAATATTCCTAAGCACGTACAGTGCTGGAAGGGGGATAGCGTCTGTGCTGGAAGGAGGGGTGTGTGCCAGTCAGCTCAGAAAGGGATGTGCAAAGAACTGTGTGTATAAAAGGGGATACAGAGAAAGAAGCAAATGAGAAACGTGGAAGAGAAACGTGGAAAATGTAGCGTGTGGTACAGGGGTGAAGGTCACCTCTGAGTTTCTCCCTGCTTTTATGGATCAAGAAAACTCTACGATTCTGTGATGGCAAAGCAGAAGGAGGATTCTTGACCACTGTAACAGTGTGCCAGAAAGTCTACCTGGCTGCGTATGAGGCGCGTCGTAAAGACCGCTGCAGTTTTTAGATGGGCCAAATCAAATCAGATAGCCATCTCAGGTTTTCAAAGACTCTGTCAAAGACCGCGGGTGATCGATTATTTTCCAGGCAGAAGGCAAATTCCTGGTGGAAGTTTAATGTCACGGCGCTGGGAGATGTTACAGAACGAGATGTTACATAGTGGTAGTAACTATCGTTGGAAGCAGTAGCGGTCATGCATGAGGCATACCGCCGAGAACGGCAAAGGTTGGCCGTTGTGAAGAAGAGAAGAGATGAGAAACGAAGTTAAGAGAAGAGAAGATGAGAAACGAAGTTAAGAGAAGAGAAGATGAGAAACGAAGTTATGATGAAGAGAAGAGAAGCGAAAAGAAGTAATGAATAAGTGAGGAGAAATAGGCCTAACGAGGAGCGTAACAGTGGCAGTGAAGGCTACTGTATTTGGGTTCCAGGGAGCGGACCCGTGTCGAGACGTCGACGGTGTTTTTGAGCATCTTTAACCCCCCCCCCCCCCAGCACAAGAAGAGCCGATAACGATGTGAGCCCAGCACAAGAAGAAAGTGTAACGATGTGAGCCCAGCACAAAAAGAGAGTAACGCTGATTATATGAACAGAGAACAAGGAGAACGTGACAATACCTATGTGAGTAAAAGAAATTCTAACTAATTAGGGAAATCTCAGAGCACGTAGCATATAAATATAAACTAGAACCTAAAACTAAAACTAGAATCTTAATTAAGCATTAAAACCTAAAATTAGAAGTAAACCTTGATATTGATGGAACCATTGAAAAGACTTGCAAGTTAAATGACATTTGTTTTGAACTTTGTGTATTATTATTGAACATTGATGTGTGGCGCCAGAACTCTGAAATAATGACTGTTCTATTATGTTGTAAAATGCCTAAGCAATGTTAGAAGTAGTACTGCATGAAGAAATTGAGTTTTGTATTTCTTTGATTTTAATTCATCATTTATCATTTTTCTTTCTTCTTTCTTCCCCCTTTCCCATGGGTGTGAGTGTGGATGGCTGACTGACTAACCAACGTGTGAGAGGAAACCTATAGACCAATAAATTTGAACTTGTACCCCGATATTGGGCCTTACTTCTGTCTATGGTTTCGAAAGAGTGGTTGCTGTCGTTGTTATACGTTGTGTCGTCTGTGCCGTCTACACTTCACCCCTACCCGTATGCAAACACACATGCAAACATGTCGGCAATACGTAACCTACACGCAGAATTAAATTCGAGCCAAACAAACATCTTGGTATTCTGTGTGTGGATTTGTCATTCTCTTTATGCAAGTCCTACGTGGAACCGGCAAGCCACCATCCCTCTCCCCTCCTGTCGGAGAAGGGAGGGTGGGTGGCGACAATTGTTATATAAGTTGCTTAATTGTCAGAGTGACCCAACCTTGGGAATTCATTATAGTGTAATTTTGAAAATGTATGGGTTTGAAGTAAACAGCCTAAGGGAGGAATATTCTAGATTTGCTGACCTTTTGGAAACTGAGTGAGCAGTTTTTTTTATTATCCAATGATTATGATAACGAGACTAGCCAATGGGCTGAGTTTAAGGAGTTTACTTATGGTAGATAATTTTGCTGTCTATTCACTTTTGAATTTGAGAGAGGTCCAGTTCTGAAGGCAGTCATTAGCTTGAGTGGTGAGTTTAAACTGACTGATTGATAGAGAGTGGACTTGGAAACATTTCATACATTTTACTATTGTTCTTATACTTGTGTTATGTAAAGATGTACTATGGAAGTTGATTTATTTATTACACATGTTTGAACTAAGCTGCGCCCATGTGGTGTATTAATATGTGACATTGTTTGATACTTTATTTATTGTACTATGTGTGCATGGGAATAATAACTGCTGTTGCAGGAGATTGTAAGTGTTGAAAGTAGATGTGAGATAAAATGGAGTTATATTGTAATGAATAAGAAACTTAGGCTTGCTCATTTATTGTATGTTGCAGTCAGCAATCAGCCTTATTTTTTTCTTTTGGTTGTGGTTGTGTCTCACTCTGTGAGTGTTAGTTCGACCCTGAGCTGTGAGTCTCAAGTGGAGCCTCAAGCTCAACTTTCAAGTTCCTAGCTACCCTTTGTTTGTTCACTAGTCATGAGTGACCGGGAAAGTGCAAGAAACTTGAAAAGTGTGTTGCAGAGTGTGTAAGCATAAGGGAGTATGCCACACTCCTACTTTTGATGTACCAAGGAAGCTAAGTACATCAGTCCAGTGAAGATAACACAAGAAACTGATGGCAAGAGAGTGATGGGTTGGTTGAGAGTATTGACGCATCAGTGTTTCCTTGCGCACGAGGCGGGAACACATGCTGAGCACAGACATTTTGACATTGTAACATTTTGACACTATGAGTGATTGAAAAGGCCAGTGAAAAGACTGTGGAGGCTGTACTTAATCCAGATTATGTGAAGTTTGTAATAACCTATTCTAATAACTCCATTTCTATTCTCTGATAGGACTAACCTGCAATTTGTATTGACTCTATAGTTCAACTATAATTACACGAATGTGGATTCGTGAAATATTGATGTCAAATTTTCTCTTTCATTGTAATTGTCATTTGTTTAGTTGATTTTTCTTTTAATAAATTTATTGACCTTCTTAAGCATATTGATATTGATATTCTTATGTTGGAGAAGAAAGTGGGTGGATGGGGGCTTGCTAAATATAGATTAAAAGTGGGATTTGTCTTCTCCTTAGTAAGTTTTCCACCTGCAGAAAACCTTATGTGCTTGTAAATGTTGATTATGTTGTGGAACATTTACAATGCCAAAATATCTGCCAAGTGAGAGACAAGTGGTGTCTGTTGGAGGATCATTAATAAAATCAAATTAATATTCTCATCACTTGAAATTAGTTACGAAGGATTAATTAATAATAATAAATATCTTCATTAACTAAATGTGTCACAATTTTATTTTTTCTTTATTAGTACATGTTCATTTATTTATTTATTTTTATAGTGAGTTTAACACATTAATTGGCAATAGGAAATGTTGATGGATTTTAAAACTTGAAAAAAAGTAGTTTGTTATTTTTATATTCATAACTAACTTAACAAACTAAAAGTTCCACAGATATAAAGTGAAATATTTATTTTTGCTTTTATTTTAATCTGTGACATACAATAAAATGTGATGTCCTGTAGGTTATGTACAACCTGTAGAATTGTAGAAAGATCAATATTCCAACAGTTTGAGTCTGTGGTCCCAATCCCCTCCATACACTTTTATAAAGAAAAAATCAAAAACAAAGTTGGTCTTTATTTTCTAATACAATTTTTTTTTTAAAATAAATTTAAATTTGTCATCACAAAAAATTTTAATTAATAGAGATTGTTTTCTTAAATTTACTTTTGTTTTCTTTGCATGCATTTTATTTGAACATATTATAAACCTGCTTAGATATGTATGGATATGACTTGAAACTTTGAATGAGCATGATGTAGGGATTTTGCACCTCTTGAATGTATATTTTTGCCTATTGGGGCAAAATGATATGGGTGACCTTGATTAACCTCGTCCAGTGTGCACAATTTTAAAGCTATAAGTTTGCTTTTACTGTTGAAAGATCAGCAATTGATTTTTCGTTTGAAAACATTGAAGAGAATGACAGTATAATGTACAATAGTATGCAAGCAACATCACTAAAAATGGTGGTCATGGAAAATTAGTGATTTTCACGCTAATTATCTCCATAATTAAAGAAAGAATAATTAGCAAATAATTCAAGCTTGTGGAGGACATGAATACCTACAATATTTCCAAATTTGGTTACAATCAGACCAATAGTTCCTGAGATATGGTGCTCTACAACTTGGAAAATTGTTTACATATGGATATGGGGTTGGAGATTGGCTAAAAAAATATCTCCATAATTAACAATTACATTTGAAATATGTATTTCGTTTCCGTTTAGAATACATTCAGTTTAATGCACGCCAAGTTTGGTTGCTTTCTGATGTGTATTTATTTAAACACGAATTAAAATGGTTGAAAATTTCAAGAAAATAACATATTTCTTTCATTGTTATGTGTATATTGTTAGTGACGTAACATTTTGTTTTCCGGTCTATCCTAAAGATATTCAAGACACATTTGTGTGGCGATGGTGTAAATAAATTTCCCAACTTACAGAATTAAATGTTGGCAATTGGTAGAGTTATTAATTTTTTTTTAATTAGGGTTAATTTTTCATAACTATGCAAAATATTTCCTCAAGTATTGAACCTTTACAAAAACTAATTTCAGAATCATGCTCAGCATACAATATTATATTTATTTGTTCGTATCCCCCTGTCCAAAAAATGCACCAAATTTTGACCAAAGGACAGTGGCAACTTTTTCTATTGATCGAAATTGGTTTCAGATTGATATATCTAATGGCATTTTTAATGATTCCTCCTAGCCCCAATTAAATTTGACCTCTCTGGTCAAGGTTAGAGAATACTCATTACTCATACAATTATCTATAGTGGAAATTGGTGTCATAATGGCTGCACTCTCCCACGTTTTCTCAGGATTGTATCTGACAAGGGCAATTACTCCCAATTTTAAGTCCGTTCCGGTTTCCGATTTTTAGTATGCAGACCGGCCAAAAAATTTAAAATGGTTTTAAACAAAACAACCTAAAATTTAAAACTTTTTCCACATTATTTTGACATTTTACTGATTATCCAGACCTTTTCCATGTAGATATCGAGCATTCTTTGTTGTCGTACAATTAACAGAATGCAGTGTATCCTTACACTTACACACTGGTGGTAGAAGAGACTGGTCGAATCTACCACAGTTGTTGCAGTTTATAAATCAGTAAAAGGGGGTGGGGCGTCTAGTAAAACAAAAAAAAAAAGACTGCTTCTCTGTAAACTATAATCAGGGAACAAATGCTAAGTTTCCAGTTTATTCATCTCTAATTCCATTCTTTCTTGCATTCAAATCTCAACTTAGAGTTTCCTGCAACAGTATTATTAGCCCAATACACGCATGCAGCATAATAAATACAACCATTATAGTTCACAATATGTAGAAATAATAGTCTACTCACATAATACATCTCTACGTAAAACACAAATATGAAATATCAATAGCAAAATGCACGAAATATTTCTGTCTCTCACAATCAATCAGTTAACTCTCTATTAAGCTAATGGCTGCCTTTCATGACCGGACTTCTTCCACACCAAATTCAAAGTGATTAGAAAATAAAATCTTTTCACAGGTAAACCATTATCTCAGTCTATTGGCTGGTCTCATTCTTGAAATCTTAACCATTAGATAATAAAAAAAACTACTAATCCAACTAAAACCACTTTAGATCATATCAGCAAGTCTAACACTTCTCTACCTGAATTGTTACTCCAAAATTATTATCATAAGCAGTGCCCAAGGTTGTGTCACATGAACACTGGCAATAAAGATATAATTATTAAGTATAGAAATAGGTATAGGCAAATTTACTCTGCCACAATACTAAACAAAAGATATAGTACTGTCAGAACTGTTACTCTTGAAACACTATTAAACAAAAGGCATACTGATATTAAACTTGCTAGTTTAAACTCTAAGGTACAAACAGAACAATGATATCTAACATACTACTCAATACTGTCACCAAAAAAAAACCATAGTAAATATAGTATGTCAAAACTGCAAAAAGTACACAGATGTCAAAATCCTAGTCTTAGAATTTTTGCTCTCTCTCTTTCTCACAGGACCATTTCTATATAGCACACACTGATGGCCATTTTATTCATCAAACATACTTTATTTGAAAAAAATATGTAATCCTACACTTGTAGTTATTAAACACAAATTTGGAAAATTCATAGAATATAAAGGAACTGTTATAAGGTTTGCACACACAATATAATAAAAGATTTTGAATTATTGAGTTTCTTCATTTCTCTCATCAGTCAATATACAGAAAACACTTGATCAGTTGATTATGAAGATGGTACAAAGATCGGCATTATCTTTTCCAGAAAAAGATTCAGTAAAGCATGGTATAAAACTGATTTATCAATAAAAATTTTGCTCATCTAGCTTGGTTACACTGCTCAATAAGCAAAACAAAGCATGACAACATAACCAAAACAATGACATACAAAGCAAGACATCCAATTTGCCAAACAATGCCATACAAACATACAATGCAAGACATCCAATCTGCCAAGGAAATCCAAACAATGCCATACAAACATACAATGCAAGACATCCAATCTGCCAAAGAAATCCAAACAATGTCATACAAACATACAAAGCAGGACATTAAACCTGCCAAACAAATCCAAACAATGCCATACAAACATACAAAATTACAATGCAAGACAGCATTAAATCTGCCAAACAATGCCATACAAAAATGCAATCAAGACATCCAATCTGCCAAACAATGCCATATGAATATACAATGCAAGCCATCAAATCATCCAAACAATACCATACAAACATACAATGCATGTCAATGTCAAATCTGCCAAACAAATCCAAATACCACACAAAATATACAATGCAAGACATCAAATCTCTAAATAAATCCAAATAATGCTATACAAACATACAATACTATCAAGCATGCTAATTACAAGTTTGATTTACAAGCCAATCAAATCTATCAATTAGAACCAAAATAATAGTGCAGTCAACACCATGCCCTTAAAAAGTCTTAAAACTTGCTGGGTTTCTAAATATATTTTATTATGTTATAGAAAAATGTCACTTTATCAAATTTGCTTATGTCAAATGTCTGCCTATATCAAAAAGTATTGGATTATTCTGACCATCTCAATAATAAAAAACAAAAGAACAAACAACAGTTTGCTTATCTCTATCTCCTTCATGTATAGGTTAAGTATGAATGTGTTGCTTATGAGCTTAACATCCATATCTCCCCTTGAAGATAAACAAATCACCCCTCCACATTGTAGAATTTGTTTCTATTTATTAAAGTCATTTCAAAAAGTGAATGGCTTGCTAAACCAAAAGTTGGTTATTTTGAACCTCAATCTTCTCAAGCCATCCCCTGAACTTAAATGAAACAAACTACAAAGTTTTCTGATTGAATATTTCATTTTAATTAAGGTTTTAGGCTAGGGGTGAACATTTTAAAACTTTGATAATAAAGTCTGCCATTTTGAGGATTAAAAAATTGAAATTTCAATGATAAGATAATTTATTCTTGACTCTTAAAAGGATAATTAAACAAAAACCTACAAATACATGAACACTTCAAAAGTTATTTTGAGTCATTAAGACCATATTTAATGAGCCTGTTTAATATCTTCTTGTTTTATATCTTTAACCATTAATGCTAAATCATAGAGTACACATAAAATAAATGGTAACAGAGTCCTTTTATCTGAAGCATCTATGCTAAATAATGGTGTTATGATACTACTATTTCCAAATAATTTCACTGCTTATTTTTTAAAAGTTCTTTTTGTTTCATTTTCCTTCCCTGAAACATTTTCGCCAACTTTTTACTGCTGTATACAAGAGACTTTCCAATGCCAGAACTCAAAATTGTCTTAAGGCTTTGACTCCAACTGGACTTCCATACAATCTGCGCTATACATTTGGCAACAGCATCATCACACCGACTGTCATTAGCATACACCCGCAATACTTCTTCAAGATCAGGATTTTTGCCGGCCTGACTGTGGCTCTGCTGCAGCAAAAGAAGAACGGTTTTGGGCAGAAGATGTAAGTGGTGAAACTGAGAAGTGTGGTTTGGAAACTGCTCTAAACGACCCTGACCTTTATGCCATATTATATGATCTTCCTTTTCCAAAGTGTGTTGGTAGAGTTTACGGAAATGCTCCACATTTGGACGCACAATGTTTTTGACCTAAACATTCAAAAATAAAAACAGACATAAATCTTTAAATGAACACTTTTAGAATTATAACAGCATTTTACAAAATATTTCATAAATGTAATATCAAAATATCTTCATAATTGCTACATTCTTAATGCATACGACAACAATTTTTCTACTGGAATCAAAGGCAATGTACATCAACAAAACAAAAAACAAATAATTTTATTCACTTAATAAAGTTCACAGCCAATGAATTAATACTGTAATTATAATAGTAAATTAACTATTTCAGTTATAACAAAATTTGGAGAGATAATACAGTCACTAAATAAAGCTCCAGAAAAAAGAACCCTTGTCACTAAATAAAACTCTGGAAAGATGAATTTATTTAACAAAATAATATAGAGTAAAACTCTGGAAGGACAAACTCAGGTCACACAATAAAGTACTGTAAAGTTAAACTCCAGTAACCAAATAAAGCTCTGAAAAGTTTAAACACAGTCACTACATAGTACATAATACAGAGTAATGTTTTGGAAAGATAATTCAAGTCACCAAATAACAAAGTAAAGCTTTGGAAACATAAACTCAAGTTTAAATAGTAAAGTAAAACTTTGTAAAGATAAACTCAACTCACTAAATAACAGAGAGTAAAGCTTTTGTAAAGATAAACTCAAGTCACTAAATAACAGAGTACAGCTTTGGAAATATTAACTCCAATCACTAAATTAGTAAATACTGCAGAGTAAAGCTTTGGAAAATGGAACTCCAATCACTAAATATCAGAGTAAAGCTGATGAAAAATTAACTCCAATCACTAAATAATATAGAGTAAAGCTTAACATAGTTACTACATAAAGCTCTGAAAAATGAACTCCAATCACTAATAATACAGAGTAAAGCTTTTGAAAAAAACTCAAAACACTTAAAAGCACAAGTGAAATAAACTCCAACTATTACTCGAACATTATGAGAAATGAACAATTGAATCAAGACAGCAACTGTGAGTTTTTCCCACTCTAATGCATCAGTCCACACTCAGTATGATATCAATTTGTATCAAGTTAAGAATATTAAACTGAAAAAGTTTTAGTACTAGAATGAAGTACATTTTGTTTTTAACATTTATTTTATTGCATCCATTTTCTGCATGCATTCATTTAGACTCGCCTTATTGTGGTCTTCACCAATGGACATTCGAAAATCTCCACTATATGATAACCCTGCAATAGTTATGTACAGTGCCTCTTCACAGAAGTTTTCTGGCATCAATAACAATGCAGCATGAACAGCACTCTGTAAATTAACCTGCATTGCAGCTACCAGTTCTTGACGGCGAGGCAGCACCAATAGTTTTACTGGTTTATGAAGACGCCCACTGACATACAGCGTATCCCAATCAAGTAAGTCTGTGATCAGACGATCTGTACTAATAACACCATACTTAATTAGCCGGTCTTCAAAAGGCACAAGAGTATTAAAATAGATTCCTGCACCATACTTCTCCTGTAAGTGAGTTATTGCTCGGCTGCCAAAATACTTCATGAAAGAGTAGTGATGCCTGTTGATCTTCAGGTTCCTCAAGTGCCATGTAGCTGGGTCATCTACTATAATGATAAAATCCAGCATATTTTGACTTAAATCTCGATGACCTTCTTGTCTGAAAACACCAGAGCCATAGGCAAAAGCCATCTGTATTCCATCAGGTAAAGAACCTAACATCCTTTGATACAAAAGAGAAAGTGAACTCATTTCAGCCAAAGATGAGTCTTGGATCAAACATCTTTGGAATAACTTTGGTATTTGACATGTCAAAGAAGTTCTGACCAAATTCAGTGCTGAATGACATCTGATAAAGATATAGTCTCCATGTCTACGTTTTAAACTGAGAGTGGTTTTTGTCTTCACTTTAGGAAAATCAAATCTATGTATACCTTGATTCTGTTGTGGAGTTGTCATACCTTGATTTTGGTGTAATGTTGTCAAGGGCTTACTAATATTTTTAATAAAAGGTTGGATACTTTTACTATTAAACAAGTAACTGTTTTTTTGAATACAAGAGCTAACAAATGGACTGACAAACATTTTTATATAATTTAATAAAAGTATTATCATATAAAAAATATATGAAACAGAAATAAACTCAAATTTACAGTTTTTCTAACTTATTAAAATGTCATCCTTTTTATTATGAGTAGTAAATAGAAACTACTTTTTTTCTGTCTCTTCTAATTCTTCTTCTTTTTCAAAAATGCCAGCTCCAGAAACTGAACTGCTTTTTAGCATGTCCAACTGACGCCAACCCCGATGTAACAAATACTCTATTTTAATAATATCTGTTCTAGGAATGGATGCAGCATATTTGCGAAACTCGTTCTTGATATAATACTGAAATCTTGTCTGGTTCTCGGTTGTGCGGAGAAATTGTTTATAAAGACTTAACACTTGTAATTGTAACTGACTATGCCGAGGCATGGCTATGTAAGTTTTCTGGAATTTAGCAGTTCTTTATATATAATTACTGTAGTTCTAAATGAGTTGTTCATTTTCTTGGGAAGCTGGATTAATTCATAATCTGAAAAAAAAAAAAAAACCTATCAAACAGCAAATATAAATATTTAAAGGAGAATAAATATAAACAGTGGATTTTCAGAAGCACTAATAATAGTACTACATGTAATATTAATTAGCAGTTTTAATTACAGTTATAGAACTTCTATTTTAGGTTATTATTACCAAACTTTACTAGTAAACAGTAGTACTGCAGCATTTATAAGTAACCAAAAGTATTGGAACAAAAGTGTACTTGTGGTGTTAATGTTCTTGTTTAGTTGATGGATAAATGGAACCACATTTGCTTTGTTTATCTACAGCTATACTGTTACTAATACAAAATATACCCAGTATTTTGTTATTCTTAAACTTAACATTATTATATTCAAAAGAAATGAACTGTTCATAAATGGATATAATTATGTATGTAATTGTATCAGATGCTAAAAAAAGAAAGCAAGAAAACCTCTGATTTTGATTATTACAAATACATCTACTCCAATATAAAGCAGTCAATGGGTGCCATAAAATATTATCATATTATAAATAAAACCATTCTATTTAACTTGCTATGGCCCTCAAAATTTTAAGTTATTATAATAATACTGAACAAATCATTTTCAATGTCAACATTATAACCTGAAGACTTCAGACAAGACTTTTTATGCAATGAAGATTAAAGTGAATTTTTCTTTTAAACTGTAAATACACAGTTTCATTTTTTTACTTTCAATCTAAGGCAGACTTATAAATACATTATGAATACACAGGTGTTAATCATTAAATGTACACATCTGGAATTGCTTTATTTCTTTGCATTATATTGGAATTCACACTTTGGATTGCACTATGTCAGAGTGTAGGTGTAGGATGTTTTCTTATCCCCAAATACAATTCCTTAGGAAAAGTTAAAATAATTATGCCTGCTCAATGACCCTGAAAAAACTTGTGATGCCAAACTCTGTTGATATTTGAGTTATGTAAATAACAGATTTTAAGTGAACTCCCAGTTCCAAAGGTAGAATGAAAGTTTGAGAGATTGGGAGTGGATTTTATTTTTTTGTGCATTAATTTTACCTAGGGTTGGTCAGTGGTCCTTTTTAAATTTTAAATTGCAAGGACTCTTTTAGCTATATACAATCTTAGCATATACAATTTAGTTAATCTAACCAGCATTTGGACTAAGCAAGTGAATAACTAATGAATTTCAGCTACACTACAGATCAATTCTGTCAAAAAACAGTTTTATTTTCTTCGTTCTAAGTTAAAATTCAGGCCTCTTTGGTCCTGAGCATGATGGAACCTACCTCACTTAATGAGTTGTGCCTTTGAGGTTGGGAGGTACAATCTACAAATCATTAATAAGAATTTAGAATGTAAAACTAACTCCCAAAAACTGATATTAATTATTATACTTTTATACTAATTATAGACAAGTGTAAAGCATCAACTTTTAACTAAGGTTAAAACTTAAAGTCTTCAGGATAAAAGATGAAGAGAGCTAAGATGCCATAGAGTGTTTATTTATTTTAGCCATCTTGCAACTACTTACTAAATTAGTATACCTAGATATTTGATGCTCATGCTGATGAAAAAAAAAAGTTAAATACTCTAAAATTGTTTGTGTGTGTGAGGGAGGGAGAAATAATGAATTTTCAAAATCTAGTAGAACTTTCTAAATAACATATGCATAATAAACGTAGCTTTAAACCCACCCTCTACATCGCTCAAATGATTTAAGTTCACTCAGAACTGATTAGGGCCTATAGGCTAAGCCACATGGGCAATGCCTACAAACAATAATTTATTACCTTTAAATTTAATTCGGGCATTTTAAAAAACAATAACAATTGTTAGTTATCAATGCAAATTAAAATTAGGGATTGTTCATGTATAAAGTAATGTATTCCATTGTAAGCCTTCATTATCATGCATCATTATCCAGTATCAATAAGTATGAGAAATCCGTAACCACACAGACATATTCAATAATTCATGGTATTGCGTGCGGTTGACCTCAACTAAGGTTACCGTTTGCTTTTTAAAATAAAGTCACATACACCCCTAAAAAAACAAATCTTCCTAATTTTACAAACAAATGAAGTAACTATTAATTTTAAAATGTGTTTTCAAATTACTGATTTTACTTACATAATGAGGCTAATACAAGTAATAGGCCTATACCTAAAATTTATTATCGTTATGAATACGGTCTTTATCGACGAGCATTACTTGAAAACGAAATAAAATAATTTATTTCTTTAAAAATCTAAACATGACAAATAAAACTGTAATAAAATGGATTCCCAAATATATACAGTTGTCGATACTTTTATTATTTTTTAATTACATAAAGTTAACTAAATTGAGAGATTTGTTACTGTTAAGTGGTCACTAAGGGACATCACTCTTATTTTGTCAATTTGCGTTTTTAATTTAGTTTGTTATTTTTAAACTGTGCTTGCTTTTGAACAAAAATGAATATTCGTATGTAGTGTAAGAACTGACATATCAATTTCACAATCTTTATATTATGATGTATCATTACTTAATCAGGTTTGACACTTAAATAGGTTCTAGGAGGGACTAAAAGATATGGCAGAAGTCACGGAAGTGAACCATGGCCTATACGGCTATAGTGGACCTATAGAATAAAGACTGCACGCAAATTATAGCCTTTATGTCATTAGATGAACTTTAACCAGCGTGTTAAGTGATAAGAATTGTGGGATTTATTTTGCGGAATTCTTTTTATTTTCATACAAGCCATTATGTACTATACCCTTATGAAACTATTTTATCCTATTTGCAATGTTATTTTTCGGGTGTAGTAAACATTGCAAACTGTAATTCTGACAAATGTTAGATTTTCCTGTCATTGTTTTACAATCCACTATGATCTTGTAAAATGTACGATTAAATTTTATGCCAGTCACTATACAGAGGATGCCTACTTGAATGTGATAGTAAATGTTGGTGTTTTCTGTCCCCTTTGAATCTAATGTCATTTTCCCTTGTAAATCTATTTACTTTAGTATTTAATTCGTTTCCTGTCTCAGATTTTGTCTTATGATATGTTGTCTGATCTTTTTGTTTCAAGTTAGAATTTCTCAGGTACCACTTGGGAAATATTGTCCTTAGAGGTCATCAATGCTGAAGTGGTCTTCATATTTGAACTGAGTCTTTGGGTACCACTTGGGTTTGACATAAATATTGCCCTTAGAGGTCATCAATGCTAAAGTGGTGTTCATATTTGAACTGAGTCTTTAGGACTCTTCTATAGGACCAAAATTACACTTTACTGATAGAGCTAATAGAGGACTTCTTATTTCATTATGCTCTACATCTTTGTAATGATAATCTGTTCTTTTTGAAATTACTTCCTGTGACAAACTAATTTTAAAATTAGCAATAAAAAATACAAGAGCCTCCAAATTCAGTTGACAGCTAGGCAACTATCATTCTTAAAAACTTCATTGACTAAATAAATCAAAATGACCCATCCCTTCAGCAGCCATCTTTGTGCTGGTCAGGTGTTAGTAGCAGAATATCATTATTTGCTTACTTCACTAAATTAAAAAAATTTAAAACCTCAGAAACTCTGGCTCAACTAATCCTTCATTATTTACTTAAAAACAGAACAAATTATCAGACTTTATTCATGTGTTTAAGAAACAATCTAAATCACATTTCATAACAGAACTATATAGAAGAAATCATAGTAACAGAAACCATAGCATTCGAAGAGCTGGCAAATTTAAACATAATTGTATGAGATAAATGTACAAGTCCACCTATGCAGCTGATGTCAAGACTAAAACCTTGTAACATTATTCTTAAGCTGCCCCACTACTAGTAGTATTATTACATTTTAAATGCCAGATCAAATTATTCTCTTCATTTCTCATTAGATTGGAAGTACTTAACTGGAAAAGTGTATAAAAACATATATTAATTAATTTATTTTCAGATTGGCTTTATACATCAACTGTAAAAGATGGATGAACATGACATTAATAAAAAACTGTTAGTGGCAGTACATGCTGGTAATTATAAATACATATACTAAAATATTTTAGTTAAGTTTTTAATGGTGCATATGTTGTTTTCATCTGTGCATTATTACTTGCTGTTATATGCTGTTAAAACCTACACTTAAGACTTCACACACAGATACATACACTCTCACACAGATACATACACTCACACACAGATACATAATACACTCACAGATACATACACTCACCCACAGATACATAATACACTCACACACAGATACATACAATCTCACACAGATACATAAACTCACACACAGATACATACACTCACACACAGATACATAATACAATCACACAGATACATGCACACATTCTATCCAGAAAGTTGCTATACTTGAAGAATTTTGTAAATTTCTATAAATCAGCATGGAATACAAAGTTTGAAAACTCTTTACATGTGTATAATTAATTTTAGTAATGTAATGATACTGTAAAAATTAAGACATTGTAAAAATAATCAGAGAAAAAATTACAAATATAATACTGGAATTTATAGAAAATAAATAACTACTGAAATTTACTGATATACTATATCTAATACTTGAATTCTGAATGTTCCTAAACAAATGAAGCTAGGTTCTGAATGCAACAACGTACTCTTCACTGCATTTAATATCTTGTTAAAGGTAGTTACTGTCATTTCATTTAATTTATTTAAGTAAAATACTGGAAGGTTGACAAAAACACCTCTTTATTAAAAATTTGTCTAGAAAATAGAATAGTCTCCCTCCAAAAAGCTCATGTGCTTAGAACAAGTTAACTTGGGGTTCACAATGTGGAGAACAATTGTGCTAAACATATTTTGTATATATTAGAGAGAGATGGAATATCCCGATGTTACTCTGATTGGATTTACTGATAATATATAGACTCACTGATGATATATATAGAGAGTGACTCACTGATGATATATATATATTCACTGATGATAATATATTCACTAATGATTATAGACTCACTGTTGATAATACATGTATATAGATTCATTGATGATAATATATAGACTCACTGATGCCCTATTAGGCAACTGATATGAACCATCTTTGTTCTGATGATATATAATTAGTAAAATCTATCCTTTAAAGTCAGTGCAAATTATAAACCAACAGTGACAAATCTAGGACAGAGCAGGATGTTTGGTATAAACACCAAGAATTCTCTTCTTTCCCTTCAAACATTGCTTTTTGCTGATTTAAAAAGACAGCATGAAGTGCAATAAATATTTTTAATTTTGTTATTAGAAATGTAAAGAAACAATATGTTTAAATTTACAATCTTAAAATAATGTAATATACTGTTTATATTACTTTTGGGAAATTTATTTTATGATGAGAACTATATTTTTCTGTATATATATATACTTAACTGTCTTAAGCATACTACTTTGTATCACATAAAAAAATTAGAAAAAATATACTGAGATTAAATTAATCAATATACATTTTCTTAAGTACATGTAATAGAAATTATTATATATCTCAAAATATTTCTGCTTAAGTTAAAATAAAGGATATGACTATCATCTAGAACAAGGTTAATATGAATCATTTTGAATTTTTATTTTCAAAGGTGCTGGCTACCACAGTAATGACATGGAAACAAACTATAATGCAGTGTGCAAAAAAGCTTGTGTGCAGGTTTTGTACATAATCATCTTTTCCTGATACTATTACTTTTGCATTATGTGCAGATTTTGTACAAATCATCTTCTACTGATACTGTACAGCTACTTTTGCACTATCTGTAAATTTTTTATACATAATGTTCTACTAATACTATTTATCTACTTTTGCATTAACTGCAAAGTTTGTACACATTGTCTTTTGTTTTGTTTTTGGTGCCAGAATTACTGAAAATCTGTTTATATATATTGGTTTGAAACTTAAAAAATTAACTATAAGGTTGCCAGGATTATTGAAACCCTATATTTATATATATTGTTTTCAAACTTAAAAATGCAGTTAATATAAACACACTTATTTAAGATGATTCATTTTTTAATAAGTTTATTTAAGATAATATATTTTGTTATCAGGCAATGTCCTTGTTAAAAGAAAGGAAGTCTGCGATGGAGGCAGTTACTGCTGCAGTCATTGTTCTAGAGGTAACTTCTTGCAGTAGTTCATATGCTCTTAAATTATTTGACATAGACAAATAACATTTAGAATCTGTAAGTATTGTAATTTCTAGGATTTCGCCTGATTATAAAATAATAGTAAGAATTAGAAAGAGAAAAAAATGTTGTTCATTTCAATGGCAGTGACAGTCAGACCATGGGCAAATTATGCTTCTTGTTTTCTTATTATTTCTTTTTCTACATTAATAATCAATAGTTGTTAGTTACTAGTTATGGCTGACCTCTGAATGACCAATTGTGTAATCTGCTGTACCCATCTAGCTACATGAGTAAGGGATTTAGGTCAAGTTCATTGATCATATGTGGACAGGGAGATGTATAGAAAGGGGAAAGGTGACAATAAGGATGGGTGAATGTTGATAGGAAGGGATGCCATTATGTGGACATTTGCATTCTGATCAATGATTCGAGAGAACAAGAACTTGTCATTTGACCCAGAGTCAATCATATATATGTATACTGATAAACCTGCTCATCGTTTCAATCTGTTCCTGCACCATTCATGAAGGATTGAAATCTGTGTAGAAGAGAAGAAGGTTTAGCACGTTTCTGAGAGTGCTGGCCTTTTCTTCTTATCATCATAATTTTCTGCTGAAATTGGTCCTTGTGTTCACTCTGAAACACACATCTTATTCCTGTTGCAAGCTGATGGTTGTCACTGCAGAAGGGGAGTAAGTCAGGAAAAAATTATTTTTTTATTTACTTTCTTATCCCCCTTTGACCTGTGACGTTTTTGTTTACGTTTTTACAGTGTATTAATGAGCACAAGTGGTGTGATGTTCATGCTCTGTCAGAATGTTAAAGAGTGTGAATGCTTATTTTGTAATTTTAGTATTTTAATTAAAGTCATTTATTTATTTATTAATGTTATGATTAGTTAATTAAATTAGTAATAGAGAGGTAGTATATTTAATCTTTTAATAGGTATTAAATAGCATTCTAATTAGGAACTATTTTCTTTTGGATGCACCATAGCGGGAATGCACCAAAACAATAGGACAGCCATTAAAACACAAGTTTGTTCTCTGGAAGTTTCTAGAAAGTGTAGGGAATATAAAAGCATTTAACCAGACATTTTAGATTAGTGTATGAACACGTGGCCTGAGTACAAGATGTGTCAGAGCATTACAGCTGTTTGCTACTACACAAATGGGCTCCACGCAAAGGTTTATTGCAAATTTTCCACAATTTGAATTTGCCTAGAGTGTCTCCGCTTCAGTGGACAATGTAATGTATTAATGTCTTGATGCGAAGAGTTAATGACGTTAATTGTGGCAACCTAAAGACAACATTTTTCATCACTCAGCTCTCACAACTGCAATCTTTGCTCTCTTCAGCGAAAGACTGGGTGTTTTGGTCTTCACCAGCCCTAGAGATTGGCATTTTTCAGTGCAACCTCACAGTACGTTGTGCGTGGTACTTGCTTGTTGATACACGACCCCATTCATCAGTGCAGCCATGCCTGCGTTTTTCTTTTAACCTTTTAACATGTATGCCAGTGTGTCAGCTGTTTTCTGTTCCCGTGAGCAGACCCCCTCTTTAGTGTACTCTGTGCCAGTGTGTGCTGTTCTACCCCATCCCTATCAATGGGGAGATCACCGCCATCTTTAAACATTGTGTATTTATTTCATGGACTTCACATTCTTGGGACAATATTAGCTATAGTGCCTTCAAGTTTTATTATTCTTCAGCAACAGTAAGTAGGAAAATATTTAGTTAGTGGTGCATAGATTAGCATAGTTTATTAATTATTTAGTTTATAAATATTATTGACTTTTTTACAAAAACATTCTTCTTGAATACTTATAAACATTGAACATTTATTATTGATTGGGTTTTCACCCCAAATATTTTGTTAACATTACATAAACATTTTCCTATAAACATTTAGTTAAGGTGATTATTGGGTTTTTTTCACCCTAAATATTTTATAGACATTTAGGATTTATTAGCTTTGGGTTTTCACCCATTGAGTAATGCTAATTGTGATTAGCATTTGAAAGCTTTGTACGGTTATTACCGCGATTGTGTTCGTTGAGATAACATTGTGGGTCTTCATCCAAAGTAATTTATTTGACAGTTAATATTGCGGTCATCACAGCTGTGTTTTTCATTGTTCATTTTGTTATTTTATTTTATTTTTATCATATTCATTGCTCTGTTCCACCATCCCATGAATGTTGCTGAGTGGATGTTTTTCTGAACGAATGACTAACACTGTATGAGAGAGTAGCCCATTTTTTTATTTAGAATAAATTTCTTCTTTGTTTATTCTTCATCAAGAGTTGGGTTTTTCTCTCTCTGTTGTGAAAGTGCGTTGGTATGGTTGTTTGTTGTTCATTCCGTTCGTCCCTCACATCACATTAATTCCGCATTCATACATACATGCTGACTTTCACATTTTACTCCACATGCAGAATAAAGAATTTTTCCCCACAAGAACACACGTTGGTATCTGTATGTGAGAGTGATTATTTTAACACCTTAGTCACTCGGTGTGATCTCAGCAAGTCGCAATAGCTGGCCTGACACACACCCCCTTTGACCGAGAAGGAGAGAGAGGCCAGCGACAGTCAGCAACACCATACAGCACAACCCGCGACAATGGCCGTCATGGCTCTGAAACATCATTGACGTGGGCTTGACATGTTGCATGAGTGGCGATGACACGAGAGTTTATCTCTGTCGATGACAACAGAATTAAGTCATCTCAAATTGCACATTCTATAATTGACCAGATAAACAACAATCAGTTAATGAACATTAAATTTGGGACAGTAAATAGACGGTCTTAGTTGACCCGTGTTTACAGAAATCAAATTCTATTGTTCTCTGTTTATTGTTATAATTAAATCTTCTTTATTCTTGTTATATTAAACCTACATTTTGGTTAATTTGTTAGTGTGACTGAGAAGAGTTGGCTGGGGGGGTTCTGAGCTTTAAATATGTGAATGTTATATAAGTCATAATTAATCAAAGGGAAAGATAATGCTGCCAACTCAAGGCATGTCAGCTAATTTGTCACCATGTTAGACAATTAAAATTCCCCAAAAATGGGTCTAATATAGAGATTTAAGGGCGGATTAGACTGTTGTCATTATTAGAGCTAATATAATAAATTTCATGATTAATAATTCTGAGTCTAATACTGTGACAGGGTCATTAAATAAATGCTGCATGTGACACAGACTATTTTTAATTTAAAATACAAGAACTTTGATGTCTGCTTTTAAAATTAAAAATAGAATTAGCTCTGAGATTAAACTTTAGCTTTCCTTTTATTAAAAAAAAAAACAACATAGTACTGTAAAGGCAAAAATGCAGATTATTACATTAACATAAATTTCTATTTTATTTTGAATTTTATTTCTTCCTTTATGGCAAAATTTAACTCAAAATTTTGTCGTGTAGAATATTCATAAGCGTTTTGGACAATCGATTTTGATCTCGTTGAGAAAAGGAAGACAAAAGAGTGAATTGAATAGCGGGGATCCGCATAGCTCTCGTATGATTGACAGACGCCGCTCTGATGACATCACCGCTCACGTATCACAGGCGCAGGTAGCGAGGTTCAATCCATCGCGGTTAGCATCTAAGGAGTCGAGACAACAATAGGAACACCGACCCCTTAGTGCATGCTTGCCCAACCATGACTATTTAACAAAGGGTCGAGACAATAGCATTAATTGCACCCGAGGGTAAGAAGATACTCGAACCCTGACTCGAAAACCCGATTGCTTAAATAGGGTGACAGAGCTAATTAATTTCACTATGAGTTTTCTCGAGGCCCGCAACGACTTCTTGTGGTGATAGGGCAGAATAAGACAGAATAAGAGATGTCTGAAATGGTAATTATACTTGTAAATGATTCGAAATTTTCCTTATTTCAATTTTCAAGTTGTATTTTTCTTACAAATGTTTGTATTTTAAAATGATTGAAATTGTAATGTTATTCTTGGTATCGAGAAAAACACTTGTAAAGAAATTCAAATGAGAACCAAGAATAAAATTACAGACTTAATGCTTAGCAAAACATGAACTGATGTATGCGAAACACTTGTATATTCCACAGCTCGGAAGTCAAATGGTTACTTCACAAGGTTACATCCAAAGATTCTAACAACCGGTAACATCGGAGTTTTACCAGCTAACATTCCAGCTGCACTGAGAACTTCAGCTTTAACTTCACTAGAGACCTTGGCCCTGATTAACCCTGGTCTACAGATACTGTCATTGAGTATTGCTAGACTGTTGCGAGAAACCCAGTTGATCAAGAAGACAACGGAAAAGGTTTGCAAACAGTAAGAATTTGTCTAACCAGATTTACTTGTACGTGGATATTATGCATAACACAGGCAAGACAGCCTGTAACGGAGAGGGTGACTTTTCGAACCAGATAATACTGTCAGGGAGACTTGTATTGGTAGGTAAATTTCACCAGTAATACGGGTTTCTGCCAAGTGGAGAAATCTACGAACTGACGAATTAACAGAGTAATGAATGACTCAGTATTTTAGTGCAACAAAGTTAATAACTGACTTGTGTGAAGAATTCCGTTTGGACTAGAATCATAACCCAGGACACTTCATTAACAACTAGAACGGTGTATGTGTAACCAAATGCCTGACAAGAACTGTGAACAGTGAACATTCTAGCAAGAGTGAAGTGAAAGACTTTTTGCAAGCTTGTTCATCCATAGCCAGTATTGCGCACCAGCCGACAGTGCCGGGCGTAGATGGATACAACAATCACAAATTACATCAGGTGAATGCTTACTTATGTTGCGTCATATGTCTGTAATCGTTCTGTGATTAATGTAAATTTCTGATTTTTTATTCTTTTCTTTATAGTCTATTTTTAGTGATTATAACAGAGATAATTTTCTTGATCATTAGAAGACCTAGTAATTGTTCTAGGCAACGTATTGAAAATATTTCATGTTCAGACTGTATTATTTTCTAGTAATGGTTCTAGGAAATCATTATATGATTAATATTCTTAATTAAAGTTTAGAGTGATAAACTTTGAGAGATCTGTGAATCTCTGAGATATTGCCTTGAGTGTAAATTAATTGTTATTCTATTTGTAATTGATTTATTATTCTTTTCTTTTAATAAATTATTATTATTTTACCTATCCACTCTCGTCATTCTGAAGAGGGTAAATGTGTTAGAGATGATAGTGGGGGCTCGCCAAATGATGTAATACATGACGACAAAAGACGGTCTAAAGACACATTTCTTAGGGTAGGTCCGTCATCTAGTTGGGGAGATAATTGTGAGGGCCAGATAACGACTTTGAGACTGACAAGAATAGTTCAGCTAGGGCCGGTTATCTTGGACGAGTAACACCTGGAGGAAAGATGTAATTAGTGATGTACCCCAGGGCTTGACTTAGTCACTCCCAGACCGCAGAAAGACAAAGACCCTGTCGTGGACATAGTATAGTGTATGATTGCAGGAGAAATTGAATGTGGAAAGATAATTATTTAAAATTATGAATGTTATCACACATTAAGTAATCATAGACACTAGGCCCATTCACAAGTACTAATCATTATAATGTAATGGTGTGTGGCTATTTTTTTTTGACAAATAAAAAATATTTAGTAAATAAATGTGTGCTTAAAATTTGTTTAAAACTGGACATCTCTCTTGTGTATAATTGGAGATGAGGTTTTTTTTATACAAAGTTGTTACTAAGTCACACCAACACAACATGAAAATTCAAAACTGTTGACAGTTGGACAAAACATGCGCAACTATAAAAGTTTCTTTTTTCAGATAGCCTTCGTTGGAACAATAAATTTATTAAAATACTTAATAAAGCATTGCCAGTGAAATGAATAAGTATAATAATGTATACATCTTTCTAAATAGCCTTCATCAGAACAAAACAGTTATTAATAGGAATGCCATATGAACAATGAAATTAGTAAGCAAATTAAGTAAGTCAGCTGTTTACAAAACCTTAAGCAAAACCTGTCTGAATAGATAACACTACAGTTCTAAAAGCATTATTAAGTCTTAATTTGCATTAGTTACTGTTTATTACATATATCTGTTTTGTCATCAGTGATGACTATTGTAGTTTATTTGCTCCATGTATCTTTATCAATGATGACTATTGAAGTATTTTTTTTGCTCCATATCCCATGTCACTGATGACTATTGTAGTTTATTTGCTTCATATCTCATTGTCAGTGATGACTGTTGTAGTTTATTTGACTATTATAGTTTATTTGCTCCATATCACTTTGTCAGTCAGTGATGACTTTTGTAGTTTAATTGCTCTATATCTCTTTGTCATTGATGACTGTTATAGTTTATTTGACTATTAAGTATTATGGTTTATTTGCTCCATATCTCTTTATCAGTGATGACTTTTGTAGTCTGCTTGCTCCATATCTATTTGTCAGTGGTGACTTTTGTAATCTGCTCCATATCTATTTGTCAGTGATAACTGTTGTACATGTAGTTTATTTGTTCCATGCCTCTTTGTCAATGAAAAGAATGCAGAGATTACCAATGCTGGCAGAGGTTCAAGTCTAACAATTAACAGCACTGTTGAATGTGATGCAAGTCTCATGGAGGGTTTGACTGGTACATTTGGTGCTGTCGGTTGTTTGTCTGGGATCCTCAACCCAGTGAGAGTGGCACACAAACTTGTGGACTGTCAGAGAAGCAGATGTCTCTCACTTGGTAGGATTCACCCAAGGTATGTTGTATAATTCATTGAGCCATTTAGTGAGTTTTAATTAATATTTTCCTTCAGGCAGGAGATTAGAACTGACCTCCAGTAATGCCACTTTGATACTAGACTATCTAGGAATCATGGTCTATGATGTAAATATCTGAACAATTCAGTGCTGACAGTCCCTAAAACTGCTTACATACAGAGCTGGGTTTAATATGGACCCTGTTTTGTCTGATATTCATAGGATTCAAATAGGTTAGATTTATCAGTAAAATGAAAAAGTCATAGGATACAAATAGGGCAGATTTAAAAACAATGAAAATGATAACTGTATATTTGTAAGAAGCTCGTGCAGATTAAAATGTCCCAGATAGCCATACTTATAGACAACAGAGACAAATATGTAGTATCTGTGACAGAATACTGACATGGTAATAGGCATCTTGCTTCAGACTAATCATTGTTTTGGGTGATTAGAAAGTTTGGTGCTTTGAATGACTTAGTTTCATCCCTTAGTGGATATTTTACTTCAGGCACTGGCCAATGCTTAGGTGGTTAGAAAGTTCAGTGCTTTGATTGACTCAGACTCATGGTTTACTGTACACTCAGTTAAGATTGTGATGACTTCAACAAGAGAAAGTACATGTAATTTTAAACATAAATATAAATAGACAAATGTTCTTTAAATAGATGTGTAGTATTTATATAGATCAATAGGCAGTTTGTTGAAGAAAAACTTTTGGCACATCATTCTTTTGTTGGATTACCTGTGAGTTTTTATTTTATTTTAGTGTGCTAGTTGGAGAGGGGGCCAAGGAATGGGCAAGGCAGCAAGGCATTGAGGTGATTGATGATAATCAGCTATTAACAGGTAACAACAGTCATCCCTTAGGTAATAACAACCATTAACAGATAACAACAGTCATTCCTTAGGTAATAACAGCCATTAACAGATAACAACAACAATCCCTTAGGTAATAGTCATTCCTTGAGTAAGAAAATATTAACCTCTTGTCACTGCTGGCTTATGAAGGGGATGCGGTCAAGCTGGACAACACACTGACCTTGCAAGATGTAAAACACAGACAACCATGATGGTTTGGTGGGATATAATTTATTCTGCATGCAGGGTAAAGTGTGAAAGCCAACGGTGTGTGGATGTGAGCATGTGGGTGTGAATGTGAAATGAGGGATGAGCGGGACGAACAAACAACCAACCATACTAATTCCCACTTCCACAAACCAAGACAGACTAGGTAGATAAGATAATAAATGAGAGTTTATTCTCGGTACTGGGCCACACTAGCAGACAGTTGTTAGCCACTCATCCAATAAGTCTTTCATGCACATATTCATGGATAGGGGACCAGAGCGATGAAGGATGAAATAAAATAAAAATAAAATAATAATAAAAAAAAAAAATTATACAATACACTATACAACGAGTGGTGACAACCGTGTACTCTTATACAAGTCAGATATGCACTGACATGAATACATGGTGAAAACCCAATACAATCAACCCAATGTTAATAGCAAGTAGTAATAATCGTGGAAATCACATATTAAAATTATTTCAACTAAATGTCAGCAAACTCAGTAATAAGAAATGTTCACATAGAAAGTGTCAATATTTATTAAAGTTCCAAATAAACATCACAAAGGAATTATAAATAATCTAATTTTTTTCCTAACTACCTATGAGTAATGACCCCTAATGAATATTTCTTACTTATGCTAATCTGTAGAGAAAACACCGATAAATGATGATGAAGTACGCATTGAATAAATGATGAATGTTAATGTGCACAACGTTGAAAATATTCATACAATAGTTCACCTCCCTCCTCGGAAGGAAAAAAAGTTCACAACACCCACTGGTGAAATGAAAATCATATGATATGCCGACTATTGATGATTGAGCATGCTCACAAATAGGTGAAGACCCAAATGTACTTCCTCATTGATAAATGCAGGAATATTTTGCACTTATAAGCGAGAAATGAAGTAGCAGTGAAAACCAAATGAATGTATGGACGAATGTTTGCTTGTCCCAACTGCTACTCAGTTCCAATGTAGGACCCTGATGGTTGCTGATGACAGGTCTTGGTCTGTCTAATGGCTAGATAGAGACCAAAGGGTCTCTACCATGAAAGACTAGGTAGTCGGGAATAAACACCCGAGTATGCTGTCCCAGACAGACGAACTTAGGTAACAACACTCATATCTCTTAGAGACAACAACAGTCATCCCATATGGAATATCAACAGATAATAACAATCATCCTTACAGGGTAATAACAGTCATTTCTTAGATAACAAATCATCTCATTTGTATAAGATAAATTTAAGTAATATTGTGTAAATCCATGTTAGTGATGTGTATGTAAGTTTGGTGTATGCCATCTCCCATCTGTAAGTTGACCCATGACTTATGATCCCAGTCATTTATATTCAAAAGAGAAAGCCACTAAACACCCATACAATTGCAGTTCAAATTACAAAAATTTATGATTTAGACCTCACTTAGTTGCTGCTAGATCTTAGCACATCTCTGTTTAATGCTATTAAGATAAGCACTGTATATGTGAACTTTTTTGTTACTGTAAGCTGCAAAATATATTCATATGGTATATTTTAGCTATTTTGTGACTGATTATATTATTCAAGTTTAAAATATCCCAAAAAACATTTGGTCAGTTGAGCAGTAAGATTGCATAATCTCAAACGTTGCAAAAACTTATGTAACACTTGAATGTGTTCCTCTGTCTTGGTAGCTACTAATATGTTATCTATGAAATTAGATACAGATTCCTTTTTCATGGGTTTGACATGTGTTCTCACCATCTTGATGAAAACAGCTCGCAATGTGAGGATTCCAATTTGCATCACTCACCATTGATATTGGCCATCAGGTGTTCTAAATGCTAACTTTAGCTTATCTGCTTCACAGACGGGAATTTGCCAGAAACCTTTTACAATATCAAGCTTGGAAAAATATTTAGCTCCACTGAGTTTTAGCGAACAGATGCTCTGGTTCAGGCATCAGTTTGGCAAAAAAAAATGACTGACTTATTGAGTCATCTGTAATCCACACAAAATCGGTGCTTGCCATCCTTTTTTACAAGGACTAAAGGAGAACTATACTGGGACTCCTCCTTTTCAATCATACCTTAAGCTAGCATAGAGTCAATTTCCTGCTTAACAGCATCCCATTTAGCATAAGGTAAAATATATGTTTTCATGTGGATCAGATTATGATCCAGTAGTATGACTGTAAATTCGCACAGACTCATTTTTCCGGGTTTATGGGTAAATACATCACAAGTTTCTTTTTCATGCTCTATAACTGTTGAGCATCAGAGTCTGGTATTCTGGGTTTATGATGATGTCATCAATAGTTTCAGCATTTATTAAGCTTGGGTGTGCTACTTATTCGGAATCGGATACAGAGATAGCATCATCCTCTATCATAATGGTAGCAACCATTTTATCATGGTGTTCCTTATATGCCTTCATCAGATTAGCATGATAGATTTTTTTTTGCCTTGGATCCAATCTGAATTATAAAATCACACCCACTCAATTTTTCAGTGATATTTGTAGGTTCCTTGCCACAATACTTTTAATTTGTTTCAATGAAGCGGTAATAACAACAGCACCTCTATACTGACTTCGATGTTAAATGCTTTCATTTTACACTTATACACACCTGCTTGTCTGGCCTTTAGTGTACATTTTCAGCTGCTCTTTGACAGGAAGTGTCATTACAGCTAGCAAGTTCAATCACATGCTGATGCGTACTTTTTACGCATTCCGCTAGCCCACTCTCTGTCCAATATTCTCATATAGGCATGGGTCCCCTAAAAGTTCTATTGTACAAGAGTTTGAAAGGCAACAAAAGTGTTGAGCTTTGTGGTACTTTGCGTAATGCAAACAAGCACTGGCAAATAGACATCCTAATCACATGGTCTTTCTACACACAATTTCTTCAATAACTTTGTAAGGTAGGCATTCAGATTCTCCTCTTAAACCAATACACATAGGATGGTAAGGAGTGGTTCTGAACTGCTTTACTCTCAGAAGTTAATCTCTTTTATTAACTCACTAGTGAATTGTGTCCCCCTATCAGATAAGATTTCTTTCGGAAATCCTACATGCGAGAAAATGGTAACAATACATTTGCTACTGATGTGGTACTAATATTCCTAAGAGCAACCAATTTAGGTATCATGTAGCACAGGAGTTGGCAAACTTTTCAGACTACTAGGCCATTTCAGGAGGTCAAGAAGGCACACTAGGCCAGAAGAAACAAGGTGTCCAAGGAATAGCGACTAAAGTATTAAATTTAGTGTAAACTTACCAATTTTACTTCAGAATTTGCATAGAGAAGCATACTCAATACATGTTAGAATCTTTTATTTTAAGAATGAGTGATTTAGATAGCTCGCATTTGATTGGATTGTGTTTGTCCCACAGGTCATAAATACATTAATGGATTAACCCCATACCTCAGTCAAAAGGGTATGGAAAGACCTTTCATTCAAGCCTAGTAATAGTGTACTCTTGACCATTTTTTTAACGATTTAAAATTGCAGATTTCTTGCTGAAGTTTGCTTTAATTTTTAATGTGTGCAGGGGAAAAAAAACCCACACCAAACCTGTGCAGGAACTTGATGTCAGTAATATGTCTGAAATAAAATTGTTTCGCATGTCACAGCACACATGAACATGACACACACCTTGACCCCGGTTAGAGTTGAATGAAACTGAGACCAGAGAGTGAACTTGTTTACAACACAACATTTATCATCCTTCCCTGGTCAGGTGCTTCTGTTTCATACAAGTGCCTGACATCAGTTCTAAAAATAAACATGGGCCACAGCTTGAGCTGCAACTAGCAGTAATGAAGGAGAACAAAACTGTGACAGTTCAATTAGGCCAGATCCAGTAATAAATAAATGTGGGGGGGGAGGGGTGTTAGGCTGGACTGGAATACTAGTTAGGTCATATCTGGCCTAAAGGCTGGACTTTGCTGTCCCCTGGCAATCACTGATGGTGAGAATCCATTTTGACCTCGCCCCAATGAGGGCATGAATTCTCCAGTAAGATTGATGCCTATCTGCCTAAAAGGAATGTCGATAGTCGGGGTTTACCCTAATGGAATCTGTCTATCTCTCTATCTGTCTTGGAGCACCACTGATGACCTGACAACCAGCTTCCTCCACTGTTTCATCACAGGCATATTTCATCGCTAAACTCCTTTCTCTCTTATACACATTCTCATCTTACAAATCTTGCAATGATATTCATTAGCCCAATACATTTACAGCATAAGAAATATAACATCAAAGTTCACATGTATAATGTACAACATAATAAAATTAATGAACATAAAAGTAATGGTTCAAAGCATTCTCCAGTTCAAATCATAGATCACTAGTAAATATGTACAAAATATTTATAAGTTCATTCTTTCTTTATCAGTCAGTTAACTTACCAAAATGTAATGATCATCTATATGACTGAAATAGAGTTATGTCAAAATCAAAGTGATTAGAATATATAACTTTCTTCAACAAAATAACTTTTGGTCTCTCCCTATTGGATGAAGTTGTTATGAACAAGTGTGAGATTGTTAGTCAGAAAATCTACTCATCAACTTGGAACTTGTTTGGATTGCATCAGTAAGTTCTAGCATATTCTCCACCTGAGTTGTTTACTCCAACTCTGGCACTTACAAAAATATCATAAGCAGTGCCCAAGGTCGGGTCACATTAACATTGGCAACAGATTTATAATTACTGAGTTTAGAAATAGGTATAGGCAGATTTACTCTGTCACATCATGTAAGCATTTTCAAATGCACTTTCAATGATTTATTTTTTATTGCACATTTGCATTTAGATGATAAATGTTTGTGAATGCACATATTAGTGTATTATTTAGTTTTCTTCTATTACCATAGTAAAGAAAATAGCTTAATAAATGTTTGTGAATGCAGATATTAATTAGTTAGTTTTCTTTCATTACCACAGTAAAGAATAGTTTGACATTTTAATTTAGCCCTGGGCATTATGGGTTTGGACTTCTGATGGCTAGACTTCAAGCCCTCATCAGCAATACCTGTAATGTAGTATAAGGATTGAGGATATGTACACAAAAACTGTACTTGGTATTTAAATTTATGTTAGATATTTATTGACATTCTATTTTCCTTTGTTTATCATGCTCTTGCTATTTATTTAAATTTTACAGGAGATTGCTGGTATTGTATATTATTTTTGTAAAACAACCTTCTTTCATAAAATGATTGTTGTGATAAGAGTAGATTCAGAACTATGTTTATATGATTTCTATTTGGCAGATTTACTTGACTTTAATAATTGTTTTAGCAATCTTTGACTTCCATTGGTTTGATTTTGTAAAGGAGTTGAAATATGTTTTTCCAATTGTATAAGACATAAAAATATAATCTAGACAAAATTAATTTAGTTTAGGTTTTAAAATCATGATATCCCGAATTTAGACTTTACTAGAAAAATAACTCTTGTATAGTTGTATTTTGCTATTGTGACTGCACATTTGTGTGATTTCTGAATAACACCAGCCCTGTGTAATTTTAAAAATGCCATGAGCAACCAGCAGAAAATAATCATAGTCTCTGAATTCTTAGCTTACAGCATATGTTTGTCTTTCATCCTCAATCACATTAGGTTTTAAATGAATAGTTGAGCATTGCATAAATTTTATAGTTTTTTTACCTATTTGTTGCTCATTTTATTACATATATTTTAGTTGTATTTCTTTCAGGTCTTATTTGCTCACACATTTTATTAAGTGTATTTATAATTGTATATGTATCTTATCCTAGAGAAATCTGAAAAATTATATAGGAAATATAAGCGAAGAGTTGAAAATGCAGAAAAGGACAGTAACAGTAGAATGAAGAAACCAAGAAATGATTTGGTAAGTCGTTATTTTATTGCCTTTCAGTCACTAATAAATATGTTCATATACTGGTGTAAAATTTTCTTGTTTGTTTTCTCTCTTTAAATATAAATAATTCCAAACAAACTTTCATTGAGGAAACATAGTCCCTCAGTCATTTTGTGACAAGCAACAGTGAAGCATCTCAAAGACGACTAACTAGGATGACTTATATAAAGAAGAAATCCTAATTTAATTGTTCTTCCCCTCTCATATAAAGAAGAAACCTTAATTTAATTGTTCTTACCCTCTCATATTAAGAAGAAACATTAATTTAATTGTTCTTACCCTCTCATATAAAGAAGAAACCTTAATTTAATTGTTCTTACGCTCTCATATAGTAATTCTTGGTAACTTATATGGATAAAATGGTTCAAATAGTAGTAATTCTAGTTTATATATTGTTATTAAAAACATTTAAACTAAACTTATGAGTGGAAAATTTGCATTGCTGGAATCTTCTAGGCATAAGAATAATTTCCAGTTATCTAGGCATAGGAATAACCTCCAGAGTCTTCTTGGTGTAAGAATGATCTCCAGTCTTCTAAATGTAGGAATATCTGCCAGAGTCTTCTAGGTGTAGAAATAATCTCATCTTTTAGGTGTAGGAATGATCTCCAGAGCTTTCTAGGTGTAGGAATGATTTCTAGTCTTATAGGTGTAGGAATGATTTCTAGAGTCTTATAGGTGTAGGAATGATTTCTAGAGTCTTATAGGTGTAGGAATGATTTCTAGAGTCTTATAGGTGTAGGAATGATTTCTAGAGTCTTCTAGTAGGAATGATTTCTAGAGTCTTCTAGTAGGAATGATTTCTAGAGTCTTATAGGTGTAGGAATGATTTCTAGAGTCTTCTAGGTGTAGGAATGATTTCTAAAGTCTTCTAGGTGTAGGAATGATTTCTAGAGTCTTCTAGTAGGAATGATTTCTAGAGTCTTCTAGGTGTAGGAATGATTTCTAGAGTCTTCTAGGTGTAGGAATGATTTCTAGAGTCTTCTAGGTGTAGGAATGATTTATAGAGTCTTCTAGATGTAAGAATGATCTCCAGAGTTTTCTATATCTAGAAGTAAATAAGTATATGCGAATTAATTTTCTAAAAGTGGACAGATCGTTACTGAGTATTATTTTTGTCACAATCATTAAAGGGAAATGTTTATTAATTTAATATTTAGATTGAAATTATATTTAATTGTCATGAGTGTTTATTAAAATATATGTAAACAATCTTATATGACAAACTTTTCTTTTAACTTTTCTGTAATTTATAATTATAATTTAATTCATAAATTTCATAAATTTATTCAAAAAAAATTGGAGATAATGCCAAATTTTCACAGTATTTGGAATGAATATAAATATGTATATAGTGTATAGTGTGTGTGGTGTGTGTGTGTGTGTGTGTGTGTGTGTGTGTGTGTGTGTGTGTGTGTGTGTGTGTGTGTGTGTGTGTGTGTGTGTGTGTGTGTTTTGTTTTTTTTTCTATATATCTGTCAGTAATTAATTGTTAAATCATTTCTACACTCATATTTTTTTCATGTGAAATTTTTAACTAAAATGAAAGTTTTCCACATTATTTTTTATTGACAAAGGCATCCTTCTATTTAAATAGATTACTTTGTGAATGAAATTTCTTGCATTTTCTTTTCATTAATATGACTAAACTTAGCAGATAAATTCTAATATTATAAGCAATCCATTATACACTGTATGTCTTGGCTTTCCACTATTTGGGTAAAGGGGAGGATGAAAGTTTATGAAGCATCTCCAGTGTGGTTTTCATTTATTAAAAAATGTTATCTTCAAGTTTTTTTTCCTTCACATTATGATGATATTTTACAGTTTAAGTTAAAACTTTGCATATTTTAACTAGATGTCAGTTATCTTTCAATGTTGAGTAATATGCAGTTTCTTATTAAACTTTTACATATTTTAACTTAAAGTCACAGTATCTTTGGATGTTGATGGTAGCACATAGTTTCTGATTAAAATTGCATATTTTACTATGTCACAGATTCTTTTGACTTTGAGAGTTAACTAACACAGTTTCTGATTAAAACTTTCCATATTTTAAGTATATATATCACAATAATTTTTTTATGTTGACATTAACAGACAGTTAATGATTTAAAACTTTTCATATATGTCACAGTAGTTTTTTTCATGTTGACAGTAATGGAGTTTCTGATTAAAACTTTCCATATATTAATTCTAAGTTACAGTATCTTTTGATGTTGACAGTATAATAAAAAATTATTCCAGTAAAGAGAGCAAACTTTAACTGGAAACTTTGGATATACATCTCATCTGAATTTACAAAAAGTAAATAATCTCACAAATTTCCATCAAAGATAAATGAACTAAAATGACTTTGGAAGAAACTGTCGATTATGAACCTCTTCCCTCCAGCCTATAGGCATACATGCTGTCTTTAAAAATAAAAATTGTTGAAAAGAATTTGAAATGTCTATAAATTTAAAATGTTAAGATTAACATATTGCATTTTATTGACAGAAGATTGCCACAAGTATTCAGGAAACAGGTGTCACTCTATCAGCAAAGCATGAAAAGAATTGTGAGAATAAAATCACTGCAGATTCTCAGATGCTGACACTTATAAAACATTCAGCAGCTACTTCACTGGAGAAAGGTATTTCACTAGACACAGATATGTCATTTGATTCAGTCATTTCACGTGACAGATCAATTGAAAATGAGACATTCCCAAAAGACAAAGAGATGACAGATCAGTTAGATGACCCAGATACTCCACAGATGCAAGATACAGTTGGAGCTGTTTGCATGGATTGGCAAGGACACTTGGCAGCAGCTGTGTCTAGTGGCGGTATCTGGCTTAAACATCCAGGAAGACTTGGAGCAGTGAGTTATCATTTACAGAATACATCTATAATTATCAGCACATTATTTGTCCTATTTTGTAATGACATTTATAATTATTCAAAACACTAGTTGTCATTTATACAGTACATTTATAATTATCAACACACTAGTTGTAGGCATGGAAATTGACATTAGGCTTGTGCTGGTCACTTAGCTGGGCTCTAGGAGGTGGCAGCAATTTCACGATAAACATACATTAAAGTCATATCTTTTATTGTAATGATATTGCAACAATAATTGTTTCTTAAATCTTCTTACCTTGTCCTTTTCAGGCTTTTAAGTCACACTGGGGAAGGCCCCACAATTAAAAAAAATGAATCACTAATTACAAATAGGCAAAAAACAATTAATTAAAAATATCATGTTAATTTATAACATAATTTGCCATTATCTCTTTTAAGCATTATGTTTCAGTATGAAGTAAAACTAACTTGTCTGGATTTGGAGAACATAATCATTTCTAATGCTGATAACACTCTAAATAAATCTATCTATCCCTTAGTCTTGTTGACAGTTTGCGGCACCTCTGATGACCATTCTGTTCTCTGCTAATCTTACTGTATTGCTCAGTTTCAGTCCTGTCCACTCTGAGATATTATCCTCCCATCTTTTCCTCTGTCTTCCAATCCTTTGCCCTCCTTGCACACTACCTTGCATGATTGTCTTGACAAGCCCTGTTGATCATGTGATATGCCCATACCATTTCATTTTGCATATTTCACAATGGCCAAAAGCTCTTCATAGGGCCCAATGGCTTGCCTAATTCTGTTTTCCATTTCCTCATTCGTGACATGATCTCTATACGAAATGCCAAGCAACCTTCAAAAGCATCTCATTTCATTAGCTTGTATCTTCCTTTTGAGATCCACTGTGAGGGTCTATGACTCACAGGCATATAAAAACACAGATACAACCAAGGAGCTCATCAGTTTGATATATGAGCTGAGTAAGATGTTTCTGTCTTTCCAAACTGTCTTTAGCCTTGCTATTGCTATTATTGTCATCACAATCGTGTACAATATTTCAGGTTTTGATCCCTCGTCTGTCATGATGGCTCCTAAGTACTTGAATTTATTAACTGTTTCCAGTGTTTGATCACCAATCATGGTGTCATTGCCAATGCTACTGGTGTTGTTGATCATCAATTTGGTCTTCTCTGCACTGATTTCCATTTCCAAAAGCAGTAGCTGGTCATGTCCAGTTTTTCCTAGTTCCTCCTCAATTCCTGCAATGCGATCGATGTTATCAGCAAAGCATAAGTTTGTTATTGTTCTGCCTCCAATACTAAATCTAAATAAATGGAGATTACTAAACTGAACTTTCAATGCTACAGTGACTTGATTTAATACCACTCTCAATGTTATCACTTTTTAATCAGCAACCTTACCTAATAAATTCACAAAACTATGCTGACTAATATTAATTATACTTACTGTGACTTTCATAGGAGTAAGTATTAGTTTCTGTTAGAGATATTTTGATTCATTATACTTACCATTTCTGATGCTTCATGCATCTTTATTTTTATGGCTATGGAAGTGGTAATTATTTATTGTTTATAAGAATGTATGATAAGACTTAAGAGTTTACTAATAATGTTTGTTTTTTACATAGAACTTGTCATTTGAGTTATCAAATGTTTAATTTTTATTTTCCTTAAATCTGACCAGAGGAATAAATTATTGTTAGCGAGACCCATAATTATTATTATTATTATTCTCTCAAAATCCAAACATTGAAAGAAATGTTACTTGCTTGGTCACCATGATATGACATTCACTTGCCCTCCTGGCTCCTTGCTTAGGCTGCTTTAAAATTTAAGATCATTCACATAATTATCACTGCAGAATTTTATGTCTTTTTCTTCACCTATCTTTTAGGCTGCAATGTATGGTACTGGCTGCTGGGCCCAAGACCCAGTTGGAAACCATTCTGGGGTTGCTATCATTACATCAGGTTGTACTTTCACTTTAGTAGATTTACTGGTAATTAGTTTGTAGTAAGTAACAAATAGTTTTTAGTTGTACTATAGTACAGTTTTCATTAGCATACAGTTTTTACTTATCGTAACATATAATTGATAGTTATATTATAGTAACACAGTTTTTAGTTGCATTGCAGCAATAGTTTTCAATTATATGGTTGTCACCTATGGTTGTTTTACTGGTAATTAGTTTTTATTTGTTTTGTAGTATCATATACTTTTTTTTTGCATTATAGTAAAATATAGTTTTTAGTTGTAGTAATATATATTTTTTAGTTATACTATATCAACAGTTTTCAATTATATAAGTCAAATATGGTTTTCATTCATCCATAATAAAATATGTTTTTATAGTTACACAATATGGTTTAATTATACAATTATCACATGTTTTTCAATTATACCATAGTAATATATAGTTGTTAATTATAACATAGTAACATTGTTTTCAGTTATATAATAGTCTCATATGGTTTTCAGTTATACTATAGCAGCATATAGTTTTATTTATACCATAGTATCATAGTTTTCAGTTGTACTGTAGTAACATTTGCTTTTCAGTTATGCTATAATAACATATTGTTTGTTTTATCTATATATCAGTAATATAGTTTTCATTTATACCATAGTAACTAATGGTTTTCAGTTATATTATAATAACATTGGTTTTAATTTATTCCAAATTTTATATGCAACTTTAATTTACAGCTTAGTAGTAAAGCATTTTGATTAGACTTTTTTAATCGGTTTTTAATTTGTGCCAGATATTGTTTTATTGTTTTTATTTTAAAGAGTATATATTTTGTTTAAGTCAAAATTAGCTTAACAGTTTTTAATTTAGGATTGATTTCACTTTCTGTTAGGCATAGTATGACACTTCACTTGTTATGGTTATTATTTATTAAAGAACAACACTATCACATACCAGGTTATATTTAATGACCCTGTTGCAGTACCAGACTCAAATTTATTAATTGTTAAATTTATTATATTAGCTCTAATATTGACAACAGCCCAGATGATCTAACTATCCATCAATCACTATGTCAGACCCATTCTTTGGGACCCTTATTCATCTAACATAGCGACAGACTAATTAGCTGACATGCCTTGAGTTGGCAATGTTATCTTTCCCTTTGATTAATTATGACTTATATAACATCCACATATTTCCAGCTCAGAAACCCCAGCCAACTCTTCTTGGTTACACTAACAAATAAATTTAATTAACAGGTTGTGGAGAACATTTGATGAGAACTTTGCTGGCTAAAACTTGTGCTGACCACATTAAGTTAGCAGAAAATGCCAGTCTGGGACTCAGCAGCTGCTTCAACTCAGAATTTCTTGGTAAGACAATGTGCTGTATTCTGTAGAATTTTATTGACAAAATTAATTTGCAGCATTCTATAGAATTTCTTGACTATATTATACACAACATTCTATAGAATTTCTAGACAAGATTATATTCAGCATTCTATAGAATTTCTAGACAAGATTATTTCCCTAGGAAATTCTTGGCAAGATTATATATTCAAGCTGTTGTGTTATAAAGAAATTCTTGGCAAGATTATATATTCAAGTATTGTGTTATATAAAACTTCTTGGCAAGGTTATATATTCAAGGTGTTGTGTTATATAGAAATTCTTGGCAAGATTTATATATTTGAAGTGTTATATAGAAACTCTTGCTTTAGTTTTGTATAGAAGTCGTGGTCAAGATTATTTACAGTGTTATATAGAAGTTTTGGGCAAGATAATTCACAATGTTAAATAGAATCTCAGGTAAGATTATGTGCAGTATTTTATAGAATTTATTGGCAAAATTATTCAATGATGTTTAGAAATGGTGAGCAAGATTATTCACAATGTAGTACAGAATTTCAACAAGTCTAGTCACAGTATTTTATAGAATTACTTGGCAGATTTAACAAATTTTGCATTTTTAATTTTGTTATTCTGAATTTCAGAAATTTGTACAAATTGCACCTATACACACATGTGCACATGCACACAGATGCATACACATACACAAAATGCTAGGAATATAGCTTTGATAAAGTACACAAATGCATCATAAATTATTTATATATGTTGCCATAATTTTAGTTAGAAAAGAAAATATGCATAAAAACCTTCAGTTTTGATATATATAGTGATTTCACTGTTTCATAAGTTTTGTTTATACAAAACTGAATTTCTGCAACCTAATGTTTAGGTATTTTCATTGTATACCTGCCAGATTGAGAGTTAGGCAACCTACAGTGCCCAGGAGCAAGAGCAATTTGCCAGTTTTTGTATTTTCATTGTAAACATGCCAGATTTAGATTTAGGTGCCCTCTGTGGCAAAGAGCAAGAGCAATTTGCCAGTTTTTGTGTTTTCAATCTCTTAATTATTATCACACTACAGCCACTGAAGTAAATGCTCATGTGTTTTGACATTGTGATAATGTACATGTTACGTTTCCAGTATTTCTTTATAGACCCTGCATAGGATTTTTTAGGACTTTAAAAATGATAGTTTAAATTAATTCCTTCTCTCTATCCCACACAGACTGGTTGCCCAAATTATCATTTGACTAACTTAAAAATGCGTCTTGTAGTGCAGACAACAGATTTACAAACTGACAATTTGCGTACAAAAGCTGGCTTGGAGTCGTTAAATTCCTCTAAATTAATATGCATTCGTTACGTCATTCAGCTCAATCGCCCCCATCCAAACCATGTAATTTTAGGTCTATTATGCATAAAAATGTACTACGAAGAGGTTTAACAATTAAAATAAGATTTAATAAGTTTTAACAATTAACAAGATAATCAATACACGAGCGCGAAGTCTAATTCCACTCAGCAATTAAATCTATGCTTGTTACAGTTCTTTGAGAATTATGCCAAGAAATGTTCTTAGTGATTTTTGGTCAATCCATTAGTACTCAGCTTTTGATTGATGCTGCGTGAGTTCCAAATCCAGTCCAGACCGGTCCACCTCACTTATCGTCGGCAGTATGCACACTAGCATAGGTAAAAACTGTCTCTCAGTCACCAAGCCGGACGAAGAATGTGAGTGAAGACAAGGTTATGATGACCTGCGCGTCAACACAATGGCAGTAGGACGGAAATCAGAGAAGAACTCAACTCTAGGAGTTTGGAACTAGCATCATAATCAGGTACTAGGAATAGGAACCAGGGATAGGAACCATGAACCGACCTGAAAACAAGAATGTTCTCATAATCGTTCTGCGTTTAAGGTTCGCCCAACCTAAGCACGATTTGTATTTAAATGCATAGAGTTAGAAATTCGACTAACGCGTCGTTTACAATTTAGATCCGAAGATATAAATGATTTCACGTATGTTACATTTAACAGTACATGACGTATGAATTGCCAAATATTTACAACGTTAAAATTTAGAGTTCATACAAAGGAACAATTCAAATCAAGCAAAGTGCTTCACAATTTAACATTAAAATTACACGCAATAATTTGAATTACAAAGAAATTCATGTCGTGCACAGGCGCTCCTGGCACTAGTGAATTTAAAGTTATATAAATTAAAGTTACAATGAAAAAGAGTTACAATGATTTATATACAATAACTTATAGGTTTTGTCATTTACAAGCGAACCGTGCTTAAGCTACAATAGCAATGCATAGCACAAAATCACATACATGGTTCAAAAATGCAAAATACAATTAATAAATGCGGTACCTTTGCGAGAAGTCGAAGTGTTATCTTCAGAGCAATAGCATCGGTGTTCCTCTTATCGACTCACGAATGCGGCGGGTACAAGTATGTACGACGGTTGCCGTTTTCTGGATCGGAGTGACAATTATTGGCGAGGGCCACGTATTTATTAAAATGCATAAAGCGCGTCACATGACGGGTCACGTGGTATGTAGTTGGTTCGAGAATCTAGACAATGGCCTAAAGTTACATAACGTTCCTGACCTCTTTGCTAGAAGCTTCTCGATACTGATGTATCATGGGAGAACTTTAACAAAGGAATTTCAAAATTTAATTTTTGAAAACAGCAAGTGGGTCAAGAAGTCATGACACAGATTTTTATCAGACTGTAACAGTACATATCTCACATATTTCAGGGGGAAATCCTGTTTCATTTATGCACATATCCCCTAAACAAACTCACTTAACTATCATTATTTTTTTTCAAGATTTTCACAGTTTTTTTTTTTATTTATGTTTAAATTTATTCATTGTGTTTTCATTGTTTTTCCAATTCAGACTTGACCAATGTTACTTTATTAAAATTATACTTATTTCATGTACAGTGATTCTTTGAAGCAAGAAATAATTTGTTAAACATAGGTATCTTGTATCTTATCTTCATCGTTGCTGTTATTGCAGGATCACATTTGCTATCCAGTGTAGATAACAAATTAGGTGGAGCATTGGCTCTGAAAACATCTCAAGCAGAAAAGAATTTGGAAGGTAATTGCATTCATAACACTTCTCAGTTTATGTTTGCTTTTGAACAAATGTAGGAACTGTTCTATTTCACTTGAACTAAACTAAGAAAGTTTGTTGACAAGTGGAGAAAGAAAAAACATCCTACTCTCAACTTGTTTCAAAAAAAACAGTATCTAAGTTACAATGCTTTAATGAAATTATATAACACACTCTAAATTAGGGGTCACCAACATGGTGCTCGCGGGCACCAGGTCGCCCGCAAAGACCACATGAGTTGCCCACTGGCCTTTTCTAAGTCTTCACATTATTAATAATGTATAAAGGCAAACTAGAAGAGTGTATCAAACTGGTAGCCCTTCGTATGACTCAGTACCCATGAAGTAGCTCTCAGTATCAAAAAGGTTGGTGACCCCTGCTCTAAATTAACAATACTTTAATAAAATTATCTAAAACTCTCTAAATTACAATGCTTTAATGAAATTATCTAACACTCTAACTTTCAGCACATTAATGAAATTATGTAATTGTAATACTCTCAAACTTACAGTACTCTAGTCAAATTATCTAACACTCTAACTTTCAGCACTTTAATGAAATTATGTAATTGTAATACTCTCAAACTTACAGTACTCTAGTCAAATTATCTAACACACTCTAAGCACTCTAAGTACTTTAACCAAATTAACTAACACACTCTAACTTACAGTACTTTAATGAAAAGGAAGCAGTTTACAGTCTTTGAACAATGACAAAATTTTACAACCAAAAGAGAGATAGGCGTGAGTGTCTTATTAGTCTTTGTATAATTTTATTAACAAAAGGGAGACAAACCTGTGTCCTTACTCAGCCTTATTATAGTCTTAGTAAATGACTTCAGAGAGACTTGGTTCTGGATTGAAGGCATATGACTTCTCTAAGACTTTTTTAATATGCTCATCTGGTTCTACGAAAGGAAAATTTTAGTTTGGCATATTTAAAAAAATATAATAACTTGATTTGTAAGCATGAATGCACATACATCTCTCTCTCTCTCTCTCTCTCTCTCTCTCTCTCTCTCTCTCACATACACACACACACATACACTACTCATAGAGAATAATAAATTGAATGAGTTTTCTTACAAGTAGTTCTTATATTGATTTAGTCTATCATTTTAAAATTCGGAGAATTAGTTTCTTGATGATTTAATGTCATTTAAGAGTAATTTATTTAAAAGAATTATTATTTTTCAGTTGAGCTTGTTTGGGGCCATACAACTGAAAGCATGGCTGTTGGATACATGTGGGGTGAGAATGAGAAACCCAAAGTAAGTTCTTCAGACTTTGGCTATGCAGATCTCTTGTTTAACTTGCTTTGATTTTGGGGTGGGGTTTTTTTGGGTTTTTTTAAAATATGTTACAAACTAATGTACTGTAATCTATTCATTGATTTTTTTAAATGTTTTTAATTAATAAATATTTCAAAATATGTTTTCTGGTCATTTATTGTATGACACATAAAATTGGGTTAATTATCTTGAACTGATATATAATTAATAATAAGCTCTTACACAATGTTTTCTATCATATAACTTGATGAGCAAACACAAGAATTATACAAATCAAGAGTCATACAAGTCTTAGCCAATAAGAAGCTATGTACACTCCTGGTGGGAGAGATAAATGGAAAAGAACATAGTCATTATATTGTCCATTTATGAGTTGATTTCTCTTAATGCCACTTTTTTGATAAAGACATTTTACAAGTTGTGCAAATTGCTGATTTCTTAAGGGTGTTGATTTTCCTTGTTGTTGATTCATTTCATTCCTGTCATTATATGCTGTCTCTAGTCTTGGGTGTTTGTCTTTTTTGTTTTGACTACATTTTCATTTGTGGCCACATAAAAAGTGTTATGAAGTCCCCATCCTAATTGCAGTGTAAGGTGTGTGTTGTGCGAAAGTGGTCAGATGTCTCTTGAGAGAGAATAGCTTTTAGATACTTAGCTACTCCTATGTTAGTGCCAGAAATATTGCAATATTTGTATCCACGTTGATGACTAACAGACAACCACACCTGCACAAGTGGAATTGACAGATTTAAGCATATAGAGGCAATGCACTAAACTCTGTAAGACTTTATCGTATTCTTCACATAACTTGATGAAAGGGTATGAAAACATAGTCTTTCTGTGAGGTTGATTGATTATGAAAAAGTTGTCTTTCTATGAGGCTGATTGATTATGAAAAAGTCATCTTTCTGTGCGGTTGATTGATTAAGTAAAGGGTATGAAAACGTCGTCTTTCTATGAGGTTGATTGATTAAGTAAAGGCAGTTGTAAATTAGCTTTTTTCTGGCAAATACATTAGCAGATGAAATCTAGGACCACATGCTAACGAGCTCATGCACTACACATAAATACATTATATATGTATGCAGTACCCATGTATGCAGTATGTATGTATGCACTACACATAAATGCATTACACATATATGCAGTTCACATTTATGCACTACACATTAATGCATTACACATGCATGCAGAATGCATGTATGCACTACACATGCAAGTAAGCAATCTAAGAACTTGACTGCCAGAAACAAACCTCTGTACATTGCTGCATACTTGGACACTAGGGGATTAGGTGATTTCAGAGAAATGGGTGTTTTCTCCCTGCTTACTGGTGTATGTATAAATTTTAACTCAGCTATAAAGGAGGTGATAGTGGCAGCTGTCTCTGATCTTAGATTGCATATAATTGGTGCCATGAGATATCTTCTCTTTTCCCCATTTCCCACAAAAATAGCAGCATCTTTCTATTTCAAAGTTATATGGAATCAGACAAACAGATTTCTACTTTATTTATTAGATGTAATTTTGTGTGTTAAATTGTAATCAGTATTCATATTTCTGAAAGTATGCATTATGCTGTTAGCTCACCTAATAAATTTGTCTTCAAGCTGTTTAATTAATGAACTACTACAGTCCTTGTATGCTAATTAAAATTTGCATCTGACTTATAACATGTCTCTTGAGGTGTAATGAAAACTATTATTACTTATTCTAGTGATAATGAAACTTTTTTTTTTCTTTAGTCAGCGTCATTGGATATGTGGGTGTGTTTGGGATTTATGGTGATAAATATTACCAATAGAATTTTTTAAATATGTGCACGAGTTTTATTTTGAAAAATAATGGTGGTGGATAGGACTACCAAGATTTAAATTCTAAATGTATGTGCTAAATGTTTCAAGAGATTAAGGTTAAATATTATGTCTTATAAATCTGCATTGTCAATGTGGGCCACTGACCACAGAAGAAAGCAAGTGACGAGGGGTTGCATTAGATGAAGGTGAATTTTTAATTTATCTTATATATATGTGGCTCATTCTCTGGGCAAGTGTACCACAAAGGGTGGGTCCATTTGAAATGTGTTTTCTTAAAAACAGAGCACTGTAATACTGTTTTTATATTCTGTATATTAAGGATTGATGTGAGAGATACATAAGATAGTTGCATGAATGTGTTTATTTATTTTGTATTTATTTGTAATACAAATTCATTTTGAACACAAAAATGGCGCCTCTTTTTGTGACAAGCATACCTATAGCTATTTTCTTTAATTTTCATTGTTATAAATAATCCAACAAATTTACCGCATCAAGGTTTTCGTATACATTAAAGCAACATTTAATTTGTTCCTTTTATCAGCAAATGGTCAATGTTGTGAAGAAATAATATTTTTAAAACGCCTATTTTTTTGTACCACTTATTTTCTGCATAAATCAGATCCAAAACCTTTATTCTTTTATCGAACATTGAAATGTCAGACATAAATGCATTATGCTTTTTAAATAATTCATTTACTTGATGTATTCATATACTAATATTTTTCAACTTTATTCGTTATATTCAGCTTTAAGAAAACTAATTCGACTTTGTTTCCTTTTTAATACATTACAATGGAATTAATAAATTTGTAAATATAAAATAATGACAATAAAATTGAGAACTACTTCTTACATTTTTCAAAGGCGCTATATTCTGGAAAGATAACTCTCATGTCACTTTGTCTTGATGGATGAGTTTTAAGTACCAAATAAGAAAAGTAACTTTCGTTTCCATTAAGATCAAATTGTTGCAGCAGTAAAGATGGGAACATTTTTGGAATCAATGACGTTTCTAAACAGATAAGATTTCTGATAATCTTGATATAATTTAATTAAATTGATTAACACTGTAAATAACTTACATATTTATGTACATATCCATGTGATTTCTTTTGCATTTAAAGTTTCACATAGTAGTTGGTGTGTATGTTTTAAACCTGAGCTAGTAAGGGTAGAAAAACCTGTGAATTGCATTCAAGAATATAAACATCACAATAGGTTTAATAATATTAAAAACATTATATTTAAATAGATACATTGTTTATTACTTACTATTATCTTCACAGCTTACTAACTTAAGCATTTTATGTTTAGTTGAGAGAGATAGAGCTTCTTTTATGATGACTGATAATTTTGTTAATATGGTTTCCTCGTTATGAAGTTATAGTTTTATACCCTATTTTAAATAAAATGTATCCAGATTAAATTATTAATACAGCAAATATATCCATTGTGATGAGATAATTATATTACTTATTTTTAAAAAATTTCATGGTAAAATACATATCAACCGTACTTTCTAAATTTTCAACAGAGAGATTCTTTTTAGGTACATTGTATTTCAAACTCCTATAACATCAACACTTTAATAATTTTTATCTTTTCTTATATTTTTATGTGAGCATTATGCCCTGTTGCAGTCTTCAACATGTAAATAATTAGATTTAATCCACTTTAATTTTTTCACTTCATGTCACAAAATGGTACACTTACCCAGATATGGAGTAATCCATTATGATAACATCAGTTTAACTCTGATAAATCAGTTTCATTAGCAGCCCCCTCTCATTTACTTTCTCATTGATAACTAGCCATGTTTACAGTAGTTTTCTTTGTGCTGTAATACTCAGGTTGTGTTCTGAAAACACACTTAGAATATGGAAACTTGTGTTAGCAAACTTTGAGAAAGAAAATATATTTTAAAGTGCATTTTTCATTGGTTCTCTAGGAAATGATTAGGTTTTCTTGAAATAATATTTTTTGTTTAAATTGCAGTACAGTTTACTCAGTTATCTCATTTAAAGGAGGGCAAGAAATGCAAGGATAATTGCAAAACAACAATTCCTGAAATTAAAAATACAATTTATATTTTATTGTTTTACAAATAGCACCTTATTATAACTATAATGGCTTTTTAAAGTTTTTGTGCTGCATATTCATATATATAATTTAATCAGATATTTATACATATGTAATGTGTAATTTTATGGCTCAAATACCTGGTAAATGAAAGCATGAGTCATGCACAGATAATCAGTAAACCAATTAATCTGCTCCCAGATAATCCAAAATACACTGTGATAATATTTTAAAATAAAACAAAAATAATTATTGCAATTTAATTTTAGTATAATTTCATGTATAAAAATTTGGATTATTATAATGGCAAAGTGAAAATACACTCGGTTACTTGAGTTAGTTTGGTTTAATTTGTGATTACGTCTTCCTTAGGAATAAAAAAAAAATCCATCATTTTTGTTTTCCTTTTTCTAGCACAGTTGTAATTTACTTAATTTCAGTCATTATTGTTTAATTTTTTCTCTAGTGTAATTGCAATTACATAATTTCAATCATTTATTGTTTCATTTATTTTTTCATGAAGTTTTACTTTTTTATTTCAGTCATTATTGTTCTTTCATTTATTGTGCCTCATTCAATTGCACTTAAAGAAGCAAACTGAATAAACCTTTTGATTTCTTTTGAAATCTTGGTCAGGCTTAATTTCTTTTGAAATCTTGGTCAGGCTTAATTTGTTTTGACATTTTGGTCAAGTTTCTTTTGATATCTGTTGAAATCTTGGCTGTGTTGCTTTCTTTTGACATCTTGCTTGGTCTGGCTTGATTTCTTTTGACACCTTGGTCAGGTTTGATTTAATTTTGATTGATTAGCTTAATTAGTCGATTTCTTATAACATCTTAGTCTGACTCCTCACAAACCAGGAGGCAAGGAAAAAAATACTGTTAATTTGGCTTGATCTTTACTTTAAAAATAGTTTATTGTCTAAATTTCAAACAAACAAGAAATGTTTAATTTAATTTTCATTTTAATTATTAAAATAGGTGAGCCCAAATTAGATATAAAGAAAGTGGATATAGCTACATAAACAATTTGACATTTCAAAGCAAATGTTAGAACATCCTCCTGTTTGGTGAGGTAAATATAGAATATTGTAAAATACTACCATAAAATATATGTACTATTGCATAATTCAAACATAATCTAAAGTGTTGTAATTAGAACCATTTCAGGGATATTGTGCAGCATACTAAATGTAAAATATTGTTGCAGACAATTGTGTCCAGAATGAATCCAGGGTGCCAACCTGGGAAATCCTTTACAATGTCTGGTGCCTTTTTTTCGGAGCCCTCCTATTAGTCAAATCTCATACTCTTGTCAATTGCAAACATGCTTGAAGTTTTAAATATAAATGAAAATATTTTTTGTCATATGTACAGTTTGTACTCCTAGTTTTCATGATTGACAAAAATAAAAAATAAAAATAAAAGATAAAATGTTTAAAGACATGCATTTATCAGACAGTGTGTATGCATGTGTGTTTGTGTAAGTGTTTGTGTGTGTGTGTGTGTGTGTGTGTGTGTGTGTGTGTCTGTGTGTGTGAGTGAGTGAGTGGGTGAGAGAGAGAGAGAGAGAGACAATAATGTCAAAAAATGATTTATAAAATAAAAATAATTTATTTAAACACTAAGTGAACAACACAAACAGACAACATAATGTAATTCAACAAATGCATATGTGTAAAATGACTAAAGATTTTAGTCTGCACTAATATTTATCAATAATTAAAGATGCAAGCAACAGTATTCACATTATTCTTGTCATTAAAATAAATTTATGGGAGACTTAAGCTATCAAAATAAAATCTCTGTTAAAACTAGATCATGAAAATTCTGGTAGTAGGTAATCATTCTAAATTCTGGGTAATGCTGGGAAAAAACATAGATTCAGGGTAATCTTGAATATATTTCATGAAAAGCAAGAAGATTCAGGATATTGCTGATTATACTTTAGGAAAAACTTGTAGATCCAAGGTAATCATTAAGGAAAAATATAGAACCAAGGTAATTAGCTATAATTAAGGAAAAACATAGATTCAAAGTAATCATAGCTATAACTAAGGAAAAACAATCCTAGGTAATTAGCTTTAATTAAGGAAAAACATAGATTCAAGGTAATCATAACTATAACTGAGGAAAAACATAGATCCTAGGTAATACTGACTATAAATAAGGAAAAAACATGTAGATCCAGGGTAATCCTAGCTTAATTTCATGAAAAGCAAGAAGATTCAGGATAACTGTGACATACTTCAGGAAAAACATGCAGATTAAGGGTAATCCTGACTATAATTAAGGACAAACATGTAGATCCAGGGTAATCCAGACGATATTTCATGAAAAGCATGAAGATTAAGGGTAATCCTGACTATATTTCATTTGGGGCTTATGTGCCAGCTTTAGAATATAACCTTCAGGAAAGATGTGTTGAAATACTATCAAAGGAAAAGATGTGTCAAAATGCTATCAAAGGAAAAGGTGTCGAAATACTATCAAAGGAAAAGATGTATCGAAATGCTATCAAAGGGAAAGCTAAAGGCTATGGGAGAAATGAGTAGGAAATTTCTTATTGCTTCATAGTATTGTACATGCTTGTAACAGAGAAATAATTGTTTTATTAATCCATGTTATAGTGCTGTACATGCTTGTAACAGAAATAATTGTCTTATTAATCCATGTTATAGTACTGTACATGCTTGTATAACAGAGACAATTCATCTTATTAATCCATGTTAAAGTACTGTACATGAATGTAACACAGAAATAATTTGTCTTATTAACCTATGTTATAGTATTGTACATGCCTAAAATAGAAATATAATTTGTCTTATTAATCTATGCTATAGTACTGTACATACTTGTAACAGAGAAATAATTTATCTTACTAAGCCATGTTACTGCACTGTGCATTCTCTCAAAAGGCAAGTATTCAGTCTTAAACACTCATGACGGTATGAGTAACAGTAATAATTATGTACTTCAATATCAGTAGTGTAAGAGGAATATCAATGCAGTATGTGTATTCATAATTATTTTATTAGTTATATCACAGTAATAGTTGGTAAGGTTATTAAATGTGATTGATAGTGATTATCTGACTAAACTTTAAAGCATGTTGCTTGGCTTTTTATTATTTTTCATGGATAGAAAAAAGTACTTTACAGGTTTCTAGCTTTCTTAGATTACTTAAATTCTCTTTGATCTAAAAATAATGTTTTCAAGTTTCAGAATTTAAGAAAAGCATTTAGAAACAAATTAGCACTGATTTAATAAATGTTAGAATCATTATACTGCATGCTTCAATTTACAACTTATATGAACACAGGAAATCATTGCACTTGATTGATAAGAGAACACAGGTAATCATTGTACTTTATTGATAAGAAAATAAAAAGGCAATCAATGCATTTAATTGGTATTTGCTATTGTAACTATGTAAAACAGCTATCAATGGGGCCATTTTTAACCTTCTTTATCCCACATTAGCATGACCAAAGTTCCTTTTAATGCGAAAGCCAGAAGCGCTCCCCCCCCCCCCCAAATTTCTTCCTTAATCCTAAACAATGGGAATGATTGCTGCACAATTTAGATCCATGTAATACAATTTTAAAATTATAATACAGAAAATACATAGACGTACCAAAATATGGTTTTTATTGGATAATAAGCCCTTTTGAACATAATACAAAAAACCCTGTTCTTAAAAATTAGAGATGAATATAAAAGTTTCACCTAACCAAAATTAAATAAATTGCTCCGTAAATAAAATATTGAATAAATGACTAGCCACTAATTCTGCAGCACCCCACACAACCCCGACTTACTGTCACAAAATCAGTATAAGCAGGTGGCCCCATTTAATTTGAAGGATTACCACAAATGTTTGTGTTATTGTTAGGGCTTAGTAACCGCCATAATAATGCTCGAGTTATGCAAGCCACTACAAGCTAAAAAATAAGTTACATGACAGCATGTAATCAGTTGTTTGTCGTAGTATAAGGGAGAGTACTCAATAATAAATAGAATTCGGTAGAGATGATATTAAAATAGCATTTGTGAAGCCAGAATTAATTATCTTGTGGATTGATACTAGAAATTTACTGGTAGTTTGATCAAGTTTGCTCACTCCAACCTCGTCCAAAAAACAAGGGAAGAGCATCATAAAAACATTACTAAGGTGAGGAGATTATATCCCTTTAATTAAAACATTTATATATATTTTTATATGAATAATTAATCTCTGGAGTTCAACACTTAACACAAATCAAATTAACTTATAATTTGTGTCTATGTTACAAGTTGTTCATGAGTATAGTCAGGATTACACTGATCTATAAGTTTTTCATGAAAATAGTCAGGATCACCCTGAATCTACATTTTCCCTTAAATCTGCATATTTTCCCTAAAGTATAGTGTGTGGTACATTTCATTCATATTTATATTTTTCTCGGCTTCAAAATACTGTTAGAATCGTCATAGCGGACCCACTTTAAATCTCGTATATCACATCTACCAGTTAGCTCGTCTCTTGTAAAACTGCAATAGATACAACAGTATTTATTTGCTTTAAGCGATGGACTGTGCCTAATTATACGACTGTCTCATGCAAATAGTTCCTACGAATAGAGAACTTTATAATAAAAAGTATTTTTTTAAAATTCCAAAGAACAAAAAGGTACTTGTTCTTGGCTCGAACTTGCAGAAATAACAGCACACCATTTGGGGAACAGAAACGAATGTGTGAAGAGATGAAGAAAGAACAAAAGGTAATTTTTCTTGCCTATAACTAGCAGAAATAATAGCACAGCATTTTGGGAACAGAAACGAATGTGTGAAGAGATGAAGAAAGAACAAAAGGTAATTTTTCTTGCATATAGCTAGCAGAAAAATTTTGGGAACAGAAACGAATGTGTGAAGAGATGGGGTGGGCACTTATGAGTAAACCACTTCTGCCGCGAGTCATTCAACTAGAGGGCGGGCAGTGTGTGTACCCAAGTCGTTGCCTGGCAGAGTCCAGCAATAGTTAACACCACGTCAGCTAGCTGCTATACAGCTATAGGGTGTCCGTAATGGTGTGGCACCATTCTTGTTTAATCTTCTCACTTGCTTCTATTTGTTTTGAGACTTTTGACCTTTTTCTTTGATTTCTTCTGTTGATATTTCTAGCCAGGCATAAACACATGCCAACGGGAATGTAACGAAAGCAGATTTCATAAAACAAAGCAGAGATAGGTCATAGAAAAAGATATTGGTAATTTTGACTTTAATATACGGTTGTTAGTTTTGTAAGTATGTTCAGAGCTTTAATATGCGGTGTGTTAAATGAAGTTTGTCAGTATGTTCAGAGCTGTCATATAGCAGTGGTTGTCAGTATGCTCAGAGCTTTAATATATGATATGCCATATGATTATTTATTTTTTACCAAAAAAAACTAGATGAAGGCCTTGTATTTCTTTTCATTCTTCCATAACAACTGTTCTTGTTCTTTTTAAGTGTATTACAAAATTTATCTTTATTTTATACTTTAAGAAAAAACTTACTCAGTTCTATATAATAACTTGGATTGTTAAAACAAAATCCATCTATATAAAAAGAAGTAAACGTTCTTTTCTTATGAACACTAAACGTATAGCTACAAAGGATTAAACAATAAATTACTAGCAGAAGCAATAGATCTAAATCATAGAAGCAGCTAAGGAAAAGTTAAGCGTCACCGATCTAACGTGGAATTGATTTACGTCATTCAAACACTCCTGGTATGCAAAATCAAACATGCACACGGAGGCAAGTGCTGAAGTAGTCAAGTCACTGATGTAAAGTTTCCCCATCCTCACTGTATGATTACCCGAAACTGACTGAAACAGTCTGGAAGCAGTATATTATTATGTCAAGTCAAGGAAACTTGTTGGAGGTAAAAAAAAAATAAAAAATAATTAAAAGTAAATTTTTACGGACTTTACTGAAACATTTAAGTTGGAGATATTAAACTAACAAAAGATCTTATTACCTAACATATTTTAGAATTCACAAACCCGTTTTACAACAAATATTGCTATTTTACTGGTAAATAACGAATTACTTGATTTACCTTCTTATGTAGTCTACACACGTCTGCCAGATTTCAAGGGACTGAGACATTTTGTTTCTGTAAATGTAATTATTCTTGCAGAATATGTAGAAACTGAATATATTATAAATTCATGCAACATGTTTGGAGGCTACTACACTTAATGATGTAATTTTTTATATTTTCACTTGTAGATAAATGACATTGATAATGCCATTGATGCAATCACAAAGAGACTTAACTTCATTGAACGGTTTGAAAAGAGCCAGAGTGTCACTGAAGATGACAGGTATATTATCTATTGGAAGAGGACCAACTCTTATGCTTACATAAGAAATCTTATGATGTATTTATTCTTGTCTGGAGCAGGAAGTTAGTTAAGTTTTAGTTTGATTTTATTATAAATTACAATTTGATGCATATAAGTAATTATTATTATTAACATCAGACAAAAATTATCAAAATGTTATAACGTACACAGTGTGTGTGTGAGTGAGTGTGAGAGAGATTACTTCATTCAGATGATTAGAGAGCTAGGAATCTGAAATTTTGCTTGAACAGAGTGGCAGAGAAAATTTGCCTGTCAATATTTTTATACTTAATAATTATATCTTTGTTGCCAATGTTAACCTGATTTGACCATGGGCGCTACTTATGATGATATTATTGAAGTAAATAACTCTGGTGGAAACTTGCTGATGTAATCTAAACCAGTTCCAACTGGATGAGTAGTTTTTCTGACTAATAGTCTTACACTTGTTCATAACAAATTCATCCAATGGGGATGGACGTAAAGATATTTTGTTGAAGAAAGTCTATATTCTAATCACTTTGAATTTGACATAAGTCAAGCCCGGTCATAAAGGCGATCTTTAGCTTATGGTAAATTAACTGACTGATAAAGAAAGAATGGACTTAGAGAAATATTTTGTACGTTTGCTATTGATCTATGATTTGCACTGGAGAATGCTTTATGTACTTTAATCATTATTTCTATGTTCACTAATTTGATTGCATTGCACATTATACTTGTGAATTTTGATCGATGCTATATTTCTTATGCTGTGTGTGCATGTATCAGGCTAACGAAATTGTTACAGGATTTGTGAGTTGAGAATATTTGTAAGAGAGAAAAGAGTTATAGAGAAGAAATCACACCTTTCTTTTTGCTTCAGGCTACAGTGACAATTGTATTCTACCTTATAGCAACACATTACTGATAAGTTTGACAATATTGCTGGATGCACACACTAACGTGACAAACCACCATTTTCACTGTATTGGCTCTCGAACAGAATTCACATGAATCAACTTTAATTTTAATATGATCAATCATTACATAAACTAAAACTAAATAAAATGTCAACAACAATAACGTATTTAAAAATAGGGCATCAAGTTCAATTGCCCTTCACCAACAGAACTTCATTTTGCACAGATTGCATTTCGCCATGTCACTATCGAGTCGCTTGGCATTACTCCACACAGATGATGTCTTACCCTTATTAAAAATATTACGATGTTATTATTTAATTTATTGATGTTAAAATACCGACAAGTTTGTTTACTGAAGTCTTATTAACATGCTACATGTGTTAACAAGCACAGGAATGGGCACGAGCTACAGTGATTCATGTCATCCATAATTAGATGTAGGTACAGCGCTGCCACGATTTAGCAGGCTGTCATCTACGAACAGGATGCGAGGGTGACTGGAAGGGCAGGGGAGAGTGCTGTGTCAGTTCTCTCATCTATCGTGTGCCTCTGTTGGTTTTACTTGCAACCACCACCCCCTGCATTATCCATTTGTGCGAATGGCCACATTATCGTGGGTACCAGTTCACAATTTTACTACCCGGGTATTAGCACAGCAATGGGTACCTCGATTCCCATTGACACCACTAGTTGGAAGCTCACTAAATATAGATTAAAAGAGATTTTCCTTTAGTAAGAAGTTTTTTACGGAAATATTGTATGACAGTGAATGTTTGTCTTTCATGTTGTGGAAGAGAGAAAATGTTTACAGCCCCCACATATCCATCAAGTGATGTCTGGAGAATTATTAATAGCATAAATTAAGATTCTCAGCACTTGTAATTAGTTATGGATGATTAATAATAATAATCATAACCAAGAACTAGGGTGGCATTGTGTACAGTCCCAATCCTCACCCCCATCCGTCCATATAAATTAAGTTATTAAAATGAGTGTGAGAGCTAAGTAGTTGAAATTTGTTAAAAAATAAAATTTCTGCAAGTTCTATATTGTGTAGTCTATATATCTTATGTGTATTTAGTATTTTGTAAAGTGTTTATAGGCTTAAAAAAAATTATGCTGATAATTATATGATCACTCATTTTAAACCAAATCAGTAATAAATTATATACCCCCTATACCACTATATTCTACTAATCTTGTAATATTTCATTTAGTATTTTGTTTTCTTTTATTATAAGAATCAAGATGCATATTACTTTTCTGTTCCAGGAAACTTTTATTTGAAGAGAAGCGAAAGCTTGGGATTATGACAAACTTTTTAGGTGAGGAAATATTCCGCATAATCTATATAATAGTAAGATATGAGCCCTTTCTAAAGTTTCTAAATCAACAATAGTTCATCCAGCAGTAATCTTTATTCACTCCTGTTCACATTTTTTATAACCAAAATCAATGAAGGATGATTAGAGTGTAGGGACAGTTTGATATCATTCATTCACTCTGCCCTAGGAAAATATATGTAAATAACTACTTTATTAGTGTAGAAGTAAAGAACATTGGATGCTATCTTAAATAAACAGTTTGAAAAAAAACCCACCATTTCCAAGTGTGATATCACTCATCCAATATTGGGGGATTAATAAAGAAAGAAAACTTTCTTAAACAGGAAGTTGAAGAGAAGGAATACAGCTTGTCGGGAAGTTTTGTTGTTGTTTCACTCATGGTAGTATACACCCATCTATTTTCTGCCCTCCACTTCTTACGCTTATTATTGCTCAATAATGCTGTTAATCATGTAGCAAAATAACTTTCTTTCATTCTTGGTTGACCTGGAATATTCTTATCACCATTTGTGCCTTTCACTCTTTGGGATTATAATAGAATGGGATTTCTCCTATATAACCAACCTCACTTTTTCCCTCTCTAAACCAATATGTTTAAATAATTTTATATATTTGGTAAATCCACAGTGCCTTTTGTTTCAATTATGTTATTTTTGTGTTATAAATATTATTTCTAGCACTTTCCTTATATTGTTTTATCTATGCTTAACAGACCATTACTTCACTTAATTATCTGTGCTCACAGTAATGGTGAAATATGTCTGTGAGTGCATTCTTTGTATAACATATATTAAATATCTGTCTACTAAAAGCTAATAGTAAAAGGAGTAAATCACAAGTCACTGCACTGACTTTGTAAGGACAAGTGTGGTATACTACTTCTTTGTGGTAGACACAAATTTTGACATAAGGTAGATTGCATTGGAATACATTTTTCAGTCAGTTTTTTAAATCAAGATGCAAGTCTGTTATGATGGGTGATGTCATAACTTTATGCAGATTTAAAAATCTATAAATAAAATATGCACGAAGAGCAATCACGCTTGGTCTTTTCTTGTTGTTTAGCAGTTTCTACTTAGGAAGGTATTTCTACATACGAGTTACACAGAAGTTTGAACTCAATCTTGAACTGGTAAAAGACTAAAAGGCTAAAACTACTAACCCAGACACTTACTTGAGTGACTGCCATTCTGCTTATTCTAGACTACACTGTCACTCATCCATCTTCAGATACTCCACTTGAGAAGTATTCTCTGCAAGACTACAATTCTGGTAATTTGTCTATAAAAGACTATCAGTCATCCATCTTCCGTCAGTACTCCACTTGCGAAGTATTCTCTGCAAGACTACAATTCTGGTAATTCTAGACAAGACTGTCAGTCATACATCTTCAGTCAGTACTCCACTTGAGAAGTCTTACAGCTGTTCTAAACTTGTAAACAAAGTTTTTAACTGTAAAGAGTTAATTCTCTAATACATCCAGCATTGTCAAACTTTGGTTATGTCTTAAAGTAACCAATTAGGGGAAGCATTTAACTGTAATAATCTTTGGGAGAGTATGGATTTTAATTGGACCTAAACTACCTGTTCTCAGGAAAGAAATAAAGAATATTCTGATTGATTCTGCTATTAATTATAATATCATTTACAAAGACAAAGTGTATGATTTTTTTGTTTTAACATGTAAACTGTGTTTTTTTCTGTTAAGAATTAATTCTCTAATGCATCCAGCATTCTCAAATTAACTTTGGGTTATTTTTTAAAGTTATCAGTTCATTCATCAGACTCTGCTCATTCTGTCAATATCTGTTTCACTTAACAGGGTGTTAGATGTGTGATGCACAGTATCATATCTCTAGTCACATTCATTCAGCATTATGTCACTAAGTTTCTATTTATCTAGTCCATATTTTTGTATCCTATCTTTGAATCCTTATGCTCTTTCTAGCGCCTAAAAGCTAAATAAACATAAACCACACATTTCTGTTAAGTTTCAGCAGATTTAACATTTTCTTATTCAAATTATTACTAAATGTACACTTTTGCCATTTGAATAAAACCATAAAACCAGAATTTGAGCAAATTGTTTCAATCAATCAAGCAAAAAAGTTTCTAAATCATATTGCATGTGTGAATTTGCTGTGGTTAAATGCACTTCATTATTTTGTATCTCCTATAAATGTGAAAACAAAATGGAATTTGCACTTTTGTTTTTATTTTCAAGAATTAATAGCTGTTACATTTTAAATTTATTGACAATGCAATTCCTTAAAATTATTATATCAAGCAGACATCATTCTTTTAAATGCAAAAAGATAATATTTCAACCCTCTTCTCGCAAATTTTCTTGAAGCTAAAACACGCAGAGATCTGTTGACTAAAAATTAAATATTTTGTGTTAAGGTATTCAAAAAGCTCTATTCAAAAAGTATGTTTTAATTAGCCAACTATTACTGTAAGACTTTAGTAGCCACCTCTTATTGTGAGACTTAAAGACTTTTGTTCAGGTTATACAAAGAACCTGTTCTATAAAAAGTATTTTTATAATTAACCACCTCTTATTGTAAGACTTGAAGATTTTTGTAGCCACCTTTTATTATAAGACTTGGAGATTTCTGTAGCCACCTCCTATCATAAGACTTAAAGATTTTTGTAGTCACCTTTATCATAAGATTTGAAGATTTTTGTAGTCAATTCTTATTATATGACTTGGAGATTTTTATAGCCACCTCTTATGGTAAGACTTAAAGTTAAAGACTTTTGTAGTCACCTCTTATGGTAAGACTTCAAGATTTTATTCAGGTTATACAAAGAGCCTTTTCTATAAAAAGTATGTATATAATTAACCACCTTATTAAGAATATTAAAACGCAAACATGCTCTTTCCTGTTTTTGATTTTTAACTGTTGTCAATTATTTCTTGCAAAAATGACTAGTTAATTGGGCATTATATTTTAATGGAAGTATAACTTGCACTTTAGCAGAATTCAGAATAGCAGTATCTTTAAATGTATTGTTTTTAAATCTTGTCTCTTTGTTTGACTCTTGTAGTTTAATTAAATCTTATGTTCAGTCAGGGCATTTTAAATAAAATAATGACTCTTTGTTTAAGAATTTATCCTTTTATCTTAAGAATCAAACTTTGTAAATAATAAACTTTGCATTAATTTATATAAATAAATTAAATAGTTTTTCATTTCATGTCATTGAAATGATTCTTATTTAGATAGTCATACATGTTTATTTTCTCTCTCTCTCTCTCTCACACACACACAAACACACGTGCACACAAACTTTTTCTCTGGGGCACCAGGGCACCATAACAGTCCTTATAATCAAGCTTTCATTCATAGAAAATAAAAGTAAAATAATTCTCATTTGATGCCTCTTCTACTTTAGGCCCTTATTCATAAACATTTAGATAATATTCTCTACAAAGCTTTAAGCAGTGAGAAATAAAACATCATGAGGAGATGAACAGTAGTAGATAATAATAATTGTCAAGTAAAATACCTTACAGGAGATTTTTTGTTAAACATATATTTTTGCTTGTTAGTTTGTGAGCAGGAATAATGTCTTGCTTCTGGGCCATGAGATCTAAATACCTAGAATAAACAAAAATTTGTGAACATACCACACACTATATATAATTAGTATAAATATGTATGTATCTCATCCCTGCCCCAAATGAAGTTGAATTTAATCAAAATTGAAGGTTTGTTTTATTAATCTATATGTGTTCTGAAAATTCATACTGTTTAACAATGTGAATTATTTAAACATTGCAGCGTCAAATGCGGACACTCTTCAACTGGAAAATACCAGGTTTACTCTGATATATTTTTGCATTATTTTACTTGCTTGCATTTTACGTTATTTTGATAAATCACTTGTTCTTCAAACTATTAATGATACAATTAACAGTAGTATTAATTATTACAGATCTGAATAAATACACTGTTCAGAATTTGACTTAAATGTTATATGCAAAATTCAAATAAAATTAAATACATATAAGGTTGACTGTTTTTAAATGACAGTTATTTCTGTTTACATAATTATAATATTTAGTTTTTTTATTTTCATAAACTGAAACTCTGACTGTTCTCCATTATTATAATTATTTACTTTCATTGGAAATAATTCAGATTCCACTGTTGACTGTACCTTTAGCAAGTGAAGGTTAATATGTCAGTTTATTATAAACTTTAAACAGCCAGTCCTTTAGCAAGTGAAGATTAATACATGTATGTTAGTTTATTATACTCATATAGACTATAAACAGCCATTCCTTTAGCAAGTGAAGGTTAATACATGTATGTTAGTTTATTATACTATAGACTATAAAACTATAAACAGCCTTTCCTTTAGCAAGTGAAGGTTAATACATGTATGTTAGTTTATTATACTCATATAGACTATAAACAGCCATTCCTTTAGGAAGTGAAGGTTAATACATGTATGTTAGTTTATTATACTATAGACTATAAAACTATAAACAGCCTTTCCTTTAGCAAGTGAAGATTAATGTCAGTTTATTATAGACTATAAACAGCCATTCCTTTAGCAAGTGAAGGTTAATACATGTATGTTAGTTTATTATAGACTATAAAACTATAAACAGTCTTTCCTTTAGCAAGAAGATTAATATGTCAGTTTATTATAGACTATAAACAGCCAGTCCTTTAGCAAGTGAAGATTAATATGTCAGTTTATTATAGACTATAAACAGCCAGTCCTTTAGCAAGTGAAGATTAATATGTCAGTTTATTATAAACAGCCAGTCCTTTAGCAAGTGAAGGGTTAATATGTCAGTTTATTACAGACTATAAACAGCCAGTCCTTTAGCAAGTGAAGGTTAATATGTCAGTTTATTACAGACTATAAACAGCCAGTCCTTTAGCAAGTGAAGGTTAATATGTCAGTTTATTACAGACTATAAACAGCCAGTCCTTTTAAAAAACATATTGCTTGTGGCACCAGCTAATTTTCTCTTTTAATAAAATTCTGCTTGCATTACCAGATTCTGAGTTTAACACTTGTGGATTTTATAGTTACAGGTTCTTGGAGTGTGTGCAGTTTAAATAAAGTTTAAATAATAAAGAAAATAATGTATGTGCCTATAGAACGCAAAGAGTGTCACCATCTGCCATTTATTTGTGACCCAAACTAATGAAGTATAGTATGAACACAGGTTTTCTCAGAACTCATTCAGGCCAAGAATTATGGACATTAAGGCCATTGATTGTACTTTGATTAGATTTTTAGTGATGCAGTAAGTTCAAAATGATTTGTTTGTTTTTATTATTTTTAAAATGAGGCATATAAATTCAATTTTAGAAATGACTTGAAATAGAACAAGAGTTAATTAGGAAAATAAATTCATATTTATATCTGTATTACTTTAATCCTTTGTATCAGTCAAGGAGCATATTACATCAATTTGTTTGTAGTCAGTATCGGTGTAGATTAATGCCTTTCAACACATCACATGGTTGGTATAGGCTTTGTGTCTTGCAGTGTATTAGAGAGGCTTTGTGCGTATTGGTGTGTTGCAATATGATGAAAAGAAAGAGCGGTGCCATCTGATGTCCAACACTCTCTCCTCAGTTTGGTTATTAGTTGAAGGTTTGTGCATGTATCTCATGTATAGAAGATTATGTAACAGGCTAGATGTTCAAACTAACTTGACCTCTCTCAGTTGTACTTTGGTTCATGGTATATACTAGTATACCTGTTTTGAATAGATTGGGTGCTGCCAACTATAATTCAGAGAGGACATGTATATAGTCCTAACCACTGAAGCCGTAATTGAGGAGTTATTTTAATATACATCTGGCAGTAAAAACAAGTACTTTATACTAATATTTCATTGTCAATCTTTTTCTAAGTTGTGATTACATTTCTTTTCTGTTTAAATTATTGTAAATCATTTTGTTTTAACCTAGTCTATTTTCTCAAATTATTTCAATGAAAATCTTTCCATTGAAGTATGTTTTATTTTTTCCATCATAGCTGCTTTCTGTTTAGGTATTATTATTAATTTATAAGAATAAATTTCTTTATATATTAATGTTTTGTTGTTTTTATACTTAGCAGACAGATTCCGTTACTATTGTGTAGGCCGTACAGTTTATAAGTATACATATGTTGGGAGCTGTTGTACTGATTAGTCAAGCATAAGTTATTTTATTATTCAGCTCTCATGTGTTGACTCTGTTGTCTTAATGTTATAAGCATCAAGCTGTTAAGTTGCACTATATTATTATTATATCAATCACACTTGTATGTATGAATATAAGAGTGTGCAGCCTATGTCAGGTGACATAATTATAGCAATTGAAAAAGTACACATATTAAAAGAAGTAAAAGTATATAGTACTGAAATATTTAACAGTATTTATATGCTGGATCTTTCTGCTGCTGAGACATTTCCTACACTAGTGTCTACAGAAGCTGTGACTGTTGTTTGGACCAGTTCATGCTACCATTACACACCTTTGCTATTATACTGGCCACCATTCTACGTCATTCTAGATCAGGCTATATGTCACCCATCCTCACCCAGCATAACCCTGCCTGGGAACTGCAAACTATTGGGGCTTGGCTGATGATCTATTGTGCTACAGTCATGTGTTGGCGGCTATATTCCCATAGCAGAAGAGCACCACTCACATGAACATTAAGAGAGCGTATAATGCCTTGCTGAGGAATCTCAACACAGACATCAAGTTGCTGCAACAGGTCAGGGGGTATTCCTTCCTTTTCATTTCTGAAGAAAATCAAATACAATGTAATAATGTGTAATGTAGTCTCAAAAATTAACATTTTTCATCTTGTTCTCAGCTGTTTTAGAATTACAGTACCTAAGTATTATTTACCAAAAAAGAGCTTAACATGCTATATTAGCTACACTGATGTTACAATTGTAATTCATGTGACAAATCATCCTTTGCAATTGGAAAATATTAGAAATTATTTTATCAAAGAAGAATTACAATAAATATAAACATTTTGTTTATTCCAAAGTTTACATTTACTTTTTACCTCAAGAATTCTTAATAAAAACTTAGAATCTGTAGCAAACAAAGAATAGAAACTGCATATAATTGAACTATCAAAAGTATTAACACCCCAAAATTTTTATTTAATAATTTGATTTAAACAATAAAACATGCATAAGTACTTTGGATCTGTTACAATTTATATAATTTGAACAATTTAATGTGAAAGGAATGGAACTTACCCCAAAAGAAGTAGTGTTTTCTTTGGAAACTTATATTGAGTAAGATATACACTATTGGCTGTTTGTTCTACTCCAACTAGTGTGTAACTTTCTCTCTTCTTTTCCTCCAGGTACTCAACCAGTCTAAATGCAGGTACCTAAATAATACACACACAAAATATTTAATATACAGGAAGATGTGACTCAACATTCTTTGTCTTTACATTGTACAACTAACACTAGTAACACTAATAGCTTAAATGAATTTTAGTTTTATTGCTGAATTTTACTAAACCCAAATTTATTTTCTGTTCCATATATTTTTGCATACATCCACCTAACTTTTGATTGGGAATTAAATGAACTATTTGTGAGAAAATAAAACCAGCATTTAAATGTTACTACTATAGCAGTAACAATGAGAGAAGACAAAAAGTAAATTTGACTATATGATAAAACAAGATCTGTGGGACTATTTTATTATCTGTGAGTAGAAAAAACATGAACCTTAACTATTTTACTACTATGAGCAGTTGACTATTTTACTATCTGTGAGCAGAATAAATAAGAACTCTGACTTTTTAATAACTGTGAATGGATGAGAAAAAAAAACTGTCACTATTTTACCATTTGTGAATGAAGAAACAAAAACTGTGACTTTATAGTCACTGTGAGTAAAAGAAACAAAATTGAAACAAAATCATTTGCAAGGAAAGGAAACAAGATATATAATCAATATAATTTGTGACTTGCAAAACTATTAAATAGTGACTATTTGTGATAAAAAATGTATTTATTTATTTATAGAATTATGTTTATTTATTAATGTAATTATTTAATTTTGTTATTGTAATTTTATTTTGTGACTAGAAACAAAATTATTAAATTATGACAAATTGCTAGTGATTAGAAACAAGATTATTAAATTGTGACAAATTGCTAGTGATTAGAAACAAGATTGTTAAATTGTGACAAATTGCTAGTGATTAGAAACAAGATTGTTAAATTGTGACAAATTGCTAGGGACTAGAAACAAGAGCTAAGTAGTGGAGACTGTTAATTTATTTGTAAGAAGAATAATATTAAATGGTGATTATTTTATCATGAAAAGAAGAAACAAGAATTACTAGATGCTGAGTGATTGACTGTGAGAAGAAATAAGAGCTATTATATGGTGATTGTTATCTTACTTCTAAAAAGAATGATATTAAATGCTGTCTATTTATTTGTGAAAAGCAGAATCTATAACTAATATAATATGACTAATTATAATTATTAATAAGAAGCAAGAACTATTACAAAGTGTGATCCTAATGCCACTTAATTAATAGTTATGATTATTATTAATTAATTAATAGTCCATAATTAATTACAAGTGATGAAAATCTTAATTTATGTTATTAATAATTCTCCAGAAGACACCACTCATCTTTCTCATTTGGCAGGTATGCGGGCACTGTAAATGTTTTTCTCTTTTTCACAACATTAAAGACAAACATTTAGCATCACACAATATTTCCATAGGTGAAAAAACTTCTTACTAAAGTAGAAGACAAACCCATCTTTATTTTTTTTTCACTATATTTTGTGATCCCATCTACCCACTTTCTTCTCCAACATAAAAGTTATCAATATGTGTAAGAAGGTCAATAATTTAACAATAAATTTATTAAATCAACAATCAAATATACATATAACAAAGACAATAAAAAAGATTACTTGACATCAATATTTCCATGAAACCACATTCAAATAATTTTAATATCTATACAGTTTTATATCCTAACACACAAGTCAATAGATCACTGTCAATGCAAATCACAGGATAGTTCTTCTCAGAGAACAGTAATGGAGTTATTAGAGATAAGCAATAATAGCTTCTACATAACCTTGTGTGGATGAAATTGCAATAGTCTTTTTAGCACACTTTTCTTATCAAAATCTTATGTTTATTGTCCCCAAAACTTCCACTTGTTTCCCTCCACATGTAAAACACTGATTCATCACTTATTCTCTCAAGCTAACCTGGGCGCTCATTCATCATAACAGTTTGCTAAAGTTCTCTGTTCGTCTTTAGTGTTTAATTTGACAAACTCTACCCTCCCATTGAAGATCATATTCAATTTTCAATCTTTTGTCAATTTCATTCATTTTTATTTCTAGTTCTTTTCTCTCGTGTTCCTTTTTTATTTCTAGTTCTTCTCTTTTATCCACATAGCTTGTAGCATGTTCTATAACTCCACTTCCTGAAAGAGCCAAGTCACTAACTTCTTCCATTCCTGCCTGAATCCATCTCTTTCTAACTTTCTTAGAATCTTCCATTTTCAAAAATAGCAAAGCACTCTGCCACAGTCATGTGACTAGCTGACTGGTAAGCTATCCAACTGATTTTACAAAAGTATCTCCACATACACTCAGGTAACTAGTAAGCTTTAAACCTAGTTACTGAAAATGCACAATCAATGTAAACAATATAATCACCACACATCAATAGTGGAAACTATTGTAAATGTAATATATATATATCAATACAATATGCCACTTTTCATGACACGATTTTTTGCCACACCAAATTCAAGTGATTAGACAATAGAATTCTCTACAGCATGTAAACTTTTGATCTCAGCTCATTGGTTGGTCTCATTCTTGTAAATCTTAAACAGTGGATAATAAAAACTACTTTCAGTTGGGACTGGTTTGATTTGCATCAGCAATTTCTAGATTATTCTCAACTCGAGTGTTTACTCCAACTCTGACATTTAGTAAAAATACCATCAAGACAATTTAACAATTTATATAACAATTAACTTTAGAAATAGGGATAGGCAAATTTACTCCACCACAAAAAGCAATTGTCAAGAAGAACAATATTAATTGGTGACTACTTTATTATGAGAGAAGAAACAAGAAATATTAAAGGTGACTACTGTAAAGAGAACAAACAAGATCTATTAATGGGAGACTCTTTACTATGAAGAGAAGAAACAAGAACTGTTAAATGGTGACTAACAAGATCTGTTAATGGGGAACTACTTTACTATGAAGAGAAGAAACAAAAACTATTAAATGGTGACTAATGTAAAGAGAACAAGAACTGTTAAATAGTGACTAATGTAAAGAGAAGAAACAAGAACTATTAAATGGTGACTTAATTGAGAGCAAACAAAAACTGTTAAATGGTGACTAATGTAAAGAGAACAAACAAGATCTATTAATTTGGGACTCTTTATTATGAAGAGAAGACAAAAACTGTTAAATGTTGACCATTAAGAAACAAGAACTGATAAATGTTGACTGCTACTTTATTTTTAAGAAGAATAATTATTAAATGTTGTTTATTTACTGTCACGAAAAAAAGGGGGGAGTAATCAGAAAAAATTGTTTTCTCCCTTGATTGTCTCCACTTGCCTCATGACCCAACGGACGGACGTTGGCGGGGGTCATCTGTGAACAGGGTGACGGGTTAATTAAGTGTACTGACAGCGAGTTCGTTTTCAATTACTGTCAGGGCGTCTGTTTATTTTGTTTGTATACACGGTCAGCAAGTTTGCTAATTTTATGTTTTAACATTTTTATAAAGAAATACATTTGATTAATTATTAGATGTTCAATAATTATGTTTACAATATGTATGAAAGTGTGTTTAGATTTTATTAATACTTCTTATTACAAATTTCATTATGATTATATTTTAGAGAGTTTTGCACCTCAGAGTAATGCACCTTCGTAGCATCAGTAGAGTAGGGATACACGCGTGGATTTTTCTGTGAGAGCATGAGAACTGATTGTGCATAAAAGGACTAACGGGAGCTATTTTACTTCAGTGTGCGTCATCTGGACTACAGAGAGGTGTGAGGCCTCTTATTAGTGCCTACACCGAGTTTGGACAATCTTTCTATCTTTGTTATGACCGGAGAAGAAAGAATTAAATATTCTCCATGTACAGTATAGAGTTGGACGTGTGTTTTGTCACACTCAATTCGTTCATGGCAACCTGTAAAGCTTGTCTGTATTACTCTACGTTGGATTCGAGACTTGAGCAATAGTTGACCATCAGGGAGGAACGGAGGGGATCAGGATTGCATCGAGATGAGAATATTCCACGCCACTCACATTTTGGAACTGTTCGTAGACAGTTCTCTGTGATAGATTTTGGAACCGTCGCAGAAGACTGGTGTCTGTGAGCTCCATTTTGGTACTGTTGTCGTAGACAGCCGTCTGTGTTCTCCGTGTTCCAGCGTTATGCATGTACCGCACTCTCAGTGAACCATGTTTCGTCGCCGAGCATGTTATTTTCAGATGACAGAAACTGTAACTTTTTGTGTTCACCCAGACCTGCCTACCCCCCACCTTAGGAAACCAGAAGATCACTGGTCCAAAACCAGAAGATTTTGAATGGAAACCAGAAGATTTTATGCGGAGTCTGGCTTTTTAATAGAAATACCAATAATATAAAATAAATGCAAAATAAAAAAAATAATGTTAATATTTGTACATAAACTTACCAATAATGTAATGATTAATGCAAAGCACAACAATTTGTCTACATTTTGTCTAGTCTCCATTCCACTGTTTATTTTAGATGAATTTTTGTCAAGCACACCAAGTGTTAGGCAGTTTTATTTAGATATTTCTTTAGACTTCATTTGAAGAAGGATCTTCACATTTCAGAATAATGGGCCATTGAAGTACCGCATCATGATTTTCACTTTTACAGAAATTCATTAAATATTTCATAAATGGATTTTTAAAAAAATATATATTTAACTTTTTATTATCTAATGTACAAGCCACAAAAAGGAACATGTGCCTATTGAAAAATTTTAAGAAAAAAGTTATGATTTTTTTTCTATTGTACCCATCTAAAATATATATTTTGGGAGAACATGTAGAATTTCAAAAAATAAAATTTACTTAAACCTAAAGCATATAGGCTTTCATCCATGCACAACCTTTTAATTTTATGTATGAGAAACTAGTATACCAAATTTCAGAGACATGGAATAATTACAACTATTCAAAAGGGGTCTTAGCATTTAGTTCAACAGAGGAAAAAAGTCATTTTGAGAAAAACACATTTAAAGTAAAATAAAGACTACAGAACTTTAAAAGTGTTCAAGTGGTTTATTTTTTTAAAATAAATATACCCTATCCATACTACATTGGACTGCTCTTAGTCATTTAGCTCTCTCAGAATTAAATATACTAATACTATATATTACTATCCTTTACATCCTTAGTGTACAGTCTTTTTATTTTCTAATACTACATAGAACCAGAATATTGCAAAGAAATTTTTAAAAAAATATATATTTATCAATCCACATTAATAAAATTTGGAATATATGTTATCTTTGTTATGAGAAAGCAATACCAGTTATTAGTTTTAGAATATCTCGTTCAGATTTTAATTTATAAATGATTTAAATATATAAAACACCTGTATTTTTCTAAATTTACATGTCCATTAGACTAGAGAAAAAACAGTGAAAGTCTTCCTGTAACATTTAAAATGTTATTAAAAAGACATTATTCTTCAATAAGCATGCTTTGTTAATTAAGAACTGGATATGATTAATATTATTATTTTTAATGTTTTATGCATTTCTTTTGTCTTCAATGTATGTGTATTTATTATCATGCCTTCTAAAATTCTATTATAATAATGTGTGTACTGCGTAATCACAAAATATCAATGGCTAATTTACAAATACATGTATATATATATAGGCCTATATATATTTCTAATTTTTTATTATTTTTTTTAGCAGAAATGATTAAAATAAAAAATTCAACTAAATCAAAATGTTCACAATTCCGTAAATTACTTTCAAACAAATTTGACTCCGGATCATTTCTTTATCGCCGATGATCTTTTGTTTTAAAACTTGTGTCACTTTTTTTTAAAAAATAAATTTTGAAGCCTTACATATTATATAAGAATAATTACAACAGATTCTAGAAAAATGATTATTTGAACCTCAATGTGGTTTCAAACATAGGCCTACCGTTATTGAAAATGCCAATCTTTTTCCTAGCATTGCAATATAATTCGTCAAAGTAGCTCGTTTTGGACGGATAATTTCTGAAGAAAATTGCATAGACTGTCTTACATGTAAGTTGAATGTTATTTATTAAAGTAAATATTTCGTAATTGTCACACATATACTATCGCTACGTGGCCGCCATTTTGAAAAGGCGAACTTCGTCTATCGGTCGAACGGGCAGTAAAAACGTTATGAACCGAATTTGCTTATCCTGCTAAGCTCTGACTTCTCAACATAAAAAATATTTAAAGAAAATGTTTATTTCACGAGCGAAATTCTGTTTTGTCAACTAAAATTAATAACGGCCGACGAATAAGATTCCGGAAGTGTTAGAAAAGGACTCGTATGCTGAAGAGCTCATAGCAGACGACAGAGAAGCAGTTAGAATTATGCCGCCGTTAGCTCTATTGAACGCACGGTAAGTTTTTCGTCCTGTCATAATCGATCTTGAAAAAAAAAATTGAAAATGAAAATGAAAGCGGAAGAGCGGGAGATTCAAGGTAAAAGCGGGAGATTCTTCCACTAAAAGTGGAAGGTAGGCAGGTATGGTTCACCAGCGTGTCGGCAATTGTGACTATTTCGTTTTTGTGCTGATGTGTGTTCCTGCATCAACAATTCAGCATATTTCAAACACTAGTAAGTAGGAAAACTTTTTTAGAGGTGCATTACTTAGGTAGGATAGTTATAATATAAACATTATCAGTATTGAACTATTTTTTACAAACATTTAACTTTGATTTTAATAAATAATTATTAAATAGATACATTTTTGCGGTTATCACCACAGTTCTAAATTAGCATTTGTTGATATTACTATTTGTAAGACAATTATTCTTTTAGGGTTAGATAATTTTTTGCGGTCATTACCGCTAGTTGTGTTTTGTATTGGGGCTACGCTCGAAGTATTGTGCCACTTGATTTTTGGCAGTAGTGAAAACGGTCATCACCGTTTATTTTATTTTTTTTAATTTTTAGTTTATTCATCTTATTATTTTTTTTCATTTTCATTGCTCATGTTTCACCGCCCCATGAATGTCGGGTGTAGACGTCTCAGAATGAATGACTAACACCATGTGAAAGTTAAGCCCGTTTTCTTTTTTTAATTAAATTCTTTGTTAACTCTTTTTCAAGAGTTGGGCTTCCTTTCTCTGTTTCAAAAGTGTGTGTTGGTGCGGTTGTTTGTTTGTTCGTTCCGTGCGTCCCTCACACAACATTCATACGCCTGCTCACACACACGCCGGCTTTCACATTTTACCCCACACCTCAGAATAAAGTTATCCCCCACAAGATTATTCGTGGTGTCTGAGTGTGAGAGTGGTTATCAACATCTGACCATTCGATGTGATCCCAGCAAATAGCGGCAACTAGGTCTGACCCCCCCCCCCACCGAGGAGGAGTGAGGGGCCAGCAACAACAACGGTGACCCGCGACATTTACTAGTGAGAATAGGAATTTAGAGCTATTAATAGTTGACTACTAGAAAAAGAAACAGGTCAAATTGTGAGAAAATAAGCACTTTTGAACAGGGACTACTTTAATGTGCCCCCCCCCCCAACAAATACTGATACTGATTACTTAAATGTAAGCAGATTTGTGACTATTTACTATGTAAGAAGAAGACACTAGAACTATTAAGTGGTGATTACTATAAGACAAAGGAAAGAAAAAACCTACTAAATTATACTCTAATGAGGATATAGTATATTTACTGAAAAATTAGTTACATTAGTTGGGGGTGTGATGTGTGAATTACATGTCACTGAGATATGTTTTTACAGTGTCTATCCAGTTCAGTGAGTTTTGTTTTTATAGAGTCTAATTAGGTAGTGAGTTTTGTTTTTATAGAGTCAGCTAGTTCAGTGAATTTTAAAAAAATAGTATCTAGTTAGGTCAGTTAAGTATATTTTCATAATGCCTAGCCAATTCAGTGAGTTTTGTTTCTAATTATGTAGTGAGCTTTGTTTTTATACTATCTTGTTAGTTCGGTGAGTTATGTTTTCATAGTGCCTAGCCAGATCAGTGAGATATCTTTTCATAGTGCCTAGCCAGATCAGTGAGTTATGTTTTCATAGTGCCTAGCTAGATCAGTGAGTTATGTTTTCATAGTGTCTAGCAAGTCCGGGAGACACATTTTCATAATGAGCTTTGTTTGCTATAGTGTCTAAGCAGGTCAGTGAGCTTTGTTTCGTACAAGTAGTGTCTAACCAGGTCAACAAGCTGTTTGCTCTAAGTAATGTCTAAGCAGGTCAGTGAGCTATTGTACAAGTAGTGTCTATCCAGGTCAATGAGCTTTGCTTGTTATAAGTAGTGTCTAACCAGGTCAGTGAGCTTTGTTTCGTACAAGTAGTGTCTAACCAGGTCAATGAGCTTTGTTTGTTATAAGTAGTGTCTAACCAGGTCAGTGAACTTTGTTTTGTACAAGTAGTGTCTAACTAGATCAATGAGCTTTTTTTGCTCATTGCTCAATGTCTAACCAGGTCATGAACTTTGCTTTTTATAAGAAATATCTAACCACATCAGTGAGGTTTGTTTTGTACAAGAAGTATTTAACCAGGTCAGTGAATTTTGCTTTTTATAAATATTCTCTAACCAGAGTAGTGAGCTTTGTTTTTTATAAATATTATTTTATCAAATCAGTAAGCTTTGCTTTTCATAAACAGTTTCTATTTAGGCTCATGAACTTTGTTTTTATAAATAATATTTAACCATGTCAGTGAGCATTTGATATATCAATGAAAAAAAAAGAAACTTAGCTACATCAGTGAAGCTTTGCCAGTAATGTCTTTATCATATGTAATAAATTTTTAAAATAATTTTCTAAACTATAATAAGCTGTTCCTGAATAGTTACTAGTATACAAACCTAGGAGATGTAACAATGCTTCTAGTCGTAAGGTCTACACATTTCAATGCATGATGGAAAACTTCATATTACTTAAAACACTTGTATTAAACAGTATGAAAACTATTTATCTCAGTATTAATAAGCAAAAATGATTATAATGTATGAACTTCAAAATGACCTCTTCTTTATATCATTATTTTTACTTTGAAAGAGAAAACTTGTTGAATAATTTGTAATGCGTTCACTTCGAGGAATGTATTGTGAGCATTTTGTGCAGTATTATTGCACAACACGATTAATTCAAACATCTACTTCATTCAAACCAATGAGTAAATTAACTCTTTATTAGAAAATAATTCATTCAATCATACGTGGACTAAGCAAGCAAATGATGCTGGTTTAAAAATACTTAGTTTTTATTATAATTCATCAAATGCAGCTTACTGAAACCACGTTAGTCTGAATAATTTTTCACCCACCAAGACTAAACCTAAAAATTGTAATGTGATTTGAACTGTTGCAGTAAAAAGAGTAACACTTGGTTTAAACTAGCAGTAAAAATATTATAATTTATTACATGATTTAAACTGTAGCAGTAAAAAAATTAATTACATGATATAAAATGTAGCAGTAAAAATGCTATAAAACACAAGCTACATGCAGTTCATGCTGTATCTTTTCTTCTTCCAAAGCAGTCAAGTTTGAGAAAACTTAATACATTTCCTCATGCTCTGAGCTTGTTAACAAATTACCTCAATAACAGGGATCCATTTTTCTGTCTTAATACTAAGTCTCTAAAAGGCCTGGTTACTCAGTACAATTTATTTCAGTAATAGGGATCCATTTTTTGTCTTATCACTAAGTCTCTGAAAGACCTGGTCACTCAGACAGCACAAATTACCTCAGTAATAGGGATCCATTTTTCTGCTGTGACACTAAGTCTTTGAAAGGCCTGGTCACTCAGATAGCACAAATTACCAATGACAAATTCAGAAACCCCAAAGATTTCACTTGTGCGGCACAGACCTAGGGAACAAAATAATTTTTATCAGACAATTTACAAACTAAAATCTTCATAGCACATTTGTGTTACAATTCAGTAAAATTAGTAAGCTAGTGCAAATAATGCTTTAAGAAATAAGTAACATATAAATACATCAGAATATTACTCTTTCAATTATTGTTTTTATTTTAAATGTTACCAGTTATGTTCATACATTAGTGCCATTTTTAAGTAAACAGATACAGACTTTAAAAAATATATTAAGCAATGTGTTGACCTTCAGCTTACCATAGCTTTTAAAATTTAATATTTCTATTAATGAAGAAAGAATTTTTTTTAATCAGATATTACTAAAAAAAACCAGATTAAATTTATAATAAAATAATTAATAATAATTATTAATTAAAATTAATAATTTATATTAATGTACATTTTATTTTTACTTCATATCCTAAGGTCTTTAAAACACTCTATAATTCAGTCACAGAACACAACAAACTTGGCTGTAGATTAAAGGTTGAAAGTCTCTAAACATTTTATAGTTAATTCTTTGAACACAAACTTTGCTTCAGATTAAAGGTTAAAAGTCTCTGTGCACTTTATAATTCAATCACTGAACACAACAAACTTGGCTTCAGATTAAAGGTTAAAAGTCTCTGTGCACTTTATAATTCAATCACTGAACACAACAAACTTGGCTTCAGATTAAAGGTTAAAAGTCTCTGTGCACTTTATAATCATTGAACACAACAAACTTGGCTGTAGATTAAAGGTCTCTGAACACTTTATAATTCAGTCTTTGAACACACAAACTTGGCTGAAGGTTAAAGGTATCTAAATACTTTATAATTCAGTCATTGAATGCAATAAACTTGGCTTCAGATTAAAGGTCTCTGAATACTTTATAATTTAGTCACTGAACACAACAAACTTGGTTGTAGATTAAAGTTTAAAGGTCTCTAAATACCTTATAATTCAGTCATTGAATGCAATAAACTTGGCTTCAGATTAAAGGTTAAAGATCTCTGAACACTTTATAATTCAGTTATTGAATATAACAAATTTGTCTGTAGATTAAAGGTAATGATTCTTAGAGTTCACTTTATGGTTTATTTCTTCTACTTCTAGTTTAAGTTTTTATTTTGTCTAGTTTATGTTCTTTTTAGCTGTGAAGGACATTACTGCATGCAGAAGGTTAGAAAGCCCACTCTATTTTCATTGGTCCCTGTCTCAGGATCAGGTCTTCACCTTTCTTTACATTATTTTCCAATCAGTGCTTTGACCATTCCCATGATTTCAGACAATTAAATTTTGTATTTCACACATAAATGATCTATCAAAAACAGAAACTCTCTACATAAGCAGAAAATATTCAATCACTTGGTTTTTGCAGTGTGAATGACTGGCTGCATATTGAATACTGAACATTTCAATATATTCCCAGTCTACTCTATTTTCAGATAACTTACAAAAGAGTAATATAAAGTTTATTCCCAAGAGAAAGATCAGAATGATCTTCAATCTATCAATTCATTCTAAGGGTCTACATGCAGATCTGATGGATCCTTGTAAGCTTATAAGATCTAGATATGGCTCCCCATCCTCTAGTATGGACACTTGGTATATATTCAGATATTATTTTACTCGAAGTAGGTGGGCTTTTTTTGAGAGGTTTCATTCAGTAATGTACTGAACTGTATATACATAATTCAAACTCCTAGTTGAAAGGCAATGGCATGTATTGCTTAATTTAAGCCATCAGAAATGTTCTCTGATTTATAAAGGACAGATATTGAATTGTTAACAATATTACAGTATATAGAAGAAATTATTTTGTTAGTAATTGATATATATTGACAATTTATTTTTTAAAAATACCTCCAAGATTAGGGAGCTTATTTATGAGAGAGGTGACAAGGACAAGTCCACCAGGTTTGTGTCCTTTTCTGCGGTGGCTGTATTCCTGTTCAACATGGCTGTCGGGTGTCATCAGTCGCCAGGGGATGATTTTTTTTTGAACATCTCCATCAGTTGACTCACTGATTTCTTCATCATTTTCAGCTAAGGAAAGAATGTGGCATGTTCATGTATTGAATATTAAAATATCACTATAGCTTTATGATACTGATACTAGCCTAAATCCAATATACCCCTGACACGGACACTGATAATATATTCTTAAGCCAACAGCATTGGACATAAGGAACACTTGCTCACAGTCACCACCACCCTGCTCTCTTGCGAAAGTGAGGATGGCATAGTGGCAGCACGTAGGAATCTGTATGGATGGTATTACAGAATCCAGACACAGAAACACCATGGATGTTTGTTTGGCTTTAGTTTTATTTTATTCTGAATGCAGGGTTACATTGGCTGATGTGTGTGTGTGAGAATGCAAAGTGGGGTGGTAGAATGGCAGGCAGTACAAAATAATACAACATAAAAAATTAGATGAGACAAGATAAACCCAACCGCACTTGCTCTTTCAAAACAAAAGTAATCAAACTTATAGTTTGAAAAGTGAAATATTATGTTTATCATGGGCTCTCTGTCATGCGGTGGTTAATTCGGTTGAGGTTTTTATAGATATTATAAAGTGAAGTGCTGTTATTGTAGTTGTGCTGATAAGCAATTGTTCCTTGACAGAAATCTCTAGTGTTGAATCTCACGGTCTCCACTACCACTGTTATGGCGATGAATTACTGCCACACTCTGATTCACAAAGTTGACCTGCCTGTCCGTAGGCCAGGCCAGAAAAAAGGTTCCAATATCGTCACTCTGCAACAATGCTGATGTCACAGTTCACCATTTAGTGATGTGTCATCAATGGCGTGGTCCTTTTGCCCTTCCATCAGAACAACTGCTCGGATGCAAAACGCTCCACCCTTGGAATAGATCTGTCATCAAGGCTCCTCGCTGTGCCCAGATAAAATGTCCTAGTAGACTCATTTTACCTTACACTGTGAATTGGCCTGAGTTGCTTGTCAAAACACAGTAGAGACTTTTCTTGATTTCAGTGACCTTCATTGTGTTGAAAATATCCAGTCACTTTGCCATCATAACTTGGATAATCAACATGGCAATGAGAGAGAATGCAAAAGGAGAATAAAGGTTTCCTCCCCTTGTCCACCAAAACTGTACTCCTCAAATATTTTGGTGTCTCTCTGCTGACTCTATTTTCTTTCTCCCCTTTTATCGCTGGTCAAAATGTAAAAAAAAAATTCTGCTGAATTCACATTTTTAGCGCACAATGCTTGTGTCCTTGAAAGTTCACAACTTCCTTGCTTAGCAAGCTCTAGCACTAGATATAGCATGAAAATCTCACTGCTATACCTCAGGCATTTCTAACCCTCAAGTGCATATTAAGTTCTATTTAAATAGACATCTGTCATAACTATAAATGTAACGTACTGAGTTTAAAAAAATCTTTTATCATGATTATATAAATGTAACATATGATAGGTTAATCTTTCCTAATTTAATCTTTAAACACTCAAGCATCTCAACAATGAAATAACTGCATTCACACAAATGCATAATTCACAGAATACACTTATGAATGTAACACAAGTCAAGCAGTTCTGGAGTCGAAAGATTATCAAAGATTATACATATGAAAATGAGAAGTTGGCTGGTGTCTGTCTGGTCAATACTTTTGCTGAAATACAGCAAAAGCTAGGTGCATTTTTCTATTGCCTCTCTAACTGTATTATTTATTTGCTTGCCTGTACAATGCACTCTTCTGGAGACTGTTTTGAGACAAGGGAACAATTGCTAATTTTTCACACAAACGTTTTTTACCAAAGTCTTCTGCCATGATAATTGCACTCTTTTTTTTTTTTTTTTTAAACTATTTCACTGTACCTGAAAACTTTTATGTTCTTTGCAAGTTAGAATGATACACCATAAGAAACACTTAATGCAGTAGTCTGCTTAGCTGAGAACCTGACAAATAAACCTGTCTGGTGTTTGAGGTTTTTCTTATAGTCTTGAAAAACTGCAGCTCTATCAAGTCCCTCAAATTGTGTCAACTGTTTTTCATGTAGTGTAGTGTCTCTTAACATTATACTCCTTGCAAACTGCTATTACCTGCATACAAACAACACACTGTATCTCACCATTATTATTTATGATGAAATAGTCCAGTTCCCATGTATCCATAAAACTTCTATTTTCATCTTCAATTTTCTTCTTCTTGCTGCTCATGTTTTTCAATGTGAGTGCGAACAATGATTAGACTTCACAAGCCATCAAAACATGTGGCAAAAACATTGAGATACCTACATTCATGCCAAATCAAGACAGTTGCCTGCACAAGAGGAAATAAATGACGAAAGAAAGAGATACCTTCACTGGAAGCAATAAACACATGACATGCAGGGCAGCCAATATGCTCTCTCTCAAGTATTGAAGAATCATCAAGTGATACAGTTCCTACAGATGCTTATTTCAAGGTTCAATTTGCTCTTTATTATTTTTGTCTCCTCGGGCTGCAAAACCTGGTGTCGCAGGCCTCAAGTTGTACCAGCCTGATGTAGATGAATGAATGTGTGCAGAACAGACACAATGTGACAAAGATGTAAATTTCAAAAGAGAAGAAATTGATCTTTATGCAAAGTAGTATTAAATTCCTTCAGAATGAATGTCAAGTCTTTTTTTAAATGTTGTATAAATAATGCTCTCGATGGTACTAAAGATAAAATACATTAAATAAACAGTAACTCTGTCTACAATTTGTATAAAAATAACAAAATACTCAAAAAAAGAATTTTGGGTGCTTTTGAAACTGAGTCGGAATTTGAAAGCTACTACTAGTAATATTTATATTAAGAGTACAAGACATTAATGCTCTGTCGTTCCTGTGTGTGAAATACTATATTGTATAGAAATGTAACTGTTATTCATGATTGCAATGGAGTCTATTTCTTGATTTCTTTGTAATGATGTGAGTCTGAATCAGAACTTTGGTTGAATTCAACGAGTGCTGGTTTCTTATCCATTTGTCTTCATATGGGGTGGGTGGACTGGCTTATCCATGGGTCAAGTACATATTACTGCTTTCAGTTCTTATAACTAGGGGGTTGGCTTACAAATGAATAGACTTATAGGCAAGTATATATGGTAACTCAATCTCCCTCTGTTTGACTTAGGGAGCACATCCAACTCACTCAGGTATAGGAAACACTCACTCTCTGACTAAGGAAACACAACTCACTCCCCTAGAGAAACTCCTTAACCATGTATCTGACAGGGAACATACTTAACTCACTCATCATGTATCTAACAGAAGAAACGTTCAACTAACACACCATATATTGGGAACATACTTAACTCACTCATCATGTATCTAACAGAGGAAACGTTCAACTAACACACCATATATTGGGAACATACTTAACTCATTCATCATGTATTTAATATAGGGAACATTCAACTAACACACCATATATTTGACACAGGAACAAGCTTAACTCTCTCACCGTTAGTCTGACAGGAAACATGCTTAACTCACTCACCTTCAGTCAGACACAGGGAACACGCTTAACCTTCTCACCTCCAGTCTGACACAGGGAATATGCTTAACTCTCTCATCCTCAGTCTGACACAGGGAACATACATAACTTTCTCACCCTCAGTCTGACACAGGGAAGGAACATACATAACTCTCATCCTCAGTCTGACACAGGGAACACATTCTCAACCAACTCACCTTGTGCTTTACTTCTCCAAGGTCCAGGAGGGCACAAGCTGAGTTTTTTAGTACTGTTGTAAAGTGGCAAGAGATGTGAAGAAAAGTCTGTTTGCCAAGAACTGTCCCAATGAAGAAACAAATCTGGGTGTATCCATTCATCATCACTGATGCAAGCCAGCCTTGGCAAAGTGTAGAAAATAGTCTGAAAACATTGCAAACACTAATAAGAACAATCAAATAGTGATGAAAGGTTTTTATTTACATCTTGCCTCTGTGCATAAATAATAATAAAAGGGATGAGGTACTGAGTAAAATGGAAGGGACAAGGTACTGAGCATTGTGGAAGGGATGAGGTACTGAGCACTGTGGAAGGGATGAGGTACTGAGCATTGTGGGCAGGTTTGAGGTACAAAGCACATATATTTCTAATGAATGGAGTTTCTCTTAGAAACTATCAGCCTGTCATAATTTATTTAAATTTTCCTCTAATATCTGAGAGTCCTCTATTTTGGTAATCAATTAAATTACAAATTGTACTCAATAGTTATTTAATACTATACTGACAGATACTGAAAAAAGAATTTTATGATGCAAACAGGTTGGTATAAAGCAAACTTTGTTGTTATGTTCTATTGAAAAGGGCTTGTAAAAGACTTAAGAATAAAAAAGACACAAGTCACCTTCAAAGTCCAATCATAAAAAATTATAAATTTTGTGAAAAAAAGAGTTAATATTTTAAAATAATGTTTTTAAATGTATTTATTTTATCTGCAATATTTTAGTAATTTATACTTTAAGATTCAACAACTAGGTTTTCTTTTCTGTAATGATCATCTCAGGCTCCAAAAGAATCAGCATATCCTTAAAACTAATCAGACAGAATGAAGAAGATGAGAACATTTCTAGAAATGGTTACTGCCTTAACTGTGTGTCATTATCAAGGTGTTTTGTAACAGTAATGAAGGGACAGACAACATTTTATTTGTAGACAAGTATTTAGGATTTTTCTCTGTCATCACAGTCAATTCTACAATCTGCAGTCTCTTCATTGCCAATGCCATTAAAGACCTCTGTGCAAATAACTTAAATCATAACAGAAAATATAGTGATATATAAAACATACCTCAATGCTAAAGTCCAGAAGAAAATGAAAAGTGTTGTAAAAATAGTTGTCCAGAAGTTTTAACACCACCTTGGAAGAGTTGCTAGAACACAATTCATAACAGTGGATGAGCTGGTAAAACAGCAAAAGGAATTGATTAATATTTTTTAATAAAAATCCTATCACCATCTCACAAAAACAATGAGAAGCATGTGAATGGTATTCTTGCACAAACTATATTCATGTTTACAAAGAGAATAAACTCAAATCTTAAAACATATCAATAATAAAGTTTCTAATAACCTATGAAATCGAAGTAAACTGGAATGAAACACAGTATGCTCTAAAAAATATTCCACATTATGCTCTAAAAATCATTGAGTATATGCACCTTTCCTTTTGGCACTGACAGCAGCTATTATATTACCATATTACCTTATTTTTCTGACTAATACTGGTTTTAACTTTGACTTGTGCAAGTAATTACTGAGACCTAGTACTGGTTTTTTTGACTCATACTAATACCTACTGTGACTAGAGCTGGTTTTAACTCTCACTCATATTGGTACTTACTGTGACACAGTATTGGCTTTAATTCTGACCCATTTGGGTATTTAAATTGAGTAGTACTGGTTGTAACTTTGGCTCATATTGGTACTTAGTGTGACAAGTACTCGTTTTAATTTTGGCTCATATTGTTACTTATGGTGACTAGTACTGGTTTTGACTCTTAGTGGTAGTTACTGTGACTAGTACTGCTTTTAATTCTGACTCAGTACTTACTGTGACTAGTACCAGTTTTAACTTTGGCTCATATTGTTACTTACAGTGACTATGGTTTTAAATTTGACTCACTTACTGTGGTACTTACTGTGACTAGTACTTGTTTTAACCCGTTCGTCGTCACTACGAAAAACGCGTCATGGCAGCTCTCTGTCACGCATATTTACCGCCCAACAACAATTTTCTCGGTAGCCGTATTTAAAAATGAAAAGCGAGTGTGATTTATAATGGATTTTCACAATTTTAAGTTTAAACTATTGTAGACATATTATAGAATTATTAAACTTTCTTTAAAAGTTATTTTAAAATTGAAAAATAAGTAAATAATAAAAAATGTTCTTACCTTTTTGTTGAACTTGCGATTTTTATCATCGTTGTGGGGGTGTTTCATTCATAATCCCACCGTCAGTCAGTGTTTTGTGGGGGTCGATATTCATAAAAAGTTCCACTTTCAGTCCTAAAACACAGAGCATCAAGCATGCAACCACCAAGTACTTTTACTCAGTGACTACAGCGCCCGAGATGTGTCTGATGACAGCTTCCAAATGTAGAAAAATAGATCTAATTTTTATTTATATGACAGTTTACAAGTTCAATTGAAGAAATTCTAGTTGCGCACATTTCCAGTTGAACAATAATTTTTTTCCAAAGTCTAGGAACAGAAAAATAAAGAAGAAAATAGTGTCCTCCCGTACCCAAGAAAATGTTACATGTAGATAACACATATCAGTCAAAGTTAGTAAAGCACAAATTGAAGTGACGTGAATACTGGTTGCACATATTTTCAAGAATATTCTTTTTCAAAAATCCAAGACACAAATGAAGAAGGAAACAATGCCAGCCACTTGCTTGGTAAAGGTAAGATGATTTATATATAATACAATTGTACATGTAGATAACACACCAGTCACGGTTACTGAAGTGAAGTGAAGAAAGCACAAATATGTTTTTTTCAAAAATCCAAGGCACAAATGAAGAAGGAAACAATGCCAGCCACTTGCTTGGTAAACTAAAGGTAAGATGATTTATATATAAGAAAATTCTACATGTAGATAACACACCAAATACTAGTTGCACACATGTCCAATTTTTCACAAATTCCAATGCAGAAAATGAAGAAGGTAGCACTGCTAGGTAAGTTGATTTATATATATATATAATAAAATTGCAGATGTAGACTTAGTGAAGCAGAAATGCAGATGCAGAAAATTTTATTATGGAAATCAACATCAGTAAAGTTTAGAAATTTTGTATACTCTGCTATTCTGTATTGTACAATGAATACACAGGTAACTTGTCAGGTAAAAATAAAAAAATACTGAGTATGTATTCGATTTCATCAGGAGTAAAAGAAGAAAATATAGGCTACAAATAAATTTTTGTACAAATGAAAAGAAAATAAATATAAAGTATTATGTTGCTGAATTACATATGTTTTATATATATATATATGTTGTAAATTATGAAAATAAATATAAAGTATTATGTTGCTGAATTTCATATGTTTTATATATGTTGTAAATTATGAAAATAAATGTTCAAAATGCTCTTATAATACAAAGAAGAAAATAGACATAAACAGGAAAGAAGAATTAGAAAAAAAGAATTTACAATGTCTGCTTTGAATGAAATTTTTCAAAGCAGGGGGTAAGACATAGGGCAACATCACATGTTGGGCACAGGTGACGTGTCCTTTTCTCAACTTTGTGGTCTGCACAAAGGCGACATCTTTTCCTCGGTGTTGGTTTACTTGTATCAATACGAGGAAAAAGTGTAATGTAATGTTTACCCATCAGTCTAGATGGTGGCAAACTGTCAGCAGAAGCGTGACCACCTTTAGAAACATTGACTTCAGGATATTTTTCTAGTATTTGCTTCAATACTGCATCTCTGAAATCTAGCAATGTCATTGATTTACCTGTGTGTTTCTTGTAAACAACACAGGCATTGTACAGTGCAATGTCAAGAATGTGAAAGAAAACTTTCTTGTACCACTTTATTGTTTTTCTGATGCTAGGGTATGCAGTTGTTACACTGTCACACAAATCCACCCCTCCCATATATTTGTTGTAATCACAAATGCAAGCTGGTTTCAGAATTGGTTCTTTTGTTTTGTAATGATTTTTGCCTGTATTTATTATTGTACTGTCATGATGCATTGTGCTTAGCATGAGTATCTGTTTCTTGTCTTGCCATGCAAAACAAGAAACACCATCATTATGGACAATTGCAATTTGTCCTGGAGTGAGCTTAGTGCCTGGAAAGTTCTTTGGCATGTCTTTTCTGTTTCCCATGACAGTTCCACATATGTATGTGTTGTTTGCCAAAAGAATGCGTGCTAAGGTGGGGCTAGTGAAAAAGCGATCTGTGTACACCTTGTAATATTTCCCTAGAAGTGGTTCTAAAAGAGTTAGAACAACTTTCTCACCCTGATTTCCATCAGTAAAAGTGTACTCAGTGTCTTTCCCCGTGTACATAATGAAATCGTAAACATACCCTGTAAGACTCTCACAAATTTCGTATGATTTGATTCCAAATCTAGCCCGTTTAGATTTTATATACTGCCTGAATCCTAAACGACCTTTCCACAACATCAGGGATTCATCCACACAAATATTTTCTCCAGGCACATAAATGGATGAAAATACTTGTCTGAAATGATCAATAATCAATCGAATTTTGTGGATACGGTCGGTAGGATCGGAGACAGCGTTATCGCAAAAATGTAGGCAATTTAGTAACAAATAAAATCTACGGCCAGACATTACTTTACGAAATAAAGGTTGGCCATAGGCTTCATCTTTACAAAAATAATGTTTCAATGTGGGTAGTCTACATATTCCCATCAAAAAAATAAGTGCCAAAAATTGATATATTTCAGACACCTGTGTATCGTGCCATTTCTTGATACGACTTGTAGCACAAAGGTTATCGTGCAAAAGTTGCTGAGAAGCATATATATTAGTGTACTCGACAATCTTTTGTACAAAATTCTCTGGTAAAAATGCCTGAAAAATGTCAAGTACTGTAGCATTTTCTGGAAACTGCATTTTTACCCCACTACAGCCTGCAAATGTTTGAATCTCCATGCTCGCGGCTTCGCGTGCGTCACTCGATACATTGAAAATGTCGCCATGCGGGCGACCGGTTTCGTTACTAGATTCAGTGGCATTGGTGTCACCTCTTTCATCTAAAAGTGGAATATCCTCTTGTTCAATATCCTCTTCTTCTGAAGAAAAACTACTCTCCTCACACTCTGATCCTGCCGTAGAAGCAAATTCACAATAATCCAACTGAAAATGTGCGCTTGCCATATTTATATAGATTACGTAATCCTAAAGTCTGCCAAAAACTTTCCAGGAAGCTGCAGGGTTGTGTTACAAACCGCGGGAATTCAGTCACATGAGCTTCCTAATTATAATATCTAAAGATAGAATTTAGAGCACAGTGGTTGCTGAGGCAGACCACATATTTCTTTCACTCCGGTTGGATCTCTTTTAATAGCATGATCGTTTTAGCCACGCCTGCGAGCGTGGCGTCCCATTTCGTCCCGAAGACGTGTGTAGAATTTTTTTTAAGACGCCAAAATCGTCCCGAAGACGACGAACGGGTTAATTCTGACACATATTAGTGCTTACTTTGACTATTACTGGTTTAAACTTTAGCTTTTACTGTTATTTAAGGTGACTAGTACATTTTTAATTCTGACAAATATATGAAATACTCTGACTAGTACTGGTTTTTAACTTTGGCTCATATTGGTACTAGATGTGACCATACTGGTTTTAACTAACTCATATTAGCACTTACCGTGACTAGTACTGGTTTTAACTTTGACTCATATTGTGACTAGTCCTGGTTTTTAACTTTGGCTCATTTTTACTGGTTTTAACTTTGACTCATAACGGTTTGACTTTGACTTGTACTGGTTTTAACCCTGACTCATACTGGTACTTAGAGTGACTAGTATTGGTTTTAACTTTGAATAATGTATAAGTTTTATTTTTGATTAGTAATTTCTTTATTACTGTGACAATTATTGATTTCATGTAAATCAAGCAATATGTCCATGAAAAGAAAAGGAAAACCTGTGCTCTTAATATTAAAATAGATGTGTTTTTGGTCCACTGCAAAAATAGAAGAGTTTGATATGATTATGTAGTCCATCATAAAAATAGATGTGCTTATATGAATAGTTATTCTAGTCCACCTTAAAGACAGATAATGTGAGTTTTTTCACCTGTTTTCTTCTGTAAAGTGGAAGCAGTTTTGCACAATTCCAAAAGTCTCTATGACAGATCTGAGATTGAAGCGCTTGCACTGCTCCCATAATTTCAGCATGCATGCCAGGCCATGCAATCTGGTGTTGAAATGATGGGCCATGGTCCAAGGTAAGACTAAGGGCATAGCTTGACTGTAGAACTGCTCCTAGAAGATTCAAACAGTTTACCACAATGGGACTTCTCAACACAAATAGTTTACTACAATGGGACTTCTCAAAACAAACAGTTTACTACAATGGGACTTCTCAACACAAATAGTTTACCACAATGGGACTTCTCAAAACAAATAGTTTACTACAATGGGACTTCTTAACCAGACATGAATGAATAGCAACTTTCTCAATTTAGTTTCATTTGAAAATGACCTGATGAATAGCATTCAATGGAAGTCTATACTATTTCTAGATAACAAATCTGGCATTTAGATGGTAGTACAAATCTATACTATGCATAGATTAGAAATCAGACATTAGCTGTTTACCGGGCGGAACGCCCAATGCCGCCCATAGCAACCATTGCACTTACAGTGCTCTTTCCTTCCCATATTTACATCATATCCGGTCTCTACAGGAAGCATGACGTTTGTACAACGATTTGCATGCCATTTTGAAGCGTTTTCATGTGGCAGCATTCATTTTTTCATAAAGTTTTCTTTGTTTTTCGCATTCAGTGTTTCAAATGGATTTCTTAGTGTCGTCGATCGTTAATGAGAAGTTTAATGGATTCAATTTATCAGATAATGATGTAAGAGAAGTTTATTTTGAATTTGACGATAGGATTAGAAGTGACATTAGTGTCAGTAGCGTGCACATGTAGTATTTTTCAAATTTTGGAGGAGAGTGCGTCAGATTCTGAGGATATCAAAGAGGAGTAGGGGGAATGGGTATCTGGAGACGCACATGGTTGGAATAATAGTACTTTAGCACTGAATATATAGGAATTTATAACAGAAATGGGGCCGAATGCCGAATGTGACTGTAACTAATGATAGTACTCAATTGGCTTTCTTCTATCAGTTTTTCAAAGAAGAAACATTTGACAAGATAGCGGAATAAATGAACAAGTACGCACGTCCGAAAATAGCAAAAAAACAAAATGGCGATCCAGGTTGGAAGGAAACTAATGCCACTGAAATTAAGGCTTATTTTGGACTTATGATTTTGATAGGAATTCACAACCTGCCGAAAAAAGAGATGTATAGATCATCTGACGACAGATTAGTGTTTCTGGCATCAACAAAAAGTGTGTGTACATAGTGTTTGTAGCGGACAATAAATGGACAATATTTTTTTGTGTAAATATATATTTTCAGGCATGGATTCAAATTTAACACCTGAAAGTATACTTCAATTAAGGATATTAATAAAGCTGCTTTCATTTCCTTTCATTTTGCATTTTATTTCATTGAAATATATGCACTAATACCTAAGATATGATGTTTTTACCGACGTACCCCTAAATCTCACTGACATCCTGAAAAATCTTGCCCGTTCAGAGCCAAAAAAAAGGAAAAACGTCTGCCTGGTAAAGAGTTAGATATAAGCATAAGTCAGTAACAGTGTTTACAGATTAATAAATATCAAGGCCAGATAGGTAAATCATCCCAATCTATTAAGAATATGTAATTTCTGAGTACTATAGATTAATAAATATCAGGGCCAGATAGGTAAATCATCCCAACCAAGTAAGAATATTTTAACTCCTGAGTACTAAATTTACACTCTAAGAAACAATGCACAATACTGAAAACTGCTTGAATAAGTTTAACCCATTCGGTGTCATTACAAAAAACGTGGCATGGCAGCTCTGTATCATGCACATTTGCTGCCCGGCAACAATTTTCTAGGTAGCCATATTAAAAAATGAAAAGCAAGCATGATTTTGAGTAGATTTTCTAAATTTAAAGTTCAAACTATTATAGACATATTATAGAATTATTAAAATTTCTTTAAAAGTTATTTCAAAATTCAAAAATAAGTAAATAATAAAAAGTGTTCTTACCTTTTTGTTGAACTTGCGATTTTCATCATCGTTGTTGTATTCCTGGAGGACTTTACATTGCACCACAAAAATATAAAAGTGTCCAAATTTTGTGGGGATGTTTCGGCAATATTTAGGAATTAAATCCAGGGTGTCGCTTCATCAGAAGTCCCACCCGTCAGTCCTAAAACACAGAGCGTCAAGCATGCAACCACCAAGTACTTTTACTCAATGACTACAGTGTCCGAGATGTGTCTGATAGAAAGCTTCCAAATAATAGATCTCATCCTTATTTATATGGCAGTTTACAAGTTCCAGTGAAGTGAAGAAATACTAGTTGCGCACATTTCCAGTTGAACAATATTTTTTTCCCAAATCCAAGAACAGAAAAATGAAGAAGAAAATAATGTCCACCCCTACCCAAGAAGATGATTTAAAATATTTTATATGTAGATAACACACATCAGTCAAAGTTAGTGAAGCACAAATCCAAGTGAAGTGAAGAAATACTAGTTGCACACATGTTCAAGAATATTTTTTTTTCAAAAATCCAAGACACAAATGAAGAAGGAAACATTGCCAGCCACTTGATTGGTAAAGGTAAGATGAATTATAATTATATATAATAAAATTTTATATGTATATAACACACCAGTCACCAGCACAAATCCAAGTAAAGTGAAGAAATACTAGTTGCACACATGTCCAGTTAAAGAATTTTTTTTCACAAATCCCAAGACAGAAAATGAAGAAGGTAACACTGCTTGGTAAGTTGATTTAAATATATAAAATACAAATACAGATGTAGACTCAGTGAAGCAGAAATGCAGATGCAGAAAATTTTATTATAGAAATCAACATCAGTAAAATTTAGAAATCTTGTATACTCTGCTAGTCTGTATTGTACAATGAATACCCAGGTAACTTGTCAGGTAAAAATAAAAAGTACTGAGTACATATTCGATTTCATCAGGAGTAAAAGAATAAAATATAGGCTACAAATAAATTTTAGTAGTATGTAATAATGTAAATGAAAAGAAAAGAAATATAAAGTATTATGTTGCTGAATTAAATATGTTCTATATATGTTGTAAATTATGAAAATAAATGTTCAAACAAAATGCTCCTATAATACAAAGAATAAAATAGACAAAAAGGAAAGAAGAATTAGAAGAAAGAATTTACAATGTCTGCTTTGAATGAAATTTTTCAAAGCAGGGGGTAAAACAGGGCAACATCACATGTTGAACACGTGACGTGTCCTTTTCTCAACTTTGTGGTCTGCACAAAGGTGACATCTTTTCTTCTGTGTTGGTTTACTTGGATTAATACGAGGAAAAAGTGTAATGTTTACCCATCAGTCTTGATGGTGGCAAACTGTCAGCAGAAGCGTGACCACCTTTAGAAGCAATGACCTCAGGATATTTTTCTAGTATTTGCTTCAATACTGCATCTCTGAAATCGAGCAATGTCATTGATTTACATGTGTGTTTCTTGTAAACAACACAGGCATTGTACAGTGCAATGTCAAGAATATGAAAGAAAACTTTCTTGTACCACCTTATTGTTTTTCTAATGCTAGGGTATGCAGTTGTTATACTGTCACACAAATCCACCCCTCTCATGTATTTTTTGTAATCACAAATGCAAGCTGGTTTCAGAATTGGTTCTTTTGTTTTGTAATGATTTTTGCCTGTATTTATTATTGTACTGTCATGATGCATTGTGCTTAGCATGAGTATCTGTCTTGCCATGCAAATCTAGAAATGCCATCACTATGGACAATTGAAATTTGTCCTGGAGTGAGCTTAGTGCCTGGAAAGTTCTTTGGCATGTTTCCCATGACAGTTCCGCATATGTATGTGTTGTTTGCCAAAAGAGTGCGTGCTAGGGTGGGGCTAGTGAAAAAGCGATCTGTGTACAGCTTGTAATATTTCCATAGCAGTGGTTCTAAAAAGGTTTGAACAACTTTCTCACCCTGATTTCCATCAGTAAAAGTGTACTCAGTGTCTTTCCCCATGTACATAATGAAATCGTAAACATACCCTGTCAGACTCTCACAAATTTCACATGATTTGATTCCAAATCTAGCCCCATTTAGATTTTATATAACTGCCTGAATCCTAAACGACCTTTCCACAACATCAGAGATTCATCCACACAAATATTTTCTCCAGGCACGTAAATGGATGAAAATACTTGTCTGAAATGATCGATAATCAATCGAATTTTGTGGATATGGTTGGAAGGATCAGAGACAGCGTTATCACAAAAATGTAGGCAATTTAGTAACAAATAAAATCTACTGCCAGACAAATAAAGGTTGGCCATAGGCTTTATCTTTACAAAAATAATGTTTCAATGTGGGTAGTCTACATATTCCCATCAAAAAAATAGGTGCCAAAAATTGATATATTTCAGATACCTGTGTATCATGCCATTTCTTGATATGACTTGTAGCACAAAGGTTATCTTGCAAAAGTTGCTGAGATGCATATATATTAGTGTACTTGACAATCTTTTGTACAAAATTCTCTGGTAAAAATGCCTGAAAAATGTCAAGTACTATAGCATTTTCTGTAATTTTACTCCACAATTGCCTGCAAATGTTTGAGTCTCTATGCTCACGACACTTGAGTCTTTCGATACATTCCAAATGTTGCCATGAGGGTGATCAGTTTTGTTTCTAGATTCAGTGGCATTGCTGTCACCTCTTTCATCTAAAAGTGGAATAGAGGGTGCTTCAATATAGTCTTCTTCCGAAGAAAAACTACTCTCCTAACACTCTGATCCAGCAGTATAACCAAATTCACAATAATCCAACTGAAAATGTGCGCTTGCCATTGTTAGACAGATTACGCAATCTTAACGCCTGCCAACTTTCCTCAAAGGATGGAGGGTTGTGTTACAAACCACGGGAATTCAGTCAAATGAGCATCCTAATTATAACATCTAAAGATAGAATTTAGAGCACAGTGGTTGCTGAAGCAGACCACATATTTCTTTCACTCTAGTTGGATATTTTTGAATGGCATGATTGTTTTAGCCACGCCTGCGGGCGTAGCGTCTAATTTTGTCCCGAAAACTTGTGTAGAATTTTTTTTTGACGTCAAATTAATTCCGAAGACGATGAACGGGTTAATGTAATCCATGTAAAATACATTTACCAAAACATATAGAAATCAATTTTTGATTTAAAAAAAAAAACAGATACCTTAATCTCATAAGGAAGTTCTGGTCCCAACTGTGAGATGATATTGAGAAGTGAGCACAGGCTTACATTGCGCTTATCTGAGAACTGTCAACAGATAAATGTCACCATAATCATCATTTATGAAGTAAAAAAAAAAGTGCTTCTATCAGTAAAAATATCTATTAAACAAGCAAAAAGTGAGTTACACTATACCCATAAAAATAAAAATAAATAAATATGAATTTATTGTGACTGTGCTTACTGTTGCTAATGACATCCAAATCACTTTTACATTGCTGGACTTAAAGCTGGTAAATGCTTGTCAAATATTCTACAGCTCCATCAGACTAAAGGTCTTGCATTATGTTACCATATATGAAGTATGAAATTTTTATAGATGTAGCATATATAGATCTCTAAATTACTCATATTTGTACATGAATGAAATAGCATATATAAATGTACAAATATGAGTAATTTAGAGATCTGATATCACAGGTTCAAATGTATTTTTCTAAGAATGTGAAATATGCGATGATAGTGTGGACACTATAAAAACATTTTATCATAATTAACTACAATGAATTACTTTCAAATTACAAATATTTTCCTATGATTAAATTAAACATATAGCTAAAGGATTAGTAAGCTACAAGGATTCGCAGGGGTAAGTAACCTATAATCAACCTAAACCTAAGGGTTTAATAACTTATCAGGGTTCTCAGGGGTAAGTAACAAGTCTAAGTCTATTTTGGGACCAATCATTTACACTCACTTCATGAAAGACCAGATTAATTTTAACTCTCATTGTTGTCTCTAAAGTTACAAAATCAATCTAAAGGAATAGTTTGAAGGCTTATACTTTTCAATAATTTTCAAGTCAGAATGCAATTGTAGAGATTAAACATTTTATTTGAAAATAGTTGTGTGTTAATTACTGTAATAAAATACAATGTTAATTTTAAATAAAAAATTATAATGCTAATACATTACATAAGTCAGTTATTTTATATATGGTGTATGCACATTCATTCAGTTCACAGTTAAAGAACTCTGGTTATACTACTAGTATAAATAAGAATCTAATAAGCAATATCAGACTTTTGTAAATCTAGACTTTAAAACTGAAAATTACTTCTTAAAATTTTAGTTCAACTAATCTAAAAACAGAATTTTAAAGAAGAAAGAAAGATGGCATTTTGATAGTTACTGAAAATGATCCGTTTCCCAAATTTGGATGAACAATTCTAAAGCAAAGAAAGTACATGACTTGCTGAAAGCATATTATTTATTCCAGCTTCAAAAGCTGGAATGGATTCTTGTATAGCATGCTGCTTAGACCACATATATAGTGACATTTAAAGTTTGTTGTGAATGCTGCAGTCTACATATATAGTTACATTGTAAGTTTGTTGTGCATGCTGCATACAGAATATATATATATATTAGGTTTTTAAATTATTTATGCTAATGATGTAATCAGGTTATAATTTATATCCTCTTAACCATTCATCTAAAAATAATTCTACTTAGTAAAACTTAAATTTTAATTTTAACAAATAAATTAAATCCATAATGTTCCTGCAAATCCTTCAAAGGCAGCATGCAGAATAATTATGTGTGGCATCAATATGCTACTTGTTAACAGCATGAACATTTCTAAAGAATATTGTTTTTAATTTCGTGTAAAAAATGTTACACTGCCAAGATAATTATCATTTAAAATTAATTATCCATCAGTTAAACCTAAACTTTATTTATTACTCTGAAAGCAAATTGCCCTCCAGTGTGAAACATTATTATTCTGAACCCATAACATATCTCAGTTCAAGAAATGCCAGTATATTTCAGTTCAAGTAATGCACCACTGTATATAAGCTCAAGTAATGTACAATTGTATCTCATCAGCTCCAGTAAAGCACCACTGTATCTCAGCTCAAGTAATGTACAATTGTATCTCATCAGCTCAAGTAAAGCACCACTGTATCTCAGTTCAAGTAATGTACAATTGTATCACAGCTCAAGTAAAGCACCACTGTATTTCAGCTCAAGTAATGTACAACCATATCTCAGCTCAAGAAATGTACAACTGCATTTCAGTTCCAATAATGCATAACTACATCTCTGTTCAAGTAAATACATAACTAAATGTCTCGGCTCAAATAATACTATTTAAATGTCTCATTTCACTAAAAGACTAAGAAGTATGGTTAAACTGGATTTTATGAATGCTAGTTTGAGCTATTTGAACAAACAAGTATGGTGTTTCTCTGTATTAGATGTATCCAGTGGCATTAAATACTTGTTTATATATTTTTTCTTGTGATTTGTGGGATACACATAATATTTCCAATTTTAAAACTCTTAAAAATTTATTTTGTAAATTTAACTTCTTTAACATTTGTTTATTCAACTTTATCAAATTATCAAAACTATAAGATTTTCATATTATATTCACCTTTCTCCTAGAAAACACACACACACATGAATATATATGCCAATTCCCTAATGCAATTGACACTTGAAGGAAATTGTTTATCTGCATGATACTCATATTACTGTTATGATAAAGTCTGCAGATACAAAGATTTTATTTTTTTCAGTCAACTCAATTTAAATAGTGATCATGAACAAAGTACTGCAGATATTTGTATTAAAATCATACGATGCAGCATAATATGATGATTTTATATTTTAGTTTACTTGAATCAATTCAAATTAATGACCTGATCAAAGTACTGCCAGAGATGATCAAGAAGAGAAGGGAATCGATGTGCCAGACGAAGGATCAGCCATTCCAAGTTATGACGCACTGAGGGGTGACACTCCAACACCAAACCTTGCCAGCAATTATCCCACAATTCCTTGCAGGATTCCTTCAATGGAGAAATAATTGTTTCTTCCAGTAAGAATTTGCAATGAAGACAATCATAGAAGATATACACAGTGGAATCAATCAATCCACTTTACTTTCATTCATTTTTTTATTTGAAAAATATTTTTTTCTCCAATGAGATTTGTTTAGAGAAAATTTTTAATTTGTATACTGACTACCAATCAAAACTTATAATTCAAGTTGGCTACCAAACAAAACATTCAGTTTTATTTAAAATTTGAAAGAGTTGAGACAGATACTGATGGGATGCAGTCTGATCATTGAATTAGAATGAGCTTGACTGACTGACAGAGTGAACATTTTTGTAATTCTTTATATTATTCATTAATATAACTGCAAGAAAGGAATTTTTGTTGTTGTTGCCTGCTTGATTTTGCAGAGAAATCTCTAAAAGTTCAACCAGATTTCTACAAACGAGAAAGACACTAAGATTTTCAAACCTACAATATTTTTTAGATAGACAATACTTGAGTTGGAGTTGGAAATCTCTGTATACCTCAACAAGAACAAATTGATAAAAATAAATTTATTACATACTGTTAACAAATGAATACTTAATTAAGTAGTTATAAATAAATGAATATCTGAGTGTGACACAAAAAATGCAAGTAACAAAAATAAGTAATTAAATATTTTATTCTTAAATAATGTGTATAAATTTTAACCAAGTAAAATAATCCCTACTTCAATGTAGAGATGTAAACAATGTAATCCCTAAGCTAATTAAAAGATAAACCATTCATGCTATAGCTAGTGATTATATAATTGTGCTGTTTGGAATGTCTCAGATGCACACTTTAGCCACGCTTTAATAGAGACAATTCACTGTCAGTCATGAAACGCCATTTCATAAATAGGATTAAAACCTTGCTATGCTGACCTACATCCAAATCGCAGGCCATTTCCAGCTGACCATACCTAATGAGTCTATTGATGGCTAACATGAAAGGTTTTGACTCTTTTGAAAACAATGAGACTGCGACTTGAGTTTACCAAAATAACTTAATCTTGCCAGAAGGCTGATGCTATGACATCGCCACAAATACCTAAAGGTTCTAGAACTTTCTCGAACTGATAGTATAAACATCAGGTCTGGGCTATAACAAAACCCATATAACATAGTAAAATTACTATGTCCCAATTTTACTGGTTTGTTTGGTGAGAAGGCCAAGAAGGTATGTCTGGAAAAGTTGTAAAATAATCATGTGAAACAAAACTCTTGTTGAAAGAATGTTCGTGTGATTTTTCATGTAAATTGTTTATTAAGTATTGTAATTTTCATTTTTGTATTTTCATAAAGTCTAGAGGACAAATTGAATTGTAAAAATAAATTTTTAAGCCTATTAATTTAGTGAGGCAACTGTATATCTCTATTCTTTCAGACTATTATAGTCTGGAATTATAAGTGAATGTTAAAGGTGTATTTTAATGTTATGAGAAAGAAAGCAAAAGAATAGACTTAAAAAGACATTTATTAGGAGAGAACTGACACATGCATCTGTTTATTCTGCAGTGCTTCAAAACAGTTCTGTGTTTACCAAGTTGCTGTTGACAATTTCTGTGTTTATCAAGTTGGTGTTGACCAGTTCAGGTCAAGTACCAGTTTTACCAGTTGGTGCTTTTCCAAGTTTGAGCTGAGACAAGTTGTGTTCAGTCCAGTTCATTGAGCTTCTGCGTCAGAAGTTATGCATTACCAAGTTCAGGTGTCAAAGCAAGTCAAGGTTCATTCTAAGTTGGTTTGGAACCACAAAGTTGAAGTCCGCAATGGAAGCTGCAGTTGTACTTGTGTTGATGTCTGCACTTCAACAGACTTTCCAGTCTTGATGAAAGAAGAACAAAGGAAGTATGCAGGCTTAAGGGGTGGGGGCAGCCAAAACATTAATTTTTTAACAAGTCAGTCATGCATACTTTGGGGGGGGGGGGAAGTGCCTCTTAAGCTGGTAATGAGAAAGTGTGAGGGGCGAGGGTGAATGCTGTAATACCTAGCATAAATATTAAATTGCAGGAAAGTATTTCACTCTGAACGAGTAACACCTAGAAGTGGAGAATGAAATTGTTAGTTCTAGGTGTTACTTCAATAATAAATGAAGTTGTTATGTATGAATGAATACTTCAATAATAAATGAAGTTGTTATGTATGAATGAATACTTCAATAATAAATGAGTTGTTATATATGAATGAATACCTGAGTAATAACTAAGCTGTTATAAACAAAGGATAACTAAGCAATAATTCAGTTTATATGCCTGAGTGCCCACCTGAGTAATAAACTGACTAAGCAGAGGAAACAGCAGTAAAAGACGATGTTTTTGGCGATGCTCTAGAGAATTATTGTACTGTCTGTTTGTGGTCTTCTTTGCAATGTCTATGTAACGAAGCCATGCTTCTTTTAGCACCTTCAAGACTAAATCTCTGTCAGCAGATGCTTGTGGATTTAAAGCTGACAGATAATTTGCAGTCGTAAGCCGAACAAACAAGTCATTCTTCATGCAGCTGAAAGAGAAGTAAAGAAAGAAAGAAAAAGTTCATTAAAGCTAAAAGGAAATAGAAATTTAATTTGCATTAAATTAATATAATTTGACTCTATGATCAATATAAACATACATTAGAAAATACTATAATATGTACTTATAAAGTGGAATAATGCAGAAAATCATATAAGCTCACTATATGTTGTATACTTAAACATTTCATTTCGTCTGATCGTATTCTCTACACATGGCATCTTGACATTTGCTCTATTTTCTGACCCTATCTTTGGTGTACCCATCATGGAAACAAAAGCATATGACTGATGGTTTTCCTCACTTACATGTTTAATGTACCCATCATATGATCAACATTCTTCCTCATTCACATCCTAGTGTACCCTTCACAGTAACCATAAAAATATGATCAGTGTTCTTCCTCATTCATATCCTAGTGTACCCTTCACAGTAACCACAAAAATACGATCGGTGTTCTTCCTCATTCATATCCTAGTGTGCCCTTCACAGTAACCACAAAAATATGATCAGTGTTCTTCCTCACATATATTTAGTAAAATACATAGTGTTCTTACTCATTCATATCCTAGTGAACTCATCATGGAACCACAACATATGGTCAGTGTTCTTCCTCACTTGTATACTTAAGTGTACCCATTATGGAAACAAAAATATATGGTCAGTATTCTTTCTCACTCATATCCTTGTGTCTCCATCATGGAACCACAACATATAGTCACTGTTCTTTCTCACTCATGTTTAGTGTACCCATTAAAGAAACAAAAACATATAGTCAGTGTTCTTTCTCACTCATGTTTAGTGTGCCCATCAAAGAAACAAAAACATATAGTCAGTGTTCTTCCTCACTCGTATCCTTGCATACCCATCATGGAAACAAAAACATGTATCCTAGTGTACCCATCGTAGAACCACAACATGATTAATGTTCTTGATGTCACTTGGAACAAACTGCCTTTTCAATCAGATATAGTCACAAAATGTATCTTTCAAAACAGCTGTTAAACTAAACATTCTCCACTGACAACACCACTATTTGCTTTCATGATCTTCTATTTCATGTTCTTTATTTCATATCTGATCTACCTCAAAATGTTTTGATACATCTGCAAATATTCACTTTGTGTGTTATGTTTATATGTTTATTTTTTGAATTATGTGTTTGTTTGACAGTACTTATTTATCATACATTAATGCATGTGTTTATTACTGTGTACTTAAACATGCATATATGCATGCATGCACACACACAAAACACACACACAGACAACACAACACAATAAACAAGGTGTAATGAATATATGACATCTATATTACAGTTCATTCAACACGACTGTTATATACATGGGTACTATAGGTTAGACTACAATCTCAGAATATGTTATCTTCATGTTCAGTGTAGATTTGAGCACACTATAACATGTGATGTCATGTACATGGACAGTGTATGTTAGAGGACAATTCTGTACACTATCTTGTATAGAGTAGCACAGGTTAAAACATCACCAATGAACCTTTCATACATAAATAAAAATAAACTGGTCACTCATTTTCCAAGTGCTACTAGCAAAGCTTTTAGATGCATGAACTACTTACTTTACTTTTGGCATTGTCTCGTTGACTGAACAAGCTTCCTTCAATGTTTCAAGATACATACACACATCTTGCCAAAGTCTATCAAAACAAAGAGAAAAATATTTTAAGAAAATTATGCAATGAAAAAATATAGGTGACAATTTTTTATAATAAAAACAACTTCTAAGCCTTATTTTTTTTTTAAATCACTGTTAGTGTTACTGTTTTAGTCATGGATCAAAATACTCAACTGTATTTTAAATATGTAATACTTTGGTGAAGAGTTTAAAAATCTAATCAAATGTTTTCTCACAAAGATTAAAATACACAACTGTATTTTAAATATGTATTACTTTGGTGAAGAGTTTAAAAATCCAATCAAATGTTTTGTCACAAAGATTAAAATACACAACTGTATTTTAAATATGTATTACTTTGGTGAAGAGTTTAAAAATCCAATCAAATGTTTTGTCACAAAGATTAAAATACTCAACTGTATTTTAAACAATATATAACTTTGTGAAAAGTTTAAAAATCCAACCAAATGTTTTAGTCACAAAGATTAAAATATTCAACTGTATTTTAAACAACATGTATTACTTTGGTGAAGAGTACAGAAATCCAACCAAATGCTAGTCACATGGTGCTATATGTCAAATTTCAATACTGTAGGTTAGATATGAGTATAATAAATTATTTAAAAGCAAATATGCTTGTTTAAATTAATATTACATATATATTTTGACAATCTAGGCTTATCTTCTTCTAGCTTACATTGCTTATCAAAAGTGTGGTAAGGTGGAACATTGAAAGTCAATATTATATGTGGAACATTGTGGGTCAATACAGTGATAAGGTGGAATATTGTAGGTCTAGACTGTAATATGGTGGGAACACTGTAAGTCAGTGTCACAAAATGCCTGCTGTTAAGCTGGCCTGAGCCAAAGTTAGAGATACAAGGGGTGAGGTCTGTTTTGGCCTGCTCCAGTGCATCTCCAAGAAAAGCCCGTGTGACATGTGCCAGTATTATGTTGTGTCAGGTTGTTACTTAGACACACATGACATACACCATTGATGATTGGGTGGGGCCCAGTTTTATTATGTCATGCAAAGGAACGTTTTATTGGCTGTGTATGTTGTGAGCAAGTATCATGCAAGAGAATGAACGGACGAACAGACAAACGGTACAAAACAATATAAATACAAATTCTTTCGCCCCTCTCAAAAACTATGAATAACAAGGTAGTTGAAAATAGTTAAATCAGGTTATTTATTTCCTGATTTAAGGGGGGCACTACTCTTTCGCACAGTGATTAGTCATACATTCAATTTTCCAATGTCATACACTCTGTGGGAAATAAGGGAGATGAAAATGACAATTAGCCCAAAAAATGTAAAATAAAAGTTAATCATACAATTCTTTTTGCAGTAAATGCCACCGCTATCATCAACAATTCATATACAAAAATAGGCCTAGATTAGCAATCATGTTGAGATTCATATTGTATGCAAATCCAAAATCAATAGTGAATTTCTCTATTCACAAAAATGATAGCAATAATAACAAATGTCTAATCAACCAAAAAATACAATTCTATGTTCCTATCCCTAACAGTTCTAGGTGTGCTTTTGCCTTCTATTTTTAAACTACTCACAGTACTGTCAAAGTTCGAAGGTCAGTGACATAATCTCACGTGTCACTTATAAGGGATGTTTTGAAGAGGTGACGTCACTCATAGAGATGTTTTGGAGAGAAGATGATGCATCATAGCCTGGCTCATAAGATGCTTCGAAGTGAAGATGACGTAATCTGTCGCTTCACTCACAAGGGATGCTTGAGAAGATGTGATGAAAGATGGCGCCTCATAGCGTCGTTCATAACAATGCTCTGAAGAGAGGTGACGTTCACTGTTGTCACTCATAGAGGTGTTCCGAAGAGAAGATGACGCATCGCTCGTTTGGATGCTTTGTTGAGAAGATATAGACGCTTTGTAGCGTCTTTATAGTAGGTGAAGATCTGCAGGAATCTAGGCACCACTTTCAGATTATCGCAAGGGGAAAAATCTGATATTCAGTTTACCGTTGCCAACCTCGATAATTGTCGTTGTTTGCTGGTTATGGTGTCAACAGAAGAACCCAACAACGTTTAGCATTATTGGATGATTTGTCTAGTGAAGTGTGTCATCGTATCCTATCAAATGCAGAAATCCTCGTGTCCATTGAGGAAACGTAGGTGCTGTCCCTTCGACTGTGGAATAAAGAATTCAGACAAAGCCGAGGCAGAGAGAGGCGAAAAGTGTCCTCTGCCATTAACTGCATGCAACCCTGTTGCATACATAGGCTGTCTAGAAAACTGAACTGATCACCCGCCAGGTAGTACATTAAGCAAATTACCTTGATGCTTAATACAAGGCAGTCGACGAGATGAAAGATGGGTGGAGAGAGATATTTCCAGCTCTCTTCGTAAATCTCCGTATACGAGAACTTACTACATAATTGAAGATAATAGCTTCAAATATATCTTTCCCATGTTCATCAAACAAATAGAATCTTCTTCTTCCTTCTAGCAAAAAGACTGCATTCTTGGACAAAGTTGCTGTTACAAAAGCTTGAGGTTACATAGAGAGGAATGCTTCTTTGTCGTCAGTTGGATGCCAGGCTGCATGACATGAGGTCATAGAAGCGGGCATGTTTCTCAAAGTGTTCCCATAGTTGTTGTTACTTGGCTGATGTTAAAACTCTCTCTCTCATGTGTTATTTCTCTCTCTCTCATTTAGCCTTCGGTCCTCTTTATTTATACAGTTTTGAGAACTGTAGAACCTTCTAGAAGTTTTTAGTCTTGTGACTGGTTTTGTCCTTGAACGTCTATTTTTGTCGCGCCGCACGCTCTCTTGACCGGTCACTTCTAATACGCACTGGCTTTCTTCTTCCCTCTCTGTGGTCACTTCTAATATGCATTGGCTTTCTTCTTCACTCTCTGTGGTCACTTCTAATATGCATTGGCTTTCTTCTTCGTAAACAACACTTGACCGGTCACTTCTAATATGCATTGGCTTTCTTCTTTGTAAACAACAGGTGACCAGTCGCGCGTAATTACTCTAATTCATTTAATATATACATATAAAAACCCTTCTTAAACATATATATACATGTGTGTGAAATAATATACACATACAGTCTCTCTTATCTAGATGAGATAGGTGGATGAACTAGTGTTTAGAAATTAAAAGTTATCTAAGCGTTAGGGTGTGAGGCATTACAAAAATTGCGTCCTTGACCGCGAATTACCTCCCTTACTTTGTGTTTTGTTTACGTGGTACGAATGTGATTTAAAGTGAAATAAAATATTAATTCTGAGTCCCCCCATCCCTGTGACAGTCATTAGTTTGGTATGATGGAACATTGTATATCAGTATTATTATAAAGTGAAACACTGCAAGTCACTACCATGATAAAGTGAAACACTGTAAGTCAAAACTGTGGTAAGATGGAATATCACAAGTCTAGATCGTTGTAAGGTAGAATACTGTATTGAGACTGTGGTAAAGTTGAACTTTGTAAGGCCAGATTGTGATAAGATAGAATATATTAAGTCTAGATTTGGAAAGTGAAACACTGTAAATCTGCTTTGTGTTAAGGTGGAACATTGTAGATCTACAATGTGGTAAGGACGACCATTGTAGGTCTATATTGTGGTAGGTAGAAGACTGTAGGTCTAAATTGTGAGGTAAGGAAGAACATTGCCAGTCTATATAGTGGTAAGGTAGAACACTGTAGATCTATACTGTGATAAGATAGGCCATGGTAGATCTATACTGTGGTCAGGTAGAACATTGTAGATTTATATTGTGGTAAAGTAGAACAGTGTAGGTAATAACTATGTTGTGGTAAAATAGAAAAGTGTAGGTAATAACTATGTTGTGGTAAAGTAGAACATCATAAGTATAACATTGTAAGTTTGTATTATGGTAAGCTATAACATTGTAAGTCTGTATTGTGGTAAGGTAGAACATTTAAGTGTACACTGTAAGCTGAAATACTAACAAACTCACAAAAAATAAAATAAAATAAAATAAATACATCTAAACAATGAGAGTTGCCTATAGAACTATTTATGCTGTAGTAAGCAAAATGATTATTTTCTTAACTTAAAAAAATTAAATAGTAGGTTTGCTGCCAAAGTAAACAAATTTGTTACTTTTCTCCTCTCTTGTGCAAACTGCCAAACATTAAGGCATCAACCAATGTAGGAACCATCTGCTTTGATAACTCCACTCCACCAGGCTGTTTAAACAACCGACACAGCCGATCCATGACGAAGTTCACTATTCCTGCTTTATCCCGCCCAATCTTGAAGAGAGTCTCTAAAACCTGATAAAACACAGACAGGCAATTCTAAATATTTCTAACATAATTCTATGGTGTAAGTCTGTAACCATGAACAGAGTTTCTAAAACCCGATAAAGCACAAATAGGCAATGCTCAATATCTCTAACAAGATTATATGGAGTAATCATGATTTTGACATTTTAAAGTCAATTAAGTTTGGGGTATTATATGTATATTTGTATTAGGACAGTCATAATGAGTAAATGTACTATTAATCAGTACAAATACTTCTCAGTAACAAGAAAGAGCTAGATGCAGGATTATAACTCCAAGGATAATTGCTAATAAATTAAAACAGTCATGTTTTGCATTGTTTCATCGACTTAGAACATTAAAAAATATTTACATCTCATTTGTCTATTCTTTGTGGTCTGAACATTTTATGAATGTCTTACTTTTGCTTTCAGGAATTTGTGAAGTAATTACTATAATTATACTGTGATAGCTGAGAAATTTCAGTAACTCTGCATATAAGAGCATTGTTATAAAACCATGGTTTATCTATTTTACTTTTCAAAATAATGTCATATTTCATATTCAAGAAGCCTGAATTTTCTAACCATGAGCTCCAACTGTTTACAACCAAAATGAGGCATGTGCACTGCATTCTGAAATACATTAAGTGTGCAGTGCAGAGGGGAAGGCAAATCTAAGCTTTTTTGACCTCTCCCATCCAAACTAACGAACATGCTTGGTAAGTATGTATTTATCATAAATCATAGAATGCTCAACATAAATCTTTGATCCCCTGCACATATATAGCATGAGTGAAACAAGGCTGAGCTTTCAAGGATTATGCTGCTTTGTCTAATGTGTCAGTTCTTTTAGCACTTTCTACCTTGCCGAATTCTTTGTGATGTTTTTTCATGAAAAATGGTAAGATACTGTGCCATGGCCAATGGTACAAAGAAAGATTAAAGGAAGACACTTTTCCATCTAAACCCAAAGATATAGCAATACTGCAACCAATCTGGAAGACTAGACATCCAAATAAGAGATGCTGGCTGGTTAGTTGATTTAAAATCAAGTAGAAGCTAGACTTTGATATACATTTAAAGTATAGATTATGCAGTAGATACTACATTTGGCTATAAAGATATAGTAAAGATTGGTAGAAGCTAGATTACATATACATTTATAGTTTATATTTCCAGTAAATGTAAATCTATATGCAGAGAAAATTTAAAGTGTCACAAATGATACAAAGATATAAAGAATGCACTTATGCAAGCAACAGAAAGAGAAATATTCACAGATTTAATATGATTTTTTGTATAATTTAAAGAGTAGTTACAGAACAAATCTTTATTGGATTAATTATGTAAAATATTGGCAAAAGATTGAATAATAAATATTTATAATAACAATAGCAAAACTATTTTGTCTCAAGTGCAGTTTTCAATTAAAACTGTTTTAAAATGCTAATAAAGGCAGTACACTCATTTCATTCATTATATATATGAGCAATATAGTTCAATATATATTATCATTGGTTCAGCAATAAATTAGTCTTGAGAAGTTAGAATTATTCTATTGTAATAAAGAAATGGAAAGTATAAAAAGGCCATCATAGTAAAAGTAATAGTTACAAAATTTATGATCTTCATTTACAAATACAATACCAACAAAATCCAAATCTTTTCCACTGTCACAGTTTTCTTCAGTCAGTTTTTGATGGTGGTATAGTATCAGGGGCATTCCCCAATACTACACCACCATCAAAAACTGACTTGCATTAATATTAATGAAATATTTGGTGGTGGTGTAGTATTGGGGAATGCAATATTATTTGGTGGTGGTGTAGTATTGGGGAATGCAATATTATTTGGTGGTGGTATAGTATTGGGGAATACAATATTATGTGGTGGTAGTGGTGGTGTTGTAGTGGTGAATGCAATGTTATGTGGTGGTGTAGTACTGGGAAAGCAATGTTATGAATATTAACAATTTTCAGCATTTTTCTACATAAAAACATTGGCAGTTGGTGCTCCAACTGTCCAAATGTTATGACTTAAAAAATCTGTATTATAAATGAAAATAACAGCCATTAACTAGTATGTTAATGTGGCTGAAAGTATCCTTACAGATTGTTGGAATAGCTTTCAGAGTTAAACTGATGTGAAGCTAGTTCTTTATGATAATATTAATGTTCTTTGACAAATAATTGCAATATCACTCAACTCACTTTCTTGTCAATGGCTAGCTGTACTTGCATTCATTTTTATATTTGTTTAACCCATGCTACATCACTCTGTTTCATGTTCTGACAATATGTGTGGAAACTGAAGACTCTTGTTTGCCAAAGTCCGAATAGGAAAATATATTTTCATTAAGACATTGCATTCTTTTTTTTCACTCTCTAGACAATGATTAAGATTTAAAAAAATAAGATTTTGAAGGGTTTCACACACACAAAAAAAACCTATTAAAAGTCAGCTTATGATTGCAAGATTAACCCTGTGAATGCTAAAAAAGATTGATGAAGAGAAAGTACCTCAGCAACATATGTGCCTATGGGTGAGTCAGGAGCCTGAACAAGGATGGCAGGCTGAAATACCATGCTGATATATCTTTCCATTTTAACCCAATAGCTCCAGGACTTGACTTCTTCTTGAACTTTGCTCCATACAGTCTTACAGAGCAGGACAACTCGTTCCCCCTCAACATCTTTTACGAGCTGAAAAAATTAGCAATACTTCAACTGAAGCTTATGAGATAACAATAAGTGCATTATGTGAAGCTAAGGAGAGAACAAACACCAATTCTAATTAAGTTGCTGAGAAAGAAATTTTTCAACTGAAGACAGTGAGTATTATCACTAGTGCAGATGCTAAAATGTTGTAACTGCAATATGTTCAGTGTACTATATCTGTTAAGAAACATTAAATGTTTTTATTATTTAATGCCCCATTACACCTATTCATAATGTTAGTAATTTGTTAATAATTGGAGAGAGGGTAATTAGTTTATTATACTGTATACAATAAGGCACTAATGTGAAGATTGTTTCAGCCAGATTTATGTTCATAAATTTAATGAAAGATAATCTACAAATTTTAAGTTTAATTTACAAAGATGATGATATTAGGCCATTTATAATCATCCTATATAAGGATATAATTTTTTTCCCCAAAAAGGTTTATTGTAAAGTTAATTATTAATATAATTTTTAAAATAATATTTTAAAATAATAATATAATATAATTTTAAAAATAAAATTGAAAATGTTATAAAACACAATTTTAACTTAAATAAATTCAATTAATTATCTTTTAATTCTTCAAATGTTTGTAATAAAGGGGATAGTTATGAATATTTTATTCCAGTGGAGGGTATATTTCAGTGCATATCTTAGCAAATGCAAATGTATAATATTACGATAATATAATATTAAACTGAAATATATACCACCATATAAACTTATTTTATAGCAGACTTAAATACAGAATGTCACTAGTGGTACACATTTAGATTACCACTAGTGGAAGGGAGGTGAATGACACTACTATAAGGGGGGTGAATGACACTATTAGAAGGGAGGTAGATGACACTACTAGAAGGGAGTTGGATGACAACACTAGAAGGGAAGTGGATGACACTAGTGGAAGGGATGGATGAAATAATTACTTAAAACTCATGTTGCATCTCAGTGACATTCTCATATCCAATCAGCCTCCGCCCTTGAAATATCTGACAGTACATATGATTGAAAGGGTTAACAAGTGCACATTTTATTCTAAAATTACACTAAATTACCATAGCAAGCAGGAGAGAAACTCTGGTATATTGCTTATTTTGCTATCCCAACACCACAGCAAGCAGGACAACATTAATATATTATTTATTTTTAAAAGTAGTGTAAAAGTTAAAAAGGAATATTTCTACATAAATGTGTATTTACCAATAGTAGTTTACAATCTAGAAGTATGAATGGGGTATTTGTACAGAGCCAGGCTACTCCTATTAAAAAAAATTTTAAATATAAGAGCTCACCAGCACAAGGTTTTCTGTTTTGAGTTGCCAGGTAAAGGTGTGGGGGAAAAATGAGGAGGCTGGGCAGGATTGTGCGTGTGTCTGCTGGTAAGAATTCAGGACCGCTTAAATAAATGGTGTGCTTTTTGTGTGGAAATAAAAAGACATACTTTCTTTATGAAAATGAAAAAAAATATGTTTTGTGTGGAAATGGAAATGCATGCATTTTATGTGGAAATACAAAGGCATATTTTTGTATGGAAATGGAAAGGCATACGTTATGTATGGAATTAAACAGCAATTTTTGAATGGAAATAGAAAGGCATGCTTTATGTATGGAAACAGAAAAGCATGACTGATATATATGCTTTATGTATGGAAACAGAAAAGCATGACAGATATATATGCTTTATGTGTAGAAATGGAAAGGCATACTTTTTGTGAAGTAATAGAAATATATGTATACATGCTTTGTGTTGCAAGAATTCACTAGAGCCTCCTAGTGCTATACCATTTATCCAGACATCAAAACTGCCCTCAGACAAAACATTAATCCCCTCTGCCATGAGAAGGTTGGACTCTTGCCTATACTTTTCTCATGATAGCATGAGGAATACGAAAATTTCTGCCCAGATCCTATGCACAGAATGATGATATAAATATCTGTATTTTTAGCCAATGCATTATTCAGATATCTGCCTTAGCACAAAAGTATAGAAAGTACAAATATTAACAGTAATACTTTTATTAAGAAAGTGCACTGGATCTGGTGAGAAATCAGTGTATTTAGTCTTAATAGAATGGGTGCTGGGAGAAATTAGCAAGAAAACACCCATGTCTAGTGACCATTAAACAATACAGAAAATGGAGTAATACCTCATTCATTATTTTTTCTACAGTCAGCATGATAGGAACATCTGACTGGCCAGAGCTTACAGAGAAGCACTCGAATGCAGAATCTAGAATGGAGGATGCAGATCTGAAGGCAGGTTGATAGGACACCAAAATATGGAGACATTCCCATACAGACTTCATGTACTGGCAGACCAGGCGACCCATCTGAGCTGGTACAATTCTATAAGTACACACAACAGTATTTAAAAAATATTTACACTGTTGGAAACTGTAACTTTGCACTGTTGGAAACTGTAAGTTTGTTTTTATTATTAGAGCATATTTGAAAAAAATATTCATAAAAATTATTATTTTTATTATTATTTGAAAAAAATATTCATAAAAACTATTATTTTGTTACAAGTATAATTTGAAAATATTTAACAGTGATATAACCACTGATAACACTATGTCTAATTAGAGAAATTGTAGATGACACCATGTATCATGAGACACTGTTACGTTCCCAGTATTTATTTAAAGACCCTGCTTAGAATAATTAAAGACTTTAAATATAATTAATTCTTTCTCTCATATCCTATGCAGACTGGTTGCTCAATTTACTATTTGACTAATTAAAAGTGTGTCTTGTAGTCAGACGACAAATTTACAAACTAATAAATTGCGAACTTTTAGCTAGATTGAAACAGTTAAATCCCTCTAAATTAATATGCATTCGTGGTTTTCACTCGCTCATCCGCCCCCATTCAATCTAAGAAATCTATTGGTCTATTATGCATAAAAATTAACTACTAAGAGGTTTTAACAAGAAAAATAAGATTTAATAGAGTTTTAACAAGTTAACAATAATCAAATACGAGCGCGAATAGTCTATTTCTCAGTTCTTTGCGCGTACATGCTTTATAGGTTAACCAACGAATTGCCATCAATCTGTCCTTTCGATATTTGCATACTGAAGTATACTCAGCTGGATTGCCTGTATCAGCCTGGTCTCATTACTCAGCCAGCCAGTCTATTTTCACAGTCCCACTCTAGCGACGCACGTGGTGCATAGGAAAAGGTGCCCCTTTTTTATGTAGCTAAGGAACTTGAATTTTAGTGGCATGGACCCTCAGAGTAGAGTTCACTCGTAGAACTCAACCAGCTTGTACCAGTAAAGCCAAAGTAAGGCATAGGTAAGGCATGGGCAAAGCATGGGCAAGGCATGGGCCGACCTGTTGAAGCAACGTGCTCTAAATGTAGTTTTCAATTTAACACGTTCCTACCCAAGCATGGCTCAGTTAAAATGCGCTGAATAAGAGTTTCGACCTCGCGTCGTTTTACAATTAGATTTAGAAAAATATAATCATTTCACGCATGTTCCATTTAACAGCATGACGTATGAAGCAATAAAAATAGTTACAACGTTAAATTAATGTTCATACAAAGGGGTAATTCAAACCAACAAAGCGCTTCACAATTTACAATTAAAATTATACGCAATAATTGAATTACATGAAGAATTCATATCGAGCGCAGCATTCTGGCTCTTAGTGAATTAAACAATATAAATTAAAGTACAAAAATGGAAAAAGAGTTACAATAAATTTATATTCCGTAACTTATAGGTTTTTCAGCCATTTCTCTGGACCATGCTCAAGCATATATGGAAATAATATAATACATAGCACAAATACATACTTAAACAATATATGCAAAATACTATTAGATAAAATGATACCTTTTATGAGAAGTCGAAGGGTATCTTGATTCTCAACGGCTGTCGGCTGCCTTCACGACCCGAGTTAGCTGATGGAAATGGCTAATGTGTTCTCGAAGTGAGGGAGCGGAAGCGTGTAGTCATATTTATAGAAAAGCATAATGCGTATCACGTGACTGTTCGCGAAGCATGTAGTTGCAGACCTGCCTACCCCCCACCTTAGGAAACCAGAAGATCACTGGTCCAAAACCAGAAGATTTTGAATGGAAACCAGAAGATTTTATGCGGAGTCTGGCTTTTTAATAGAAATACCAATAATATAAAATAAATGCAAAATAAAAAAATAATGTTAATATTTGTAAATAAACTTACCAATAATGTAATGATTAATGCAAAGCACAACAATTTGTCTACATTTTGTCTAGTCTCCATTCCACTGTTTATTTTAGATGAATTTTTGTCAAGCACACCAAGTGTTAGGCAGTTTTATTTAGATATTTCTTTAGACTTCATTTGAAGAAGGATCTTCACATTTCAGAATAATGGGCCATTGAAGTACCTCATCATGATTTTCACTTTTACAGAAATTCATTAAATATTTCATAAATGGATATTTTAAAAAATATATATTTAACTTTTTATTATCTAATGTACAAGCCACAAAAAGGAACATGTGCCTATTGAAAATTTTTAAGAAAAAAGTTATGATTTTTTTTAATTGTACCCATCTAAAATATATATTTTGGGAGAACATGTAGAATTTAAAAAAATAAAATTTACTTAAACCTAAAGCATATAGGCTTTCATCCATGCACAACCTTTTAATTTTATGTATGAGAAACTAGTATACCAAATTTCAGGGACATGGAATAATTACAACTATTCAAAAGGGGTCTTAGCATTTAGTTCAACAGAGGAAAAAAGTCATTTTGAGAAAAACACATTTAAAGTAAAATAAAGACTACAGAACTTTAAAAGTGTTCAAGTGGTTTATTTTTTTAAAATAAGTATACCCTATCCATACTACATTGGACTGCTCTTAGTCATTTAGCTCTCTCAGAATTAAATATACTAATACTATATATTACTATCCTTTACATCCTCAGTGTACAGTCATTTTATTTTCTAATACTACATAGAACCAGAATATTGAAAAGAAATTTTTAAAAAAATATATTTATCAATCCACATTAATAAAATTTGGAATATATGTTGTCTTTGTTATGAGAAAGCAAAACCAATTATTAGTTTTAGTATATCTGGTTCAGATTTTAATTTATAAATGATTTAAATATATAAAACACCTGTATTTTTCTAAATTTACATGTCCATTAGACTAGAGAAAAAACAGTGAAAGTCTTCCTGTAACATTTAAAATGTTATTAAAAAGACATTATTCTTCAATAAGCATGCTTTGTTAATTAAGAATTGGATATGATTAATATTATTATTTTTAATGTTTTATGCATTTCTTTTGTCTTCAATGTATTGTATTTATTATCATGCCTTCTAAAATTCTATTATAATAATGTGTGTACTGCGTAATCACAAAATATCAACGGCTAATTTACAAATACATGTATATATATATAGGCCTATATATATTTCTAATTTTTTATTATATTTTTAGCAGAAATGATTAAAATAAAAAATTCGACTAAATCAAAATGTTCACAATTCCGTAAATTACTTTCAAACAAATTTGACTCAGGATCATTTCTTTATCGTCGATGATCTTTTGTTTTAAAACTTGTGTCACTTTTTTTTTAAAAAATAAATTTTGAAGTTTTACATATTATATAAGAATAATTACAACGGATTCTAGAAAAATGATTATTTGAACCTCAATGCGGTTTCAAACATAGGCCTGCTGTTATTGAAAACGCCAATCTTTTTCCTAGCATTGCAATATAATTCGTCAAAGTAGCTCGTTTTGGACGGATAATTTGCATAGACTGTCTTACATGTAAGTTGAATGTTATTTATTAAAGTAAATATTTCGTAATTGTCACGCATATACTATCGCTACGTGGCCGCCATTTTGAAAAAGCGAACTTCGTCTATCGGTCGAACGGGCAGTAAAAACGTTATGAACCGAATTTGCTTATCCCGCTAAGCTCTGACTTCTCAACATAAAAAATATTCAAAGAAAATGTTTATTTCACGAGCGAAATTCTGTTTTGTCAACTAAAATTAATAACGGCCGACGAATAAGATTCCGGAAGTGTTAGAAAAGGACTCGTTTGCTGAAGAGCTCATAGCAGACGACAGAGAAGCAGTTAAGTTACGCCGCCGTTAGCTCTATTGAACGCACGGTAAATTTTTCGTCCTGTCATAATCGATCGTTAAAAAAAAAATTGAAAATGAAAATGAAAGCGGAAGATTTCTTTTGGAAGCGGAAGAGCGGGAGATTCGAGGTAAAAGCGGGAGATTCTTCCGCTAAAAGCGGAAGGTAGGCAGGTATGTAGTTGGTTCGAGAACTGGACAATGGACTTAAAGTTACATAACATCTTGACCTGTTCTAGAAGCGTCTCGAAAAAGGGAGCTTGAACAAAGGAGCCAAGGGTTTCAAAATTCAAATTTGAAGTAAACAAGACAAGTGGGTCACCAAGCCGGACATTTTTATCAGACTGTGACAGACACAAATAGCTGATATGCACAATGAGACAGAATATTGCAGGTGATACCAAATACAATGAGACTGACAAAGGAGGAGACAACATGGATGAGAAAAACCATGCAAGTGACACTGTGAATGAGAAAAACCATGCAAGTGACACCATGTATGAGAAAAACCATGCAAGTGATACCGTGTATGAGAAAGACAATGCAAGTGACATCTGTGTATGAGAAAGACATTGCAGGTGACACCGTGTATGAGAAAGACAATGCAGGTGACAATATGAATGTAGGTAGAACCAGCCTCTATATAGTGATAGCGTACAACTACTAAATTCCGAAAAATTTACCATTTTGCCACAAGTGCTGTGTTTATGTTCCGTATTTATCATGCTTGTGAAATAGTTTGTTGAATAAAACTATCTTCCAACTTTTCATTAATGTATTTTTTATTTGTGAGAGAGTGAGTGGAAGCATGTACGATCGCATTAAATTAGGTACGGTTGGCGTGTTTCGATAGCCTTGGCAAAAATCTCAATTTCCGGTTTTACCATCGTGTTTTTATATACCTTGCAAACACTAAAACGGACTTCGCTACGATTGTCCTATCAGAATGTATCTTATATCAAATTAAAGAGAAATGAATGTAGAATGCAACCGTGTTAGTTTCAAATCTGTATTTTTATTTGTATTGTATGTAAAAGTTGATTGAAAAAAGCCTATTTTTAAAATTACGTTTTTGCACGGTTATTTCTGAAAATATAGATTTTTGTCTTATATCAATAGAAAGTAGAAAATATCTTCTTTAAAATGATATATAGCATGACAAAGTGGCATATTCGTAGCGGAGTCCGTTTAGAAAACAAGTGTGTACCCTAAGCACGAGCGAAGACCTAAACACGAGGAAACGTTGTTCACGAAGCGTTGTTTATCATCAAGTCGCCGGCTGTGCTTGTTTCAGTGCTGCGTTAAGTAATTCACTAAGCTTAATTTACTATAGCTCTTGAAGTTGTAAAAAAGGTTTTATTTAATTGTATGGACGATTCTTGTTTTTTTAACTGCTATTTGTAGGATGTATAATATACTATAGATCTGTACTGTACACCGTAGCGGTATAGACAGTAGCGATCGAGATCGTCATCAGTCATACTCATAGACGTGAAAGTAGACAAGTGAATTGAAATAATACTATATTTATACATACAATGTATTATTGCATTAAACAATAATTATTTACAATTTCTGCTGTAATTTGTATCATAATTTTTGATAATCTCTTCACTTTGGTTCACACCATATGACAATCTTAGATCGTTTTCCCCCCACAATAAGTTACTGATTTATTTTCACTGTAATATGTTTAGTATGTTATAATGGCTCACAAATGACACTTTTTACAGCTATTTAATGGTAGCGTCAATAGTAACAGATTCCGATACACATTAATTAGTTATTAGCCCGATTACTAATTTAGTTTTCGTTTGTGCAGATTTTCGGGGGGGGGGCTGACTATGGCGGATTAGAACAGGAGAAATTATTGTTAGAGTTAATTTAATTGTAGAAATTGGCCAAGACTTTGAAGAACCGTGTCAGAATAACCACAATTATAGTATCCTAGATTCAACCACGAAATAAGGGTAGACCATTTGCCAGTTTATCACAGCTTCCAAGAGTAGTAAATAATAGACTGCTGTGTAGATGTTCATAATCAACTGTCACTAGTTTCATTCACCCCTCAACCCTTTTAAATCATTTTAAATTTTAAAACATAAGACATGAATAAATGCATTTTAACTAAAAATATCAGATATTTTAATTGTTATTTAATTACTTAAACAAGTCAAATGGAACTCAAAATAAGCAAAAAAGCATTAATATCATTCATTTTCAGTTTTGGCTCAAAATGCCATTGCACAAATTGTGTTTTTTCTCATTTTTGAGAATCTATAACTCAAAAAATTACAAAGCTATCACCTTAAAATAATTCAGGCTTCCTGTCAGCATTGGATACTTGAGGAATACAAAAATTTAGCCCTGTCAGATAGATAGTTTTTACTTTAGGGTGCATGCAAAATGGCAAAATGTAAAAAATGTGAAAAAAGCATTTTTTTTCCATTTTTCAAAATTGCATTTAAAAAAAACTATGAAAGATTAAACAACCATCTTTTGTAAATTGACTTCTTTCACCATGATAAATATATGGTGTAAATTTCATTCATTTCCAAAGACTCTGAAAAAATGGCTGGTTCTACCTAATGAATGAGACTGAGAGATAAAATGTAAGTGGCATCGCATACAATGAGACAAACAATGCAGATGACTCCATGTATAATAGGGAGTCCCACTGCTGCCGCTTTACCAGCAAAAACTCACAAACGCAACAAATTTGCTAAACATTACTCAAGAGTGGTTTTCTTCACAGTAAACCTCAACTAACCATTTTTATATGAAAATAAAGATCAATGTTTTGTCTTTCGAACTGTTTTGTTGTTTTTTTTCTGAATTTTATTATAGTATCCATAAACTTTGATGAAAGTACCTTAGGGTTGCAACAAAAATGGGTCAAATGTCACCTCACGGCCAAAAAAGTAAAATTCACGTTTTCAGGCACCAAGTTTTAAGAAAAAAGCGGAGCCTGCATGGTTTTGGAACCCCAAAACTGATTGGTCCTTTAAATAGAGGACAGATAATTCTTTATACTCAGATTTTTTTCACTTTTGTTTGATGCAAATAACCAAATAAATTTTCAAACTAAAAAGTTTACAATACATTTTTCGGAAGAAATATTTATCACAAAATAATAAAAAGAATATCATGTTCTGCAGAATTTCAACATCTTTCTAATGATATGCCATAGTCCTCGATTAGTGACCCCTGCAAGATCCGCTAAATTAAAAACTCATAGTACGCACCCCGTTTCAGTCATGACTTCCATGTGCGAAACGCGAGTTGACGCTACCGCCGAGTTTTCTGACATTTTATACGAATAGTTGAAACCTCTTATTAGTAAGATCTTTCTATAAGCATTTAATAATGATTACTGTACTCTGTGATTATTTTATCTGTAAACATATCTCTATTTTTAAAACAGAATTATTAATTTTGTCCTTATCATCACTATCGCTTCTGTAGTTTGAAAATAGGTTAGTTGGTGGGTCACTCTATCACGAAAGTTTGACTGCTATTTCCTTGCAATATATATTTTAAAGTCGCAGATCGTATTTAAATATATTATTTTATTTACTTAATTAATTTTAGTCATGATGGTAATCTCATTATTTAGAAAAAATCGTTTTCTTATAACGATAATTTAAAATAACTCTTGATGCAAAAATAGTAAACATCCGAAACACTTGGGTCTGCGAAATGTTTATTTCATGCAGTGGATTTATAATAATACTAAGACATTTTATTTAGTAAATGCTTTTAAATACATACATTTTAAATAATTTTAACCTGTTTTGTTTTGAATTTGAACATAATGATTTCCTCTTAATTTTTAAAATTTGTCAGGCTTCTGCCTTTGTTTTGGTTTCACGATCTTTTAATTTCTTTGGTGGTACATAAATGAAGAATAAATTAACATGAGGACTTTTATATTACATTATTTAATTATTAAAGACAGCAGATTTATCAATATTGGATATTTTCTTTTAATAAATGAAAAACTGGTTGATTAACAGCCTATAGTTTTCATATTATTAGGCCTATTAATTGGAGTAGGATTTTTCATTGGTGAGGAACTAGAAGTTCACAGTACAAACAGTGCTAAGATAATATTTATGGAACAATATAGAAATAAGAATATTTTTTTAAGTGGGGTGAGAGCATGGACTGTGATGATGTGGCTGCCAAGTTTGTATTTAAATGGGGTTTAACAAAGGAGACAACCAACAGAAGAACCTGGACAGCTGTTGACTTTAATGCATTACATGAAGGATTTTCTGTTTATAAAAATATGTACTTGATTAATATTTGAATCTGTGTTATGCATATTCATTGTTGGAAATAAAAGCACCTAATTAAATTATATTTATAGTGTACATTATTATTATATTAAATATCATGTCACTAATGTGTACTTAACCCGTTCCCTGACAGGCAAAAAAACGCGCGTCAGGAGCGCCATGTCAGGCACTTTTGCCGCCCGGCAACAATTTTTATATGTTGCATTCTTAGAAAATGAAAAGTGAGGGTAATACTACATTAATTTTTAAAATGTTAATTGTAAACTATTACATACATATTATAAATATGTTAAGTCCTTTCAAAATTTATTTCAAAATTCAAAAATAAATAAATAATAAAAAGTTTTTTACCTTTTTGTTGAACTTGCGATTTTCATCATCTGTTGTAGTATTCCTGGAGGCTTTACATCACACCACAAATTTATGTAATAGTCCAAATTGTGTGGAGATGTTTCGGGAATATTTAGGAATTTAATCCAGTGTTTTGACTATTCATTAGTTTTTTTAAATCAAGCACACACCACCAAATACTTTTACTCAATGGCTACAGCGTCCGAGATTTGAAAATAGATCTAGAAAAATAGATTGCATCCACGAAGACGAAACAACTGAATTGAAGAAAATTGTTCTACATATGTCCAGTTCAGTATTTTTTTGTACACATAAAAACTATTTCCATAAGAATTTTTTTTACACATCAATAAAATAAGTCCCAAAAGCTAATACATTTTAGTCACCTCTGTATCACACCATTGTTTGATACGAGAAGAAGTAGAAAGATTTGCACGCGATCGGTAGTATATCTGCGGCATAAGTATTCGTGAACTCGACAATTTTTTGCACAAAATTCACTGGTAAAAATGCTTCCAAAATATCGACTTCTCCAGTATTTTCTGCAAATGGCATTTGTATTTCACTATTTCCTGCAAAAGCATGTGTCTTTTCCATGCACGTAGCAGACGACGCCAGCCAAGCCATGCTTTGAGCAAAACCGGTTTTAGAAGTACTGGTACTGGCCTCAAGGTCAACTACACTAAAATTTCAATAGGGGCTGGTTAAACATTCTCATTTTCTTATGAGAAATCAGATTCATCTAATGAATCAAATTCTGACCCAGCTGTGGCTTCAAACTGTGAGTTTGAAAACATCGAAACGTGCCATGGTGATCAACACAAAATGTCTGCGCGTCTTCCACAAAGACAGTGGGTTGTATGGAAAAAGCCACCAATTCAAGCTCATTAGCAAACTGATTATAAGTATCCAATTATAAAATTTATAACAGAATGGGTGCGGAAGCTAAACATATCTTTCATGTTTTCTGATTGGTTATTTTTAATAAATAGTTTAAAACTACACGCATGTATCCGTATGCCTGTGACACAACGCGGAACGCAGTCATGGGCTCACGCACTTCTTATATTTCAATGCTTTAATTTACTTGTCACAAAACTTTCAAAACATAAAGATATGTATTACTTATTATTTTGTTATAATTAATAATAGCATGTTGGGCATGTTTTTATATCTAGGAATTATACATAAAGAATTCCAAGTATACAATTTTAAAGATTTTTAAATAAAAAAGTTTTTATTGTAAAAATATTAATTCAGATAAAACAAAGATAACTGATCTGTCATTAGATAAATGGATAGCTCCCTGTTGATCATTTTAATAGGTGAACCATAACTGTGCTATGTATAGTTTCTAAGATGTGATCATTTATCTGTTTTAATTTTCTTTGTACAGTATTGTACAGTAAAATGAAAAATATAACTTAATATGTGATTAAACAGAAATTATCTTATCTTTATTCATGTAGAAGGACTATAGTTTACTGATCATTTTGATATGTGAACCATAACTGTGTTGTGTATAGTTTCTGAGATGTGACCGTTTAGCCGTTTTAATTTTATATGTAAATAAAAATTACACAGTAAAATAAAAAATGTAACTTAATATGTGATTAGACAGAAATTATCTTTATACATATAGATAGAGTATAGTTTGCTGATCATTTTGATATGTAAACCAACTCTGTATGATGTATAGTTTCAGAGATGTGGCAGTTTGCTTGTGTATGTTTTCTGTGTTAAACTTCGTTAATGCCTTTTCTTTATTAAAATATGCTGAAAAGGTCATTTTCAGCATCCAATAATTTCCACATTTTCTTTGCAATTCCTTTGGACAAAAATAGGCATTAACTACATAGTAAATGATTTAATAATATGCATTTTGGTTGTATTTTGTTCATCATTTGCATATGTTAAGATGCCATGAATGTTCCTTTTTGTTGCAATTTGCGAGCAATTTTATGAAACAAAAGCCCATTTTCTTTTGCAATTTATAATAAACTGAAAAGTAAATTTTTTATTATATTTGTTTTTTCTTGTTGTATGTGACTATGTTTATTAGAATTTTTGGATTGTTTTTTTAGTGTGGTTTATATTTTACTTGTAATAAACTTGGAAAATCACACGTTCATTATGTCTAAAAAAGTTGACCACAAATAACGACACTAAATTAATGATATCTCAAAAAGTATTGCAGCTATCATCACAATTTTTTGTACTCGAACGTATTTCATCAGTACACATATTTTGAGCATAAAATATTTATACTATATGAAGTAGAAAAAAATGAGTGGGACTACCTATGTATAATGAAACAGATAATGCAGAAGACATTATGTATAATGACACAGATAATGCAGGTGACACAGTGTAAACTCATCTTCAAGGTCTTACCCATCTTGTTTCTTGATGATTGTAGAGGTGATTGACAATTTAGGAAAAGATTGCCAGAGAAAATCAGAAAGTTGCATCAGTTCAAAGTCTATACCATAACTGATACCATCTGTACATTTCTGAATCTGTTCTCTGCCACAACCACAAAGCTGGTTATTGACAGTTTTGGCCACAGCTGCCAGGAGGCTGCCTGCTGCCACTTTTTTCAGGGTGCTACTTCCTTCAGGCTGAAATTAAAGATAATGATTTCTAAAATTATAAAAACAGCCACAAACTAACAGGACAACATGGCCAAGAAAGTTAAAGATGATTAAGTAATGAATATGAAGTATTCTGTTTTAAAAAGAATACTACAAACTCATTTATAGAGATAGATATTTTATGCCAGTTTAAGCAAGGGATGTTTTCAAATGACTTAGAACATCCACAAACATGTACAATGGATTTATAATATATAAATAATACTTTTTACATAATTTAGCACAATAAAATATAAGCATTAAATATAAATGAAGCTTAATAATTGGAGAAATAAATGAGATATAAAAATGCATAATAAATCAACCTTCTTAAATAACTTGGCATAATGGAATACATAAAAGAGGCTTAATAATGAATTAGAAACCATCTTAATAGAACATAATGAAATATGTAAATGAGTCTTCATATTACATTTAAACATTTCCGAAATAACACAGCACAATGAAATGTGTAAATGAGACTTAATAATGCACAATAAAAGAAAAGATGGGCATTGAACCTCTAAGTCCATATAACCAGATTAAATTATAAAAGTACCACAATTATGTTCAAGTTCATCCATACCAACATGCCTTGTCTTAAGCAACCTTTTACGTGTTCTATGACAAGTTCATTCATAACAGTGTGCCTTGTCTTAAACAACCTTTTACGTTTTTTATGACAAGCACATTCATTACAGTGTGTCTTTCAGGTTTTCTATGACATCAATATAACATATCCAAATCAATAAATACATAGATTTAAAACTACTGCAAACTGTCTAGATGACCCTAAACTTATAAAAGTGAGAAAAATACTATACTGGAAAGAAGAACTAATAAGAATTTGTAGATTTAATATCAGTATAGTCTGAGTAAGTGAGTCATGAGTATTGTCTGAATAAAAGAGTCATTTGTAATTTTCAAAGAAATTAACTTCATCTGAAATATGCCCCAATGAAGGAAAAAAGAAGAGACAATTTAAGAAAACTTCCAAAACAGAAAATAAACACATATATATATATTAAAATGCAAAATCAATTTATTCTAATAACTCTTTAAATGTCTAAATGAAGGAAATGTATATCTAAGCACAAACTTATAAATAAAAATTAGCATTCTGAGGGAATCAAACAGATTTTAGAAAATTAAAACTGGTTAATCCTTTTTCTCAGTGATATGTCTAGTAAACGCTATAATTTATTTATTTTCTTATTTACACTAAACAGCTGAAAAGAAGGGCCATCCATATACAACAACTTGGTAATTACACACATATATAACCCCAATTTGCACTGTTTAAAACACATTTTTAAAAATAATTTATATTACCCATGCATTTGCAGGAGAAAAATATAAAGGGGGAAAGCAGCAGAGAAAATCTATTCTGTAATGTTTCAATCCACACAACTCTCGTATTTAAGCAAGTGAAGTTCAGTTCTAAAAATGTATCAAGAACTTGCAATTTAATGAACTACCAATGTTAAGTCATATTGTCAGATTGTAGAGAAATATATCTTGAAATTAATTGAAAAAGGAAGAATTTGAGCACCAATCAAAAGCTTCAAATATATTTTTAGCTGCTATATTTATCTGTTGTATAAATTGTTAAACTGTCAAAGTGACCTGACCTTGGGCACTCCTTACAATGATATTTTTGTAAGTGTCTGAGTTGAAGTAAACGCCCGAGTTGAGAATATGATAGAAATTGTTGATGTAATGCAAACTAGTCCAGCTGGGTGTGTAGTTTTATTTATCCAATGGTTAAGATTTATGAGAACGAGGGAAGCCAATGGGCTGAGATCCAAAAGTTTACCTGCTGTAGAAAATTCTATTATCTAATCACTTGAATTTAGTGTGGCAAAAAAGTCAGTCTTGAAAGGCGGCCGTTAACTTAAATGGTGACTGTTTGAGAGTGGACTTAGAAATGTTTCATTCATTTTGCCATTGATGTGTTATACTTGTGTTTTATGTAGAGATGTATTATGCAAGTAGACTATTTATTATTTCTACAAATGTTTGAACTAAGATGTTGTATAATTAGTATGCTAAACACTTGACATTGTTTCTAGTGAACTGGTTGATAAAATCGATAAGCTATATTTATTATGCTGTGTATGTTTGTCGGGCTAATAAATAGTGTTTCAGGAAACTGTAAATTGAGACTTGAATATAAGAATGAATGGAGTTAAAAAAGCGATAAACTGGAAACTTAGATTTGCTCCCTGATTATATTTTTCTCTCCTCATGTTATTTGAATCTCCTGATTCACTGATTGTAAACTGCTATGATCAACCATGGTTGAGGCGGGAAGCAGTGTGTTTAAGTGTTAAGGAATACACTACACTCCTTTGATGTATTTTGGCAAAGTATGCCGATTGTGAAATTACTAGAAATCACTACAATTGTTGTTCTGCTTGAAGGAACTGACACAGTGAAAGAGGTCGCTCAAGTTGGCTTCAAGAGAATAACCAGCGCATCAGTGTTTATGATGTGTACAGAGACACGTTGACATTGACAACAGATTTGTGACATTGTTGCAAAAGTGTGTGAAAAACAGTGCTTAATTCAGGTTATGTAAAAACTATTATTGCTATCTCTAATAACTCCATTTCTGTTCTCTGATAAGAACTATACTGTGATATGTATTGACACTTGCTGAATTGTATTTTAGGATATGACAGTGTTGTACAGAAATTATGCGAACATGATTTCGTGGCAATATTGATGATGTCAAGTAATCTTTTTTCATTGTATTTGTCATATTTGTATATGTGATTGTTGATTTAATAAATTTATTGAACTTCTTACAAATATTGATAATCTTATGTTGGAGAAGAAAGTGGGTGGATGATGGCTCGCTAAATATAGATTAAAGATGGATTTGTCTTCTCCTTTAGGAAGTTTTCCAATTATGGAATATTGTGTGATGGTAAATGTTGTCTTAATGTTGTGGAAGAGAGAAAACTTTTATAGTGCCCAAATATCCACCAAGTGAGAGAGATGAGTGGTGTCTGCTGGAGAATTATTAATAACATAAATTAAGATTCCAATCACTTGTAAATAGTTATGAATGATTAATTAATTAATTAATAATAATCATTAACTAAGTGGTGTTGGCGTCACAGGTTGTAATATTAAGCACATTACTGGATGAGAAAGAAGCCTCATGCATATAATTATGTCAAGAGTGTATAACAGAAAGTATTATCATTCATATTTTTCTGGAAACTATTTTGCATTCCAGTTATCTTCCTTGAAAGGAAAGACTTATTTATACAAATTATGTTAGAGAGCATAAAAAATGTATTTATTTATTATTTTTATTTGGAGATATCTATATATTCTGATTAATCTCCCTTGGCATTTGTATGAAACATTGTTTTGCTTTGTTGGCTTGAAGATGTAAGATTTCTATCAGTCTTGGCATTTGGAAATATTAAGAAAAGAAGAAAAGAAAATATCCATAAGCTGTAAATAAATAATAAATGCATCTACTCACCTCACTGTTCTCCTGAACTGATAAACATTTAACACAGCTCACAGCCAGCATTTTCAAACTGTTTAATCCCTCAGGAGCTGATAATAACCCACCCAGAACAGTTAAAGCCTCTTCATAGAAAATCAAGAGATCCAGATCAACACTCTAGGAAGACACAATTAAAAGTACGTTGTACCTTAAATAGGCATAAGAGTATAACACTTTTCAAAAGTGTGTCATCGAGTACTTCAACACACAAATATCATGTGTACTGCCTGAAATGTTATCAAAGTAAAGAACGTGTCACTTCTTGTTAAAAAAAATTTAAAAAGACAATCATCCAACAAAAGAAATACTGATGATATGAATGAGACATGTTTAATATGATGATTTAAATAAATGATTTGAATAAAATTACTTGAGTTTATGCAAATTAACTATAGTAATAAAGGGACTAGTTGATACTGCAAGAATATTTCAAGATAAACTTTAATCTTTTTTCTTTTTTTTAACAAGTATAGTGTATCTATGTTCCATTTCTGGATACAAGGAAATTTTTAAAATAAAAAATAAATAAATATATTATCAAACAATGAAAAGCAATCAAACCAGATGAAAATAGTTTTATAAATCAACACAAATCTATGATTGGCAAAATTGTAACTTTTTCATTGACAACAGCTGCCCTTTAATTTCATGATCATTGTTTACTTTTCTTTATTTCATACTGGTCCACCTTAAGATTGTTTTACCCTCACCCTTATCAATACCCTGCTTTCCTCACCACCACCACCCAAAAAAAAAGAAAAAAAGAAAAGACAGTGTCTCTCATTTGGTGAAGAATACCTAGCTGCCACTATAGCACAAAGCCACCCTCCTTTACCTGGTAAAAGACAAAGCAAGATCCATGACTCCATGCCTCTATGTGTGGATAACAAGCCTTACCAGGTTACCAGGCTGGAGGCACTCATTGATTGGATGACTCCATGCCTCTATGTGTGGATAACAAGCCTTACCAGGTTACCAGGCTGGAGGCTCTCATTGATTGGATGACTCCACATCACTGTATGGATAATAAACCTTACTAGGCTGGAGGCACTCATTGATTGGATAACTCCATGCCTCTGTGTGTGGATAACAAGCCTTACCAGGCTGGAGGCACTCATTGTTTGGATGACTCCATGCCTCTATGTGTGGATAACAAGCCTTACCAGATTACCAGGCTGGAGGCACTCATTGATTGGATGACTCCATGCCTCTATGTGCAGATAACAAGCCTTACCAGATTACCAGGCTGGAGGCACTCATTGTTTGGATGACTCCATGCCTCTATGTGCAGATAACAATCCTTACTAGATTACCAGGCTGAAGGCACTCATTGTCACAGTCTGATTAAAATGTCTTGACTGTTTGACCCACTTGATTATTTTTCAAATATTGAGATTTGAAAATCCTTTGTTTGAGTTCTCTCGTGATATTTCGGTATCGAGAACTTCCAACAAGGAGGTCAGGATGTTATGTAACTTTAGGCCCATTGTCTAGGTTCTAGAACCAACTACATGCCATGCGATCCGTCACGTGATATGCTCTATGCTTTCTTATAAATATGAGTAAAACACGGCCGTCTTGTACTCCGAGATACAACAAGCTACGCGACAGCACGTCAGCTACTCGCGAGTTGTATAGGAACGGACAGACCGGCGCGATAGATGAGATAACGCTTCAACTTCTCATAAGGTATCACTTTTATTCGATTGTATTCTGTATATTTAAGCTATGTATGTACTTGTGCTATGTATTGATATGTATTGCTATATAACTTGAGCACGGTTCGTTGAAATGACTGAAAACCTATAAGTTATGGAATATAAATCATTGTAACTCTTTTCCATTGTAACTTTAATTTATATTGATTTTAAATTCACTAGAGCCAGGAGTGCCTGCGCTCGATATGAATTTCTCATGTAATTCAAATTATTGCGTGTAATTTTAATTGTAAATTGTGAAGCGCTTTGCTTGATTTGAATTATCCCTTTGTATGAAGTCTAATTTTAACATTGTAAATATTTGATAATTCATACGTCATGCACTGTTAAATGTAACATGCGTGAGAAGATTATATTTTCTAATCTAAATTGTAAACGATGCGTTAGTCGCATTTCTAATTCGTGCATTTGAACTAATCGTGCTTAAGTGGCGAAACGTGCTAGCAGACGATTATGGAACACATTTTACTTCCATAGGTCGGTCTTTGCCTTCGTCTTTGAAATCCTGTACAAGCCGGTTTTGAACTCTGCTGAGAGAGTTCAGCTATTCTAAGTCCACCACCATTGTAAAGCGACGTCAACGTGTAGGCGTATGCTGGTCTAATCTCAAGTTCACTAGCGATGAAACTAAAGGACAGTTTTCTATTGTATGCCACGTGCATTTCCGCTGGTGCAACTACAGTGAGCTAGACCCGGTTCGGACTGGAACAAGAGACCAGGCGACACAAAGACACAAAGCTGAGTACCACTCAGATGACTAAAACTCATAAGATACAATTGGGCACTCTTTCTCAAAGAACAGTAAGCACGCACGTGCCGAGTTAAGAAATAGACTTCGCGCTCGTATTTGATTATTGTTAAATTGTTAAACTTTATTAAATCTTATTTTTAATTGTTAAACCTCTTCGTAGTTCATTATTATGCATAATAGACCTAATGATTTTCATGGATTGGATGGGGGCGATTGAGCTGAATGACGTAACGAATGCATATTAATTTAGAGGAATTTAACGACTCCAACCCAGCTAACCTACGCAATTTATCAGTTTGTAAATCTGCTGTCTGTACTACAAGACATTTTTAAGTTAGTCAAATGATAAGTTGAGCAACCAGTCTGTATAGGATAGAGAGAAGGAATTAATTTAACCTATTATCTTTAAAGTCCTTAATTATCCTAGGCAGGGTCTATAAAGAAATACTGGAAACGTAACACTCATAATAGAGACTGGAGTGCCCCAGATAGTCTTCCATTCTCAGAGACAATAGAAACAAAGTTATTACCTCAAAGGATCATACAAAAGTATAAAGATTCTAACATGCCAGTTATTTTGCCTCAAAAACTGACCATTGCATGTATTTGAAAGTTCACTTCTTTGACTACATCAAACTCCTTTCCTAAAGCTCCCAGTTTCTTAATGCTTAATGCATTGCTGGAGGAAAACCTTTCAATTTTATTCACACATTCTAATCCCTCTACCACTGATTCTCCCAAAATGGATAAAAACATTTTTTCTTTTGAGTCTAAGGTATAGTCTATTGACCCTGAGAGACTGCACAAAAGCCACAACCTTTCTGAATAGCTATTAAGGTATAGCCAATCAAGCTTGACTCTGAGGTGAATGCACACACCAGAACCCCTACTTCTCTAAGTCTATCTGATAAGGTGTGGGGGGTAGGGGAAGAGTCAGATATAGGAATAGGATTAACCTTACTCTAAACTGATTGGCCAGACCACAGCAGTCTAGTGTGGGGCTGCCATTCCAGGTGAGAGCAAGGATCCCCAGACACCAAGAATACCTCCAATTACTTATTCATGCATATTTCTTTCTCTTTTGAAATATATTTCTCCTTACAGGAGAACTGGTACCAATTGCTCTCAGCATTTATTCAAGACTATTTCTGTAATCAAAGTGTTAATTTCACATCTTGATAGGTATCATCTCCAGTTTACATTTGGGAATGAGTATTTCAATTTTGTGTCCTTTCATTTAGCCTTTCTGTCAGTCTTTGTATGGTCACTCATATCAGTAATGCAGCTAAAGAAGTGTTCAGACCATTCACATGAAAGGCTGTTTATGGCTACCTAGACCCTGATCTAGGTGACATTCTGCAGAAGCAAAAACATATGCACATTCTATCCACAGATTTAGTCATTGAGATTTCTTAAAAGCTTGCAGGTAAATGCAGACAAATCAAAGTCCCAGACTTTTTTCATGCATTGATATTATAAAAAGCAAGGTCTTATTTATGGATACATGCATTTTGAAAATAGTTCATGCCACAGACATGACAGCAAGGTACACAGCAAGGGTATTAGATAGAGTGACATGATACATCTTTTAAACTCTGCAACTGGTTTGACAGCCATAGGCAGATTTCATCTCAGACCTATACATTTTTGTTCTTTAGTCTCATTAGAAACAAGGTCAAATGTCATTAGAGATTAACTGATGTACCCTTGTGGTGCAGACAAGCCCACTAAGTATGGACATAGGCTAGAAAAAAGCAGAAGTGCCTCCTTCAACACCATTCTTGTCACTATACACAGACGTAAGTCTATTGGATTAGGGATGACACTGCTACTTAGCCTTGTGGTCAATTGGGAAAACTGCTCTAAAAGATTTTTACATATTAAGTTTTTGAAGATGCCCTCTGAATATAGATATAAAGATTAAACTGTCAAAGTTATCACGATTCCTTGAGACAACTCGATGAAGATGGCTCACATCCAATACCTTGGGTGAAAGACATCAACTGTCCTTTGCCTAACGGAGATATATATCTATAAAGCATAGTGCAGTTCAGAAAAGACTGAATTGCAGCAGTCAATCTCTCATATCCAATACCATGGGTGAAAGACACATCGTCAACTGTCCTTTGCCTAAGAGGCAGAAATATATCTACTAAGCAGGTTACAGTTCAGAAAGATTGAATTGTAGCAGTCAATCTCTCATATTCAATACCATGGGTGAAAGACCACATCAACTGTATTTTGCCTAATAATCATTCTATAAAAAATGATATTTTTCTGGATGGCTGAATGAGGAGCAGACAGGTTGTACTGTAGTGTGCTATCAGAAATATATCAATAAAGCAAGGTATTTTCTGGATGATTGATTGAGTACCAGACAGTTTGTAATGTGGTGTGCAGACAGAAATATAAAGCAAGGTATTTTTCTGGATGATTGAATGAGTAGCAGACAGTTTGTAATGTGGTGTGCAGACAGAAATATATCTATAAAGCAAGGTATATTTCTGGATGGCTGAATGAGAAGCAGACAGTTTGTAATGTGTGTGCAGACAGATATATATCTATAAAGCAAGGTATTTTTCTAGATGGCTGAATGAGAAGCAGACAGTTTGTAATTGGTGTGCAGACAGATATATATCTATAATGCACAATACAGTTCAGAAAGATTGAATTGTAGCAGTCAATCTCTCTGTCATGACATTCATCTCTCTCTCAGAATGGGCTTTCCATTCATCAGTCTTTCATTAGGAATCCATGTATCTTTTTAGATAGGATACTATTGAATAAGTTCTTTAGCTTTTATCTCCCCTTGAAGATTATTTAGGTATCTAGAGACTCTAGCTAGTAAACATTAGGAATTCATGTATCTTTTTAGATAGGACACTATAGAATAAGTTCTTTATCATTTATTTCCTCTTGGAGATTATGTAGGTCTCTAGAGACTTTAGTGAGTAAACATTAGAAATCCATGTGTCTTTTTACATATGCTCATCTGGTATGTAGTAATGAAAAATATTTTATGTAGAAAAATTCTTGTTCATTTAATACTGTAAACAACTCAAGAGCTACAAAATTTTATTAAACATGAACCAGATTAGAAGCCACTTTATTATTATTATTATTATTACTTCACAGTGAAATATTTATTTACATCATATAACTATGGGTTAATATATATTGTTAAGTCAAATATAGACATCATACAAACTGGATTAAGTATTTTTCAATGACAAATGACACATATATAATAATGGATCAGATTATGACTTCTAGTCTGAAATAGTTGTATGTATAACAAAAAATATCTACACAAGACTAAGCATGCTATTTCTTTAAAACTATTAATACATATAAAAATATAAAAATATCCAATATTTATTCTAATATCAGTGTATCTATATACATTTTTTTAAAAAAAAGTTAATCATCTGTGTAACTTTATAAAGGACACAAAAATAAGATTCGTCATAAAAAATACCCATTCAGAGCCAACATCCTGCAGAGTTCTTCTCTGGACATAGAGAATTAATTCACTCCAGCAGCTTACCACAGCAGAGTGTAATTCTTTATGAAGTACTGTCTCCTTGCAATTCGCTGGAAAAAAAAAATTAAAAACACAAACCTACTAATGACATTCTGACACATAATCATCTATGATATGAGCTTTGACTTGTCTTTCACAAAGCACAGTCATTCATGGAAATCAACTCTTGCAGCTATTGAGCTATTAAGCAAATTTCTCAACAGGCAAATAACGAAACTGAAAAAAAAAAAAAAAAATATTTTCAAGCTGTTTATCACATTTTTTTTTCTAAATTTGATTAAAAGAAAAGGCAAACAGCAATTACATGAGTTAAATACACACAAAACTTTGATAGATCTCATGTTATAACATAAAAGTATTTTTTCTGTAGGTCAAACTTGCAAACTTTTTCTTAAAATTATCCCATTCTTAAACTATACATGAAACTAATAGTTAACAAATGTTATTAAAATAGAGAAAATCAAAGAAAATTAACAATATCTATTTTTTAAAAAAAATAACACATCAATATCAAGCCAAGATCACTGAAAGGGATGAAGTGAAGAAAAATCCACACATGGTAATATATTTATAAAATACAAGATGAAGTGAACAGGAATCTACATCATGGTTATATATTTATAAAATCTGGACATGTAAGATAGTTAAATTTTTCTTTTTAAAGTACAATGGAAAAGGTTAAGTAGCCAACAATTTTTATAAATATTATTATTTTAGTGTTTAAAAGTTAAATGAAAATCAAATTTCATATTGAGGAATGTCACTGGATGACACAGAATGACCAAAACACTGGGCTAAAATGTAGTCAAGGTTGTTTCTTTGTTATGTATGAGGTTAAGTTTGTAAAAAGCAGGAGACATTAATACAGAGCTATTCTGTTTTTGTCATCATCAAGCTCATTATTGTATACTATTATTATCAAAACTCCCACAGAAACACACTCTTTCAAGTGATATTACAATATCCATTGGGATCATGACTTTGAAATGAGCTTCATATAATCAGAACAATTAACTTATTCATTTAGCTTATTTGCATGACAAACTTTGATTCTGCATCATCTGGTCTTCTATATTATTTCTTGTTAATAGAGTGGATGGATATTCAAAGGAGTAATTTGATATTGTTAAATTCTTACCATTTTGTACTTCTTTTACACAAGTAACAAGCAAACTTATAGCTCTATCTGCCTTTAGTGTAGGCATGTAAACTCGGCTGTTGATGCTGTTGATAATGTCAACACTACAAGACAAGATGGCAGTTAATACTGATGGTTTTTTTTCTTCATCCATAACAATAGTGTGTTTCTGACTCATTTCACAATCTGCCAAAAAAACGAGAAGTCGAACTATCTTTGACACTTTCAAACTCTCTGCTATACTTGCAGTGGCTGTGTCTGAAAAAAAAACAACCACAAGTGTACAAAACCACTTACAAATCAACAACAAGTGGTTATTTCTAAAAAAACAAAACTAATTATTAATCAGCATGTCATAATTATAATCTTAAAACCAAAATTATTTTCCAAATCATAATATAGTAGAGTTGTTATCTCAAAACAAAAGCATTTACATATCACTATTTTTTATTTCTGCAAACCTAATGTACTTACATATCATCATGTAATATTTATTTCTGCAAACCTAATGCATTTACATATCACCATGTAACATTTATTTCTGCAAACTTAAAGGACTTACATATCACCATGTGACATTTATTTCTGCAAACTTAAAGGACTCACATATCACCATGTGACATTTATTTCTGCAAATTTAAAGGACTTACATATCACCATGTAAAATTTATTTCTACAAACCTAATGCATGGTTCATAGTATGCTAACAGCTCACAAATCACCACTGGTCACTGTACAATAATTGTCCACAAGTGCTAGGAATGCTCAAAATTGATCATTGTACAAAAATCTGTCCACTAAATACGTGACTACTCACCAGTGTTCTCTGAAAAATAACTGTCCTTAAGTGAAATCAAAGTGTTGTACAGGTCAGCCCATGTCCAACCAACTTCAGTAGGATCTGATTGTGCATCCAACAACCATGAAACAACAACTGACCAAAGGTGTGTGCTCCGCTGCAAACTCTCATCTCGGTCCATCAGTGTCAGGGTCTCAAAAAAATCTGATACTGGAACCACACTCTGTTGACAACAATACAACTGGCTTGTTTTTACCTTGATTTATTTTTCCAATTTAAGTGTAATATATATTATTGTACAAGAGAAATAGTAATTTTATTAAACATCCCAAACAACAGAAACAAAACATAAAATATTGTATTTAATGAAAATACTCTTAAAATAGAAATAGGTATGCATAAAGATTATTGAAAGGTGGGTTCATATGGAGTTTTGAAAGTGTGTAAAAGAATGGAAAAAAAAAAACAGTTACTTTTTCTAGCTCTATAAACAGAGATAATACTGAGGCTATGCCATAAAAAGTTCACTATGTTCATGCTCAGAAAAGACAATTCACAGAATTTAGTAACTGAAGCATTCATGCCATAAAAAGTATAGAACTATGTTAATGCTCAAAAATGACAAGTCACAGAATTTAGAAACTGAAGTATTCATGGCACGCAAGCACGCACACACACTCACTTCAGAAAAATCAATATTTTATGGTCCATATTGGGACAAGTATTGTTTTTTAAAACTAACGAGATTTATATAGAGTAGGTTTAAGTTGACATTCATTCTGAGTTTTACATTACTATTAAATATCATAATTAAGTACTAAGTATTTTTCTTAAATAATATACTTCTTTTTCTAAAAAGAAATGTATTTTGATTTTAAATCTCTTACCCTCAGTTTTATTTAGTTTTTAAATTTTTTGTTAACTCATTGGTTCTATCATTTAGGTCTGTGTCTGACTATTGTAAAAATGATATACTGATTAAATAAAGAAAAAAAGCAATACTGTTTGTGATTTTAAAAAAAGCAATTTTACAGACCTTAATGAGTAATTCAGCTTACATAACAATTAAGAAGTTTGTAACATTTAGTGTTAAACTGAGACAGAATGTTTTTCACTTAGAAACTTTAAGTTAAAAGGGTCTAAAAAGATGATGATGAGGTTTGGTAAAAATTGGTTTTAATTTTTTTTTTTTTATAGCAGCTTGCAAATACTCTGCACTAAACAGTCAAATCTTGAAAATCAACTTTATAAGTATGAGTTATCAAAATATGAGCTATCAAGTAATCAAGAAAACCCTATTTTAACTACAATGAGTTAATATTTCTGATATCCTGAACAAAAAGGTGCAGGGTAATATTCCAAAGGTCAAAGATATTATTTTTAATATATTCTTCATTAGGTAGATTAACAAATTCTTACCTTGTCCACAAGGTTTAAGATAGTCTTTGTAAGAAAACACTCAATAGCACCACGAGTGAAATTTTCCAAAGTCACCAAGCTTGTTTTTATTATGTCCCTGCAAACAACCAAAATTTATTTAAAGTAAACTACATTTATATTTCAGACCACAAGACATACAATCTTACTGATATATTTATAAAAATGTAAATCAAGAGAACATTTGACAAAGAAATAAAGAAATAAATCAAGTGAAAATTTGACAAAGAACTAATCAAGTGAACATTTGACAAAGAACTAATCAAGTGGACATTTTACAAATAATTAAGTAATATTTTACAAAGAACTCAATCAAGTGAACATTTTGTTAAAAACTACATCAAGAGAACACTGTGCAAAGAACTAAATTAAGTGAACAAAGAACTAAACAAGTGAACATTTTACAAAGAACATTTTATAAAGAACCAAATCAAATGAACACAAATAAAAAAGGAGCAATGCACATTAGAATAATTCAAAGATATGTATCCAGTGCTCCATATTTGTTAACTATAATCCTTACAAATTATTAAACTAAATAAATACCAAAAAATATATTCTTTAGGCTTAAAATTCCTCAAGAATACAAAATAAAGATATAGATAATTAAAAGTAAAGCCACATAATTCTGACATAAAGTTCTGTTAATTATGCATAAAACAAGTATAAGTGTGTAGGCTATTAATATGATGAAAGAGCAATGAGAAATTTGCGTATAAAGATGTTATAAGAAAATTATAACTATGGTAACTAGTTTTAATCACAACACAACAAATAATTATAAGAATAATAAATATGGTCAATTCTTTCCAGAAAGTTACCGAAATAATACTGTGAAGTGTCTAAAAGATGAATATTGTGAAATGTCTAAAAAAATGATTATAGTGATGTGTCTGAAAGATGAATATTGTGAAGTGTCTAAAAGATGAAAATTCGGAAGTGTCTAAACGATGAATACTGTGAAGTGTCTAAAAAGATGAATATTGTGAAGTGTCTAAAAGATGAATATTCGGAAGTGTCTAAAAGATGAATTAAAAATTAAGTAATTAAAAACCAAGTAATTCAAACCTAATAAGCAGAAGACCTTGTGAATTCAAAACCAGACAAGGTTTGATGCAGGAGAGTCCTTGAGTGATGAACACGAGTGGCACTGATGCCCAATTATCTCCCTTTATTGTGTGCAACACATGAAGCAGAAAAGTCACTGCAACAAGTGTAAATGAAACATTCAACACATTAAATTACAAATAAGTATTAGAAGTCTTTTCATTAAGAAAAAAATATGGTAAAACTGACAAGGCATGTATATAAGCAAAAACCCATATAACAGCAAATTACAAATTTCTTTCTTTAATGACATTAAAGAAAGAAAAATATGGTAAAACTGACAAGACATGTATATAATTATAAGAAAAAAACCATATAACAGCAAATTACAAATAAGCATTAGAAGTCCTTTCATTAAGAAACAAATATGGTAAAACTGACAAGGTATGTATATAAGCAAAAACTCATATCTTGCTAGTAAATAGGCTATTTGATAAAATTTCTTTTATTCTGCCTGAAATGAAAGCTTACACTTTCTATTAAAATAACACTATATCCTCATAGGTTCACCTGACACCCTTTATCTGGCTCATGGCTGCCAGCCAACCTGAATTATCTGGACTGTAAAGCATTCAGAATTCTAATTAAGCACACAGTAGCAGTAGCAGAATTTTATTACCATTATCAGGTTAAAAAAATCCATCAAAATATATAGATGCAACCATATTTTAAGAGATATTCTCTCTTATAACATTAAATATACTCTGTATATATCATCGGGTCAAGATATTAGTATTTCAGCTGTCAGCTGGGTCAGATCAAGAGATTACAGTATGTCAGCTGGGTGAGGTGAAGATTACAGTATGTCAGCTGGATGAAAATTATATTATGTCAGCTGGGTCAGGTGAAGTAGGTCAGCTGAGTGAAGATTATAATATATCAGCTGGGTGAGGTGAAGATTACAGTATGTCAACTGGGTGAAGATTATAATATGTCAGCTGGGTCAGGTGAAGATTACAGTATGTCATCTGGGTCAGGTGAAGATTACAATATGTCAGCTGGATCAGGTGAAGATTACAGGGTCAGCTCCTGAATGAGAGCCATAACTTAGGCAACAGTCATTCAAACAAAGGGTTGTGCTGACGTAAATATTTTCTGACAGGATATGTGCAACTACACTTATATCAAAATAGCAGATTCATTCGTTTTGCTTACTATAATAAACAAGCATATCAAATCACTTAAAAATAAATTAATAAACAGGTATATATAATTAATAACATATCAAATAAGAGAACAAATTTCCTTCTACTACTGACTTCAAGAAATAAGTATAAAGATAATAATTTAAATATAGCTCTGATCCCTTATTTCTTATTTATAAATAGTTCAAACATGATTTTCATTATTTTAAAATAAATTTATAATACAAATGCAATATGAAATTCAAACAGTTTATTAGTTCATAAAACACCAAAAACAAACTACAATAATCCATGTTTCACTTAAACAGTCTTCATCATGACAATACAGTTATTATGACATGAATAATGAAAAGAGTATTTCTATTGATACATGATAAACTTATCTGAACAGAGGTGGATTTCAGATAAGTTTATCATAAATAAACAGATTTAATAATTTCACAGTTCCTAATAATAAAAAATAAGTGCAATGTCATGATGAAGGCTACTTAGTTGACATGGTGATTCTTGTGGTTGTTTGCTTATTATGTACCTCAACACTTTAAATTTTCTTTACTACTGCTTATATAATACTGTTTATATAATTTATAATACTTTTTAATAAAAGAAAGAAAGAAAAAAGCAATAATAATAATATAGATATGATCACATATTTTTTATGCAGAAGTATTTTATGCACAATTTCAAGATAAACCTAACTGTAGGTATTCCAAACATATTTTTCAAAATCATTATTAATACTTTAAAAGCAAATGGAGCAACATTTTTTTTGCTGATTTCAATGATACTAAAATGAAGTTTGTACCTCAATTACAACCAAAGTTATAAATTTTTCAATATTTAATTTTTTGCAAAGTTTTACGCTCAAAAACGAAATTGTACAAATAGTTTATTTTGAGGGTCCACAAAATGAAGAAATGATGAACAATATAGTTCAGACTCTCCACATAAGTAGTATCCAACATACAAATATAGCTGAATTTTTTTGAGAGGCTTTGCAATGCTATTTTCAAATATACTCTCAGTCAAAATTAGCAATTTATTCATTTTCAGGTTGGAAAAAGCTCTAATGAAGTTAACACAAAATGGGCGAAATTGCTATAAATGTTAAAACTATAATAACTGAGCTACAGAGATGCTTTTGGTATCATTGGATTCAGTTTGGAAAGATCTATATTAAGAATGCACTCACCACAGTAAAGAAATCTTCATATTTTATACACACACACTCAGACATTTGCCAATCGTTCATCTAATTTAATGCTTTTTCAGTTCAATGATTCTAGTGCTGTCTAGCATGGAACCACAAGGAATGTTCTTATACATTGAATGCACACAATTACATGCTTTCCACAACAGCACGTTTCATGTTGTGGTGCTTAACCTAAATAAGCAATTCAATCTGCTGGTAGACCGTTATTCCACAATCTGCCTTCACTGGACATGGACAGAATTGCATAGTTGCAGTAAAAGACAGCTATTTATTACCTCTACATCATCTTTTCTCAGCCAGTCTTTCCACTGACATGCATTAAAATATATTTGTACCTTATAAATCTTTCCCCTATTGAATGGTACAATCTCTTAAGGTGGCACATCTAGCTCTAAAAGCATGAAAAATTGAAAAAATTCAATAACAAAAATTTTATTGGTCTTTTCTGATATAAAAATGGCTAAATTTTATGAAATTGCTTTTAGTTTTGGACAATTCACAATAGTTTTGAAGATATTTTCAATCAAAGATGGGAGTATACCATTGGAGACGTTTATGGTTAAAAAGTTAACTGAAAACCAGTCATTAATTTCGGTTTCTGCAGGATATCTTAAAAAAAAACACTATTAAAGATATCTGCAAAGAATTTTGAACACAGTTTAAGGAAACATAAGCTGGCTTCTGAACCTCTAACTTTTTAATATATTTTACTATAGTGTAGATATGGAATTATAGTTAATTAAATTTTAAAAAATAATTATTAAATAAAATATGTGCTCCATCAGCTGAATGATTGCTACACACTATCCAGAAATTACAGTATATTAATTGACTACCAAATATTTTGTCTATATATTTTAAGGTTTTCTTATAATCTTGTCAAAAAGAATTAACAAATTTTAAGTTTAAGAAAATATGTTTATATTAAATAAATAATTTTGATGCAAAACCTTTTAAATTCATAAGAAAAGTGAGTAGGCCTATATATTTTGAATCATCAACCATTTTTCACCAGTTTCTGAAAACTTGAATAAAAATTTCCTTTATTTATTTGATACAATTTTTGTTGTTGATATTTAGTGGATTTCAGTTAGGTGTGCCATCTTAAGCTTTGGATAAGGAATATAAATTCTAAAGTCATTTTCAGAGTTCACCCACCACCACCAAAGTTCTGAACCATAGGCCTTGTAAATGTAATTCTAATAGTAATAGTAAGTGCATTATCAACTCACTCTTATATTTATTATGGAAAAATAAGCTTGCAAAATACAGGTAATAAATATATAATTCACTCGTGTCTATCAAAATTTTAAAAAAAGAAAAGAAAATCTGGTAAAAATAACTATTTTAAAAAAAATCTAGTGATATACTCATTGTTTACACTGTGCCCAGCTAATGCAGTAAGGGACGAAAAAAGTGGTCACGTGACCACAAAGTAAAAAGAATTAAAAACAAATAACACGCGATCCAAATAAAAGAAATACATTATATTGCAAATAAATCTTTCCCCTATTGAATGATACAAAACTTAAGCTATGGATAAGGCAGGAATAAATTCAGAAAGTTATTTTCTGTGTTCACCCTCAACGCCTTAAAAGACAAATGCTACCGTAGGCCTATAGACACTGAAAATTCTTATTTATCGGTTATTATAGTCCTTTAAACGAAAAAATGTACACTATAAACTGAAAATAACTGATTTAACTTATCAGCTAACAACCTCAAACTGAGTGATGCACAAGAATGCAAAGTGGAACTAGTTCAATGTCGCAGAGTTGAACACTAAGGTACTCGATAAAGTCTGCCATTGTTGTTGACAGTCTTCGGTCACTGACTACAGTTCTTTCAACACAATTCGGGACGCGTGCAGTATTTTTTGTCTCAAACAAACTATATAGACTTATAGATGAAGACTTTTCCTATTTTCTGGTAGCTTTTAAGGCTGCTATATTATCGGAATCACCAAAAATGTAATTTAAGAAAATTTAAGTTTAACACATTTCACTTCATCTTGAAATTCCCACGCACTATTTAGTATGGAAATGAACCTTGTTCTCTCCCCTACATGAAAACCATTATTATTTTTAGATTACTGTACCGCACGCGTCCCCACAGACTGAGAAAGATTGCATGTGTTAAGCATTAGCGCTGGACAAGTTTTGACGTCTTGGTCAAAAAGTCGCTCGGTTGGTAACTTCTGAATAACTTCTTATTACTTTTTCACAATTATTTATTAAAACAAAAAACACAGAAAGACAGAACAGAGAACAAACTTTTGTTTCATGTGCTTTTATTTTACAAAGCTTCAATATACAGAGGAAACATGAGTGTTGAAAAAGTTGAAAACTTGACAAAACAATGTCCCAATCAGCCATTCAGTGATGTTCGGAATACCTACTAACTGTAATGATTTTGCAAATATCAGTCTAGAGATCTGAACAAAAGAAAATCATGTACCTTTCTCTTCATTGCTTGCAAGAGCAGAAAAGCAACTGGGAAAGAAGTGCAAAAGTCCTGAACCCACACGAGAACAAGAACCAGGTAAGCCCTCAGGCCTGCAGAATTATATCGTATAAATGTTAATATACATATATTTAAAAATAATAAAAGATAAAGGACATTTTATCGTTTCCATAGTATACTACATTTAAATAAACTATTGACTTCTAATATGAAACAATAAAAAATTAAGTACCACAAACACCATTATTTGATTAACATTCTTTTTTAAAAAACTGTTTTAATAAATTAAATTTCTCACCTGAAATATAATTTCAAGTCTTGCAGATATTGGAGAAGTTTGAAGGTAAGGAACTGAAACAAATGATATATCTTTAGAAAAAACTCTATGGCAATTAACAATAGTCAATAAAGAGAATATGCAAGAAACAATTATTAATCATCTATTTATTACTATATTGGGTTATTGTTAATAAATTGGACCATCTAGAAAATTCTACTAGGGTGTTGAATACATTTTTCCTTCTTAAATTCATTAGAAATAAGATGGTATAATGTTGCCCAAGAAAGTTATAAACTATATATTATAAAGTTATATAATAATATTATAAAAGAAAGTAATATATAATTTTTGTTCATTGCAGTACAATTATTGATTATACAAAAAAACAAAAATAAACACAGCAACTATTAAGAATTAAAGTTTGCATTATTGTCAAAGCATCCCATGAAAACATCTTTTAAAATAATAATACAGAGGTACTGCCATCTTATAAAAACATCTTTCAAACAATCATACCAGGGCACAATATCTTGGACTCTATTCCCTATATCTGACTCTTACATTCCTGAAATGTTTTCAATCATAGTTAAAATGTATCTTTACAATATCTGAATATGTAGTGAATTGCTTGCTTTAATATAAACATATCACAGATGTTGTGTGTGTGTGTGTGTGCATGTGCTTTAGGTTATAAACAAGATTTATTTTATAATATGCACTGAATAATTGTGGTAAAATCGTTTAGCATCATTTTTGTAAATCACCTAGGGATGACAGATATTATTAATATTATTATTATTCAGCCTTTTTCCATGACTTCTGTTGACAGTCAGATGTGAGCCAAGGTCTCGGAATCTTACTAAGATTCTGGGACATCTAAAGTTTTACTACTTATACAGAGGATGTGGGCATTTCTGAGCTGCTTTGAATAGTGAGGCAAATCTGCATCTTCCAGGTAGTTTATTCAGATAGCCTTCCAATTCCCAATGATCCTATCACTTACATGTATTACTTCTACTTTTACGTAACATATTCTTTAGATTTCTAGTCTGAGATCCTAGTATTTTTCTATTTTTTTCTTTCTTTTGTTTTTATGTTTCTAACACTTGGAACAGTGACATCAATAATTGTTGCTGTTCTGTTGGACTTATTGAGAACTACAATTATGGTCTTCATGCAGGCATCACTTGATCTGTTCTTATCTCAAAGTAATTCTTTCGAACAAGTGTTAGCAAATACTTGGAGCCCAAAACCTCTCCATGTCCAGTATGTGTGAGAAGCTGATGAAACATCAACAAAACAATCAACAAACAATGGTTGAAAAAGGCAGGTTTGAAAGCAGAAATAGAAGCACTCATAACAGCAACGCAAGATCAAACACTAAAAATAAAATCACACAAAACAAAAATCTTGAAAATCTCAAATGATTCCAAATGCAAACTCTGCAAAACTATGGATGAAACAACAGAACATATACAGTGAAACCTTGCTATAACGTGATAATTGGGGTCCATAAAATCAGATCGTGTTAATAGCAGAATTGCGTAAATGCAGGGTTTTGCAAGAGAATGCATTATTAAGATATATATTTTGGGAGCCATGCCAGGACCATGTTATAATCAAATTCGCGTTATCGCAGGGTTCCACTGTACTATCTGGGTGTCAGTTTCTGGCTGGATTAGAATACACCAAAAGACACAACGAAGTGACAAAACTCATACATAGAAATCTATGTGGGAACTATGGAGTAAAAACCCCAGAAAGAACATGGATGCACTAACCTGAAGCAGTCACCAAGTCACCAAGTCAAAATACACAGTATGTTTCATTGTTATTATTATTACTATTATTGAAAACTGTATATCAAATCAGAAAGTATTACACTACCTGACACAAAGGTAGGTGGGGGGAACCCTCATATTTTTAACTTTATAACAAGAAAGACTTCTATATAATAATCTAAAAGTTCTAAATTGAGCACATGAAATACTTTTATTTTTTCACAGAACCTAATTGTAAATGTAAGCCTTTTTTTATGGCTACAATCAATGTTCCCTCTATTATTTTTCTTGTGTATGCGGAACTATTTCTTGTGTGTGTGCAGAACTGGCGGTTGTTTGAGCTTGCTACCAAAACTTGTGTAAGGAATGTTGAAACTGCTATGTGGCATTTTCTAATGAGCTATGCGGTCGTGTACCTTGGAAGGAACATTGTTATAATACATGCTGATTTTTTTTTAAACTATAAAACTTTGCTTATTATTAAATACTAGAAAAATCTATTGCAGACTACAGTTAAAATTATGTAATAATCAGTAATGAAATTAAAGCACAGTATTCTCATTTATATGTAGACTAAAACTATAAAAATAGATTTAAAGAAATGGATGGTGGTATTAAAGAGTGCTTTAACTGAAGTTTACTGCACAGATTGGTGTACTGTATATCACTTATTGTTTGAAGTTAATGGCAAATATATCTGGAAAACTCATTTTTAATGGGTAATTTATTCCAATGAGCAACCTGGAACAGATATGTGTATGCTTATAAAACTCCCACAATTTTCTCCCTTAAAATAAGTAATATTTATGTAAGTAATATTTATGTTTCCATAAAATAGCTAAGTGCTATTATATGGAAATAAAAAATTATAAAAATTTGTGTTTCTAGATTTTAGTCATAAAATAAAATAATTTTAAAAATCAAATAAAAAAAATTATTATGAAACATTTTGAAAAATCAACAGTTTTGTGCTTTGTAAAATCAGTATTTATAATTAAAAATAACTACACATTACATTTAATAAATATATAAGAAGTATGAATGCCAAAGGTGTTTATAAAGATAATCTTTTTTGATTCCAAAGTAAACTCCAAATAGTTGATTTCCCAAATAAAAGAATGCACTAATTATCTTTATACAGTCGACAGTAAAAAATCATTTAATCTTAAAGAAAATACATTTAACCACAAATGTAAACATACCGACTGTTGATCTTGTTTCATAACAGGAACAGTACAGAAGTCAAGATAAAGAGTTGTCTCAGCTGCCCACCTCACAATGAAGATACTCTCATGATGGAAGGCTCGAGTCAAAACAGTTACAAGCCATGAAGTATGCAACAGTATATGGCCTGTAGATCAAAGACGAGACTAATGGCAATGCCAATCATAGACTAAAACATCTACCAAAGTCTTGATTATTCAAAAGTATTCTTCAAACAATGTTTTCATATGTAAAGCCCTGCTTCCATTGCTTTTTCATGCTAATACTTAGACAAAGAATAGTAATATTAAAGAATGGGCTATAAATCAAGTATGAGACACATAATCACCATCTTAAAGTTAAATAGCACAAGTCTGAAGCCTACATGCTGTGCTGTGTTTATTTTCACCAAGTGAGGTAAGAAAAATTATGTTCTTATTCTTTCATTGTTTGGAATTTCATCTAAATATATAAAAATATTTTATCAAAGCTATTGTATCATACTATTTTCCCAAAACATTTTACTTGATGTAAATTTTTTTCTATTTATACATCTGATGCATTTTCAGATAACTGTGACTATATTTCTAGATATTTTCCCATATATTTACTGTGACTATATTTCTAGATATTTCCTAATTTACTTTTAGAAGACACATTAATATGCTATTATTCAATTTTCTGACTAATTAACAGACTGACACATTATTATGCTATTATTCAAATTATCTGACTAACAGACTGGCTACTGTTCCACTAATCCGAACTCAGATGTCCATCATCCGTCCTCAGCTCATGTCTTTTTGCAAAGTAATAATATAATAAGCAATTCATCAGTATAGAATTTTATGCAGATTGATTCTTGTTACCACCTGTGATCAGTTGAAAGCTTAGATACTGTTATTAGTGTTAAAAGAACTTTAAGTAACTATAGTATAACTATAGTATAAGATATGCAAAGTGTGCGGTTCTGTTGTGTCAATGAATTTTGTGTGTTGTACGTATTAGACTATTAAAGTATTACAATGACTGAATGAGTGGTGTCAATCTATTCTTTTGCAACTTACTGAAGTCAATAGTTGTAGTTCTCTTACTATCTACATCTGTCTAGATTAGTAGATGTGAATGAGTGGGGACAAACCATTAACATATCTATCTAGAGCATGACCAATCATGTAGTTTGACCTGTTCATGCTTCATTATGGGTCGAGAGAGGACTGGCTGCACAATACCATTACCAATAATGTTCAGTTTTGCAACTACCCACCAATACATCATAAAATCTATTAAGTATTGGAAATTATTCAAAAGTGTTTCATATCAGAGAAATAATTACTATTAAATTATGAAATCTCTATAATTACCATCATGCAAGGTTGTAGCTTTAGTCAGTGACTGAATGCGAGGTAGGATGGGTTTAATCACATGGGTCTGTAAAGAAGAAAGAAAAATACATTGCTTGCAAGTTGCATTATTAAAAGACATACAAACACGATACAATATGGGGATGGAAGTGGGGATAAGGATGGAGAAGTTACATGATTTTGTTTTAATAAGATTATAGTGGCAAAACTGTATACAACATTACAATTCTGGTCATTACATCAAATAGGAAGTGGGAAGTTAATTTGTTTTGATTTAAAGTGATTAGGTTGAAGAGTCTGTTCAGTACAGGGTTTATCACTATGTGGAAATTGGGAAGTTAATTTATTTTAATTTAGACTGATTATGGTGGGATACTCTGGTCAATGCAAGGTCTGTCTTTAAGTAGGAAGTTAATTTGCTTTGAAGTTTGAGTTATGATTTTGATTATGGTAGGGCAGTCTGGTCATTACAAGGTCTGTCATTAATTTGAGAAGTTAATTTGCGTTGACTTAACAATGATTATGGTTGGTCAGTATAAGGTCTGTCATTAAGTGGGAAGTTAATCTGCTTTAACATTCTTAGTTTCACTGATTATGGTTGGAGAGTCTAGTCAGTATAAGGTCTGTCATCAAGTGGGAAGTTAATTTCTATCTATCTATCCCTCAGTCCTGTCAACCGTTGGGGCACCACTGATGACCTGACAACCAGTTTCCTCCATTCCATTCTGTTCTCGGCTAATCTTACTGTATTGCTCAGTTTCAGTCCTGTCCACTCTGAGATGTTATCCTCCCATCTTTTGCTTTGTCTTCCTCTCCTTCACCCTACTTGCACAGTACCTTGCATGACTGTCTTGCCCCGTTGATCGTGTGACATCCCATACCATTTCATTTTGTGTTTTTTCACATTGGCCAATAGCTCTTCATAGGGCCCAATGGCTTGCCTAATTCGGTTTCCCATTTCTTCATTGTGACACGATCTCTATTCGAAATGCCAAGCAACCTTCGAAAGCATCTAATTTCAGTAGCTTGTATCCTCCTTTCCAGATCCACTGTGAGGATAAAAACACAGACACAACCAAGGAATGCATGTCTGATCTTTGAGCTGACTGAGATGTTTCTGTCTTTCCAAACTGTCTTCAGCTTGCCATTGCTGTTATTGTCATCACAATCTGGACAATATTTCAGGTTTTGATCCCCCATCTGTCACGATGGCTCCTAAGTACTTGAATTTATTATTTATTTCTGATCACCAATCATGATATCATTGCCAATGCCACTGGTGTTGTTGGTCATCAATCTGGTCTTCTCTGCACTGATTTCCATACTAAAAGAGGTAGCTGTCCTGTCCAGTTTTTCCACCAATTGAGCTAGCTCCTCCTCATTTCCTGCAAGGCCATCGATGTCATCAGCAAAGCGTAAGTTCGTTATTGTTCTGCCTCCAATACCGACACAGTGACAGTTCCTTCATGGTCTTCCTGAGCATCTGTCATGATTCTTTCAAGGAAGATGTTAAAGAGAATAGGCGAAAGTAAGCAGCCTTGTCTGACTCCCACTGTTGTCCTGAACCAATCTCCTATTTGGCCGTTGAAGCAGACTGCCCTGGTGGCCTTGCTGTAAAGACTTTCTATGACTGATCAGGTTGGCATTGATGTTGTACAACTTCATCATTTCATGGTGGACCAAAGGGCTGCATACCACATCCTGTCGAATGCCTTCTTAAAATCTACAAAGACATGATAAAGGTCTTGTTGGTGCTGAAGGTACTTCTCACATTGCAGTCTCAGATTAAAAATCTGTTCAGTTGTGCTTCGCCCTGGTCTGAAGCCTGCCTGTTCTTCAGCTATGATTTCCTCTGCCTGTGGCTTCAGTCTGTTTAATATGATCTTTAGCATGACTTTGCTTGGGTGACATATAAGACTTATTGTAATTTGTATGATAGTTCTGACATTGTCACAAATTGCCTTTTTGGGGGAGCTTTATTAATATTATGAGTGACTGAGTCCATGGTGTTGGCCATTCCCCTGTCTGCCAGATCTTATTGCAGATTGTTAGTAGGGCACTTATCATAGCTTCTCTCCCTTCTTGGACTAATTCTACAGGGATATTGTCTATTCCTGCTATGCCACATCCATCTTCTGGATGTTTTATGTGGACCAAACATGTTCATCAGCTTCAAATCATTAGAGCTGGCAAATTCCAGGAGCCTTAAGTCTCTGTCATTTGTCTCCGTATCGCAGTAGTGCCCACATGTGCCTTTCCAGTTCTAAATGGCATCATCTCCTACTAGTCCTAGTTTAGCATTCCAAGTTAAAAATTGCCTTTAAACTGATTATAGTAGGGTAGTCTGGTCAGTATTCAGGTGTCAGGGCATGAATAAAATGCAAATAATAAATATGCACACATGGATATTGGATGCCAACACCACCTTAGTTAATGGTTATGATTATTATTATTATTTAATCATCCATACTAATCACAAGTGATGAGAATCTTAATTTATGTTAATAATAATTGTCTCTCTCATTTGGCAGATATGTGGATGCTGTAAACATTTTCTCTCTTCCACATCATTAAAGACAAACATTTACTATCACTAGTATCAGTATCACACAATATTTCCATAGGTGGAAAACTTCTTACCAAAGGAAAAGATAAATCCATCTAAATCTATATTTAGTGAGCCCCCCATCCACCCACTTTCTTCTCCAACAAGGTTATCAATATATGTAAGAAGGTCAATAAATTTAACAATATTTATTGACCTTCTTACAGATATTATTAAATCATTATTAAATTTATTAAATCAACAATCAAATATACAACATATGATTATATTTATAATCAAAATAGTTTTGACATTTACATCACTTCACATCAATTAATGCTGGACCATTGTTCAGTTTATGCTAGCATAAACATAAGCAGTCAACTAATCATAAATACATAATCAAATTTATGGATATCTACATGTATTATCATCATGGAAATGAGAGTAGAGTTTCAGAGAATTAATTAAAGCCAATGCACATAACCTGTTCAAAGATGGCAGCTGTCGCCCACACGTTTCACAGTCACACAGTTTGCAATATGTCACTGCCTTTCATATTTAGGTGAGGTTCCACATGTCCCTTCTAGAAGATTGTTATATAACTGTTCCAGAATCTTCAAGTTTAAGGCCTCTCCAAGCACGCTGCAGAGAATCGTCCTGAATTCCACATGTGCTATCAAGCACATCAGAAGAAATATTCTTGATTTCCCTGAGCTATTACTCAACACACCACAAGGAACATTCAAAATAATCTTCATGAATTCTCAAGACAAAACTCAAGCCACAATTTTTGCCATATTGGTATTCAAATGAAATTTACAGGAATCAACTTACAGCAACATGTTTTACTGATAAGATGATGGCAACGCCAGATTCACACACCAAAAAGACTAATGTAAAGAGCAAAGTAGCCAGCATAGTACAACATGACAAAAGTAAAACAAAAAAGGCCCGCCTCTCTGCAAAAGTCAAATTAAGGCAGCACTACATTTAGGCTATTTCATCTCTAATCTACTTTTTCTCTAACAAACATACTCAACTTACAAATACTGCAACAATTTCGATAGCTCAATACACACACAGCATAAGAAATATAGCATCAATCAAAATTCACAAATATACTATAATGTACAATGTAGTCAAATTAAAGAGCATAGAAATAATGGTTCAATTACATAAACATTCTCTAATTCAAATCACAGATCAATAGCAAACATTATGAAATATTCTAAGTCCATTATTTCTTTATCATCAGTTAACGATCACCTTTATCACTGGACTCAAGTTATGTTAAATTCAAAGTGATTAGAATAAGAGTACTTCTTCAACAAAGAAACTTCCAGTCCATCCCTATTGGATGATTTTGTTATGAACAAGTGTGAGACTATTACTATTACACTTTTTACAGTATTACTCATTAGTCAGAAAAACTACTCATCCAGTGAGAACTGGTTTGGATTACATCAGCAATTTTCTAGCATATTCTCAACTCAAGCTGTTTACTTTCAACTCTGACATTTACAAAAAATGTCATTATAACAATATAAGGTCAGGTCACTTTAACAATTTATATATCAACTAAGTCTAAAAATAGGAATAGGCAAATTTACTCCACCACAGATATAATTATTATAATGCCCAAGATGCACAAATCCAAATGTGACAGGACATGTCTATACAGACTGGGAGTCAAGAAATAATTTCACTTTTACAGTTTTAGTTTTATACATTTAATTCTATGTGTTTGTATATATGAACAATTACAAGAATAAACTGATACATCAAGGAACAACTTTATTATTATTTAAGCAATGCTGATGTTCTAACTTATAAATTATATACAGAAGACTGCTAAAAAGTTCTTTCTAAATATTTATTAATTTTTTTTAATAGTAAAAATGAACTGCTTTGAATAATAAATACAAATGAAGTGAATCAGTGAATGAGACCATACAAGTTTACAACACTACTTGAGTACTTGAAATGAAAGTACAGTCAAAATAAGAGAAAAAAAAATCTGATACATTACCTGTTTCTCTTCAAGAGTCTCCATAAGAAGAATGAAGTCTTCCCAGATTTTTGAAAGGCTTTGCTGCTGCTTCACACACCACCAGAAATGGGGGAGTGTGCCAATACTGTTCACATTTAATGATGCTATGTTCAATTCATGATCGAATTTTTCACAGGTGTCAATTATCCTTTTGAGAATATACATGGCTCTTTTTCTAGTAGCTGGGTTTGCATCATATAATCCCTGCTGCACTAGATTCCAGAAAATGTTGCTGGATCTTATATCTGGATAAACTGTATCAGCAGTCAAGGGAAAGAAATAATCTGCGAGACTGCACAAGATCATGAGATGCTGTTGAAGGTGAGAAGATGGTTCCATTACAGGCTTCTTTTCCATATCTGAAACTACTGAGTTCCATAATCCCTGAAGAAATATATCCTTTTTGTTAATCTGCTGTTTTAACAATTTAGTCAGAATAGATGATATTAAACGGTTTGACAGCTTCTCATTAAGATGAGGTAAAATCAGAACTGATTCCGCGAATATTTGCTCACATTGTTCTTCATTTTGATTGTTTCTCATAAAACAGGAAACTTCAACTTCAAGAGTGGTGTTTAAGAGCTCTATAGCACAAGCGATATCAAGGCTTGCCTGTGAGTTGTCTGTAGTGTGAAGAATGGCTTCTTGCCGAAACGCTAGCAATGACTGGTGACATAGTTCTAAAGCTTTGGTTGTAATGTTATCAGAGCTACGCTCCATGCAAGCCAAGGTCAGATCACAAACAACGAGTACAGCTGCAACTAGATCCGTTCTCCCGTCAAATGATGGATTGAAAGACTGAAGGAACGGGAAACATATGTCCGTTATCAATCCTTCGATTGTCTTGCTTACCAAATCTGTTTCATTTGATTGTTTCTCATCGGATTTGGTTTTAGGCACAGCCATTACAAGATGCTTCAAGAGATTCAGATTTTCAGAATGAGCAATAAAAAGGTCGAACCCCAAAGGCGTCTCATTTTTCATAACTTTGCTCTTTATGTTGCCGATTGCTTGTCTGATATCAAATGGAGTAATCGAACATAGAGCTGCTATTAAATTTTCACAGTTTGAAGTCATGATCACGTAGGTCAGATTTAAAAAAAAAAACCGTAAGACAGGAATTAATTGGATAAAGATACAATTATGTGTAGTTAAAGAAATTCATTGAAGCTTACATAAAAGATGTTGTGATGGTGACATTTTTCATTCAAAGATCAATGTTTATATTACCCACTGGCCACGTGCTGTAAGAGTCCGCCGGAACCGGAGCAGACCACGCAATTTGTGCGCATATGTGAAGAGCGGGGGTGGGGAGGGAAGGAACTTCCGCATTAAAAGGGGCGGGACAGTCTATATATGCATTCCAGATATTCAATATAATGGTAAATCAGAAGGAAACCATCATTTTATTGCATCATTTATTATTTTCAAAATATTTGTCATCGTACCACGATATTACACTATAATGAACAATATTTTCACTCAGTACTAACTGAAAAAATATATTAATTATTAGTATTCTTATAAATTTAGTATGGATTAGTAGGCCTATGCCTAAGTAATTGATACTTCTGATTGTGAATTTTTAAAATGTAAACTATTTAAAGTATTTATTGAGAGATTTTGAGCACTCATAGTAAATTTTTAAAATGTAAACTCTTCATTAATATTGAGAGATGCAATGGTTGAGTGTTGCATAGAGTAAGGGTTGCAAGTTACTTAGTGTTGTCAGTATTAACTATTATATTTTACGGGGTACATAAATATTAATTGTTAGTACACGTATACCTAAGTATACACATTTATTAGTAGAGTTAGGCTGATCAGACATGCAATTTATAAGTACAAAATTAAGTTATATCATTAAAATTTCTGAGTTAAACGAGAATTAATAACTTCTGATGATATACTTTTTAGTTGAACATACAAATCGTCGAATGCCATTCTGTAAGAGAAGTATTAAACTAAGAGGCTTGTCAGAACAGAAGTATCTTGTAGCTCTTTAGAAATTGCACTGGACATTTGAAATTCCAAACAGTATAAAAGATTAAAAAAGTACCAAATATTTTAAGAAAATTGTATTTTTGCCTGGCTAGATCACTAATAAAAATAATCCCTCTTGTGTACATCAGCAGAGTTGATTGAAATTTGAATTATATACAGACTCACTGTGTGTTCCCTGAATCTTTAAGTAGATGGAACAAAGATATTAATAAATAATGTGTTTGAAATGATCAAAGTTCAAAAAGAAAATGTTAATTTCTGCTGTTACTAGTGTTAGTGTTACATAACATTTTTGTTACAAAATATGGTTATAAATTAAATTTATATTTAATAAAGAATGCAACATTGCAGGCATCAAACGTTCAAGTGTGCGATATTGATCCAAGCTTGAAAGAATTGCTTCAGAAATTCAAATTCAGAAAGGAGAAAAATAATGCTGCAATTGTCTGTAAGTTTGTTTCTGAGACAGCTTTATTAATTGTTTAACTTTAATTTAATCTTGATTTAAGGTTGATGTAATTGAAATGAAGAACTATAAATTTGTATTAAAATAATTTTTAAATTTAGATTTTTTTCTTCATTAATTTAAAATTTTTAAACTGTAATACTTTTACACTCTTATATAGAATCTCTCTTACAAACACACACACACACACGCACCACACATACTTATACAATGGCATTTAGTGAGTTGGAGCTTAAACAGAAAATGAGAAATATATGTAATGTGAAGTAAAAAGATTTAATGTTCAGAAAGAAAAGTAATTGGAGACAAATCATTATTACTTTAAACAAAAATATATCAAGTGAAGTAAAAATACATTATTAAAAGAGTGTGTTATTATAATATTAATCCTCACAATGAGTTCAGTGCACAATTCAACTACATTCAACTTTCCTGGCATATTCACAATTTGCATTATATACTATGACACTGTTGCCGCTATACTCTGGGGTGACTTTGTAATAATGACTTATACCAACTATGTATAATTAGCTATGATACAAGACATCTACAAGTGCCGGTGCAGAGTATGGGTCACTGGTTAAATATGTATATCTGCAACTGTTATGCTGATATACTGGTACGTTGCCAATTTGGCTCCGCCCCCAACTCATAATTCAGCTGAGATTTAATGTTTATGATTAAAGATAATATATATATATATATATATATATATATAAAACGATTATAATTAAACGAATAGAGGACAAGACGTAATCATTACATTATCACTTGAACTATGAAAATGATGATAGAACTAAAAAACACGCATTTAAAACAATAACAAGAAATTTAATAAAAAGAAAAGTTAACAAGATTTAGAAAATTAAGTTCATCCTAAGCCAGTTCATTTCACTAAAGTCACGTTCCAAATGGGAACTTAGCTTATGCACATGACATGACATCAGTCTTGTAGACTTGAATTTTGCCAGTCAATAGATCGCCACATCCCAATTCAGCCAGGACAAGTAGAACGGCCACACAGGCAAGCAAAACAGGCAGCTATAAATGAGCAGCCGATAACAAATTAAAAACCCTGCAACACAAACAATTACAAAGCCTAAGTGTCCAGTCCAGTGCTCTATTAATAAATGCTAAGTTTGGCATAGGCCTCTGAAAGGAAGAATATTAACATGTTCAAATAAAACATAGTATATAACATCCTAATAAAACCTAACCATTCACACAAATACAAAGACGTTTTTACCTATATAACCAGGGTTTTCTCTGCATAAATATGACCCAGTATTTTGGGAAGGACCCTTCTCTCCAGTCGTCACCCTCAGACGATTTTTAGGAAGTAGTGAAGTTAAAATTTTCACTGTGGCTTTTATTTCCCTGCGTCTATTAGACTCGCTTCTGACCTGTCCAGTTCTCTAGCGCTAATACGATTACGCTAACAACTCTAATCGCACCCGCTGGCACACACTGATCGCACACGCTCCACAGACATCCAACACCGGTCAATAAATCTCCCCCCAATCCTTCACACTCATTCATTCAGGACCTCTCTTCTAAATCAACAGGGTGCAATACGCACTCGTTCTATCGTTCAATTTAAATTCAACAAAAATGAAAATTTATATAATATATATATATATATATATATGGGAACATTCCCCCATCATACAACAGACACCATATATGACTATGATACTACAGACCTCAAGACCCATAATTCCCATGGTGTATTGGATATTTTTTGTTCTCAGTAGGAAATGGACCACTTCTTACTTCACCGACTAGTTATTTTTAATACAGTTTTCATGGCCATTCATGTGAAACTGCATAATCATAGAGCCAAAACATATTTGGACCTATAGTGATAGCACACACTTCTTTTATATAATACATGGAAACAAATTACTTCACAATTTCAGAGCAGAATATCAGAAGATGTAAGTTATACAGAGCACATCTCTGATGCTATTGTATTTAGGAGAAATTAAAAATAAAATTAAGTTTTCTTTTTTTTTGCTGAGAAGTGGAAATAAAATTACAAATTTTAATTTCTGACTAGTACAAGAATTATATAGTTATCATATGTTTTAAGTAATCATAATAATTGATAACACTGATATTCCAAATCATGCGAGTGCAATAATAATTATTTAATTATATAATTTCTTCATTAATCTTTTTTCTTTCTTAATCCATCTCTTTTCTTCAGTCAGTGTTTCTCAAACTTAACAAAAATGTTTGCATACCTGTTTAAAAATTATGACTTACTGATTCTGGTGTATATTTAATTATTATATTTAGTCATTTATTTTCTGTTGAGCACCCCTCACACCACCCACACATATACCCAGCAAGGAAGGGAGGTCCTTTGCCTACCACAGTTTAGGAGACAAATCTAAACTCTGGGCATAATAATCTATGTACTTTCACCCTTTCATTTTTTTTTTTACATAGCCCTTATCCAGAGCTTTAATGTCATCTACCACATAACCCTTACTTGTCCAGAGCTTTAATGTCCTTTACCACATAACCCTTGTCCAGAGCTTTAATGTACCACATAACCCTTACTTGTCCAGAGGTTTAATGCCCTTTACTACATAGTTGTTAATTGTCCAGAGCTTTAATGTTGTTTACCATATAGCCCTGATTTTTTTTAAGAGCTTGTATATCCTTCACCAAATAGTCCTTTTTCATCTTAAACTTTTACCACCTAAGTCTTAAGTACACTTCTTTTTAAGATGAAAGTACTTTTTATGGTTGATAGATAAGCCCATGGCTTCACTCCTAATCTTGATTCTAGGGCTCCAAGGTATACAACAGTAAAGTTCAATCAAAATCAGCCCAGTAATTTTTGAGTTAGCCCAGCCAAACAAACTGATAAGGTAACATAAATTTACCATTGCTAAAAAGAGGTTTAGCGAAATATATTCCAACCTTGAGTGAACTGTGCACTAAATCTATTTGGAAATGTCAAACTGACATAAGAATGTGTGAGGTAGGGGTAAATCCGGTTGAACAATGATATATTCAGAGTCACAGTTAAGTTAGAAATGGAGTAAACCTGGTTGAACAACAATGTTGAACATTCCTGTCAAAGCATATCAGCTGCTGAGTTAGTGTACTTGTTAGCTTCAGAGCCAGTGGACAACCTAACATTTATACAGTAGGATAGTATATGGTCTTGCACATTTAAATGGTAACATTTTATTAAGCAATAGCTTCAGTAATACAAATGCTCTTACCATTGTTTCTTTCTCAGATCCATAATTCACATCTCTTTTTTTTTTTTTATCTCTCTGTTCTCTTGTTTACAGTTCTTGTATTTTGTGCTGCATAATTATGGTCTTCTTTCATGACATGTAATTCATATATATATTTTTCTTCGGATGAAATTAAAGTAATCCTTAATTGAAAGTATGTTTGTTTATATACATATATATTTGCCATGAAATGCTCCCTTCCCCTTTTCGATAATCTCTGTCTTGAATTAAAATATTTTGTCCTATAATTATAATTTTAAAATGAAATTCAGTAAAATGACATTTATTAATGTATCAGTTATTACTGTGCAATTTCCTCAGCCCGAGTTGTTGCTACAGGTAAATAATTAGATCACTACATTAAAAAAATAGTATAATTTATTATTATTAATAGCAACAGTATTTCTGATGATGACAGTATCATATATTAAATTATTATACTGAACTAATTGTTACTCATTACCTAAAAAATATTGTTAAAAGTCTAGTGGATGTAAAGTTTTCTTGTATTATTTCTTACTAGTTTTAATATACATGTATATAAGTTGTGAATATTTTTATATTTAAAAACAGTTTCAGTGAAAATCAACAAGACATTCAGCTTTGTTTTTTATTAATTTTTTTCACATTTCTGTTAAAACAACAAAAGACACAATAGTTGATTTTATATTTTCAGTGAAATAAGAGTTAGCAAGATAATCAATCAGCTTTTGTTGGGGTGGGTGGGGTGGAGGGGTAGTACATTTTCTTGTAGAAAACAGCAATTGTATTTTTTTTAAAAATAATTATAATTTTTAAAAATTACATTTGCAGTGAAAATCAACAAAGACACACAAACAATTATATTGGATGAACAGTATGAGGTAAATACTAAAACAAAAGTAAATCATAACTCTGTTATATAATTTGTGAGAGAGATGAAATGGGTGAATGAGAATGATGGAAGAAAAAATATATGGATGTGATTGTGTCAGTAAGTACATAGTAAATATTTGTAACTTAAATGCATAACTTGAAATATGTATGTCTGAAAAGTCATTGGCTGAAAACATTAGTTCTAATGCTTAGGTTCAAAGAATATTTTTCATAATACCAATCCATCTAATTCTCTTAATTCTTAATCGCAGACTAAATGGGTCCCATTTTTTAAACTGAATTCAGTGTGATTGTATGCATCAGTGCATTCTTTGATTTAGCATTTGAGTCTACATTTATTAATTATATTAAATAACTAGATACACCTGTGGCTTTGTTCACAAATGTTGGTTTTCAGAATATGTTGCTTAAAGTAAAATTATTTCATAGTATGTTTTGGTTTTCTTTGAGCCTTATAATCGCTTTTTCTTTGCATTCTTTGAGACTGAATTAAGGTTTGATCTCTTTCGGGGAGGCATTGCAGACCTCACAGTCTAATGTAACCCACTAAAATGGAGTTTAAAATCTAATAATCAGACTGACAAATACAATCTGAGTGAACCCATGAAGTATCCGTGCACATAGGTCAAAGCAGTTTATAGCCCACTGTACTGTGCCATGTATAAGCCACAGCCCTGTTCTAGTTTTAGTGCTACTCATGAGCTTCCTTTTACTGTTTTAGGGTAGCATGATGTTATTAGCCTCTTTTGATTCTAGAGCACAGTAAAAGTCCAGTCAAAGTCAGTCCGGTAGTTTTTAGTTAGCCCCAGCCAAACAGATGTAAGAATTTTATTATATGTATAGATACTAATTTTAAAACTAACAAAAAAAATTTAATGTGCATAATTTTTTTCTTTCTAATTATTGGTGCTATTTCTCTAGTAACATTATCCCATATTCTTTTTTTGTTTTTGATCACATGGTTTATATTTTAATGTATTTAAAAATGTAAGTATTTTAAAATGGATTTATTTATCATTTATAATTGCCATTAGCAGTATAATGAATTTATTTTATTTGCACAATTTTGTCATTTCTAGTCAATCACATTTTTAGTGCAGCAGTGTGTTTATTCATGCATATTTTTTTTTTGGTATCAGTATGACTTATTTCCTTTTGGAACAAACATTGAATTTTATTGCAGGATATCAGCATAGAAGACCTTCAGAGTGAACTTCCAGAATCACAACCGCGTTACGTTCTGCTTAGCTATGTGTACAAACAAGATGATGGACGAGTGTCTTACCCACTGTGTTTCATTTTTCTCAGTCCTCAAGGTCAGGGATATACATATTGTTAGAAAATTAGACATTAGTTTGACTTGCCCTTATATAAATATAAAGTTCTAATGAAAATTAGTTTGAAAAACCCAAGATGGATTAAGTTTTAAAAGCCGAAGACATTTAATTTTATTTTTTATGAGCATTTGCATTAAGCACTTATGACTTAGGATATTATTCTTGGAAAATTTGTCAGGATTTTGTTAAAACCATTATGTACTCCAAGCCTGAAAGAACAGAAATAACTGAATATTGTGACATAATGCAACTTTAATATGTCTCCTTAAACAGGAGTACTCTTATATTAGCCCTTCCAATAACTTTGGTTAATTTTATGATCATGGTGGTGAAAGATTAGAGAAAGATTAGCTTGCACTGAAATTTATTAGAATATGGTTAACTTGTGTTGCATTAAGAAATAAAATATTGTGTATAGCAAACAAAACCATTGTAAAAAAACATATTTTTCCATTCTACAATTAGATGAGCATGTCTAAGTAGATTGTAGGAGCTCATGTCACATACAAGCAAGAACTCACACATGTTTTATGCTGGTATGCTGTTGGAGGTTTGGAGGTTTCTGTAACTATCTTAGCTGGCCGCTTTATGTGGTGTTTCAGGACAAAAGACCAACCATATTCAGTAGTTCAGCATCAAAAGAAAGGGGAGCTACTAATACTTTTTTGTCGTCGTATATCCATTTCTATACAATTCACATTTCTTTTTTATGTTTCTGATCATAAATAAACTTTTTAGGGACATTTTAAATTTTTGTCACATTTTAAAATAACAAAATGAGGAAAGCACTTTGAGTAGAACCAACTTCATTTTCAAATCAGCCACTTAGAGTCAGCATCATCAGTGTTTCATTATCAGTGTCTCACCATCAACATCTTGCCATTACCAGGATTTCACCTTTATCAGTGCCTCATCATTATCATCACATCACCACCATGAATGTCTCATCATTATCAGCATCTTGTCATTATCATCAGTTTCTCATCAGTACCAGTCTTATTATCAGTCTCATCATTATTGCTGTCAGCATTATCAATGTCTCATCATTATCAGTATCTTGTCATTATCATTGTTTTGAAATTTTCAGTTTCTCATAATTATCAGTCTTATTATATAATTATACTGGCCAACATCAATTTGTTGTCTAAGTTTGTTTGACAGATTTAGGACAGTTATTGTGCTGGATCCAAAATTGACATCAGTTTTGTTCAATTAGGTCAACATTTTGATCTATTGCTCCACAATTTTTTGTTGTTGGTTTTTTTACATGTAAGGGTATTTTCTATTTATATGATGTAAAGTTCTTTCTTATTTCTTTAAATAAACACATTATAATTTGTTTTATATAATTATGAAGAGGTTACATAAGCTATTTTTTTAATAATTGATATTTTTCTTCTTTAGATAATGAAATGGAATCGGCCAGAAGACATTGCAAAAATAAATCCGATATATTTTGCTACATATGTGGCAAATACACCATTGTTCCTAACAGGAATCCAGTAACAGGTTTTATAAAGTGTGCTTACCATGTTTATTTTGGTATAAAACTTGGTGACCAGGATAAAGTTTGGACGCCACACATGGTAATGCAAGACATGCACCGAGCATTTGCGTCGTTGGACCAAGGGTAAGAAGAGTTGTCTGAAGTTTGGAATTCCTATGGTTTGGAGGGAACCGACAAACCATATCACTGATTGCTACTTCTGTGCTATTAATATGACTGGGATTAACAGAAAAAACTGGACCGGCCCTAAGTATCCCAATCTTGAATCAGCAGGCCATACAGTAGCTCATTGTGATGAAATTTCAGTAACTGTCCCTGGAGAAATTACTGATATTAATGAAGAAGTTTTCTCTAGTGTTGAAGAATATGAAGAAGAAGATTAATTAGTGTTCTTGATGATGATGCTCCAAATCCTTTCTCGCTAAAAGAGCTAAATGATTTAGTTCGTGATCTCAGTTTCTCAAAGTCATCTGCTGAATTGTTGGCATCCAGATTGAGAGGAAAAAAACATCCCTTCTGACACCGTTCGCATCACCTTCTACTGCAACAAACATCAAGAGTACCTCAGTTTTTTCTCTAAAGAGAAGGACCTGGTGTACTGTACAGATATTGCACAGCTTCTGCACAAGCTTGGAATGCCACAGTATAAACCTAAAGAATGGAGATTGTTCATCGACAGCAGCAAGCGATCACTGAAATGTGTTCTGCTACACAATGGTAACCAGTTTGGCTCTGTACCTCTAGCTCACTTGACTAAGCTGAAGGAGAAGTATGAAGCGGTGAAGTATGTGCTGGAGAAAATTTGTTATGATCATCAGCATGGATGGTTACTTTGTGTTGATCTGAAGATGGTAAACTTTTTGACAGCAGTCTGGATTCACCAAGTACCCATGCTTTCTGTGCATGTGGGATAGTAGGGACAAAGCTCAGCATTACATGAAGCAGGACTGGCCTGTACAGGAGGAATTGGTACCTTGCAAAGCAAAGAACCTCATAAACAACCCTCTGGTGGACAGAGATAAGATACTTTTCCCACCACTGCACATTAATCTTGGCTTAATCAAACAGTTCACCAAAGCTCTGGACAAGGATGGTGGCTGTTTTGCTTACTTGTGCCATGTTTTTCCAGGGTTGACCATTGAGAAATTGAAAGCTGGCATTTTTGATGGTCTGCAACTCCGTAAGCTAATCAGAGATCCAGAGTTTGAAAATTCAATGAACGAAGTGGAACTGGAAGCATGGAAGGCTTTTGTTCTGGTCATGAAAAACTTTCTTGGCAACAATAAGGCCAGGAACTACGCACAGATCTTTGCCAACATGCTGACTGCTTTCAGAAACCTTGGATACAACATGAGCATCAAAATGCATTACTTATTCTCACATATGGATCGGTTTCCTGAAAATCTGGGATCAATGAGCAACAAGCAAGGGAAACGATTTCATCAGGATATTAAAAAGATGGAGACCCAGTATCAAGGATGCTGGGATGCAGTCATGATGGCTGATTACTGTTGGACTCTAAAGAGAGATCCCTACTGCTGAGCATTCTAGAAGTTCACGTCCTGAATTTTGAACAATGATGACCTAATATTGAATTAATATGTACTTTCCTTTATCAATGTCTACTATTCAATGTACACTAATCAACTTTTGTAATATTTAATAAATGATTTGTGTTAGAAAATTATTTTTTTAATTTAATTTAATTTTTTGAATTTGAAAACCTATTTTGAAAGTAAAATATTAACAAAAATTGCAAAATAATGTTACAAAAATGTAATCAATGTGTTATGAGATTGGATTTTTAAAAAATCGAATTAGCACAAAAACATGAACTGATAAAAAAAAAAAAAATGGATGTCATTTTCGAATTTAGCAGTGAAAAATTGTTTTAATCAGTTAAAAAAAAACTTAGACAACTTACAAAACAAATTTTTTGGTGTCTCATCAGTTTCAGTCTCTCATCATTATCAATGTCTCATCTACTAGAAATGAGATCTGGATCTTTCTGCTCTTCTTTTTATAGGGTTTTACCTTTTCCTCATATCATCTTAGGCTTTTAGCCTTCCCTCATTTAAAAGTCCTATCTATTCTTTTCCTAGAGCCTCTATCCTTTCCTTGTAATAAACCTACCCCTTTTACAGTTCTTCAACCAACTTGTCATATGTATCTGAATTTTTACTCTCAGAATCAGCAGATTCACTACTAAAGTTTAAACTAAAACTGCTCAATAATTCATCTAAATCAGTTTTATTTTCAGTTCTTCTCTGGAAAGCTATGAAGCCGATTTGGCTAGTAATCTTTGCTTACCATTAGAGTACAAGGCCATTTTGACCATGCACAAATTTTGTTTACAAGTTATCAGCTATTCAGACAATGTAAAAATTAGAGAAAGTAAACACAAATGAAAAATCCAAGCACATATAAACAGAAGAGTTACTGGAAAAGACTAAGTGTTGAAAAATATTTTGGAAATAATGTCAGTAAATCTTACTTAATCTTCATCTTAATCTTAATAAGAGACCCATATGCACCACTTGATGTGGCAAGCTGTATTTTGGGACCAGATCATGCACCACTTGATATGGCAAGCTGTATTTTGGGACCAAATCATGCACCACTTGATGTGGCAAGCTGTATTTTGGGACCAGATCATGCACCACTTGATGTGGCAAGCTGTATTTTGGGACCAGATCATGCACCACTTGATGTGGCAAGCTGTATTTTGGGACCAAATCATGCACTACTTGATGTGGCATGCCATATACATGAAGAATTAATGAACCTATATAATCTCCTTAGTATGCTTAACTGGAAGGTATTCAAGAAAAAATTATTTGGCTCTAGAAAAATTAATTTTCATGGGTTGTGTATATTTCATATGTGGAGGTTTTGGGGGCTGGTGATTAGTTTGTAATCGAAAGAGAATACTGCACTTAGAGGGTACGCTGTTACTGAAATAGTATTTTATAAACAGAAGTATACTGCACTGAGGGAACAAATTGCTATTGAAAAAGTATTCTGTAATCAAAGAAATACTACAGTTGAAAAGTCATTAATTGAAGTTGTATTCCTTAATCAGAGAAACGCACTGAATTGAGAAGATAAGTTATCATTGTTTAGTATTTTGCAATGTGTAAAAATTAAAATGTATGATTTAAATATGACAGATTACAGATTATTTATATGCTTTAATTCCTGGATAATTTTTTCTTAACTATAAATGTATATATTTGTAACAGGATGCCAGCCTGACCTGACAATGATGTATGCTGGCACAAAACAGGCCATAGTTAAATATGCTGAAGTCACCAAGGTAGGAAATCCTTATTCTTAGCTTTCGCTCAATCCGGTAATACTGTTTAAAAGCACAAAACAGGCCATAGTTAAAAATGCTGAAGTCATTATGGTAGGAAATCCTTTAGGATAATTCTTCCCTTATTCTTAGCTTTCACTCTGTTTCTCATTTCTCACTGGTCTCAGTCATCTGTCATATGATAATGTTTGCAAGCACAAAACAGGCTTTAGATAAATATACTGAAGTCATAGAGGTATAATTCCTGTTGAATATCATTCTTACCATACTCAGCTTTCATTAGTCTCAGTCATCTGCTTTTCTGATAATATGATATACAGCTAGCCTAATTAAGCATGATGTTCACCAAGTTAAAATTCATTTTTTATTTGTAATTTTTAATCATATTGTAAGTAGCAGCACACACACTCACACAAAATTAAAATCAAGTGTTCAGTTTTGTTATTTTTATTTAAAAAACATGAAAAATTAAACAAAAAGTGTGAAGCTGTCTCAATTTGTTCCAGAGATATGCTGCTTTTAAGTTTTAAACAGTGTCGGCAATGGAAAAAATGGTTATTTCAACCACATTTAGACTTGCTAAGATTAAATAAAATCTAAAATGCAGTTATGAAAGTTTAATACAGTCAAGTCCGGATATGTCGAGGGCCTAGGGGTTTGCCAAAAAGTGTCGAGATAACTAAAGATCGAGATTACAGAAAACCAATATGGCGGCAATATATTACAGTACTATAACATGCGCTTGACATTTCTTTATGTACATGATGTGCGTTAATGAATGAGACTGTACATGCACGAGTTTGGTGATTTTTACACAACAGCGTTGCCGCAATTTGTTTGATGACGCGATCGGCATGCTATAAAAATGTACATACATGTACGTGTTTGCTAACAACAAAAGGTTTATGTACACGCGGTAAATATGGTTTCTGTACAAAGTCTAAACTGCTTTGTTGCTTTTTGCCTTTAACATTCTACTTGAAAACAAATGCTTCAATATTACATATAACGTGCTTGAAATTTCTTTATGTACATGATGTGTGTTAATGAATGAGAATGTACAATGTACATGCACGTGTTTGGTGATTTTTTACACAACAGCGTTGCCGCAATTTGTTTGATGACGTGATCGGCATGCTATAAAAATGTACATACATGTACGTGTTTGCTAACAACAAAAGGTTTATGTACACGCGGTTAATATGGTTTCTTTACAAAGTCTAAACTGCTTTGTTGCTTTTTGCCTTTAACATTCTACTTGAAAACAAATGCTTCAATATTACATATAACGTGCTTGAAATTTCTTTATGTACATGATGTGCATTAATAAATGAGAATATACATGCACATGTTTTTGATTATTTAACAGAACAGCGTTGCCGCGATTTGTTTGATGATGCGATCGGCTTGTTTTAAAATGTACATGTACATTGTTTGCTAACAAGAAAAGGCTTATGTGCACCAACTAACAGCAGAGATTTACCAGAACATGTATACAATAAAAACGTACAAACCTTTCATTATACTGTATTCTCCAACATTGCAAACACAAAGATCGTTCACAAAATCAAAAAAATCTGCAGGGTGTCAAAGTTCGTTTTTACAAAAAGCTAACCAGTATCAAAATTAAATTTGCGAGTCATTTTGTATGTGTGTGTGTTTCACTCACAACACATCAAAAGCCGCAATAGACCTTTCATCTTCATGATGTTCTCGTCTTGATTTGCTTCTTGCCTCCCGGTGCGTCTAAGGTGGAGGGCAGGAGGAAGGGGGTAAAACAGATCGCACCTATTAGGCGCACACCCTCAACAGCTCTCCGTCAGTGGGGGGGGAGGGGGCCGAAGCCGCCTCTGAAAATATCCTACAAGCGGACAAGCGGTTACTTCAAAAGTGGGCTAACATAAGTTCTGAACCAGTTGAAGGGCAACAAACAGTGTGCCTATTTTGCCCGTGGCAAACACCGCGCCCAATTAAGAAAACAATGCCCTTCTTAAGTTTAAGCTGCAGTTTTTAACAAGACATGGTCATTTATTGTTAGTGATTAGTCAGCAGTAGGGTCGAGATAACCAACTTAAGTGGCGATTTTGGCACTCTTTTGCGCCCGAGATACTAGGGTCTGGCAACATAAAAGAATTGACGTAACCGATGAGAAAATGCTAAGACAAAGAGGGAATTTGGCGGTTCCACTTCAAAAATGTCGACTTACTAGGGTTGGCAAGTTAACCGATGCCGAAATAAGTGGACTCGACTGTACTTTATTTTTTTCTACTTGCAGTTAACACAAGCAAAGTTTTAACTTTCTATATGATGCAATAACAAAATGTCTAGCTGCAGAAATTAAAAAATAAAACATTATCTGGATAGTTAGAAATAACATGATTGATGAAGTTTGACACAGCATATGTGATTCATTAATTAAAATATATCATTGAAACTGTTCAGTTATGTTATGTAAAGAATATGCCCATTTTTTTCAGGCTCTTATTTTTGTTTTCCATGTACAGTTTCGCTCAGACTTTGAAAAATCATCAAAATGATTGATGACAGAGCCATTGTACATTTTTGTGTACAAAACTGGCCATAACATTTGAACCATTTACCTGATCATGAAATTTTGCAGTGTGAAAAATATTATTTTGCTCATTATTTATGAAAAATTTCAACTCTTTTAATGCACTAACAGTAAATTTATGCAGTAAAATTGCAAAGAAAATATGCACAATTATACAGAATTAGTAAACATTTTTCAAAATTCTGTCTCAAAATCTTGAGTTTTGATCTCTTTGCATTTTACCAAACAAAATTAGATACTATCTTGTTTCATGAACAAAAGTTAATCATAAAAGTATTAAAATATTATGGGACATTAGGGTTACAAAAATGGGGTGTGAGGGTAAGGAAGTCCAACTGAGGGTGTGCATCAACTTTATAAGAGTCCCTTGAAGGCAGTGTACTTTGAAGACAGCAATCTTCTAAAGACACACAAAAAGCTCATCTTGAAGAAGAAAATGAGTACAGATCAAACTCTTTTTTGAACACACATTCACGCCTAACTGTGCATTTGTCTGGGTGAGATGGCCACCTGAAAACTGTTAGCTCACCAACTTTTGCTTTCTCCATAAAATTGACTATCTTTCATTAGAAGAATAAACAAGTAATTCTGCTTTAATGTAGTTTGATTTAAGTGATCATATCTTCATTTAATTCACTTTAAAAAAAAGTAATTCTGCTTTCTTCAACTCTTTTATTATATTTAAAGTATTTGTTAAATGGTCACTTATTTATTTATTGTGTATTTCAGGTTTTTGAAATCAGAAGTGTGGACGAATTGACTGAAGAGTTCATTGAAGAAAAGCTTGCTTTTTTTAGGTAGCTGCAGTATTTGACAGCTAAAATTACATTTAGAAAAGTTCAGTCCTAACAGTTATTTATCTGATAATACTGTTTGACTTTTTACCTGTTATTATATTTTGTTAAAAAGTCTTTCAGGTTTTCACATATTGTAATAATGAATATTTCAAGACTTTTTGTTGCTCAAATATAATAATGTTTATTGATATTCTTGGATAATAAAAAACCTTTTTCTTTGAAACTTAATAAGTACTCAGTATATAGTCATACTATTTTTAATTAAAGTGTATTTACATACAATGTGTTCTGTATTTGATTCAGAATTTTGTCTATCAGAAAATCAATCTAACTGTTTTATAATTGTTTATCTCGTTTACCTGTCTAATAGACTTGACAGTCACTTAAATCTGAACACCTTCTCACTTTGACAAGGAAGTCCTAGAATTCTTGCAGCTTACAGTTCTTTAGGTTACTATAGTTCAACTACATTTTTCAACCTTGCAATACAAAACACCATCTGCTAATTCTTGAATTCAAACCACTGTTTGTACACCTATGTTTCTGACTGCTTTGTTCCTAAAACATAATTCTACAAGTTTTATGGTGAATATCTACTAGTTTGGATTGTTATTAACTGTCTTTTTTACTTCTGTGGCATTCTTCTTGGTTAATACATGCATGTAAATATGGTTAATGAAATAAATTTGAAATATTGTTAATGAAATGTATGTAAAGGAAATAAATTTGAAATGACTGAATACAAGTGAATACTGTTTACAAGAAATGATGAACATTTTTGTCAGATGTTTTAATCACATTTTTATTTCAAAAGATTTTCATTTTTTTTATTTCAAAGATTCCTAATTCAAGAGAATTGTATGCTATAAAATTAGCATGCTTTATCTCATAGAAGATGGTTTGATAAGCAGCTTCCATACTAAAATCTTTTATCATTATTATAGAGCTAAAAAAAAACTCCCTTGATGCTAGGATAGGATTAAACAATTCTGGTGAAATAAATGAATGCTCTAAATAGTCTTTACAGTACATTTTTAATAAGTACTTTAGTATTTTTTTAACAGAACTAATACTTTTTAAGTTGATATTTTATGTATTTACATAAAGGGAATTCTTGCCTAATAGTAATAATTTGTCCTGCCTCACAGTAAACATGTCTACAGCAGAATAAAAGATAAGAAATGCAAACTTAAGATAAAACCTGAAGATTAAAATGAGATAAAAGAAAGTGATTTAATTGTATAAATTTGTAAAACTATGTTGTGTCAAAATTCATAGTTTGAATTTTGTCATCAAATCTTTAGGAGCTGTCTTTACATGTGTTTTTTTAAATGTATTAATTCCATGAACCTGTTTCTTTACATTTTTTTAAAAATATATTAATTCCATAAATCTGTTCCTTTAGTGTAGTCTAAATGGATGTGATTTAATATTTTTAGCACATCCACAAGCATAAAAGCAAATTTTTTTTTTACTTGTTGATCATTCCTAGAAAATTTTAAGAGTGGGATACATTTTTTTATTGTAAAAAGTTAATTGTATTTTATATAAACTTTTATTTTGTAAACTTTTCATCAGCATCATCATAAGTTTTAGAGTCTTATTTTAACATTAAATTAGAATGTTAACAATTTGATGTGGTTGATGAAGGAAACTGTTGATGTCACAATTTCATATTTAGTAAGCTTACAACTGGCATCAGTTAAAATATTTTAATATAAAATATTTTATATTTAAATATTTAAAAAAATAAAATATTGGTAATTTCTGTGCAATATTTTACTCTGTTGGCTGTTCACCTAGTTGATTGTAGTAAAACAAATTATCTTTTTTTCATGCCAGTAGATTCATTTAACTAACATCTTTCATTTGCCACCATGCTAGATAAGTGGGAGAATATTGTATTTGTTTTATATGAATCGAAACACTTAACTCTTCTTATTTACAAATATGTTCCTCACAACATTTTGCCGTATTTTGAGAGTGAAAGGTGTAATTACATCAAAATGTACTTGTACTGTAAAATAGTTTTAGTACAGAATCTTTGTGAATGTACCATCACTCTGTGTTCATTAAAGAATACTTATCATGAAAACTGGTTTCCACAGAACATGTAAAAGCTGCACATTAACATGAAGATCTATTTATGTTCAATGGTATATTTATATAGCTTCCCTGAGAGTACTCTTCTACTTTAAGAGCTTACAAAATTAAATTATGGTTTGTACCTAATTTTAAAATCTCTTTGTTTGGCTAATATCTACAGATAAAAATTGATGACACATTTGTAAATTACTTCCAAAATTTATGTCAAACACTTGTTAGTTATATAGATGAATGCACACACAATAGTCAAATTTTCATAGACTAAGGAATCTTAGTGTGGTACTATAACTTGCGGAATTGAGTTGTAGCATAAGGGGAGAGAAATAGGGTGAGAAGACTTAAGGATCATCAGTTTTTAAAATTTACATTATTTAGAACCTATATATTACTATGTGGGCTAATGCTTGTATATAAATGATTCTGTTATCTGAGTCTATTATTCAAATTCCAGTATATACAGGACCACCATGTTTTGAGGTGTTCTACATAATATTTCCCATTATCACAATGATCTCAGCCATGGACCATGAATTTCTCAGAAAAAGCTAACATTTCACACATATTCACCAATTTTTTTCCAGTCCTTTTTTGCATATCTGCACATTATGTCTTGTACAAATATTTAATTTGTTGCTTGCAACAGCCAGTGCACAAAATGCTCACCATTTTCTGTTGTTTTGACGATTGTGTTGGAAATTTATTGCCCTTGTAGCGGCCACAAATAAGAAATAAAGCTCTAGCAGTGCTTGGTCTAAAAAGAACCAAATTAGTTATAATCTTGACCTGAATTTCTTATGTTTTCATTTGGAGCAAAGATATGAGCATGCCATACATAATGCACAAACTCTTGAATTCATACTATTTTAAAGAGTTCACAGAAAATGAAACAAAGTCTTGTAACTTGCTTAAGCACTTGAAGATGAATATTATTCAGCACACACAACTCTTTACTGGTCATGTGTCTCCTCTGCCTAATATTCTATAACCTCCACTGCCATTTTATTGTACACATCTGATTTTGAAGGTAAGATATAATAAAAATCTCTAATAATAATATTTCATTTTTAAAAACTGTTTATGTCTAATTAAAAATAAAATCAGTACATGACTACAATTTTTTTTACAATCTGATATTTTTCAGTCCAAGTGAACATCTATTTACATTATTTCTTGTGAGCAGAGAAATTTCCCACTTTATACTGTTTCCCTTTTTGTGAGATTATTCTAGCCTCAGCTGCAGTTAATGGGGTATTTCTTGTATTTTTTTTTATCTCTCTCTCTCACACACATATTTATTATTGAAATTATTAAAATAATATGTAGGAGAGGCTTTTTGATGCCACAGAGTACAGAACAGTTTGTTTCACTGTTTCTTCAGCTATAAATAAATTGCAGAAAAGGCAGCAGATACTTGAGAGTCTTGTGTATCTTTGATACAAAAATGTTAATTAAAATATACACTATAATTTACATTTACTATACTTCGTAGTATGCAGGGAATTTGTAAACAATTTAAAATCTCATAAGAAAGCCATTTTTTTTTGTTTTAGAAAAATATTTATTGTTATTCTTGATTATGAAAAATAAAGATAAATTAAAAACATTTGCAGGCTTCTTCTTTTCTTATTTACTAGTTTTATTGGATACATGTTTGCGTATTGAAAATATATTTGTATGTTAACATTTTGACATTGGCTTGGGTACTGTTAGTGTTAATTATGTAAACCTGAAATTAAATACGATATTTGTTGTAATTATCTTTAAAACATTTATTTTAAATTATCTGTATTATTATTATTTATTTTTTAAAAAATTGTTTGTCTGTTTGATGGTTTTATTACCGAAAACATAATCTTCATTGTGTGCACCATTTAATTAAATTTTGCTATATGTGCTCACATATTAACCAGTTCATATATCTCTATGCTTATCTTTGAAGATATGAGGAAAGAATATTACTGTTTGACTTTGTGTTAGTTCTTGATGATATTTAAGTATTATTTAAAATACCATGCCGAGACATGATGTAAAAGGTCACACATTGTTTATTATGAAGTTTAGAGCAGATACAAGAAAATACACCTTTATATAATATTATATCATTGGGAAAATTCCTGAATAAAAGGTATATTTATAGCTAGTCTATTATCTATATTATAATTTGTATATGAATATAATTATAGTTAATTTATTCAGTGATTCTGGCAAACCTACTTTAGCAATGTAAATACTTAAATATCATAACTGAAAATAGCTGAATAGAAGATATGTTGATTGTTAATAGTAGTGATAAAGTTGGTATATATATATATATATATAATAAAGTTATTAGCAGTGATGAAACTAATTTAGTAATGTATTTAACAGGTATTTTTAATGACAAATCTTCATTTCTTTTATTTGTAAACTCAGTCTTTACATTTCACTTTTGTTTAGTCACTTGATAAAATACAATCAGGTGTCTTCAGAAACTTTCTCAAATTTCTTGTGACAAAATGTAAAGATGTCCGACATTTCATAAGTTGTGTGTGTGTGTAAATAATTTCAGCATAATTTATTTATAGTGAAATGTCGTAGAGATGATATGCATTTGCTTGTAAATGGTTAAAAGCCTTCTTTTAGAATATTTCATCATTTATTCATTTAATAATATATAAGAAATTTCATGACAATAAAAATGACTGCTTACTGTATATTTCTTTTTAATGTGTTGTGAAATTACATGGTATGTCAAACTTAGATAAACACGCTTAAGCACAATTTCAGTAGGAAAGGTCTTGTACACTTTCAATACTAAAGGTCATGATCAAGGAAAAAAGTACACAAGGTCCAAACAACATTTTTACTGTTAAAATTAGGATATTATTCATAGATCTATAAAATATATTTATTACTGTTTCCACTTAAATGCATGTTTTTTTTGTGAAAGTTATGTTTCTATTCTGTCAACAGTAAAAGGTATAAACTATTCCAGTGATAATAATTAATAATAATTTATTAAAGTGTCTCATTTTTATTAAGATTAAAAAGGCCATTACAATGCTAAAACATAAACAATAGGATCATAAGGTAAATGCTGACAAATGTAACAAAATAACTTGAAACTACCTAGAAATGAGGAAAGAAAAAAAGAACAAAAAACTCCAATAAAATTGTGTCTTGAATATAACTTTTATAAGGGGCAGTTTGTTCCATCTACCAGGGCTGTGATATGAGAAAGTAACAAATGTTTGTTGTAAAATGGGTAAACTCAGACTACAAGTGTAAGAAGAAGAGTGCCACTACCAGTGTGAAGATGGTTAATATACAAGGGTAAGGCTAGACATTCTTTGGGCTACAGGCATAAGGCCAGACATACTTTGGGTTTAAGGCATGAGGCCAGACAGGTACTTTAGTGTTAAAGGCATGAGGCCAGACAGATACTTTGGGCTAAAGGTATGAGGCCAGACGGGTATTTTGGGCTTAAGGCATGAAGCCAGACAGGTACTTTGGGCTAAAAGCATGAGGCCAGAAAGGTACTTTGGGCTTAAGGCATGAAGCCAGACAGGTACTTTGGGCTAAAGGCATGAGGACAGACAGGTACTTTGGGCATAAGGCATGAAGCCAGATAGGTACTTTGGGCTAAAAACATGAAGCCAGACAGGTACTTTGGGCTAAAGGTAAGAGGCTAGACAAGTACTTTGGGCTTAAGGCTTGAAGCCAGACAGGTACTTTGGGCTAAAGTCATGAGGCCAGACAGGTACTTTGGGCTTAAGGCATGAAGCCAGACAGGCACTTTAGGCTAAAAGCATGAAGCCAGACAGGTATTTTGGGCTAAAGGTAAGAGGCTAGACAAGTACTTTGGGCTTAAGGCTTGAAGCCAGACAGGTACTTTGGGCTAAAGTCATGAGGCCAGACAGGTACTTTGGGCTTAAGGCATGAAGCCAGACAGGCACTTTAGGCTAAAAGCATGAAGCCAGACAGGTACTTTGGGCTAAAGTCATGAGGCCAGACAGGTACTTTGGGCTTAAGGCATGAAGCCAGACAGGTACTTTGGGCTAAAGGTATGAGGCTAGACAGATACTTTGTGCTTGGCATGAGACCAGACAGGTACTTTAGTGTTAAAGGCATGAGTTCAGATAGGTACTTTAGTGTTAAAGGCATGAGGCCAGACAGGTATTTTAGTGTTAAAGGCATGAGGCCAGACAGGCACTTTAGTGTTAAAGGCATGAGGCCAGACAGGTACTTTAGTGTTAAAGGCATGAGGCCAGACAGGTACTTTAGTGTTAAAGGCATGAGGCCAGACAGGTACTTTAGTGTTAAAGGCATGAGGCCAGACAGGTACTTTAGTGTTAAAGGCATGAAGCCAGGCAGGTACTTTGGGCTAAAGGCATGAAGCCAGACAGGTACTTTGGGGTAAAGGTACAAGACAAGGCAGGTATTTAGAACTAAGGGCAGGAGTCTAGAAGATATTTTGGACTAAAGACTTGAGGCCAGACAGGTATTTTGTTGCTAAAGGTACATACTGTGATGTTAAATATACGAAACCAGACAGGTGCTAGAGCACAGTAAAAATAACAGGGTGACAGTGCTTGATTCTTCAATGTGAACAAGCAGCAAAAATTGCTGTGGTAAGAGTAATTTTTAAAAATTCATCGCTACTTTCTCAACAACATTTCAATTATGAGAAATAAATAGTAAAATAAAACAAGTATCCAAATGTGGACTATGTATGAGCTCTTCCAATCTAATAATAAAAAAACTCTTTTAAACAAAATGGCTTTAATGTAAGAAAACAATAATAATTTTGTGATTTTATGTTGCTTTTCAGGTAATTTAGATTTGATTTCAAATCTTGTGATGCCAGAGTGGGCTGAGGAAAGGATCTTAGTGAAAATAATGCATTTTAAGCCCAGGAATGCAGAACATATACAACTCTCTATGACAATATGGTCCTTGAAATTTGACAGACTATACCTGTTAAAACACTCATGAAATAATTTACGATTACTACTAGGCCCATTATAAAATTTATTAACTATGAAACTATATTAAACAATGGCATTCTGCAAAACTATAAATAGAATAAAACCAGTTAAAAATGCAATGTACCCATACCACTGTAATGTAATAGTCTCTATTGTGATGGAGTAAATTTGCCTATCCCAATCTCTAGACTTAATTGTTATATAAACTATTAAGTTGTCAAAGTGACCCGACCTTGGGCACTCTTTATGATGGCAGAGTTGGATAAGCAACTCGAGAATATGCTAGAAATTGCTGATGCAATCCAAACCAGTTCCAATTGGATGAGTATTTTTTATTATCCAATGGTTAAGATTTACGAGAATGAGACCTTGCTGTAGAGAATTCTATTGTCTAATCACTTTGAATTTGGAGTGGTAAGAAGTCTGGTCATGAAAGACAGCCATTAGCTTAATGGTGAGTTAAATGACTGATTGAAAGAGAATGGACTTAGAAATATTTTGTGCAGTTTGCTGTTGAAATGTTATATTTGTGTTTTACGTAGAGATGTATTATGTGAGTTGACTATTATTTCTACAATTTTTTGAACTAAGATCCTCATATAAAGTATACTACAACACTTGACATTGTTTCTAGTGAATGTGCTCGTAAAACTGATATGCTGTATTTATTATGATGTATTTGTGTATTGGGCTAATAAATACTGTTGTAGAAAACTGTAAGTTGAGACTTGAATGTAAAAGAGAATGGAGTTAAAGATGAATAAACTGGAAACTTAGCGTTTGCTCCCTGATTATATCTTACAGAGAATAAGCAGCCTTTCCTTATTTTGCCTGAATCTCCTGGTTTACTGCTATGACTTTGGTAGACACATGAAGTATCTTCCATAGTATGTAAGTGTAAGGAATACACTGTACTCTCTTGATGTATAGTGGCAAGTTATGCTGACTAAATCGAATAATAACTGGTACAAGGAAGTTACTGGAAATTGCTACAATTGTTGTTCTGCTTGAGGGAGCTAATACAGCAAAGGAGCACCCAGGTTAGCCTCATGAGAATAGCAGTAAACAGTGTTCTACAACATAAAAGGGAAACATGTAGAATTGACAGTAATAATGGAACAATAAACTTGTGACTTTGTTACGAAAAGCATATGAAAGGACTATTGCAGGGCTTTGTCAAGACAAGTTTACGCAGAAACTATTATCGCTTATCTCTAATAATTCTATTTATGTTCTCTGATAAGAACTATCCTGTGATTTGTATTGACACTAATCTGTTGAATTGTATTTTAGGATATAAGACTGTATAGGTATTAAAATTATTCTAACATGGTTTTGTGGAAATACCAAAGTAATCTTTTTCATTGTATTTGTTATATATAGACGTACCAGTATATCAGCTTAACAGTTGCAGATATACATATTTAACCAGTGACCCATACAGACAGATATTTGATTGTTGATTTAATAAATGTATTGTTAAATTTATTGATCACATCTTACACATATTGATAACCCTATGTTGGAGAAGAAAGTGGATGGATGGGGGCTCACTAAATATAGATTAACAATGGATTTGTCTTCACCTTCAGTAAGAAGTTTTCCACCTATAGAAATATTTTGTGACAGTAAATGTTTTTCTTTATTGTTGTTATTATGCTCACATAATACATCTCTACGGTAAAACACAAGTATAACATTTACAGTGCCTGCATATCCACCAAGTGAGAGAGATGAGTGGTGTCTGCTGGAGAACATAAATTAAGATTCTCATCACTTGTAATTAGTTATGGATGATTAATTAATAATAATAATCATAACCATTAACTAGGTGGCTTTGGTGTCACACCTTCCTATACATGTTATTTATTTTAATTTTAACATTACATGTAACAATTTAAAAGTATTAGTAACAAGAATGAAGAACCCTGGTTTTTACTTATATTTTTTGTACTTTTTTCTTGTGATGTTGTATTTCTGTGAATGTGCAAGCCCTTAAGTATATCTCTCAGTCTGCTGAAAACCAGTGGTATATGATTTAGAGCAGTTCTAAACTGTATCTGTATTACTGTGCTTAGTTTATGTGTTAAGTTCTAAACCAGTGGTGCACAAACTTTTTGAGTCGGGGGCCACAATCTGACTTATTGAAACCATCGGGGGCCACAAAAAAGTGAAGATCAAAATCGTTCCATACAAGACGGACATCACATCTAAGAACACACAAATGACGATTAAGACTATAATTACGACAAAGAAGTTGTATACTAAGGCTCATTCTAAAAATGTTATGATATGTCAACATTCACAAAGTCAGTGTGATGGATAGTGCTGCATGTCATCTGCAAGCCTCAAAATGTCCGGCTTGATGTTTGACGTTGAAAGATGCAAAATTGCTTCCAGATTATCATCAGTCAGCTGACCGCAAGTGTTGCTTTTGTTCAGTTTCATCTGTGAGAAAGCCTGTTTGCAGCAGTATGTGCTGCCAAGTATGCTGGTGTGGACAAATGCATTATCCAGTCATCATTAAACTGCTGGTTTTCCTTGTCAACTTTTCTTTTACGATTAGCTGCCATTTTGTCACAAAAATATAATCAAAATAAACAACAGAATGTGGTAGATCGGACACTAAAGCTTAACAGCTACTGACCAACCACATCACAGGAAGGGGCAAGCATGTATGTGTGGGGTTTGCTGCCCATCTTGGTATAGCCTTTCTCTTGCCTCTGTGAGTGTTATGTCAGCGGGCAGATATCATCTGCACGGAGCGCCTGGAAAAATGGGTCAGGAGGTGCTGCTTTGTTTCAAATCACTCAGTGTATGAGTAAACATTTGACTTTTTCGTTTGACATGGCGGGCCACTCGGCGACTCTTCGCGGGCCGGATCTGGCCCGCGGGCCGGAGTTTGTGCACCCCTGTTCTAAACTGTTTCTGTAATGTAGTGCTTAAAGCCAGTGGTACATTAGGATTAAGAAAAGTTCCCAAAAGTATCTGTTATCACATTCAAAATGCGAGTTTATGTGCAAAATTCTAACATGTATCAGTATACAGTAAATCTCAAAAGCCTGTATCCCATTGCTTTGTTTATGGACAGGTTTTTTTCCTCAAAAGCCTGTATCCTATTGCTTTATTTATGTACATGTTTTTTTACCTCAAACATCAATAACTATTGTTTTTTTTAATGCATATTTTTTTTAAATCTCAAAGCCTATATCCCAGGGGTGCACAAACGTTTTAGCCCAGAGGGCCAAATTTCCAATTGATAGTGCATGGAGGGCCACCACATGGATGGCTCAGTAGGAAAAACAACACAAATAATGAAATAATGTGCTTTACATTCATAATTATGATAACATCCAAAAGTCTTCAAGTTGGGGCTACATAGAGCCCTGTCTTGGGCCGCATGCGGCCCACGGTTTGTGCACCCCTGTTACATCCCATTGCTTTGTTTATGTACAGGATTTTTATCTCAAAAGCATTTATCCCATTGATTTGTTTATGTACATTTGTGTTTTTGTTTTTTATCTCAAAAGCCTTATCCCATTGATTTGTTTAAGTATGTTTCTATCTCAAACACCTATATCCCATTACTTTGTTTATGTGTGTTTGTTTTTATTTCAAAAGCCTATATTGCTTTGTTTATTTACCTGTGTATAAATAGAAATTAAAAAATATATGACTGCTTAACCTGACAGGGCTGCCTTGTTCTGATTTATTTTATGTGTGTGTGAGTAATGCATACAGGAGATCTATTAATAAGTGATTTGGACAGGAGATAAGTTAGTGTGTGAGTAATGTGAACAGAATATTCTATTAATGTGTGAATGATGTGGACAGGAGATCTATTAATAAGTGATTTGGACTGGAGATCAGTTAGTGTGTAAACAGAATATTCTAATAGTTGTGAGTGATGTGGACTGGAGATATATTTTACTAGTGTGTGAGTGATGTGGACTGGAGATATATTCAACAGGTATGTGTGATGTGGACTGGAGATATATTTTACTAGTGTGTGAGTGATGTGGACTGGAGATATATTCTATTAGTGTGTGAGTGATGTGGACTGGAGATATACTCTATTAGTGTGTGAGTGATTTGGACTGGAAATATATTCTATTAGTGTGTCAATGATGTGAACTGGAGATGCATTCTATTACTGCAGAGTGATATGGACTGGAGATTTATTATTGTGTGAGTGATGTGGACAGAAGATTTGTTTTATGTTTTGTTGGGGTATCAAATTCACAAGCTATGAAATAAGAGATAACTGCATCAAAATGCGCATAAAAACTGTAAGCTAAACCATTAGTCAAGTCAGCTGGAGAGAATTAACATTGTCTGATATATATATGAATTATTTATAAATTGATGTTTCTAAAGTGCACTTTGGTGTTTAAAGTAAAACAATTAGCTACTATGATATATTAACTGTTTTCTACATCTGTCAAGTTAGAAATAACTACAACTTAAGTTTAGAGAAAATAAAGCTGGATTTAATGATTATATATAAATTATGAATGGTGATTCATGTAAGCCCATGAACCATTCTTCAAACTTGTTTCAGCTACTATAAATAATATTGAAATTTCAATCTTATAAATATAAGACAGTTTGCATTGAGATTTATCTTTGAGGGTAAAAAAAAAACTTTTTTGTTGTTGTATCCATTTGTCCTAAGCACACAAACTTACATTGAACAGTTTTAGAAAACTTGAAAATTTTGCCTTAACCAATTTTTTGTTATAATGGTTTAAAATTTAAATAAAACTTAATCAACTTTAACTGGAAAATTCACAACAAACTTAATTTCTTTAAAATGTTCATACAATCTTGTTTTATGAATATACTTAAAGTTTTGGTAAATTAATATAAAATTATGTAAAAGAAGAAAATCTGATAAAAATGACAAACTTTGGACTTGCAATCAATGTTTCTTCCTGTGTGCATGAAACTTTTTCCTGTGAGCACAGAACTTTTTTCTATTTGATGGAACTGATGGTTGTTTGAGCTTGCTACCAAAACCTGTACGTGGAATTTTGAAACTGCTGCATAAAATGTGTTAATAATGTTCACAGCTTAGAGAGAAAATTGCTTGAAATATATTTCAAACGAACCTATTTGAAAGTAGTAAACCTTAAAAATTAAATGTTAATGCAAATTTATCACTGCATCAATACATAAACATAAGTATTTTTAACTGATTTAATTTGTGTACTAGATTAGTAGAAATAAAAGCCTGTTTGAATTTGGCAGAATCCTAACAACAATAAAATAATAGACTGGAAGAAAATGATAGTAAATTCCTTTATCATGGTACACATTTCCTGTTAAACAGCAATAATGTCTGTAGATAGTTGTATTTTGTAAAGTTTGTGAAAAAAGGCATTAAGTGGAAGATCATACCATTATATCTACATAGAATGTTAGTGGATAGTATAACCCAACTTGGTTGATGGTATAAGGCGTGTCTGTTCTGAAGGAATCTTTGTAGGTATGGTGGCTCCGCTTGCATGTGCTTGAAACTCATCAGAATAATTTCCTTCTCCACTACTAAATGATCCAATCATTTTCTCAGAGTCTGATGGCAAGTATGAACTAATAGAATCTGTGTTGATGGATTCTTTGAGGTCTTTTAAATGTCGACGAGGTTGTGGTGTGGGGTGTTTAGGGCTTCCAGACAATGACGATGGGGGAGTATTATTACTACCATTCCTATGGGATTCTATTTGCTGATTTTTATTAACATCTAGTTTGACTACAGAACGCCGTGTGGAGGGTATTGGAGACTGTTGTGAAACCAATGGATTGATGAAAGGAAATTTCATCCCCAAGGCAGCTGAGTTTTTACTGTCAGGAGGTTGGACATCATCATCACTTAGTAAAGCTTGAAGTTCTGGCTCACTTGTGGACTGAAACTGTTTAGTATCAAAATCATCAGTTGAAGGTGCAATCCTAGAATTGCCCAAATCAGTATTGTAGTTCTTTGAATTTCTGGTGGACTCAAGAGGGGAATTCTCATCCATTTCTGCTGTTGTATTTAGAGACAGGTTGAGTTGACCTTTGATAGATTCTGGAATTGAGGCACTTTGTTTCAAGTAACCAGGAAAGTTAAGCACCCGAGCATTTGAATGATTTTGATTGAAACTGTCATCTGGAAGAGGAACAGATTCCTCATCACTGTCTGTGAATGTGGAAACACTGACATCATCTTGCACTGTGTTGATGCTAGGGAGACGTACTTCAATTGAGCGGCTGCAGGAAGTATGCATATCACTTCTTGCACTAAGAGGGTTCTTATCCTTCTCACCTGATTAAACAAACATTGTAGAATTATTACTTCATTACATTTTCCAAATATATTGCTTCACCAAGATAAATGCTATAGTAATGACTTTATACTTATCGTCTTATTAAAATAGATAACTTTCAGTTAAGAATAATGTGCAAATTAAAAAAAAATCTCAGAAAATTTGTAATAAAAAAGTAAGAATTTAAAAAAATGAATAACTTAAAATGAAGCGTTTAAGTTAAAAACTCTTAAGTGTAACAGACAAGCTAGACTTAAAAATATTTATAACTTTCAATAAAAGTTCAAGTTACAAATATCACAAATCTATATTAACAAAACTAATTATAAGTTTCTTTAAAAAAATTCTTGTATTCTGAATTATGTTTATTTAAATTAAAGAAATAATAATAATAATAACAATAATAATAATGTTGTATGATGGGGGAATGTTCCCATAGATATATTTTATATAAATTTTCATTTTTGTTGAATTTAAATTGAACAATAGAATGAGTGCGTATTGCACCCTGTTGATTTAGAAGAGAGGTCCTGAACGAATGAGTGTGAAGGATGGGGGGGAGATTTATTAACCGGTGTTGGATGTCTGTGGAGCGTGTGCGGTCAGTGTGTGCTGGCGGGTGCGATTAGAGTTGTTAGCATAATCGTATTAGCACTAGACAACTGGACAGGTCAGAAGCGAGTCTAACAGACGCAGGGTAATAAAAGCCACAGTGAAAATTTTATCTTCACTACTTCCTAAAAATCGTCTGAGGGTGACACTGGAAAAGGATAGTCCTTCCCAAAATACTGGGTCGTATATGTAGAAAGCAAAACCCTGGCTGAATAGGTAAGAACGTCTTTGTATTTGTGTGAACAGTTAGGTTTTATTAGGATGTTATATACTGTGTTTTATTTTGAACATGTTAATATTCTTCCTTTCAGAGGCCTATGCCAAACTTAGCATTTATTAATAGAGCACTGGACTGGACACTTAGGCTTTGCAATTGTTTGTGTTGCATGGGTTTTTATTTTGTTATCGGCTGCTCGTTTATAGTTGTCTGTTTTGCTTGCCTGTGTGGCCGTTCTACTTGTCCTGGCTGAATTGGGACGTGGCGATCTATTGACTGGCAAAATTCATGTCTACAAGACTGACGTCATTTCAATGCATAAGCTAAGTTCCTATCCAGAAGTGACTTTAGTGAAATGAACTGGTTTAGGATGAACTTAATTTTCTAAATCTTGTTAACTTTTCTTTTTATTTAATTTCTTGTTTTTATTTTAAAACGTGTGTTTGTTAGTTCTATCGTTATTTTTGTAGTTCAAAGTGATAACCTCATGATTAAGTCTTGTACTCTGTTCGTTAATTATAATCATTATATATTATTCATAAACATTAATTTTCAGAGATCTGAGTGGGGGCGAAGCCAAATTGGCAACATACCAGTATATCAGCATAACAGTTGCAGATATACATATTTAACCAGTGACCCATACTCTGCACCGGCACTTGTAGATGTCTTGTATCATAGCTAATTATACATAGTTGGTATAAGTCATTATTACAAAGTCACCCCAGAGTATAGCGGCGATAAATAATATAATTTCTTATATTTCTTATTTTCACATTCAGTTTAAAATCAGTTTAATTCTGACTCACTTGTTAAATTCAGCGTGTTAACAATAACACAAAAGATAAGTTCATCGGCACTGGTTCCTGCTTTGGAGGATCATTTTAAAAGCTATTTTATTACAAAGTTTACAGGATCCTTAAATAATTATTAAAATCAATTAGCAAAATAATACGTTTAATATTATTTTAAAAGGTCTGCCCATATTTAGACATTTTCAGAGCAAAAATGCATTTATGTACACTTTTTTTTTTAGGAAGCAAAATCTTTACTTATTTAAGTTATTAGTATTACAGATTAATTTTATAAACTTTAGAAATAAAATTAAAATAACAATCTAAATAGAAAACAACCAACCATAAGCTGAAGGTGACATACTGCTCAAATCAAGTGAAGTATTCCTCTTTCCCATTCCCTCTATGGACAATTGCCTAGAATCCTGGTCAGACAAACCAGAGGACATACTCTCTCTTAATGACTGTCTTCTATGCTTTGGGTGGACGTGACGCTTTGATGGAGGTGAATGTGTCTTAGACTTGCTTGATGAATTGACTGGTTTCCTGTTTGGTGATTTAACCTGTGCTTTTGATGCATTCTTTTTGGGGCTAGAAAGTTTTGACAGACTATTTCTGTGCTCATTTGCAAACACTAAAGTATCACTGGCAGCAGTTTTGTCCAGTTCTTTCTGAGCTTGTCTACGTACTTCAGTGAGTGTATCTGAGAGATTTGTGGCAGAGAACTCATCACCAGAATCATGTTTGTGGTGCATCTCTTGTTTGCTAATTTTATTCTTTGGCTCTGATTTTTCCATGGCTCTCAACCAGCCTGGGTTGGTCTTCTGCAGCCTCAGTCTCTGAGTGTTAGTCAGACCAAACATCAGTTTGCTTTTCTTCACACCAAACTCTGGGATAATGCGTAACCAGCTCTTGTCTTTTGGAACACCAGGGTAAGGGTGGGCACACTTTCGGTGACCTTTACGAACATTGTAGTCAATTCTGTCTTTGACATTTACTACAGATTCTCTGTCACCTTCAGTCACATTAGTTTTAATTTCCATAAGTTTATTCTGTGGCTCCGACAACTCCACAGATCTTTTAGACTGTTGAGCTTTTCCATCAGTCTCAGTTGCTGTTTGCTCTGCTGGAATAAGTCCAACAGTTGTAGGTATAGAGTGTGGCTGGTGGGATGAATTCTGAAACATAGCTGGATTCTGAATAAACATTAGTTCATTCAACAGTGCAGACAGGAGAGGAAAAACTGCTGGAGACTGAAATGTCTGTCCCTGTTGCTGACCTGCATTTTTATGTGAATTGATTCTATGATGGTTACACTGTCCACTAAAATGAGCATTGAATGGCACATTCTGATAACTAGATGGTGGTGGTGGTGGTAAAATTTGTCCATTTTCTAGGTGAACATGTTCTCTGCTGAAAACTTTATTATTTTTTTTTGGTGATAGGTTTTCCTCCTCATCTGTCAAACTGTCAAATATGAGTGTTTCAGACATGTCAGTTTCCAGAGAATAGTTGTCTTCTTCAATTTCAATCACTGGTTTTGCCTTGCTATTATAAAACAGTGGTGGTGGGCAGACAATGTTAGTGATTATCACATCATCATCATTAGGTTGCTCCCCAATAGCAGCCAAATCTTCAACAAGTTTTTTCTTGGCATTGAGAGTTGTCTTAATTCCTTTTTTATATGTCTGTGTCCCTGTATGATAAAGATTTCTAGTCAAAATTTCAGGTGTTTTGATAACTGCAATATGATTGGTTGTAGCTTGAATATCAACATGCACAGCTTTATCATCTAATTCAACAGTTTGCAACATAATATCATGCTTCAATGGATCTGTCATACAGCTTGTTGTTCGAAGCTCTTTCAGATCAGCTTCTTCATCATCTCTGTCATCATCTTTACTAAGCTGTACCATCTCTACCACTTGCTTATTTTCAAGATTATGCTGCTGAAGTTGTTTCTTGCTTTGTCTGTGTATCAGCGATGCTTCTGGAAGGTGTGGAATGAGACTAAGACCAAGACATAAAAGACGAAAACCAAGAACAAAGTAGCCCACTTCTTTACCCATCAAGTTGTAGATTTTGAACAAACCTTTGTCCCCGTACATGAAAGGAACACTGGGACCTTGCTTAATCTGATCAGCACAGATTGAATCAATAAGGATGTTAAGAGGCACTGTACTGTTACCAACAAGTTTAGGAACTTCTGGAAACATGTCAATAACCATGACATACAACGGTGTGTTGGAAAGGTGGATTTTCAATGATGCAGCCACCATCTTGAACAAACATGACTTGCCTTTCTTAATCATGAAGTTCCCATGCTTATCTTTCAGTTCACTAAACTGTTCAGGAAGATGATAATCTGGATCGAATGATACTTTTCTTCGAATGGCTTTACCAAGATCAGCTTCAACGTGGTTAATGATGATCGTGGGAAAATCAAGAAGTCGAAATGCCACAGCGGGAAATCGACAAGTGACATGGGGAATATACAATTTATCCACAACTAGTTCCAAAGAAAACAGTGATTCTTCTACATCATGCATGATTTATCAGTTGAAAATTCTTTACCACAATATACTAAAAGATCACGTTTGAATTACTTAAATATTGAACAGTGGAATTATTTGCATCACTATTGATATGCACCAACATTACTTGACGGAACTTGTCTTCCATGTCTGACAACACATAACAAAGTTTAAAATGAGGCTGAGAGTAATTTCCCTTTATCCAATCTTTTACATAAAATGAAATTTACTGTCATGGCGGGCAATACAAAAACTAGTTTCAATATTCACCGGTTCAGATTGTGATGTAATATTTTAAAGATTAACATTCTGACCATATGTTTAAAAGTATAAATTGCACTAAGTAATTCACAGTGACTTTTAAAAGTGTGTATGTATCTGCCTAGCCGGAATGTATTGATGTTAGTATTGTTTAGGGCCTATAAGTATATTGTCTATTTGTCGTCAAAGTCATGCTTAATTTCTATTGGCATCCTGTTGCTAAAATATATGCACCCCCCCCCCCCAACAACAAAAAAATGTTCGTATTTAGCTCATTGTTGACTCAGTTTACATTTAGTTCACTGAGACATTTTAGGCTTTTGAATCCTGATACTACGCGTTACACGTGGAAGGACAAGTCTAATAAGTTGTGTATTGGCAAATGATTCTGTTCTTGAAAATTTGAATTAGAAAATTAAAATAATTTTCAGTATGAAAACAGTGATATATTAAAAAATGAACAAACCTAAACAAGCAACATTATTTCAGTCTTGGGGCAATAAATCTCAAAGCAAAATCAACACAGATGTGTCGAAAAGCAAAGAGAATCATCCATCATCAAAAACCTTAGGCACAGACCATAACTTAATTGATCTCTGTGCTGCTATTGAAGGGGATAATGAAGAAGATGAAGATATACAGCTTGCTAGGGCGATGGAGGAAAGTCTTGCCCATTACCAGAACACTAATGGCGTTGTTTCAGTACCTTCTGTAGAACCTGGCCATAACACTGAAAAGTTTGATGGAAATATTTCATTTGGTATTGAAGATAAAGAGAGCCTCTATAATAAAAGCCATTGCTTATCACAGTGTACTGCATCTGATGTTCCTATGAGAGATCTTGAAGGTTTCAATCACACAGCTGGAGATATTTGGATCTATCCAACAAACTATCCTGTGCGTGAATACCAATTCAGCATTGTGAAACAGTCTCTGATCAAGAATACTTTGGTGACGTTACCAACAGGACTTGGGAAGACATTCATTGCATCAGTTGTTATGTATAACTTTTATCGATGGTACCCAGAAGGAAAGATAGTGTTTATGGCTCCTACTAAACCTCTAGTTGCCCAGCAGATTGAAGCCTGCTATGACATCATGGGTATTCCAAAGGATGACACTGCTGAAATGACAGGTTGGTTTAAGAATCTGTAATTTAAAAAAAAAATACTTTAGAAAGACAATAAAGAATGTATAGCATTTTTTTTTTTTACCCATTTGTTCTATAAAGAAATCTCTTTTCTTAAAGTATGCTTTGAGACACTTGCTAGTTAAATATAGTACTTTTTACTTTTAGTAGGATATACTTACAAATCAAATTCGAAATTAATGAATTAAGAATATAGTATTTAAATTATTAAATTATGATATTTTAATTGAAAATTCCTATGTCACCCAAGAACTCTATTACAAGTTTGTACCTGCTTAAAAATTGTCCTATAATGATGATCGTCATTTACATGTTTTCCAGTTAACCAAGAAAAGGGATATGAATAAATTTTTATTTTTTTCAATGCCATAATTAAAGAGACTTGATAGTGTAAATCAATCAATCTATCTATCTATCTAGATTAATTTTGTATGGTACAGTAAGCCTGACTGAAAAACTTTAGTTTATATGAATAGCTTCTTAAAGAATATATTTTGCTGATAATATCTTTAAAAACATAGGTGTCATAAATTTGACATTTTTTTATATTCAGATGTTAGATGTAATACTAATAAGTTATAAAAAAAATGCCCAAAAATAAATTTGTGAAATTAAACTTTGTGATGTGAAAAAATGACTATTTTGCATTGATTTTAAACTCAAACTTCATTTTTATATATTGTAATGCATTTTGATCACTTATCATTTTGTCCTGAAATGTAACAAAAATATTTATTTAAAAAATGTTTAATAATAGTTTTGTTACAAAAAGGGGGTAGATTGGGGGGAGTTAACATTTTGAAAGTAAATCTGAGAGAAATATGATTACATTTTTATAAAGTTTTTATATTTCACTGATTCTGAAAACACTTCATGCAATTTTATGATAAAAAATGAAAGTAATTTTAAGAATATAATCTTTAAAGTTAATTTAGTAAAAAAATCATTCATAAAAATTGTCATTTTAACATATACACTTATTATTTTTTTATTAACTAAGCATAAAAATATTTTGTCTTCTACTTTCTACTTCTAGGGATTTTGAGCTAGTAAAAGTAGTATATTTTGGAATTGCTGCATCCAGCATCAGTAATGACTGCTTCAGCTTCTCTCTATACTCCAACTCAATTTATTTTTTATTTCTATAATTTTGTAAAAATACTTTTAGTTATATTTTTATAATATTGTTATAACTACAATCATAACATAAACATTCTGATTCACTCAAGTGAACACAAGTTAATGATAGTGTGGTGGAGTAAATTTGCCTATTTGAGTATTTCTATTTCTGAACTTGTTATATAAATTGTTAAATGTCAAACTCAAAGTGACTCAACCTTGGGCACTGCTTATGATGATATTTTTTTAAGTGCAAAGAATTGGAGTAAACAACTCCGGTAGAGAATATGCTAGAAATTGCTGATGCAATCCAAACCAGTTCCAACTGGATGAGTAGTTTTTCTTACTAATACTTTAATAGTCTCACACTTGTTCATAACAATTTCATCCAATGGGGATGACTGAAAGTTACTATGTTGAGAAAGTCCTATATTCTAATCACTTTGATTTTTGATGAAACTCGAGTCTGGTCATAAAGGTGATTGTTAGCTTATGGGAGGAGTGCCTTTTTTTCTTTGATACTTGTTCCACTTAGATCAGGGGTCACCAACCTTTTTGATACTGAGAGCTACTTCATGGATACTGAGTCATACGAAGGGCTACCAGTTTGATACACTCTTCTAGTTTGCCTTTATACATTATTAATAATGTGAAGACTTAGAAAAGACATGGGAAAAAAGTCACAAGTTTTGCTAGCAAAAAAAGTCACAGACGATAAATCACAGAAAAATGTGTATGAATCTGACGTGTTATCACTAAACAAATACGCATTTACACATACAACATAAATTAACCTGGTATTTGTTTTATGTAGTTGTGTGTTTTTGATAATACTGTACTACAGGTATTTTCTTTGTTTTATTTTATATCTTAAACAAGACAGTCATTGTCGGTTGTGTTTGCTTTACTTATTTTTAAAGTACTTTTCTTGTTTATTACCTGCAATTGGTAATTGTAGAATAAAATGTTCTTAAAAATCACCTAACATACATTACCAACAAATGTTTAGTCATTTTAGTGTAATGTGACTGCTCGAAACATGATTTCATTGATGTCTTTTTATTTAGTTTCATTTTATATTAATACGTCAGTTTCTTTTCACTTCTGGAAATTATTTCCCGATCGAGATTAAAACTTTGAACTGTATTACTGTAATATTAATAGTGTTCTATTGTTCTTGTACTAGTCGGCGATTATAACATTTAAATATGGTATTAATTGGTCAAAACGGTCGGCATATCTGTAAATTCTAATAAACAATAAATTTGAACGGTGGCATGCAATATTAATAAAACTCACCTACCGTACAAGTATCTGAAAATGTTTATATTGCATTGAATGCTCTAACCATATGATTGCATTGGCATCTTATTTTATGTATGTTTAGGTCCCAAAATTATTGCATAAAGTAAACATTTAAACTAATTTTAGTTTATTTTGTGATTTTTCTCGTGATATGAAAAGAACGCAAAATTATTTTTTAAATTTAATTTATTTATGTCATACTCTTACATGCTTAGACTAGATGTGTAAATGCGTACTTGTTTAGTGATAACACATCAGATCCATACACATTTTTCTGTGATTTATATTCTGTGACTTTTTCTTGTGACTTTTTTTCCTAGTCACACACACACACACACACATTTAACCACGATCCTAATGAGCCGTCGCTTTCTGCGATATGTACAAGATATACAAATCACACACTCTCACACATTTAACCACGATCCTAATGAGCCGTTGCTTTCTGTGACTTTTCTTCCGTGACTTTTTTCTTGTGACTTTTTCTGTGACTTTTTCCCGTGACTTTTTTTCCGCTCACCGCGGGCGACTCATATGGTCTTTGCGGGCACCGTGTTGGTGACCCCTGATTTAAAGTTAGGTTGTATTTTTTAATATACACATAAATTATAAAGATACATTATTTGATTTTTCTTAAATGTTTGCACAATTTTCTTTCAGCATCTTCACCACTAAAACCTTATATTTTTTCTAATGACATATCTTATTTTGTTTCTTAAGGCATAATGAATCCAACAGAACGTCAAAAGGCCTGGCAGAATCAAAGAGTATTCTTCTTGACACCACAGATTCTTACAAATGATCTTAGTCGTGGCACTTGCCAAGCTCAGGCTGTTAAATGTCTGGTGATTGATGAAGCTCATAAAGCTCTGGGTAACCATGCATATTGCCAGGTGAATATTCATATATTAGATTTCCTTAAGTGAACAGCCCTATAAAAGACAAATTTATGAATATTTGATTCTGTTAATAAAGAAAATGCAACATTTAAAAAAAAAAAATAGCTGAAATAGTAACATTTATAATGCTTTCTATATGTGGAAAACTTCTTACTAAAGGAGAAGAAAAATCAGACTTTTAATCTTTATTTAGCGAGCCCCCATCCACCCACTTCTTCTCCAATATGCATAAGAAGGTCAATAAATTTATTAAAGGAAAAAAATCAAATATACTATGACAGTTAGAAATAGTAAACTAACATAATATTCCATGAACCCATGTTCGGATAACTATTGTTTACAGTCTCTCTCTACATTATTATATATAATAATAAAAAAATATAATTACTGTTCAACATTAGAGTCAATACAAATTTTAGGTTAATCCTATCAGAAAATAGAAGTGGAGTTGTTAGAGTTAAATGTGTAAATTTATGTGACCTGCTTCACAGTCACTTGCTTTTGCAACAATATCACAATGTCTGTGCTCAGCACATGTTCCCGATGCTGGAAACTCTGATATGCTACTATATTTTCGAGTGTCCCTCCTTCCGTGTCTCCTTCATGAGGACATGATTTTGGCAATTCTGGTAACTTCACTGCACCAGAATTCTCCAGAATGTACCCAGCTTATTTTACTCTGATACAACAAGAGTGCACAGCCTACTTCCTTAAGCTTACACAACTGCAGCACACTCTGCAAGTTTCATGCACTCTCCTGAGTGCTGGTCACTTGAGTCACAACCATTGAACAAACAAAGGGAGCTGGGAACTTGAAAGTTGAACTTGAGGCTCCACTTGAGACTCAAACCAATGAAAAAAGGAACTAGATCACTGCAACATATAGTTAAGGAGCAAATCTAAGTTTCTCGTTCATCACAATATAACTCCATTCTTTCTTTCTGACACTCCATTTTCAAACTTACAATTCCTGCAACATTATTCATTATCCCCATGCATGCATATGGTAAAATAAACACAGTGTATCAAACAATGTCACATATTAATACACCACATGGGTGCAGCTTAGTTAAAAAATTTGTAATAACAAAAAATAATTCACATAGTACATTTCTACATAAACACAAGTATAACATATTATAATAAATTGCATGAAATGTTTCTAAATCCATTTTCTCTCAATCAGTCAATTAAACTCACCACCAAGCTAACGACTGCCTTCAAGCCGGACTTCTCTCTTTTCACTCAAATTCAAAGTGATTAGGGTGTAAAATTCTCTACAGCAAGTGAACTCCTTAACCTGTTGCCTGGTACAATGCCCTTAGCATCACAAAACGTAAATGCATCACTATGGTACAGTGACGCTGGCGTCAAAAGACAACGCGCACATTTTCTTAGTCTGTCAACTAAGCTAATTGGTGTCAAACAAGTGTGTATTTCCCTTAGCAGGCACATGTTATCACTTCTACAATTGAACAGTTAGAATTAGACTGTTCATTTGATGTAAAAGCGTTCTTTTTAAAATTTTTTTTCTCTGTTGCCTTCATTCATTGAGACAAGTTATGGCATCTTCATTGAAACATGCATTCAGCTTCATTTACTGAGTGTCATTCAACTTCAGACTGATATTGATGAGGCTGATAATTCTATTTATTTGTCAGAAGATTAATATTTCTGGTCACTAGGGATTTACCACAAATTTATTTCAGAGATGTTGCAGCCTGTCCAAATCAAAATCAAAATGAAAGTAGCATGGCGTGAGGCATTTGATTTGGTACACTCAACACCGCATGTTTTTTCTAGAAACAATGAAGTGGCAAATCCCACTGGCAAAAGATTGCACAGAATTCGATATTTTTCAAGCATCTTTTTCTGAGAATATAGTGCAACAAATTGTCGAGTATACAAATACATATATGCTGCTGCATTACAGATAGATCCAGAAAATACTGAGAAATCTCAAATCGATCAGTGGCTTGTTGGTACTGTTGTAAGCAGAATTTATCAAGTTGTGAGGCTTATCATTTTCAAAGGATAGATTGGAAATCTATTATTGATCATTATTTTTGTAATGATCTTAGTAGTCATTGTACCAAACAGATTTTATCAAAATAATACATTTCTAAATTTTACTGATAATGATCTATATTACAAAATGTTCTGCACCTGGATTTGTAATCTGCTGGTTTCAACCAGTCTGTGGCTTACATTTTATTATTCAGATTTAATTATATCTATTACTTTTGTATTAGTATTACTAATCTTACCAAGCAAATGGAGACGTTGGAAAAAAAGTTTTTTTCTATTCACTGAAATTGTTTTCAAAAGTGTGCATTGGACTTTTGTTTGATATGTGGAAAACAATCAGTGTTTGGAAGTGTAAACTATATTCAATGGAATTTTTACTGGAATAGTTAAAATAAAATGTGCATGTTAGTTAAAATAAAATGTGCATGGAATATATGGAAAACAAACAGTGATTCTTTACTTCAGTTGGATGTGTAAACTATATTCAATGGAAGTTTCACTGCAATTGTTAAAAAAGAATGTGCATTGGACTCCTGTGTTTGGGGAAAAAAGTGTGTTTTTGTTTTGTGTTTGTTTGATTTTTTTTACTTCAGTTGGATGTGTAAACTATATTCAATGGAATTGTAACTGGAATTCTTACAGTGGACTCCTATGCTAATTCTAATTCAATTATGACTCTTCACATCACATCTCCTTTGTTATTTGCTAGGGTCTGGCTATTTTGTGCCATGATTTGCAACAAGTGTTATAATTAAAATATATTTATTTCACAATCACAGTTTTATGGATATGTAATTGTTCATATTTTAGATTATATTATAGAAAACACATTTTCTAACAAATAAATATCAGTTATTTTATTTCATCATTCCTTTCCCTATCATGTATATTCAACAAGTACTTTTGACATGAACTGTAAAAATATATACATTTGGACTATTTCAGCTTGAGGAAATAATTTTCATTTAGAAAAAAACTTAAGACTGAAAATTATGCAGGAAAAAAGTATACTTTTGCATCTAATCAACAACAGGATGAGATTTGTTTTCTTCGATTTTGAAGCTTTCAGTGCCCTGTAACAGTATTCGGTGGCTGCTTGCTTGATGCTCTGTGTTTCAAACTTTTGATCTAGTTTGATCTAACATAATGTGAGAGATCTTTGATGAGGCGGTACCCAGGATATTTATCCAAACTAGTGCTGAAACACCCCGAAATCACTTAGACTTTATAAAATTGGCTGCCTGGAGGTGTCAGGTTGATTTTTATAACGATCTACACATAAACATTTGCATCACTGTGAGTAAATAGATTCAGACACTGAGACTTGCTATTCAAGAGCAACGAAAGGTAAGGGAACATTTTATTAAATTAAAAATTTTTAATTAAAAAAAAATAATAATTTAAAATTCTTCAGTATGTTTAGCATTTGTTACAATTTACATTTTCAAAATTCATTGAGAGTTAGAGTAACTTTTTATCTTTTTGTATGCTAACCCATCCAATTATCGCTGAGCGGCAAAACAACCTGCCATGGTGATGCATAGCGTAACATTTTAACGTGATGGGCAAGAGGTTAAGCTCAGTTCATTGGCTAGTCTCGTTCTCATAAATCATAATCATTGGACAATAGGAAACTGCTCACTCAGTTTCATTAGGTCAGCAAATCTAGAATATTCTTGCCTCAGACTGTTTACTTCAGACTCAGACACTTTCAAAATAACACCACAAGAAGTGCCCAAGGTCGGGTCACTCTGACAATGTTAGCAACTTATAATGATTAAATTTAAAAATAATGAGGGGCAAATTTACTGTCACACAGCTGTTGTTTTGTTGTCAGTTTAAAAATATCTTGATTTGTTGGAATTTTTGCGAGATAGATTTCTTCAGAAACTATCACTTGCTCAGTTGCTGCTTTTTGCTTTAACTCCTTTTCAGACAATTTCGCTGATGAATTTTGCATAGACTGCTTCACAATATAATTTTGTTTTCGAGAAATGATAATCTAGGATATATATTTATTATAATTTTTAAGATATTGTTGTGTTATAAAGATAAAAATTTCCATTATTAGAAAAACCAATCATGCATATTTTCATAAGAATAATGTATATCTCATAATCAGGCAAATTAATAGAGGTCATGTGATGTATAAAAAAATTAACTAAAATAATGTGAACAAAGAAAAAAAATTCATTAACTGTAAAATCATTTATTTGATAATATTGAAATAAAAATTGATTATTGTGTGTAGATATAACCTATATGCAGTGCTCTTCTTTAGGAAAGACATCCAACTAAGTCTATAATGGTTAAAAAATATAATTTGGAGCTTAGAAAACACCCTTGAATATTTGTTCTTTTCTGGGATGATAAGTACACTTTGTAGAATTAATGAACCTGTACAAAGAGAAACAATGAAAGGAAAACACTAATAATAATAAAAAAGATGTGAGTGCATTCCTGTACCCCTCCTACCTAGGCCTCCTTCACTAACTCCCTCAGGGAGTCATCACATGTCAGACAGCATGAAAACACAATGTGTGAGCAGGGATGGTTAAGGCCTTTGTCTCTGATTATACTCATATAAGTATTGTATAAAATGTTGCCTAATTCACAGTGTGGGTACTCCACCCATATAAAAACATCTCCAATATATGATTGACTAATTGCCTATTGTCCCATCAAGTGATCAAGTGACATCTTTCACACATGTATGCACAGGAGATTGTATACAACTTTTCAGAGCTACATAATCACATGATGTATGAAGTCTAATTTTGTGGTAATATTTTAATATTGTACCACTTTTTTCATTTTTCAAAATAAATTAGGAAAGAAAATAAAATTACAAATTTACTACTAAGTTGCTGAGAAAGAGAAAGGTTTACAGTGCACAGTAGAAAAGTCATACTCTATGGTCTTTGGCTTGTAAACAAGAATGTCAGTAATTGACTGCTTGGAAACTTTCGACAGTATCACATGTAAGTGTGAAAGTGTGAAAATCAAAACAAAATTCCCTCATACCACCCATTGCTTTCTATGTTTATTAATAATAAAGTCAAAATAAGTGTACTTACTGGTAAATAGGCTTGAAAGATATTGGAAATGAAAGTAACTGTTATTTTATGTGAATTGTTATAAGGGTTCCTGAGTCATAATATGTTCTTGAAGATAAATACATAGTATATAATTTTTGGCACCTAGCAGAAGAAAAGCATTGGAAAGAAAAGGAAGGAGAGCAAAAGGCTTTTACATAATAAACTGGCCAATCTGATTAGATTGTCAAATTCTTTAGTATAATCAAACTATTTAGAACACTGTGTGTCATCGAAAAAAGATGTTTTAGGTTCACCTATATTTCTTGATTATAATTATGAATTGTAAATGCCGTATGGTCATTTATCTTTTGCCACTGAAAGAAAAATTAAATGTTTTAAAAATGTGTTGTCTGTCCTTTGAATTTGTTTGATCGTGATTTTATCACAGGTTGTTCGAGAACTTGTCAAATATACTAGACAGTTCCGTGTGCTAGCACTGAGTGCTACTCCTGGCAGTGATATAAAGGTAAGACATCTAGAGTAATTCATCAGATATAAAATTCTGAAGCTTTTAGTTTATAATGTGTAATAATTATTCCTCAGTAATGCATAAGATGTGAAATTCTAAAAAGTCCTTGATTAAAATATACATCAGTAATTTATTTGATGTCAGCTCTTAAATCAGATGCCATTCAAATTGCAGTAATTCTTATCTCAGATATTAAATCCCAATGTCCTTTTTTATAACATAGAATGATCTTTCTTCTTTTAACTGTTCATCAGATATAAAATTCTCAAACTTTATTTATAAAATGAAACAATCATACCCCATTAATTGCAAGTCTTTGATTTGTAATGTATTGCGCACACCTCACATTTTTTCTTATGATGAATGAAATAATAAAGCCCCTAGTTTATAACATAATAATTAATATCCATTCACCACCAGTAATTCATAATGGTTCATATATTAAAAGTTTTTAATTTGTTATCTAACAGACATTCACTAATAATTAAACTGACCAAATCCTAAGTCCATGATTTGTAATACTAAATATGCATTTTTATCATTAGTAATTTCTAATAATTTATATTAATGAAATCCTTGATTTTTAACTTTTGCATCTATTGCTAGTAATTCATAATGGATCATTTCATAAAGTCTTTGTTTTGTAGTATGCATCTACCAATTGTAATTCTTAATGGACCAGATCATAAAATCCTTTTTTTGTCAAATTAACATGCATTTATCACTAGTAATTCCTATGATGTGACACCTTCAAGCTTTGATTTGAACGCAACATATACTTATCACTAGCAAATTATAACATTTTTTAATCACATAATACTGTATCTCCTACAGGCTGTTCAACAAGTGATGACCAATCTGCTAATATCACATATAGAACTGCGATTGGAAGAGTCAGCAGATCTTAAACCTTACACACATGAACGAACAGTGGAGAAAATTGTGGTGCCCCTTGGAGGTGAACTGAGCAATCTTAAAAACAAGTACATTCAAGTAAATAAAACTGTTTCTTTCTTAATTACAAGTCTTCACTTCATAGTAATCATTAACTCATTACTTTCATTCATTACTCTTGTTGATTTTTGTCATTATCATTAGGTAGTCCCACCACCACCACTTTACAGGCCCAAAACTTGCAAATGCACACAAATTTGCTAAACTTACTCCAGAGCAGTTTTCTTCACATTAAACCTCAACTAACCATTTTCATATGAAAATAAAGATCAACGTTTTGTCTTTCGAACTGTTTTGTTGTTTTTTTTCTGAATTTTATTATAGTATCCACGAACTTTGACAAAAGCACCTTAGGGTTGCAACCAAAATGGGTCAAATGTCGCCTCAAGGCCGAAAAAGTAAAACTCACATTTTCAGGTACCACTTATTTAACAAACATCCCATTCCCAGAAGGAACTCCCAATATTTTGGTTCGAGTTTTGTAGTCGCCAGCCTCAAAATCGAACAGAGATTGTTGTCGGTCAAATTCGATCTCAGCTTGTTCTTGTTCATGTTCATTACTGAAAACGTTTGTTCACACAAGTATGTGCTGCCGAATTCTGACAACAACTTGCAAGCCAAGTCCTTGACATTTCTGTATGTGCTCGAGCTGAGACTTCCATAAAATGTTAAAATGTTGTTCTGCTGAAATGATGACTTCAGTTCAGGTGAACATTGAAGATCAATGACCTCCAGTTGACAGTGATCAGGCACGGACTCTACACTACATGAGAAAGGATCGCGAATGAAGTTGAATAAGTCCTTGTGCTCCTTGAAGGCATCAAAGCGTTCAGTAAATTCCTTCAGCAATGTTTCACAATTGCAATGGTATCTGCTGAAGTTACATTGGTACTCCTTCTGAAAAGCTGAACAAATCGGAAAATGACAAAGATTTCCAGCTTGCAGATTCGAACAGAAGAGCCTCAACTTCAACGTGAAGGACTGCAGTTCCTTGTACATATCAAAGATAAAGTGATCTTTGCCTTGGAGACACTGGTTGAATCTATTCAAGTGATCTGCCATGTCTGTCAGAAATGCCAAGTCTGCCAACCACTGTTTGTCAGCAAACACAGCCGTGTCTTTGCCTTTGACAGTAAGGAATTCACAAATTTCTGTTCGCAACTCAACAAACCATTTTAATACCTTTCCTCGACTCAGCCACATGACATCTGTGTGATACAGAATGTCTCGATATTCTGCCTTGATGTCTTCAAGAAATGGTCTGAACTGTTGATGATTAAGTCCTCTGGATCATATGAAGTTCACAGAATTAAAAACGAATTTCATGACGTCAAATTTCAAGATTCGTGCACAGAGCGAATCCTGATGAATTATGCAATGGTACATGTGGACACTATCTGTTGGAATTCCAAGCCCCTGCAAATGTGGCAGCAAATGAGCAACAAATCCTGATGCTCTTCCAGTCATAGCAGGCACACCATCTGTGGTAACGCTGGCTAGCTTTGGCCACTGGACATTAAGGTTTCCAAGAACGGAAGTCACTCCTCCAAAAATATCTTCACCAGTCGTCCACCCATGTAGTGAAGCCATACCAGCTAATTCTTGAGTTATTTCAAAGTTCTTATCCACAGCACGCACAAAACCCAGCAATTGTGCTATGTCAACGTTGTCAGTGCTCTTGTCCAAAGCAATTGAAAAGTACTTACAGTTAGCAAGTCTTTCACACAACTGTTCACAAACATCTGTTGCTAAGTCTTCGACAGGGCCTTGAATGGTCGTCAGTGAGAGTGGGACTCTGTTGAAAAGATCCGCCTTTTCAGGACATATTGGACAGCTTGGATGCAGTCTTTGACGAAGTCACAGTCAGTAAACGGCTCACCGTCAGTAAATGGCTGTGATGATTTGGCAACAATATGTGCTACTTTGCAACTTGCAAGAGCAAAATACTTGTTTTCTTCAGACTTTTTTGTGAAGAAATGTTGCTGTGCTGACAGACCTTTTAAAAGTTGCTCAAGTTTGTTGTTTCTCACAACACCTTTTAAGTCATCAAAAGTAGCAGCGTGCTTTGTTTTGTAATGCCGCTTGCAGTTGAAGTCCTTAATCACAGTAACAGACTCACAACAAATTAAGCACATAGCTGCTCCATTAAAATGCCACATAAAGTATTTAGCCATCCACTCTTCTTTAAACTGACGATTTTTGTCTTCAATTTTACGCTTCTTATGCAGCAGGTTTTGACATATTTACAAAGGGCAGTAGTTTAAAAACAACTTCACTTCACGCTGTGTAATTCATTCAGTACATGCCAACCAGACATCCACAGCCGCATATTCATACACACTGACTGCACCTTCCTTCCCCCCCCCCCCTGCAGCACCTCACCCCATCTCCAGACTGAACTTTGGCTGGCTGCCTGTCGGCTTGGGTCTTTCTAAGGCTATTTGATGTCGCCATACATCAAAGATTCGCAGATACTACTATTTCAACACATACCCCTTTGATCAGCTGAAGTGAACAATGTGCCCAATACACAGTGCTCTCACTTCAATACAGCATCAAGCGTTTGTTTTCAACACAGCACAAGAAGCATGCGCGGGAAAGCAGACCACTGTTCTACTCCCTTGTTCAGAATAATGTTAAAAGCTCCTTGCAGGCCACAAATAATGGTAACATTCTAAAGTCTTCTGGGGGCCGCACCGGGCCCTGTTGGGGGCTGCATGCGGCCTGCAGGCCACGGTTTGTGCACCCCTGCTGTACATTATCACTATCATAGCTAGCCCATTTTCCACCATATTTACTGTACATTAACACTATCATAGCTAGCCTATTTCCCACCATATTTACTGTACATTATCACTATCATAGCTAGCCCATTTCCCACCATATTTACTGTACATTATCACTGTCATAGCTAGTCCATTTCCCACCATATTTACTGTACATTATCACTGTCATAGCTAGCCCATTTCCCACCATATTTACTGTTCATTATCACTGTCATGTCTAGCCCATTTTCCACCATATTTACGGTACATTAATACTATCATAGCTAGCCCATTTCCCACCATATTTACTGTTACTAGACCTAGGAATAGCTAGTTGTTTACAAGCAATTTTCTCCCACTATACATTCCATCACAAAACTTGAATGTTTTTCAATATTCTTGCAATTGGTATATATTATGCAGGAAGGGTACAAGACCAAGTATTCTTAGGTCAACATTACTGGTAACACGTCTTAGATTGATCTTATTGGTAACACACATCTTAGGTTGATTTTACTGGTAACACATCTTAGGTTGATCTTACTAGTAACACACATCTTATGTTGATCTTACTGGTAACACACCTCAGCTATGATTTACACAGTCAAACTAAGAGCAAACATCCAAGTAATCAGGTAACCAAACTTTAAGAAAAAATGTTTGATGGAAAATGGCTTTATTAAAATTGCTTTTGCTTGCGTAACTGCATGTCCCTCTCCTGTCTTATCAGACAAGTGTGTGTATCCTTGAAATGCATCAAATTAATCATCTCTTCAGCCATATTTGGATTTCATCAACAGTGTCAGATGCATATTGATCTTATAATACATTTTTTAAAATCAATAATTTCCTTTTTCTTCAATGTTGTGATATAAAAGTATATTTTGTTAATACCACACATTGCTATTTAAAACACCTCATGTCTGATGGTCTGCATGTCTGCCCATTGCATTGACACTAAAATAAAAAATAATTGCATTCCCCTACAAGTATTTGGTGTTGAAATGTTCATTCATATAAAGTGTCAGTTTCCAGTTGATAATTAATACACACTCTCTCATACACCCACACCTGCATTCCACACCCACACAAACACACACACACACACACATGCATACCCCCAAAAAATTTTGGTCTTACTGCTAATATAAAGTTTGGTGCAATTTTCTTATTGAGATTTGTTCAGTTTCATATTTCTTTGTGCTTAACATTTATTAAAATTGTATTAATTATTATGGAGTAAGTGCTTGTATTTAGTTACATTTATAAAAAGTAGAATACTAAACAGGAAAAATACTAATCTTATGACTAAGATTCAATGTTTACTACTAACCATTTTCACAGAGTTCAATAACCATATTGTCATAGACAGCAGTTTTAAGCTCATCATAATTCAGTAGTTAATAAACTGTTAAAATATTAATATATTATTATTAATTTTATTTCTAGATGCTTTCATTGGTGACAAAACGTCTTATTCATCAACGTGTTCTCTGTAACCGTGAACCTGCCAGTCTTTCAAAGTTTCTCATTTTGAAGGCACGGGAAGCATTTCGGCAAAATCCACCAGAAAACATGGCAGTATGCATTTAATTTACTTTTTGTTATAATTTTAAGTTGCATAAACTTCTTACACAGGTGATTGAGTTGATACAAATGTGGAAAGATTGTCTCTGTCTCTTTCTGTCTCTTGCTCTCAACCTCTGTTCACTAAGATAGCTCTATCTCTTGCTCTTTTTAAGATAGCTCCTATCTCTTGCTGTCAACCTTTGTTCACTAATATAGCTCTATCTCTTGCTATTTTTACTAAGATAGCTCCTATCTCTTGCTGTCAACCTCTGTCCACTAATATACTCCTATCTCTTGCTCTCTCTTGTTCTTTCATTCAAAAAGAACATCTCCTTTCTCTTTCTCACATCCCTTCTCTTTCTTTCTTGCTCTTTCTCTCTTTATTTCATCAAGGGCAACATCCATCTTTCTTTCATTCCTTCTGACTCTTACTGAAACAACTCTCGTTTCTCCCTTTCTTTCTTTCTCTCTCTCTCTCTCTCTCTCTCACACACACACACACACACACACACACACACACACACACACACACACACACACAATCTTTGAAATTAAGGGAGGTAATCAGTATCTGACTGCAGCCTATTATTACATAACTTGGCAGGGGTTGTGGGGTGGTATTGGCATCAGCATTCCAATGTGGCAATATAGCTACTGTCTTTCATTCCAAATAAAAAAATGTTTGTGCTAATCACATAATTGATGTTTCACATAATTCATTAGACACACTTTGAAAATTTAGTTTGAATGACTGTCTCTGCTTGTAGTTAACCTAAACAGCTGAAATTTGGCGTGCAGAATATAAAGATTTTGTCCCAGTGCCAGTCTAAAATATAAAATCAATAAGTCACAAGTTTTTACTCCAAGCTTTTTTATTTTAGTAGAAATTTTTGTTTAAGTTCCATATTTTCAGAAAACAACACAAGAAGGTTTATGTTATACAATAAAATGAAACCACCTATGTTGTTGCTCAGAATGAAAGGTATAATCATCTTGATTCCACTTATTTAACAAACATCCCATTCCCAGAAGGAACTCCCACTATTGTGTAAACACCATGTATGTACTTAAATATATATATTTTGTCATCCAGGAGCTAGCATCATTATCTTGAAGTAAATTATCTGAATTTGCTTGTACCAGAGGAGTCAGTATGGTGTAGTTGAGGGAGACTTTGCATTGGCCTTGAGTCTATACCATGGCTATGAACTGCTACAGTTGCATGGTTTACGATCATTGTTCAACTTTCTGGATGGTATCATCAATGGGGACAAAGCTTATGGACGGACACGCTCAGAACTGCTTCGAAATGCAGATTTTACTGACATTATTGAAATATTACAGAAGAAATTTCAGCCAAGGTTAGCCTCTTCTTGTGCCTTCTAGATTTTTAAAGTCTTTTCCAAAATGCTTGTTTTCTTTGCACATTTTATTACTATACTTTTTCTTTTCTTTTTAAAAAACTTCTTTTGCAGTGCTGTAATTCTAACATTAATTTTATTGCATTTTTAAAGACTACATTTTTGACTGTTTGTTGCACGATTTATTGACTGAAATAGTAAAAATATATTATGATGGAATAGAATTAATTACTAATATGATTGACATCAATTTTTGTTGTTGTTAAAAGAGACATTTCCTTGATTTTTAAAAGCAAGGATTTTTTTATTGGATTATTACCTTGTCCAGTTTAAAACTGCATAAAAATAAAACCAAATAAAATGTTTATAAATATTTATATGTAATATGTGTGTGTATTGTTTTTTTAAACAATGTTACAGCACTGATGTCAGCAAAACTTCAGAATCGAATTCACCATTTTTAGCAGGTCATCCCAAAATGGTGAAACTGGAGAAAGTTTTATTGGACCATTTTCAAAAATGTGAAGCAGGTTGGTAGACAAATATTATAATTTTTGTACATTTATATGTATATAATTGTATTACATCAAGCCACTTGGTAGTGTTACATGCCAGTATTTATTTAAAGACCCTGCTCCAGAATTAGGATTTAGATTTAATTAAATTCCTTTTCCTCACTTATTCTGATAACAGACTGGCTGCCCAGATTTACCCTTCAGTCTGACCAAATTTATTCTCGTAGTTAAAACACGAAATTTAGCGACAGATAAACCTGTGTAATAATTGCACGGACTGAGACATGTTAATCAATTACAACTAATCATACTTGCATGCATCATTCTTTCCCCTACCCAGTCCTATTTGGTCTTTCTCGCAATGATTAGTCGACTACGTTAATTGATTAACTAAATAAGATTTAATAAAAATTTACAAATAACAAAAATTGAATCAAATACTCGGTCGAATAAGACTACGTATTATCAGCTCTATGAATTGCCTCAAATGTCAACTATTGATTTCAGTTTATTGTCATCACTCATCTTGTAACTCCCCACAGCTACGGCAACACTTTCCCATCAAGTATGGCAACGCTCGCACCCCGATCGGCATAAGTTGTGGCTTCACCGGCAATCCATACATCAACTGTCGATCTCCAACTTGAAGTCATGAGATCCATGCCAGTAACTCAGTCCAGAACCCCTCACGAAGTCTCAGGACTCAGAGATTAAGAAATCTCAAAACAACGATACGAACTCGAACCCGCTCTGAAAATACAATGATTTCTTATGAGCGACAGTTCCTATGGATTCGCAATCTACACATGTGGCCTTGATAATAGCGTAGCTTATTTACAAATGACCGTTCTGTATCTTTACATTTAATAGTTAAACACAATAGTGAAAATACAATCCACATCACGCTCATTCGTGTTACAATTAAAATGCAACATTACACACGCATAAGAATTTAAATCATTTCAAAGAAACATTTATATTTTACAATGAAAATAGATATGTGAAGAAATAAAATCATGCTCATACATGTTACAATTATAACTGCTATTATACATGCAAGTGAACCAAAATTGTTTACATAAAAAGAATCGTATGAATGTGCACAAACGTTCTGTGATTACAATCCCGTTAATTTAGCTTTATAAATCAGTCTCACAATTCGACAATTAATGTAGAGAATACAATGTTTCTAGCTTAGCCATACTGTTATCAAGCCATGTTTAGAGAAGGTTGCAGTAAAAGTATAATTTCTACAATAACAGATACACAAATTCACATAATGATCTCCTAAATAAAATGTAAGCAATAATTCAAGAAATCGATGTGTTACCTTGTTCAATACACGACGGTTATCGGCACAACGGGCTTGACTTATCGACTGATTGACCGCAGAATATCGCCGCCGCTGAATAAACATTTCAGGTGGTCCTTCCTCGCAGCAATGCTGATTAGCATCCATACCTGGTTTATAAAGACTCGTGAATTTGGATAGAAAACCGTTAGGTACGCACACGTCGACTTGGGTGGTCTCCGGCTGTCCGAGTGTGGCAGTCAAGCGCGCTGACACGCTCTCATAAAAATGCTAGCCACTGGCGGTCGGGAGTTACATATAATTTGCCCCGACTCTGTTACACGTAGGCAAATATGATAATTTGTACATTTATATGCATGTAATGGTATAACATCAAGCCACTTGGTAGACAAATATGATAATTTGTACATTTATATGTATGTAATGGTATAACATCAAGCCACTTGGTATTTAGATTTGATGACTTATGGTTTAGTAATGGTGCAACTTGAAGCATGGTTGACACTTAAATCTGATAATTTGTGTATTTATATCTAAATAAAGTTGTATTGATAATGTATGTATATCTGTATAATGGTCTTTTGAAGGAAACTGATAGTCAGATATGTTAATTTGTGTATTTATACCTCTGTTTGAAATTTTTCATTGTTGATTTAGTATGAAAATGATAATGAGTTTAAATTAAGACAAATGATGATATATAATGAAGTTGAAGAGTCTTTAGAATTTAGTGTAATATTTTGATACATCTTTGATTATAATTTAATCATTGTGCAAATTGTCAGTGCTTCCTAATGATAACTCAAGTTTGGAAATGATGTGAATTGAAATCTGTAAATTGCTGCCATTGCCATTTGTAGAGAAGTTGTTTCAGTAGATGAGTATAAAAGTAGATATGCAAGAGGGTTTACAGATACCCTCCTTGAATACAAGAGACAGGAGGAAGGCCCCACAGGAATCTACCAAGAACTGAAAACATCCAAAAGATGAAAAGTTCTATCGCAATCCCTGTGGGCGCATTGTTAGCGGAACAACAACACAACAACAGGGTTTACAGACATAGACAAGTGGATGTATAGAGATACATTAGATTTTGTTCAGCTGTATACAAGATATATACAGGGGAGTATACAAAAGTATTCAGACAGAGGTATATAATGTGATGTCTAGAAGTATACAAGATACACATAAATATGCAAGTGAGTGAACAGAATTATATGTTGTGCACGAAGTGTGTAATGTGATGTCCAGAAGTATACAAGATACACATAAATATGCAAGTGAGTGAACAGAATTATACAATGTGTATGAGGTGTGTAATGTGATGTCCAGAAGTATACAAGATACATATAAATATGCAAGTGAGTAGAACAGAATTATACAATGTGTACAAGGTGTGTAATGTGATGTCTAGCAGTGCAAGGTGTTGTGTGGAAATCTGCATGTAGATATACAAGGTTTTGTTCAACACTATAGAAATGATGTACAAATGTAATTATGTGAATGTACAGAGATAATATGGTAATGTTCATGAGTATACAAGGTGATATGTAGATGTGTACATTTGGATTGCATACATGTGAATGTACAGAGGTAATATCCTAAAGTTCATGAGTATACAAGGTGATATGTAGATGTGTACATATATATATATATATAATGGAGTATATAATGGGTATATAAAAGATTATATACAGGGTATACCAGAGGTGGGAGGTGTATAAGTATTCAAGTGAAGTACAAAGGCATACAAGGGGATGCATAGAGATATTTAAGGGAATGTATAGATGTATATAAAAGGGATATGCAGTTATCTACTAGTGATAGGTTTTCTAGTTCTTGTATGAGAGGTTCTAGATGCTATCTGTTTAAAAGAAATTGCATATGGGGTGCTGTCTAACCGATCTTCTGTTAGTCATCCTGGGGAGATCAGTTGATAGTGATATAATATCTCACCTTGAGATATTACAGAGGTCATTAACAATAGAAAAGTTTTCTATTTTTGGAACCATATTTTAACTGACACAAAGATGACTGATTAAGGTTGACAAAAGGCTTTTGAGATCTGTTTGCTTATAAAGCAAAGATTTCAAGAAAAGTAATGTATTTCATATGAAAGCAAATCTTAGTCTGTTAGAGAACATACTTTTTATGATTTACAACTTGGCATATATTGAACAATTGACAGAAGGGATTTATTGATTTGTAGAAACAGTTAGATTCTAGAAATGTTTTTTTATTAGGCTTTTGTTCTTAAATTGTTAAATTTTATGTCCTTGCTTATTCAATGTATTGCATGTTTGAAAGTTGATGAGTCTAATGAATAGTTGACTGCATTAAATTTCTTGAGCATAATTAATTTTCCAGTCAACATAAGTGAAGAAGTTCTCTAATTTGTCAGGGATTTTAGTGTACTTGATTGGAATTGTTATTAAATATACTATTGAAATTATGGTATATTTAAATTTTTTATGGCATGGATTACTAAACAGTAAACAGTATATATAATTAATATAAACATATTTATCACTAATTGAATAATTAAATCTTTTTAATTTTGTGTTTATTTAAAAAAATTGTTAGTTGATTTATGTTCAGTGTTTTTAGTTACAATCTATAGTTTAGTGTTAGCAATTTTCAAAATAGTTTAGATATGCTCATAAGGTTGAGTTTGATATTGTATTATTATTATTATTATATGAATGATTATATTATTTTTTATGTAAATATTTAAATAATTGTTTATTTATATTTATTATGGTTAAATTTTCTCTTTCAGAGGGTCGAGTTACAAGAGTCATGATTTTTTCTCAGTATAGAGACAGTGTGCATGAGATTACAGAAATGTTACAGCAACATCAACCATTGTTGAAAGTGATGTCCTTTATTGGTCAATCTTCAGCTGGAAAAACAACAAAGGGCTTCACACAAAAAGAACAGTTGAAGGTTATTACATTCAGCCAAATGGAATCTGTTGAAAATCCTTCTTTATCCAAAATCAAAATGAATACCTAACGCTTATATTATTAGACCTATTTTATTGCTTTTGGAGTATATTGATACCACATCAATTAGCTCAATTCAGTATCGGTTAGGACATTCAGTGTGCAAAGGTTCACAAAATTTAAAGTAAAATAATATGTACTAAACAATTGCTAATCAATATTGAGTGAACTTCCATTGAAAAGATAATTTTTATAATTATTTTATAAAATTGATTATTTCCCAAATAACCCTTCTGAAATGAATGACTTACCGAAAGATTATTTTGGCTGCTCCTCCTCCTTGAATCTTTGTCTATCTATCGAATAAGTGGGTGAATGGTGTGCATGCATTAGCTGTGCATACATTGTAGAGATAATATCTTCTATATCATCAGTTAATATTTTGCCAGCTGATTTTCTTGCAGCTCTATATGTTAGGGAAGATGTGTGTTTTTCAAACAGATCATGCCAACAAAAATTAAATAGCAAATGAAGGGAATGGGGTATCATGCATGCACTTTCGCCAATTTATTGGCAGCATTTGTGAAGTACAAATCCCATTGTAGAATATAAAGCTATTTGTTTTTAAGTGGACGTTTTTTTAATGTGGAGTTTGTTTATAAGAACTGATGGTGTTTTTGTCATGTCAAACTGTCAGTTTTAGTAAGATGGCATGGATACATTTTGTTCAGTCACCCAAGCTAAAGTAAAAAGGGTCTGTTTTCTGTCTTCATAAAGTGTCACTTTTGAAGTCTGAGTTTTAAACTGACTGATACATAAGATTAACAGCAAGGTGTCCGCCAAATAAGATAAGATAATGTCTTACAAAAATGAAGACACAATCATGTCCTTTTGGAACTAGATAGCAAGCCAGGTTCACAGATAAGAAACTAAATGGCCTTGACATCTAATGATGCTACATTTTGCAAGCACTTAGTTCTGAGCAAGATATGGTCCTGGAAGAAGCCAAATTCTTCAGGAAACTAGAAAGACTGCTTCACTTGTCTGCTGTGGATCCACCTGTTTTAGTAGTAAGCTGGAATGCCTGGAGTCAGCAGAGAACTAGTGATGTAGACATCAGATTGAAAAACATCTATTGGTTCTTTGCATTGTCTTTAGTTATGCAGCAAAACCTGCTGATTTTTCACTTTATTCACTTAGTGACTTTGATTTTGTTCTTTCCAAAAATAGAACTGTCAGTGTTAACTTATTATTGGGCCTGAGTTGACTTCTTTAGCATAGTTTTAGTTTGGCTTGTATTTCTCTCAGTTTTATGAAGCTAAAGCATGGGTATACAAAAAATCCCATCCATGTTACAGTAGCAAAAATATAAACATGATTTTAACAAATATCTTTCTGTGATTTAATTAATCCTTTAATTTTTAATGTTGAAGGTGATGCAAGCTTTTCGAAAGGGGAGCTACAATACTCTTGTATCTACATGTGTCGGAGAGGAAGGACTTGACATTGGCGATGTTGACCTCATTATCTGTTTTGATGCCCATAAGAGTCCTATTCGTTTGGTGCAGCGCATGGGAAGGACAGGTCGTAAGCGTGAAGGCCGAATTGTAATGCTAGTCACTGAAGGAAAAGAAGAACAAGTATATATTTTTGTTTAATAACATTTATAGTAATTTTTCTAATAAAATTGACCATGCACTTATGTATTGTTTGACCCTTACAATATTTCAAATTTCAGTTTTAACTAGACTGAACAAAGAATTGTGTAAGAATTATATAATGAGTTATTGAAAATGCCAAGTGATAGATGCAACTGTCTAGCGATTGTACTCTGCCTTATTTTATTATCAGTAAATACTTTTTTTTTCAAAACAGATTTACAATCAAAGTCAGCACAGCAAACGTAGTATTTACAAGGCTATACTGAATGGCGCCAAGTCTCTAGTCTTTTACCCCAACAACCCCCGCATGTTACCATCTAATCTGACACCAGCATGTCATCGCATGCACATCACAGTTGGCCAACTCAACAATAGAGCCAATGAAAGAAAGCATAACAAAGGAAAGAAAACTCATGACAAACTCTCAACATTCTTGTCTAAAGGAAAGTCTGGTAAGTTTATTTCCCTTTGTGTCTTTTACAGTAACCCATACATAACTCAGTTTGTTGTCAGTACATTGCCCCTACCTCAGGAAGTTTTCTCCTTGTATTTTTAAAATTTAAAATGTTCCTACCTATTAAATTTGTTTCCCTTTTGATTTACAATGTTCATTCTCAGTGAGCCATCTTCCCTTTATCTGTATAAGACTGCATTTAGTTAATTTTAAAAAAATTCCTTCTATTTACCTTTCACATACCTGCCTACCTTCCGCTTTTAGCGGAAGAATCTCCCGCTTTTACCTCGAATCTCCCGCTCTTCCGCTTCCAAAAGAAATCTTCCGCTTTCATTTTCATTTTCAATTTTTTTTTTCACGATCGATTATGACAGGACGAAAAACTTACCGTGCGTTCAATAGAGCTAATGGCGGCGTAACTCTAACTGCTTCTCTGTCGTCTGCTATGAGCTCTTCAGCATACGAGTCCTTTTCTAACACTTCCGGAATCTTATTCGTCGGCCGTTATTAATTTTAGTTGACAAAACAGAATTTCGCTCGTGAAATAAACATTTTCTTTAAATATTTTTTATGTTGAGAAGTCAGAGCTTAGCGGGATAAGCAAATTCGGTTCATAACGTTTTTACTGCCGTTCGACCGATAGACGAAGTTCGCTTTTTCAAAATGGCGGCCACGTAGCGATAGTATATGCGTGACAATTACGAAATATTTACTTTAATAAATAACATTCAACTTACATGTCGCAGTCTATGCAATTTTCTTCAGAAATTATCCGTCCAAAATGAGCTACTTTGACGAATTATATTGCAATGCTAGGAAAAAGATTGGCGTTTTCAATAACGGTAGGCCTATGTTTGAAACCGCATTGAAGTTCAAATAATCATTTTTCTAGAATCCGTTGTAATTATTCTTATATAATATGTAAGGCTTCAAAATTTATTTTTAAAAAAAAAGTGACACAAGTTTTAAAACAAAAGATCATCGGCGATAAAGAAATGATCCTGAGTCAAATTTGTTTGAAAGTAATTTACGGAATTGTGAACATTTTGATTTAGTCCGAATTTTTTATTTTAATCATTTCTGCTAAAAAAATAATAAAAAATTAGAAATATATATAGGCCTATATATATACATGTATTTGTAAATTAGCCGTTGATATTTTGTGATTACGCAGTACACACATTATTATAATAGAATTTTAGAAGGCATGATAATAAATACACATACATTGAACTTGAGGACAAAAGAAATGCATAAAACATTAAAAATAATAATATTAATCATATCCAATTCTTAATTAACAAAGCATGCTTATTGAAGAATAATGTCTTTTTAATAACATTTTAAATGTTACAGGAAGACTTTCACTGTTTTTTCTCTAGTCTAATGGACATGTAAATTTAGAAAAATACAGGTGTTTTATATATTTAAATCATTTATAAATTAAAATCTGAACCAGATATTCTAAAACTAATAACTGGTATTGCTTTCTCATAACAAAGACAACATATATTCCAAATTTTATTAATGTGGATTGATAAATATATTTTTTTAAAAATTTCTTTGCAATATTCTGGTTCTATGTAGTATTAGAAAATAAAAAGACTACACTGAGGATGTAAAGGATAGTAATATATAGTATTAGTATATTTAATTCTGAGAGAGCTAAATGACTAAGAGCAGTCCAATGTAGTATGGATAGGGTATATTTATTTTTAAAAAATAAACCACTTGAACACTTTTAAAGTTCTGTAGTCTTTATTTTACTTTAAATGTGTTTTTCTCAAAATGACTTTTTTCCTCTGTTGAACTAAATGCTAAGACCCCTTTTGAATAGTTGTAATTATTCCATGTCCCTGAAATTTGGTATACTAGTTTCTCATACATAAAATTAAAAGGTTGTGCATGGATGAAAGCCTATATGCTTTAGGTTTAAGTAAATTTTATTTTTTTAAATTCTACATGTTCTCCTAAAATATATATTTTAGATAGGTACAATAAAAAAAAAATCATAACTTTTTTCTTAAAATTTTTCAATAGGCACATGTTCCTTTTTGTGGCTTGTACATTAGATAATAAAAAGTTAAATATATATTTTTAAAAAAATTCATTTATGAAATATTTAATGAATTTCTGTAAAAGTGAAAATCATGATGCGGTACTTCAATGGCCCATTATTCTGAAATGTGAAGATCCTTCTTCAAATGAAGTCTAAAGAAATATCTAAATAAAACTGCCTAACACTTGGTGTGCTTGACAAAAATTCATCTAAAATAAACAGTGGAATGGAGACTAGACAAAATGTAGACAAATTGTTGTGCTTTGCATTAATCATTACATTATCGGTAAGTTTATTTACAAATAATGAAATATTAACATTTTTTTTATTTTGCATTTATTTTATATTATTGGTATTTCTATTAAAAAGCCAGACTCCGCATAAAATCTTCTGGTTTCCATTCAAAATCTTCTGGTTTTGGACCAGTGATCTTCTGGTTTCCTAAGGTGGGGGGTAGGCAGGTCTGCTTTCATCATCATTTTGTCAATACTGATACATTTTTACTTCACTTCTTACTGAGCATTGTTTGTTTGTTTCACTTGTAGCTTTCATTAATTCATTGCAGATTGATTATTTCAAATTAAATAATTGTATTGTTTCAGTTCATTGTGTAAATGATTACAAAACGTAACCTCTTCCAAGTTCATTTTGAAAAGTTTTAAATTAAAACGTAAGCATGCAATTTTACACACACTAAGGTAACATTTTTCATAATCTCTTGAGTAGAAACAATTTTATTGAACTTCAGTTTGAACAATCATCCAGTATAAAATTTTCTCACTTTACTCACTGGAAATTGAATAATATTCTCTTTCAATAATATAGCTTTCAATGTGGTAAACAAAATCTTATCACAAAGTGCTAGTTATAACTAATTCTTTTGGGGTTTTTAGTAATGTAATGTTCATCAGAATACAACCCATGCACACTGATAAAGTCTTTTCACAAACAGCTGGTTTTAAGTATTTCTTTTAGTAAAACCACAATTAAAAATTTGGCTGAATTGGAGATGTTTATGGCTGAAAAAATAACTTGTGCCATTTTTCTTTCTTTAAAAAGGAAAACTAAGTTTAACTGAATAGAAGTTAATTTTCATTTAATTTAATGAAAATTTAAAAAGAAATTAAATGTCTAAAAATGATAAACTAAATGTTTAAAGAAATATGTTGGTCGTATATTAAAACTTCATTAACTGCTTAAAGAAATGTGTTGGTTTTTAATAAAAGGTTTAATTAGATGCTTAAAGAAATGTGTTGATTTTTTTGATGGTAACAGGAAGGGAAGTAACTCGCCGAATAATATTTTTTTCCTTTTCTTTCCTTATAAACTGTGAAATCATCTTTTCCAGACCCTTGTTTACAGACTATGCAAGACCCACTTAAGTCAACGAGTGCGCTCTCTTGTTGTCATACCAGTGTAGTGAGAATAAAAAGCCCTGTTTTCCCTTAGAAGCAAGTAAATAATACAAAGTTACGCTAGGGCAGGTGTGTACAAACTGCGGCCCGAGACAATACTCTGTGCGGCCCCCGGAAGACTTTATTTCATTACTTTTGTTGTGTATTTTCAACTGAGCCATCCATGTGCAATTAGACTTGCGGCCCTCCACACACTTTCAATTGGAAATGTGGCCCTCTGGCCTAAAAAGTTTGTGCACCCCTGCGCTAAGGGATTACTAACAATCAGTGTTGACTATCATTCATGATTATTTCATAATTCGTGTTTGCATGTGTGTGAAATTTATTATTGAAAATAATAATATATTTAAAATGAAGAGCATTGCATTGCTTGAATGACAGTTTGAAGTGAGATTTATTTATTTATTATTTATAGTGTTTTAAGTGTAGTAATTAAGAGTTGTATTATTTTGAAGTTAGCACTGTGCATTGAAGGTGGTAGGAAGCTGTGCATTGAACAATCATAAATAGAACACTTTTCCCGTGCAAGACTGTGTAGGGTAGCAAATTTCGCCAGCTTGCAATTTTTGCCATTAGATCTGTGTTGAATCTGTGTTTCAAAACCCTGAACTCGTATTGGTAATAAAAAGGGGAGCTAACTCTGTACCGTCAGTATAAGATTCAACTACTTTCAAGGAGGACTGAAGCTGTTTCTTGTGCGTCACTTTCTAACGACATTTTTTTTTAAAGCCTACTTTTTAAGTAGCAGGATATTCAAAATAGCGAGGATTTTACTAGATCCTGTTCCTTCAATTTTACAGCAATGTGCCATTTACTTCAAGTGTGTGGGTGAAACTGTCAAATGGACATTTTACCTTGAGATAGCCACAAGAGCTTTGGAGACCAATATTTTTCATACCTGGATGAGTGTTTATACCTATGAAAGCATTGTGTGTGACAGGGGAGATAAAACCCATGCTTTGGAAGAATCCACTGGGCGGATTGCGATTTTAATTCATTGCCAGCACTGGTCATGTGTGAGTCCGCTGAAGTCCCAGCCTAAACATAGGTGGACAATATTTCTATCTGGATCATCATGGAGTATCAGCGAGTGATACTTCTTTCCGGATCATCGGGATCAACTCTTAATGCCGACAGAAATCTATGAACTCCAACGCCGTCAGAGAGTTAGTGAGAAACATTCTGTTTTTGATTATTGTGAACTTTAATTGCCAGGAAACTGCAACAGCATGTCAGCAGTGGATGCAAACACACTCACACACACTCACACACACACACACACACACACACACACACACACACACACACACACACACACAACACACACACACCACCTATGTACATCGTTCACTCGTTCACGTTCAACATTTCCCTTCATGAGTAATATGACTAGAAAAACCTCGATGCACAGTAACAAACTCTCAGTAGATAGGCTTCACAGTAATTGACTCTCAGTAGGTAGGCTTACAATAATTAACTCTTAATAATAGATTGACAATGATAGGCTGATTTGAGAACTCTAATCATTTACACGAACATTAAGGACCTAGTTTCTTCTTCTTTACGATCACCTCTTTTCCCCACAGGAATTGCGTGGAAACTTTTCATCTTCTTGATGTTCTCAGTTTCTGTAGAGTTCCTGTGGGGCCTTCCTCCTTACTCTGTTCTAGGAGGGTATCAATGTTAAAAAAAAAAAAAAATTGTGGAAGAACTATGGAAGCCATGGAATTAGTTTTCCACTTGCCTGTCATTGTTTACAGTTTACTAACATGCTTTATTAGTGTGTCAATTATTGTATGCATTAAAATAATGGGCTAATAGAATACAACATGGGAAAAATCTTCCCACAAATACACATCTACAAAACAAGAAATGGGATAAAAAGGGATACAACATGCCAAAAGTAACAAGAATAAAAAAAAACAAGTGGACAGAAAATAAGCTACCCCATACCAGCAAACTAAGAAATTAATAGAAAAATACAAATTGAACTCACTAAAATTAGAAGATCCCTAAAACAAACCTCAGCCCCCCCCCCCTCCCATCCCGACAATCAATACACCAAAAATAGACTTAACACTACTCAAACAACCAATAAAGCACAACCAACCACACTTAGCGAAACAAAGAGCACTAGAACACATAAATAAAAAATACTTCAATCATCACCATTTATACACTGACTGATCCAAAAGGAAAATGGGAACAGGGGCACCCACATTCACACAAACATACAAATTTGATAAAAGACATTCAATACTAACAGCAGAACTAGAAGCAATCCAAAAAGTGCTGACAATAGCAAAAAACAAACCTAACAACCAAAACACAAATACTCATACTAACAGACATACTAACATCACTACAAAATTTAGCTAACCCCTTCTAAACCACAAGAGTACAAATCACCAATGGAATATGCAAACAAATAACTACACTAGAAAAAAAAGAAATAAAAACAACACTGTTATGGATCCCCAGTCACATAGACATAACAGGAAATGAAACAGCGGACAAAGGAGCAAAATATAGCAAACATGGAATACCTCTAAACACCCCTACATATACCAGAACTGCAAGCACAAATAAAACAAATCTTTAAAAACAAGTTCCCCACCCCACCCATACTTAAAGAACATAATACATAACAGAGCAATATATAGATTAAGATACAACTCCACAAGATTTACACATAACCTAAACAATGAACCAAAATCATGCACTCACTGTCAAACATACAACACAATAGAACGCTTTCTACTACATTGTTACAAATACAGAGAAGAAAGAAAATGCTTGACTGACACAATGAGACTATTACATTTACCAGTTACCACACAAACACTACTCTTTCCAAATAAATATCACCAAAATCATATACACCAAGCCATCATCACATATCTCATTCACACAAACACACTTCACCTTCTAAAAATAAATATTAATAAAACCCACCACTCATGCACCATTACACAATAAGTAATAAAAGAGAAAACCACAAACTTAAAGGAAGTTACAAATGGCTTCCTCACATTTTTTTTTAAAAAAATTTCTATACATATGTTGACACAATTCCTAGGAAAAACAATGCATACAATTAAGGACCTAGCGGTCCAGAATCATTGCTCTCATTTGGAACATTGTTTGACATTGATAGGCGGTAGTTACACAGTATTATGTTTGCTTGAAGTATTTAATTCTTTTTTTCCTTTTCATCATTTACTTTTCATTCATCATCATAACGTTACCCCCCACCCTGAGTGCATGTTTGTGACTGAGTCTTGATGACTATTGACTAAAGTCATTTGTGCGGTAGATACCCCTTAGCATTAATAAACTTAAACTATTCACTTTAAAACAAAATCTTGACTCATATTGTTTTGACTGAAAGAAGGTGGTGTGGCAGCATTGATTTGTAATGTCCTGTATTGTCTCTCATGTTCCATTTTATATGCAGTCTCACAGACAAACACATCAATAAATGTAATCCTACATGCATAATAAAAAGGGCCAGAAAAACACCTATGATGTGTATACATGTAGAAATTTTGACGTCCAGCTTAGCAATTCTGACATTTGTATTGACAACACATGAGGACAGCCACTTCTTCACCCCCATCAGAATGGTTGACCCTCACGTGATAATCTGGTGATCCTGACCTGAAGGTGATATGAGTGGGGCATGTCTTCCCCCATCCTCTTATGACATTAATAAATAAGAAAGTTTAATTAAATATAAGGAGACGTGCCTTTCAAAAACATAGTGATTCTTATGGTTTACAGCAATAAAAATATTTGAATTTATATATATTTTTTGTTGCTCTGAAATGCTTTATTGTGTTATTTTAGTTATGTTGAAATCCCCTGAGATAAACCATTATATAGTAAATAAAATTAAAATTAAAGCAAAAACTTATGTGTCAACTTTATCGTATTCTTTTAGTTTCTAAGAAAGCTGAGGAAGATGGTGGTATTTCATTGAAGGAGTTCAGAGAACTAAGGTCTGGTGGACTAGAGTCATCTGGGAAAATGTTGCCAAAATCCAAGATAATTTCCATTCAGCCAAGCACTAAGGTAGATATTGTGTATTGTATATTAATTGATCAGCCAAGCAGTAATATATATATTGTCATACGATTTGTTCACCTAAGTACTAAGGTAAATATTGTGTATTTTGGTATTAATTGTTGAGCTCAGCCGTAAATATATTGAATTGTGCATTCATTTTTCATTCAATCAGTGAGGTAACTATTTTGTATTGTATTTTGTCCACAAAGTCTCTTTACAATTTCAAAAATTTATTACTAAGGCAATTGATGAGATATCTTCATCAGATATGTTCTATATACTCACATCTCTGTCAAGCAATAATAATGCACAGCTGTCTGTCAACACAAAGTGCACAGCTCTGCAATAATAATGCACTTCTGTCTGTCAACACAAAGTGCACAGCTCTGTTAAGCAATAATAATGCACAGCTGTCTGTCAACACAAAGTGCACAGCTCTGTTAAGCAATAATAATGCACAGCTGTCTGTCAACACAAAGTGCACAGCTCTGTTAAGCAATAATAATGCACAGCTGTCTGTCAACACAAAGTGCACAGCTGTATCAAGCAATAATAATACACAGCTGTCCATCATCATAAAGTGCACAGCTCTGTCAAGCAATAATAATGCACAGCTGTCTGTCAGCATAAAGTGCACAGATCTGTCAAGCAATAATAATGCAAAACTGTCTTTCAACACACAAAAGTGCACAGCTCTGTCAAGCAATTATATTGCACACTTCTGTCCAACAGCTCATATTGAACACACTGAAGCAAAAATGATACTAGGGAACTTCATGGCAAAGTTTGGATCACTCCGTGCATACTTTCATTCTATTTTTCCTTTAACTGGATTTGCAAGGAGCCTTTTGACCATGTGAGCTTGTATTATATTACTCTTTGTACTTTGGCTTTATGATAAAAAAATAACTTGATGTCATATTTGGTTATTATAGGTTGTATCCTTAAAATGTAAATTAGCACTTACAACAAAATGGCCATTGCCTGCCATTGAACAAAACAACTAACTATTTTTGTGCAAAAGGGATGCAGTACAACTGGAAGTATTGATGACATGACAAATTTGGAAGAAGAGAATGATAATATGATAAATTGTGTTGAATGGTTGCCATGGCAGAACAGCTTGCAGCAGACTATACATTTTGGCCACAGCAGACGTAGCCATCATCTGGTGGAGCTGCTTGAATTTATTGACCTTCAGCGTAAGTTGATTATTAATTTAGTGACGGAAAGCTGAAAATGATTATGATTGTGTATTTTAGTGATTATTGATTTTATGGATGACTATGCAAAGAAATGAAGTTGTAAGTAATGGGCATGACATGAACTATTTTAATAAAATAATAGTCTGTTTTGGGGGACTTGGTGGGAACATGCTGATCAGCAGAAACAAACATGAATACTATAAATATTTGGGCAAAATATAAGTGCATTTTCTAAAATTGAATTCAAAATAATGCTTAAGCAATACGGTAGCTGCTCAATCAGATGTCACTTGCTTTCTCAAAACCTGGACAAAGTCAGTAGGTCTGATTAGGGGGAAAATGAAAAATTAGAAAACCAGTTATTTTGGTGGTGGGAGATTTTACTTTTGAATATTTTCTTAAACATTAGAAACATTTCTAGAAACATTACCTAATGTTTTAAGCTCCAAGATAATAATGAACTCTGATTATGTTTTAAAAATTAATTTTCTTATATACCTCATATTATTTAGCCATTAAATGTCTCTATTGTTGTTTTACACACTTGATCTTTTGAAACTTTGGCATGGCCCCTTAACCTACATGTTTTTACAATCAGCAGAATGTACCCTGTCTTTATGTCTGAAGATTTGCTGTCATAATCTTGTTAGCAGAAATGTTTTCAATGACATAAACATATTTTCCAAGCAGCCAATCATAATGCCAGATTTAAACAAAACCTCAGCAGTGCTAAAGAGAAACAAGCCAAACTTCTGACTGACTAAACAAAACCCCAGCAGTGCTAAAGAGAACAAGTCAAACTTCTGACTAACTAAACAAAACCCCAGCAATTGTGGTTAGAAAACAAGCCAAAATTCTAACTAAACAAAACCCTGGCAGTGCTAAAGAGAAACAAGCCAGACTTCTGACTAACTAAGCAAACCACATTTTGTAAGACAGAATAGGCAAAGAATGTAGATTAGTAACACTTCTAACTAAATTTACTGTAGCAAATTTGTCACCATCAAAACGGAGTTAAACATTTTATTGAAGAATATTTTCTGAGTCATGATGCTCATGAGATTGAGAAGAAGGCAGTGATAATGAAGAATTATATAAAATAGTAGCCGACACAGCTGTACAAAATCAAGTATGTTTATGACAGTGGTGACGAAGAATTGCATAATACAGCAGCCAACACAGCTGTACAAAATCCAGTATGTTTGTGGCACTGATGATGAAGAATTGCATAAAACAGCAGCCAACACAGCTGTACAAAATCCAGTATGTTTGTGACAGTGATGATTAAGAATTGCATAAAATGTCAGTTGACTAAGCTATACAGAACCCATCTTGTTTGTGATAATAATGTTGAAGGATTGAATGAAAAGTCAGCCAACACAGTTGTACAAAATCCAACATGATTGTGACAGTGATGATGAAGAATGGCATGAAATGTCAGCCAATGTGCATTTGTACAAAATCGTCTGTTTGTGACAGTGATGAGAAGAATTACTTGAAATGTCAGCAAATGTAGCTGTACAAAATCCAATTTGTGTTTGTGACAGTGGCAATGAAGACTCAGAAGAACAACATGATTTGCAGAATTAATGGGAACATATTATGGATAAAAACAATTGTCAACAATTAATAGAGAGAAAGAATGAGATAGCTGATTGTATGGCAGATTTCAATTTTAGTTGTTCTGAAATTAAAAACATGCTTTTGAGTGTCTCAAATAATTCTGAAGACAAAGAAAGGCTGTGTAACATTCAATATTGTCGAGTTCTCAAGTAGCTTATTGGAAATGGCAAAAGTTAAGAATATTGCATTTAATTTTTAAAAAATTGTTTCCAGTTTTGTAATTTATAATAGGTGAGTTTTAATTTCAGTTAAATAAATAAACTTGAGCTATTGCTGTACCTTGTGAAAGAATATAGAAATATTACCAAAATAAATTTTTATTATTATCATATTGATAAAATCTTGCAGTTTAAAACAAAAAGAAAAATCTGCTTTTATAAAGAGCATTAGGTCTTAAGTTTTATTCCTTTTTTTTTTCACTTATAGCAGTATACACAGGGTTTCATTATAAAAATAAAAATTCCATTTTTTATATATATATAACTGTTGTCCAGATACACAAAGATTCATTCAATAATTGTATATATATAATTGTTGTTCAGCACAAAGATTTATTATAAAAATTAAAATTGTGTATATGTATGTGTATATATATATTTTGTTTGAGTGTGTTTAAATTATATATATATTTGTATAAGTGTTGTCCTGATACACAAAATTCAAAAAGTGAATCTGTACTCTAGTTGCTAAGGAATTGTTTTGTTGATAAGGTCATTTTATTTAATTTCAAACTTCTCAAAATAGCCAGTTGTCAGTCACTTTTTAAAGTCAATAATTTCTGCATATCTTTGTTTAAAGATGTTTAACATAACTCAATGTATAGGTAATGTTTTGACAATTCTAATAGTGTATATAAAACTCTTACTGCCTGGTTTTAGAGGGGGCAGTCACAAATATCAGATTGTTTTAAGCACTATTTACCAATAAAGTTTCTTTCACTTTCCTTTTTTCTTTTTCCAGTCTGAAACAGTAGGCATGCTAACAAACATTCATTTAATCTAAGCTCCAATTCCCTTTTTGCCAATATCACTTGCTTAATTGCCAGATCTCACAGTAATACAAGGCCTTTCAATATGCCTTATGCGCAACATACAAGAAAATACAAAGTGTACTTGTTAATAAATTTAATAATCATATTCCTTATATCTTAAGTTTAAAATGTTAAAATCCAGGATAAAAGCTTTTATGGTATGTTAATTTTGTTTACATCATTTAACAAACAAAATACCATATGATGTATTTAAAAATTCAACAACTTAAATCATAAGTACAGTTTAAATGGCATTTCCTTTAGTTTGATGTTCATATTGTTGTAAGTGGCATTTCCTGTATTTTTATGCTCATATTGTTGTATGTGGAAATGTAAAGTCTTGATTATTTCATAACTTTAATCCTGAAGCATAGATTTATAACTTAGTATATAAATCATGCTTGAAATGTATTGAATTTTATTTGCTGCTTCTAGTGGACATATTTAGGAAATATGTTTTCATTTTGTATTATATATTTTATACATTTTATAGAACAATTTTTCCCAGCATCCTGAATTTTTCTTTTATATTTGTTTAACCAGAGTGTGGTGGAGAGGGGATTTCTCTGTGTGCGTCCCTTTGGTTATTAACTAATAAGCGACATCATACTCATAAATAATGTATAATTAATTCTCCTTTATACCAATCACACACAATCTCCTCAAGGGTCTTGTCATGCGGTCTGAGAGTGACTAGGTCAAGCCTTGATTAGTCCATCTGTCAGTGACCCTCTCCTCAAGTGTTACCTGTCTCAGATAGTGAACCATACGGCGTTTATCTTACAGTCGTCTCTTCACTATCCAGCCCTTCCACAAATCTCTCATCGTCGAAAATGGGAAAACTATCTTAAAACAAGTGCATAGACCGTCTTCTAATTGTTATTAAGTCAATTGGCAGCCCCCACCCATTCTTGATTTCACATGAACCTCCCTCCAATGATAAGAGAGTAGATAGTTAAAAGATAACAGATTTATTAAAGAAAAATAATAATAAAATTCAAATTATTCAATGTCATTAAAACCACACCAGAAAATAATACAAGATTCAGATTTCAATGTCTCTCTCTCAAAATCAACACATAAGATAATAAAGAATTATGAATTTAACTGTTCTCAATCAATAATTAGAACTGGCAAATGAAGAGTTAACAGTTCTCAGAAAAATCAGCAATTAGGAAATAAGATATTCATCCTTCAGATTTCTCTCAAAATCAATATTGAAAAAGAATTAGGGATTAAGATTTTAACTGTTCTCAATCAATAATTAAAATGAAGCAAATTTAAAGTGCTTAATTCAATAATTAGAAATGAAAAATTAAGAGTTTAACATTTCTTAGAAAAATCAGTGATTAGAAAAATAAGATATTCGTCCTTCACAAATTTCTCTCAAAAAAACAATTATAAGAAAATATTCACAATTAATATTAATACTCTACCTAGCACAATTATGAGGTGCATACACTCAGCATTAATATTCATTCAAGAAATATCAGAATAAGAAGATAGGAAGAGACAACACAAGAATTTGCACAATCACGGAACGCTACAGGTTCACAACGAGACAAATATGGGTTCTGATCAATTGGTATTGTGCGTTGTTCCCAGCCAGTTAATCGTAGGCACTTGTTACAGCTTTACTTGGAACAGTTCTGAGATAATGTCCAGGTCCATAAGGTTCACAATCATTAGAATTTACACATGTCCCTGAAATCACAATCCAGCAAAATTCCAGTCCTTGAACACAGACTAGTAACTCACTGTCAGTCAACATTGACAACCGACTTTGATTTAGTTAACATCACACCAATCTTCGGTCCCAGTGAATTCGCCTCGTCTTGCTTGTCATGTGTACTCCTTCCAAGTAGACAAGCGTTCTTAAGTCGTCCAGACAGTTCTATCTTTCGTCCTTCAGACTGTGTTCCTTAGATCAATGTCCTTAGACCAGTGTCCTTCTTAGACAAGCGTCCTTAGACCAGCGTCCCTCAAGCTGTGAAAATACAAAGTGAATTTTCCACACATCAGTCCCATGTTATGACTAAAGTAAACCTGTAATTCCATTCTTGGTTCTCATCTTAATTCTTTCACATTTTACTTCCTTTCTTCCCCAAGAATGCAGTTTCAGAAAAATTATTTAAAGTTACAATGTTAACAATGAAAAATCTACAATTTGCAATAAGTAAAGAAAATAATTAAACCTGTACAAAAATCGTAAATTTACCAACTCAGACAATCCTTTGTCTGCTCGTCTATGCTTTTAACCATAGAGGGACCATATACAGGATCCGGAGTCGAATGAGCGCTCGAGCTTGACAATGGCCTATTTAAGCTAGAGTTGGGTTCTACGTTCTAATCCCCCCTTCTGGACATAATCCGTCCTTGTCTCGTGTTTTGTCTTTTAGTCACATTTGAGTGACTCTACTCAAAAGACTGCTCTGCTAGTGCAAGGTTGGTGTTTCTTAGAAGCTGCCCGACTCTGAGTCAATGGCATCTATCCTCCCTTGACGGTGCATAACATTACGTAACGTATGTGTCTTCCCTCAGCGTGTTTTTCTGAACACCTGACTGTATGACTGCATAGGTCGCTTGAATCTCCAATCCTATTGTGAGATCAAAAGCCTGACTGTCTAACGGTTGAATACGACTTTCTACACGATTTCTACCCCGCAAAATCTCTGACTGGCTTTGCAGTGTCTCACTATTAAAGTTAAAGCATTCAAAGAATTCTACATCTGTTCAACTTTCATTAAGGAAATTTTTATCTGTGTGTCTGTTTGCATTTTCAGCTCCACACAGTGTCTCTCTCACATACAAACATATGTGCATACACTTGCACACTTTGTTTTGCATTTATTCTTTTTAAATTAAAATGGATTCAGACTATGAAATTTATAGTTACTCATTATTTGAAAAGTTGAAAACATGACATTCTTGAACACATTGATTGTTTTACATATTTTTGTTCTGCACAGAAATGTGTGCTGATAATGAAGACAACTATGGCCAGGAAATGAAGCTCTATCTTGACTTGGCTGATGTTTCTGATCGAAACCAGCCGAATAGTATAGCTCAGCTTTGTACTTCAACACTCAGGGACACTTGTTTCTCACAAGTAAAAGACAAAGATCTGAGCGAAAAGCTGAATAAAGACTTGTCTCGACCCACTAATGTTCCTGTGGCAGTTGAAAGGAAAAAAAAGAAAGAAAGCATGTTTACTCTTGAACAGTCTTCTGATGAAGATTCAGATGTGCTGCCAGATGTTGATTTTTCTAAACCCTTTGGCACTGAGGACAGGTTCGCTAACAAGACTGACTTGATCAGCAAGAAGACTAAGTCTACAACAGATCTGTACATGTCTCCTGTGCAAGAAAAGGGCTTTGGTAAACAGAAGAGAAAAAAGTTTTCTGCAAGAAGAAAGTTGTCTGCAACAAGGAGCACTGTATGGAATGCAGTAGAAACAGAGGATCTGGATGATTTTGCTGAAGTTGCCTGTGTTAAACAAACTTCAGAAACATACAGTGTAAATAACAAGTTTCTTGAAAGTCAAGGTGACCATGTGGGGGAAATAAAGTTGTCATCAAGAACACCCAAGAAAGAGGTAGAACCTCAATTTTGTCTTAATCTGGATGACAATGTTTTTTTCACTTCTGTAGCATCCAGTGAACCATTTACTATGGAAGATATACAAAGGAAAAAGGATGTGTTTAAAAACCTTGATGAAATATTCATTATTCCATCACCTCCTTGTGAAAAAGATATTCCATTTCTTTTGGACAGCATTTTAAGATCTGATGACTTTTTGGATATTGATCTTGAATCAGTTATGACAGATTTTATGCCTTCATTTTCTGTATGTGTTCAGGCTCACTCTGGCATGCATGCAGTAAAAGAGGGCATGCAGACTTATGTAAGTTTACAGAATGAATCATTAACACAAAAGTCTCTTTCAGAAGATATAGATATGTGTGCATTTGAAGTCAGTGAAAGAAGTTTTCAAAGCTTACAGAAATCAAATTTCTCTAAGACTGCAGGTGAAAAGGCAAGTACACACTCTGGCACTGATTCCTATTTACCTGTGTCAAATCGGAAAAGCAACATTTCTCTGTTTAAATCAGTGGAACAAAATGTGGACTCTCTAACAGTAGGAAGCAGCAAAATGCCACATGTTACTGGTAAAATAGCACATGTAACTGGAAAAAATAGGACAACACAGAACACTGTGGAAAACTGTACCACACATCTAAAGTCAGTAAATACAGTCAAATCAAAGCATGCCTCATATATGTCAACCCACTTCACAGAGAGTGATTTTACAAGTGCAGTTTATCAGGAAAGTCAGTTGCAAGAAAAAATTGCAGTGGGTGAAAATTCGGCAAATGGTATAGAATTTACACCAAACACATTAAAACACAGCATGCTTTCAGATACAGAAGAGATTAACAAAGACAAGGATTATAAGTACAGAGCAAAAATTAAAGGCAAAACTAAATGTGACAGAATTAGCAAGCCCTTTGTCCAGTCACAAGCAGAAAATCACCACCTGGACGAAACTTTAAATAGCAGTAAAACTTCCTTTTCAGAATCTTTTTACACTAAAGTCTTCCTTGATGATGATGATGATGTATTTCCTGATAAAAATTTAATGGTTTCAGAACCTCAAAATATTTCTGGAGTTGTAATGCAGAAAACTAAAAAATTAGCTGCAGTTTCTTGCCTGCAGCCCGACTCCTCTGGATTAATAACAGATAGTGGGAAATATGAGTCTTGCATTGCTTCTGTAAATGCATTGCCTGCTCTGAGTGAAACAAGTAAAAATGATAGCTTGATCACATTCACACAGGCTTTGGCTTGCATTCAGAGTTCTTCTTCTTCAGAGCCTACACAAATAGATTCTCAGAATGATAGCTTTGAAGATCTAGAAATGTGTGAGAAATTATCATGTCATGAATGTTGTCAAACTGAAAAGTACCCTAATCAATTGACAGAAAACCCTGGTTATCCAATTTTTAATTGCAAATTGAAGAAATATACAGACAGACCTACAGATAATCATCAGAGAACAGTTGCGTTGAAATTAGATTTGCTTTGCAGAGATAAACCAGCTACTCTTAGCAGTGAGTGTAAAACTGTTCCATTTGGATATAACTGTGAACAGTCCAATAGAGATGTAAGATCTGGTAATTTAGTAAATTTGACATTCAATGAAAGAAAATCTCCTTTATGTTTTGAAGGAGAAACTTGTACCAATAGAAATAAAATAGTCTTTGATGCCAAACAGCCTTTGATAGAAAAAGTAGACCACAGAGATTTAATTTTTGTTGAACAATCTGTGATGGAGAAAAGAGATATTGAGGAAGCAAATACTAATAGAGAAAAACCAGAAACTCCTAATTTTGACCTTGGCTTTGATTTTGATGAAGATATTATCCCCCCTTCCCCACATTCAGGTGTGTCATTGCTTCCTCTGTGTATCAGATCGCAGAAATCTGCAACCATGCCTGCAACTACAGTAGCAAAAGATGCCAAAAATCTTAGTCAGAATGCAGAAGAATTTGATGATGATTATATTTTTATGGAAGTCCCTGACAAGAATTTAGATGAACACTCAACCTGTTTCACTTCTAGTTTTCAAATAAAATCTGTTACAATTGAATCTTCAAATGATGCACAGTCATTTCTTTCAAAAGCAGCATCATGTATGCCAGAAGATAAAACATTAACTGGAGCAACAAAAATAGCCTGCTCTATGAAAATGAATCCTCTACGTGATGAATCAGATTTGAAATGCCTATCTGGTAGTGTCCTTGATTTGACAGTAGCAAAATGTCCTAGTCAAGGATTTCAACAAAAAAATGACAATGAGATTGTTTTGCCATGCAAAGGTTTTGATTATGCAGATGCCAGTGCAACCCAGACCAATGCAGATGGTATTTCAGCTTTGACAAACTTACGCATACCACCACTACTGCATCTAGCAGCTATAGATACTGATGAAAATGAAAAGAATGCACTCTCTGATGATTTAGGCAGATTTGTTCTGCAGTTTGATGATTTTGATGATGATTTTGATGGCGACCTGTTTGATCGTCCAAAACAGGCAGCAGATACACCAAAGTCAATGGAGAAATCTTTCACTAGATTGTTTTGTAGTACACCAGTCAGTTCTAAGAAAGTGTGGTCTTCCCCAGCCTCCAGACCTATTACTCAGCTGCAGTCACCATCGCCAAAGCCTCCAGGTTTCGAACTGGTTTTGGATGAAAGTGAGTATGCTTTTTTTAAAAAATACCATCATAATTATAATTTCCATATACTTTATGGAGGTACAGTAATTCTTTGATTAATGATGTTGAAATATGAAAACCGGTTCACCGACAAATGTGTGAACGACAATTGCGCAACAACAAAATCGCGCCGATAAAATTGCGATCGACAAAATTGCAATGATACATGTTAAATCGTACAAGAATGTAATAATAACATATGTAGATATCAATATTACAATACACAAAGCAATGTTAAGAGATACTCTGTGCAAATAATCCTCACACAAAGGCAATGAAAAGAATGAAGCATATATCAACTCTTTAATAATTTTATTTAAAGATCAATATTAAGAGATACTGCATGCAAATAATCCTTAAGATCACATCCAACATATGCCATTCTTTACAATATGCCAGAATACTTGGCTACACATAAGTAGGCCACACTTAGCGATGTTTATTGCGATTTTGTCAGCCCAAACTTGTCGATTTCAAAGAGCGCGCTTTTGTCCATCACGATTTTGTCAGCATGCAATTGTCATTCGCGCATTTGACGGGTCACCATGAAAACCATTGTTAACTGAATTTTATCTGTAAAAGTATGTAGGCAATAAATAAGGTTTTATTTTATTCCAAGATGAGCAAAGTTGATCTTTATAACCTCACAACAAAATATATAATACTTAAACATGTAATTTTAATAAATAAAAATTAATACATCATGCAAACATGGATAATTTATAAATAAATGAAACATAAAAAGATGCATACTAAAGCATAAAATAGTTCAAGAAAACACACTATGTATTGAAGAGAGAAGTGCGGGTCAGACATTGAAAAGCAGTCTAGATACGTATACACCAAAAGGCCTCAATGATTGGTTAAGGGCTTTCTGAGTCCACTTATGAGCTTTCATACTGGCCAGAATTGGCAGTCACATCATAGTGTAAACATTGATAACTGAAAAGTTACTGTTAATAAAAATGAGACCCTATATGAAGCAGATCATTCAAATTGTTGACTTTGTAAACTCAGGGATCCCTATTCTAGCATTTTGATTGTATCATCTATACAGCAAGGACCTACTAACACCTTCAATATGGAGGTATTAGCACTATTATAGTATAAGTTTACTTATACTATACTATTACTAGGCATGATATTAGCATTAAGAGTATTAGTTATCTGTACTATGAGATCATCTATTTGTCTGCTTTAGCATGATTTATGGAGTGAGTGAATGTATCAAATACACAAATTCAACATATATGTACTTGGTAAAATAAATTAAATAAAAGCAATAGAGAGAAAAATGATTCTACCAGAAGATTCATGCATTAAGCAGAGTAAGTATGAGAAGGGAGACATGAGTCTGCTGTTCCCTCAGTAGGTCTCAGTTTTTGCATGACTGTCAGCATGAGAAAGGAGACATGAGTACACTGTTCCCTCAGTAGGTCTCAGTTTGTGCGGGGCTGTTTTAAGCATAAGAAAGAAGACATGAGTACACTCTTCTCTCAGTAGGTCTTTGTTCTTGCTTACCTATTATAGCATGAACATGACTCAACCCAATGGTGTTGGGTCGTATACATAAAAAATCTGAATATAGTTATGTCGTAGGGATGTATATGACCCATTTACATGCATGCACGCTTATATTTAGTTATTCATAATGTGCCTATCAGTTTGGAGGAAATATGTGCTTCCCTTAGCAGACAATCTATATCAATTCTACCATTGGATAGTTGTAATTAGATTGGTCATATGATAGAAAGATCATGTTTGTACACCACTGTTTTGTCTTTCTATAGCCAGCAGCCACTGTATCTTATGCTGAAAAGGATTTTTTTTTCAAGTCTTGGCTTCAAATCAGAATGCTTTTGCTTTTAATCACAGACTTTGTCAACCCACATTTGAATCAGATTACGATTTAGCTGATGATTCATGTTTTCTTTCTTTTAAGGAGGAATTTTTACCAGCTGCTAGTGATTTCATAAAAAATAGTGTGACTTTGTCAAGCCAGTGCCATCATCATATCATGGCATGGTGTGGCATTCAGCGTTCGATATGTCAGCTCATATGGAAAAAACAGTGCTTCTTTACTTCATTTGGATGTGTAAACTTTTATTGACTTTTAATTGAAATTGTAAAAAAATATGTGCATTATATTTGGACTTTTGTGTTAATTCTAATTTGTTATAAACAATTATAAATCTTCACATTGCAACTCCACTCATTTACTAGAGGCTGCTCTTTTTATGCCATGACTTGCAACAAGTGCTATAATTAAAATTTATATATTTCAAAATTATGCATGTATATATAACAAAAACAAATTTTCTAACAAATAAATTTCATTTTCAATGATTTTACTTCATCATTCCTTTTTTTGTCATGTATACTCAACAAGAACTTTCACTTGAACTATAAAAATATATATACATTTGGACTATATTCAACTTGAGGAAATAATTTTCATTTAGAAAATATCTTAGGACTGAGAATTAAATAGTACTTTTGCATGTAGATTGTAATCAGTTGGACTTAAAATAAATTGGACTTGTATCTGTTTATTCAAAAATTTCTTTTGTACAATAATGCTGTGACAGTATGGTCATTTCTTCACATGGAATTTCTGAAGACATAAATGTTTGTCTAATATATAATCAACACTGGACTTCAATTTGAAATATACATTTGCAATTAATCTTGAATTTGCTTTTCTAAAAAGAATTCTTGTGAACATTGTCTTATGACAGTGTAATGATTTTTTCAACTTGCATTTTGGGAGGAAAATTCATCATTAATTTTTTTTTCATCACTTGAATTATTTTAAAAATAATAATTTAAAAATTCTTTCATATGTTTGGCATATGTAACAATTTACATTTTCAAAATCCATTCATAATTACATTTACAGCCACTTTTCATTTTTTAGTAAGCTTACCCATTTAATTATTGCTGAGTGGCAAAATAGCCTGCCAGATCACTCATAGTGTAATTAGTGACCTGACAGGCAAGAGGTTAAAGTAAAATGGATTTAAAATATATTTACAACATTCTAGAATAATTTATATCTAAATAATGGTTGTGTTTAGTTTACAGAACATGTTGGCAGGAAAGCAGAAGTAACTAGGTATTTTGAGAACTTGTCTGGAAAATCTAATTGCCTTATTTGAAAGTTAGTTCCAATAAAAATTAAAAGGATAATTTACAATTAAATCTGAGTTGTTGGACTAGTAATATTTTAGAGTTTATTCTTAAATAGGTGTTCTGTTTAAGTAAGCAAGCATTTTTAAGTTCATCTATCCTTATGGTTATGCATACTGTATGGAGGTACTAGCATTATGGTTATGTTGTCTACACTGTATGTATGTAGGTTAGGTTATGTGTAAGGTATTGAGGTACTAGCATTGTGTTATGTGTACCATACGGAGGTACTAGTATTGTGTTATGTCAAATGTGTACTGTTTGGAGATACTAGCATTGTGTTATGTGTACTGTTTGGAGGTACTAGCATTGTGTTATGTGTACTGTATGGAGGTACTAGCATTATGTTGCCTATATTGTATGGAGATTCTAGTACTAAAGTATGTCACCTATATGGAGACATCACATTATGATTATGTCACTGTCTTATGGAGGTACTAGCATTATGATTATGTCACTCATTTATGGAGGCACTAGCATTATGATTATATCACTCTGTTATGGAGGTACTAACATTGTGTTTTATATTAGCATTCTGGAGAGCATATTCATAAGAGTTTTTAAAAAGTATGAAAACAGTAAGCATGGATGCAGTTAAAATCAGTGCCACCATTTTATTTTTTTATTTGCTCATCTCATTCTTGCTTGCCTTGGAAAGATAAATTCACCATGGAGTTGTCATTGTTCCCTGTAACTTGTGTAAGTATAACATATGGTGGTAGCTCTCACCTTTACATTTGCATTGATTGGTTGTCATTGTTCCCTGTAATGTACAGTAGCAGTCACTTTACACTTGCAGTGATTGGTTGTCATTGTTGCCTAAATGGATGTACTTAACCATCATTTTAGTTGTGGTAAATGATGTCATTGAATCTTTAACTGTTGTAATACTAAATATGGCAGTTTCTGTAAAAAGTTGTCATTATTGCTTGTAACTGATACTAGTGATAGTATGTCCCTCCATTACACTTGTACTAAACAGTTGTCATTGTTGTCTGTAACTGATAGCAGCTCTATTTATTGCTTGCTGTTATTTTGTGTGTCTCAAGCAAACAGGAGATGGACAGGATGATGATAAGGATGATGTTATGATGAAGATAATGAAATAAATTGCATATATGATTATTAATTACTGTTACAGATGACAGTGATTTTGAAGAAAGTTTCATCGTAAAGAAAAAACGGAGGATTGGTGTTCTGCACTTGCCTGATGATGACTCAGAAAACAGTGAGTTATATAATGCTGATTTGTTGCACTTTGCAGAATATTTTTGCTTATGCACTGCAAAAACATATAAAAACCTTGTTCTAATGGAACTGTTATTTGCAGAATATTTTTGCTTATGTACTGTGAAAACATTTATATACCCCTAAGAAACCCTGTTTTTATGTTACTGTTGTTTGCTAATGCTATGCAGTCACAATTATTAAAAATTACTGAATCCTGATATGGGTAAATTTATTTGCTTTAATTAATTTTCATTTCATAGTCTGAGTTTTAATTGATGATATTTTATAAGGTCAAAATTTATATATCTATGTGTATATGTATAATATTTACACCAACACCTCAGCATTTGCAAGGAATATGTTCCTAATACATTTACAGAGGTAGAAATTTGCACAAAAACATTGATCTGATTATATTGACTCCCACTTTGTATGCAACCTTTGTATTACCTCATGCTTAATTCTGAATCTTAAATTAGAGTTCTTAGGCCCAGTATGGACTAAAAGCACAGACTCTAATATGTAATACACAGAAAAACAGAGCAACACAATTTAAAGGAATGTAAGCAAGACTGTAAAATGCAGAAAAACAGAGCAACACAATTTAAAGGAATGCAAGCAAGACTGTAATACACAGAAAGTTGGAATGATGCTGGCATAGCACTTGACCTGATGGTGCATTTTGTAATATTGTTAGTGGTATTTAATAAAATAATGTCACTTTTCATAATATAACTTAGTGGGACATTGTGAATTGCTAGGTTTCTAGCTCCAGATTGACTGGTTTTATATATATTACTTTAGGTAATATTACTCTGAGCTGCTTCACATCCTGAATAGATGGGTAAGTTACATATTGGCTGCTAAATACTGGCAGATTGCCAAAATATTTTAGAAACAATTTCAAATAAAAATACAAGCACAAGAACACAGCATATTAAAAAAAATTCTAAGGAATAAAATATGTATTCAATATGTCTGATTGAATGGATTTTTCCAGCAAATTCTGAAACAAGCCCCTTTAAAATACCAAGCAAGAAAATTACAAAGAGGACAGTGAAACACAGGCCATTAAAGAAGAGAAAAGCCAAGGTGAAGTATCAAAATTATTTATGGAAATACTGGTGAATAGAAATTGAAACTCCTATTTATATTTGTGGATGGAAGATGGGAAAAGATAGACTGTTTTAACATTTATTGTTTTATAATTGCATTTTGTCATAGTTTATAAATGGATTTAAATAGATTAAACAAGTAGGTCCATTCTTGTGGCAAAAGTAAGTGAAGCCTGTAGGTCCATTCCTTATGTAAAACAAAAGAGGTAGGTCCATTCCCCTACAGTAAAAGTAAGTGAAACACTTAGGTCCATTCATTATGTAAAATGAAAGAGGTAAGTCCATTCCCCTACAGTAAAAGTAAGTGAAACAGTTAGGTCCATGCCTTATGTAAAATGAAAGAGGTAGGTCCATTTCCCTACAGTAAAAGTAAGTGAAACAGGTCGGTCCATTCCTTATGTAAAATGAAATAGTTAGGTCCATTCTTTATGTAAAATGAAAGAGGTAGGTCCATTCCCTACAGTAAAAATAAGTGAAACCTGTAGGTCCATTCCCCTACAGTAAAAGTAAGTGAAACAGGAAGGTCTGTTCCTTAAGTAAAAGTAAATGAAATCAGGCAGGTCCATTCTAAAAGTAGGTGAAACAGATAGTCTATCCCTGCAGTCAAAATAGGTGAAACAGGTCCATTCCTTAAGTAAAAGTCAATTAGTTAGGTAGGTCCATTCTAACAGTAAAAATAGGTGCAACTGGTAGATCCATTACTACACTAAAAACAGTTGAAACAGTTCGATCTTTAACATTAAAAGTAGGTGACAAGTGACATTTTATTTTTTAAAGCAAATCAAACTCTTGTGAATGTAATGTAACTTTAAAGATATTGTAAACAGATTTGTAAACTTGTACATATATAACCATATATGTAAATAGACATGATTTCAGTAAAACTGTTAGTCAGTTAATTGTTTGTTAAAAACTGTTACAACAGTAATTGTAATATTGACCAGCAGATCAAAAATTCAAATAATACAAATTTGAAATAGTGGCCAGATTCTCCTAGAGAATTGCTCTGTTGGTATAACTTGCCACATGGCCATAGCTTGAAGAGAGTAGATATCTGTTGGAGAAAGCTTGCTCCATAGCACTTACTGATGTAGAGAAGAATACTCTGCTGACAGATGAGATTTTGTATAATTTAATTAAGTTTCTTTCACTTTATAGTAGGTAGTCAGAACATCATTGTTTTGCAGGAATAAGTAGCATTTAATTAATACAATTATTTGCTGATGCAATTTGGCTAAAATTAAAGATCACTTTATCTAACTTACTATTGTATTTTGTTTAATGTAACTTAAACCATATTTGAAAGAAAAATAATTACACTTACTAAGTGTTTGATGTGCTTTTACTAAAAATGGGACCTTGCCACTGTACATCGATGTGATTGAATAATTTGCTTTGGTCCAAATTTCTTTTTTGCATGCAACCGTATTTAATTTTTTAAAAGCTTTCTTTTGATCCACTTTTTTTTTAGGCATAACTCTAAAACTCAAGCTTTGGTAATCAATTTTTAAAACTTGGCTATATTGAAATCTTTGCTGTTACCACATTTGAATAAATTTTCCCCACTGAAACATGCATTGAGAATGGCATCTATTTCTCTATAAAACTAATAATCTTGATGCTTGTCATGCTTACTTATATCAGTTAGTATTGCCTCCATTAAAATATGGTTCTTTATTTATGTATGAATTTATTTAGTAATTGCAAGTTAATTTTAGCAGCTATATGATTGCTAGATCGATGTCTTTGATAGTCAGTACTAATTATTTGCAACAAACTTACCATATTTCAAACCAGTTTTAAACTATATACGAAATTGCTTTGGTTAAAATAAAATATTAGTTTCAATTTATAGCAGTATTTATTTTAAGTTCAGTTTTTTTGAGACCTTGTTATTATTTGATTAATAATATATCTTACTTTAAAGTTAAACTTTACTGAGATCATGACTACTTTTAACATGATTTTCTGTAGTTATTTTTTTTATTCTGAAGAGTCAGCTAAAAAAAAACAATATCTCTCTGCTTTTAGCAAACTTTAACAATCGAGCTGAAGTCACCATAGCATATTTTCATTTAAGAAATGTATTTTATACACACATTTCATTTAGTAATAAAACTTAATCAAGCAATTATATTTTCACGTCTTGGCTTTACATATATTACACTTAATATATATTATAAAAATAGTATGAATGACTATCTGTTTAATAATTTACTTTTACATGTACATATAATAATTAGTCTAGGTACTTGGAATTTAAAACGGTTTTCTTAAATGTTAAAAATTTAATTGCTAACAGTAAATTGATATCTAAGTACCTATAGTTTTATTCTTTGTTTTTTTTAATTATATTTTGTTTTTTAGATGACTTCTACTTTTTAATCGAAATACTTATTTTTTATTATTGCAGTTCTTAAAAGGTTATATTCCCACTCCTCTCTCAAAATTATTTTTCTTTTTAACTACTTAGTTGCTTTGTTTATTTTATTGAAATAAAATTATTAAAGAGCTAAAGCTGCACTTAAGCTTTATACTAAAAGTGTTGAATCAAAATTATACTTGTCATTGATTCAATAAATCATTATCCTCTAACCATTCTCTTTCTTGGGTTTTTTCTTAGTACTTAGCATTTCCTTTTAGAAGATGTGCCACATTTAGATTATTTAAAAGTTATATATGAAGGCTTTACCAGACAGGAGCAACTTCTTGCAGTGTATTAGACTATTACAACAATTATTTGTTTGTTATTGTTTTTATTTTTTTTTAGGTATACAGGATTTGTTATGCTCAATATAAATCATTGTATTGTTAGTGGAAGTACAGTTCTGAATACTGATGTAATTGTTGTGAAACCTTCATAACTTTCTTTACATATTAAGATTTTATACATACTTAGATATATATTTATAGTATTATACATACATGTATATATATATATATGTAGAGAAAATGTTGCTAATTATAATTATATCATTGATTTACATCCTTTCAGCATCAAAAGGTAGTATTGCTTATAGCAATTCATGATAGTCATTATTTTGCAATTAAAAATAGTTGAATTCTGCTGACTGTTTACAAAATTTTAGATGATATGCATTTTGTTAGTTGATAATGGATTTATTTTACCTTTAGAGGAGATGTGCTTTCTTAGATGAAGAAGCTGAAGAATCTGATGATGTGGAAGTGTCATCTGATGAAGAAGATGACAATCTTGATGCTCTGGAAGGCAGTTTTATTGACAATGCTACACAGCCATCTCATACAGGTTTGTTTGGGGACAGTTTGACTTTTATTTATGGTCTTAGAAATAATTTCATTTTTAATATGCAGATGCTGATGAAGTGCAGAGAGTGTAATTAGTACAAGCCATTGATAACAGACTAATCCAAGAATGATGAGTTGTTAAGTCACTTATTTGATTGATAAGATTTATGTCATATTTTGTTGTTTGAATTTTTCTTTGCAGAAGCAATTCATAATTTGACACCATCAAGACAGAAATGACAATAGCATTAAATTATGAAATATCGGTATAATAGTTGTGACAGTCTTCCAGCCTGGACTAAATGATTATCTGTATTGAAATATCAATATAATAGTTTTCATAGACTTCCATCCTTGATTATTTATATTATATATTAATACTCAGAGTAATGAGTTAAGGTAATTAATATCAATTACTGGAAGGATCAAATCTTGGGCAAGCCTGTTATTAATAATAATAATATTGTTATAATAATAATAATTATAGTGTTACTGGACTGATATCAGACTGACTATATTAAACCCATAAGTGTCATTACACTTACGACCCCCAAAGCTAGGTCCAAGGACACACATATGCAAATTATTTATATTTACTCCCACCCTGGATCCTGTATTTTACTTTTCCTAAATGGAAGAATAGACACTCTTTCAGATAGAAAAAGAATTAAAATTTATTTACCAAAAAATATCTCCAAGTCATGCTCAATAGTGTCATGGATAGTATCATCAAATACATGCAGCATTATAAATCACAATCTCTCTCAGCTAGTAAATAGAATGTTTTATAAAACAAAGTTCATTAAAACATTATTCCAATAATTCCTAAATGATTCTTTCGTTAAAGTCAAACAAAAAATCAGATTAAAAGAATAGATTTAGAAAATTCGGTCTGCCTGCAGAATGTCCATGTACAATATAGCACAAATTAGAACTCTATCAATACTTGTTATGAAAGTGAAGATCTAATAAATGCATAGAATAAAAATTAAACACCTTAATGTTTCTTGAAAGGTCCTTTGAACAGATCTGCTACCTGAATCCAGTTTGATGAATAAGAATGCACACAGAACATTACTAACTCTAACAATAATCATTAAGAAAAAAATCCAAACAAAGTTCTTTATTACACATTTTACACATTTTCTCAAATTCATACGAGACAGCATATTAACTACACAGCACTTCCTCAGGAAGAATAGGCACAGCAGGAAAAAAATAAACACAGCACTCACAAATTTGCCGCACAAGGACAAACAAAATAGGCCAAGCACAAGAAGGTATGAAATTCTCTTTAACTCTAAGTGAATTCCATCTGGTGAATAAACAGGAATTAAATACAACAGTTCCATCATGGTCATATTCGGAACAAAGTACAATACTTCTCTGAATTCCACTCCACCAAGGCAGTAGCATGAACTGTGTTAAAGCTAAACATTAGATGTTTGCTAAACTTGAATTCCTGGACATCAAATCTTTTGACAATAAATCCTGGACATTAGACACTTGATGCTGGACACTCCTTTGGTTCTGTCCTAAAACAATTTAAGCTACCTATCACTAACAAGAAAACAATTTCTGTCTATCAAACTGCCGACAAAAAATTAAACAACATCTTCAACAAAATGACTTAAAGTTAAATCATACAAAAATTCACAAAATATTTCAAAGTACAGAAGTGCTGATACAAGTCAGAAAATGTATACGAACCATTTTCTATTATTAGGAGCATTTAAGGGACTTCATCAGAAAGCGAGGGGATGGCAGGAAAAGTAGGAATATATCTTCCATAGTAAATAGACTTTCAGGCAACTTCCCAGTACTGAGCTCAAGAATTAGCAATTAGTTTGACCCTTAGATCGGCTGACTCTCTGTGATGTGACAAATAACAAAAGCGGTACCTTCCTTTAAATCAGACAACTCATTCATATGTCAGCCTTTCCATCCATTCTTGCAGCTCATGCATACATACATTCAGTCATCTTCAATAAAAATATTTCTTCTGTTCTAACAGAGAGGGATGAGGGGTTCACAGAATGATGTTTAAACCAATCTTGTATGTTACCTATGCAACAGATCATTTTTATTAACTCCTAACAACAACCTACAAATATACTGCTTGATCTGCTCTTTCATGATAACATAAAACAGATACTCAGATAGTGATCTGCAGCCGTTATAATATTGGGTCAGCCAGTTTTAATCTGGTCGTTATAGCACTTGGCCAGCAAGTTTTAATCTGATCATTATAGCACTTGACTAGCAAGTTTTAATCTGGTCATTATTGCACTTGACTAGCAAGTTTTAATCAGCCATTATAACACTCATCCAGTGAGTTTTAATTCAGCCATTTAACCACTTGGCCATCAAATTTTAATTAGTCCATTTAACACTCAGCCACAAGTTATAATCTGGCTGTTCAACACTTGGCCAGCAAGTTTTAATCTGGCTCAACAGAAGGATAAAATGTTAACAATAACAAAATTGTTAAAAAGTATAGATAGCACAAAATTAATTATTTGAGTATATAAACTTTAAGACCACATTACTACATGTAAAGGTGGAAAAAATTATCAATCTACATTCTTAAATTGTGAATACAAGTTGCCTTTAACTTTGTGTTTCTCAGAGAGCTAATTGACTAATAGGAATTGAATGTGGTATGGATAAAGTATATTTATATACACCCCCCAAAAAAAAAATTAAATTGAATATAGTTTTCAAGTTCTGCAGTCATTCTTTTACTTTGAATGCATTTTTATTTCAGTGGTCAACACACCAAATCCCTTATGAATAGTTTTATGACATAGACTAAATTAGTCTATGTAATTGATATTTGGAATACTGGCTTCTCATATATACATTTAAAAAGTACATATGGATAAGGCCTTATATGAAATAGCTTTTCTTTTAAATATTTTTTTATTTAAAATTTAGATAATATAATTTATATAACTTTAAAAAAAAAACAAAAATGTTTTAACAGTCAGATGTAATTTTATTTAATTTATGAAAGAATCTTAGTTTAATTTTTTTCTTTTATAGTAAATATTTTCTTATATAGTAAATATTTTATGAAATTTTTTACTGAAGTTTAAAATAATAGACATTTTATAAGTTAACAAAAACTACAAAAAAATATAAAGTTTTAAAAAAAAAAAAAAATAGCAACTGATATTTTGTTTTCTTATATCAATGACAGCTTATATTCTAAATTTGAAGCATATAGATTATGGGGTAGAAAGAATTAAATAAGACAAAAGCTACCAAACTGCCATGCTTATTTCTCTATGCAATTTAAATCTGATCTCTGACAAAGAAAGTACAGTTTAGCCTCAAGTCTTTAAGACCCATTAATTATTAATTTTCAAATTAAATTTCATTTTATATACATATAATTGTAGTTATATCCATTTTTTACGATTTATCAATGAGGTAGTTGAGTGAAAAGCAGATGTATCTGAGTAGAAATGCTGTCATTCGCTACAGTTTGAATTGATTTTTGTTTGTTTTTTTAAATTTTACTTTACTTCATTTTACATGTATTTCATTGTCATTATTAATGAACTTGAGTCTTTTTTTAATTTTAAAGTAAATATAAGTTATAAGGCATTATTTTTGCCAAATTTTTCATTAATGCATGTATATACAAATTCCAACTTATATACCCAATCAGATTATGAAGTTCTTAAGAACAGAACTTCATTGTAGCCAAAGAAGCAACTGTATTTCTATGATTTCTTTTGCCTTGCGTTAGTCATCTTAGGTTATTGTTTTGTTTATGTTGGCCATTTCATTGGACAGCCTAATAGTTTCTGAATATGTATTTTGTTTTGTTGATATCTTAAGTACTGACCATTTTATTGGACAGTCTAAGAGTTTCTAGATATTTTTGTTTTTACTGGCCATTTTATTGGACAACCTAAGAGTTTCATGATATTTATTCTGTTTTGTTTGTACTGGCATTTTATTGGGCAGCCTAAGAGTTTCTGGATATTTATTCTGTTTTGTTTGTACTGGCCAATATATTGGACAGCCTAAGAGTTTCTGGATATTTGTTTTCTTGATACTGTTGATATCACAAGTTCTGGCCATTTTATTGGACAGCCTAAGAGTTTCTAGATATTTATTTTGTTTTGTTGATAAAAGCACTGGCCATTTTATTGGACAGCCTAAGAGTTCCTAGATATTTATTTTGTGAAACATTTAGCTTTACTTGAAAATTTCCAACAAACAAAAAAACTCTTTCTTTTGATAGAGTGAGTTTTTTATTGGTAGTTTTAAAGCTCTTTTATATTTTAAAAAGAAAACACAGCAACTATAAAATCTTTAATTGCACATGATTTTGTTTCATCATGATAATATGTAAATCATCAGCTTTCATTTTGGCAGCATTTCACCTTATGATGTATGCTTCTTTTTCAAAAAATAAAAGATGAACAAAGGAAAGAAGAAACTGCTCTGTTGATCATCTTATGAATTTTGAAAGAAAGGTGGAGAAATTTAAAGTGATGGCATGATTAGTTCTAATATATTAAAAATTGAAATGTATACTACCTAGCAAATATTTAGTGTCAACCAGCAAATATTTACAGCAGCTATAAATATAATTGCCATTGTTTAACCTTATTGTGTATACCTTTTCCTGCAAATATTTACACTGTCCAAAAGTATTACTGTCATTGTTTTACCTTATTGTACAAACCTTTTCTTCATCATTTGTTTGGCAGTTTCAGTAATAATGTCAATTCTCATTAATTGAAGGTTAAGAAACTTTTGTTCTATATTTGTTGCTGTTGTAGATATGAAGGCAGTATATCTGAAGTCTGTACAAAAATCTCCATCCATTGGCATTGCTGCACGTTTCCATCTTCGGTACAACCAGGGCACAAATGATGCATTCTCACAACTGCTTGAAAACGAAGAGGAGTCACATTATTGCCATGATAGCTTTTGTGTTGGAAGTGATGATGCAGGTTAAAGGATCATGTGTAACCTAGTTTCATTAGTTTTGTGTTTACATAGATAAATTCTGATTTAATGCACCATCATCATTTTTAGTTCCATTAAACAGGGTGCAATAAATTATTTTTTCTTTGTATCCTTTGGACAGATGACCCAGAACCTTTACTCATTGTGCAATAAATTCATCTTTCTACCTGTCCTCTGGTCAGGTCCAGATACTTCACCTCTTGTGCAATAGATTAATTTTTCTATGTGTCTTCTGGAGATTTGACTCAGAAACCTTTACCAGTTCTTTTATCAGGTTTTGCCTATCCCAAAATCATTATATACTATATTATATTAATATTTACAATTTTATATATATACATACACATACACACAAATATATATTAATATCAGTATTCACATAAGAATACATAAATGCAAAATGTAAATATTTCCTATGTAATTACATAAACCTTTAATTCAGAGTATGTGCACTAAAAGCACTGTATATGCAATAGCAAGAATGTAAGTTCTGTTTGAAACAAAAGCCAGCAAGCAATCCTTGACACGATCGCCAAGGCACTCAGTATAAATAACCATTGCCTGCTAATGCAATATGCAGAGAGACAATAGAAGAAGGCTGTACAAACGCAAGTAGCAAATCCTTTACAATACATACCAACCCACCACATAATAAAGAAAAAGTATGGAAAGTAATGTTAAGATTACATTTTATATTTACCCTTTAGATAGATAGATCAGGCTTGTTATATCCAACAGTATTTTACCTCTCCTGGACAGTCAGTTGGTGGTATTTGTTGTGTCCTGCATTAAAGCATGTAAGGAAAGTATTATTTAAACTCTCACTCCTTCCTTGGAACTTTTATGATTACATAAACTTCCAATTAAGTGTGAGGTGTTAAGGATTATTTTAAAATTAAATATAATAAAAGTATTGATGCTGAATTTTCAATCTAAACTAAATGAGAATTTTGTGCAAATATTTTATATCCATTTTATAATTTTGTTGGACTGGATTTTATATTAATTGCAGATACTGAAGTAAGTGCTGATGAAATTACTCTGGCAAAAGCAAAAAAATCCCATTCAACAAAAAGAACTAAAAAAGATTCTGTCAGACAGGTTGTTGGAAGAAAGCGAATTCATCATTTGGCTGGTTCCTCATCTTCAGATGGTGATGAAAATTCTAACAGATTGCCTTTAACGCAAACCACACCATTGCCAAGAACAGCCAAAGCTGCCAGGATGTTATTGTCCAGCAGTGATGAAAATCTGGATTTGTCAGCTGTGAGTAAGTCTCCAACTGCTGTGCAGCCAAATGCTGCCAGGAAGTTATTGTCCAGCAGTGATGAAAATCTGGATGTGTCAGCAGTGAGTAAGTCTCCAACTGCTGTGCAGCCAAATGCTGGAAAAGAAAGCATGCTCTTTCAGGGGGAACTACCAGCAGGCACTGCACATGATATAACAACTAGTCAAGGATTTTTTTGTCCTAGTCCAAAGCATAAGAAACCAAATGGCCTGATGCAAAACTTAAAAATGGCAAGTTCAGAAACCAGAGGCCTGGATGATAATCTTGAAGTTTCATTGGAGATGAAGAGAAGAGGAGAGAAGCTTTCATTGAATGCTGGCAGAAATATTGTTTCTAATCTTACACATTCACCGACATATGCAACAGTGTCATCAGCAGACATTATCACACATAGAGAAACAATTGACTCTGCAGGTAATCGAAGAGAAAGTATTTTGAGCATTAAAAAAAATGGAGCTTTTCATTCAAACCACCTTGCTGGTTCTAAGACAGGACAGTCTGAGAAATCTGTTATCAGAGGAACTGCTGCACAGCTCGGTGTTCACTTCTCAGACCATCATCAGATTGACTCAGAAGCAGAATCAGCAGACAGATGTGGCTCTCTGTCCACCACCAATTACTCAGACTCAATGGTTAGACTCTGCTCCTTGTCCACCACCAAAGATTGCACAAAAACAGGAGAAACTGGTAAAATTTTATCAAGAAATGAAAATTGCACCACTACTGGTAGATTTACAAATATAGTAAGTGTTGTGATTTCTTTAATTCAGCTGATAAAGTATTAAATTAGATTAAAAAACTATCATTAGAACTGTTATAGCACAGTTTTAGTTGCTGCTTTGTTAAAATGCTTTTTAAAAGTAATCATTAGTCATTACTAAACTTTTAATATATTGAACAATTAAACCTTTCTTTTTTCAATTTTATTTTTTATCTTAGTTGCATAAGATGTTGATATGGTAGTCAAATACCTGCTGTACCTGCTAGACCACACAAAGTAAAAAATCTTTGATTAACAATCTGCTGACATTACAATTTGGATTTATTCATTTCATATTTAGTAGGTGTTCAGAATATAATTGAGATCCACTAATTATTGTATATTTGACAGATCATTAAACTTCCTGTTTATTGTAGAGAAATCCTGTATAACTGAATCAAGGTCTAACGGAATGTATCATGTTATAATGTCCTTTCTCAGTGCAACGAAGAAAAAGATAAAGTCATTATTTTTGTGGACTCAAGAGAAATAAGCAGTGCCCAAGATATTATTTCAGAACTAAGACTGCACTACAATACTCATGTCTACATCCAGCAGCTCTCAGCATGTGACTACATTCTAAGCAATCGACTGGCAGTTGACCGATTCACCTGGTCATGTAAGGCAATAATTAAATTTATTTTATTTCTTTAAGTGCCTTGTGAAGAGTAGGTACTTTTTAAAAAAAATTTCTTCACTGTCTTTTATTTTTCTTCTTGGCCCATACTGGACTGCCAGTGCAGTTAATGATTTTGTATTAACTATTTGCCGGGTGGAACGCCCAATGCCACCCATAAATTGTATAGGGCAGAACGCCCAGTGCCACCCATAGCAACCAGTGCTCTTTCAGTGCTCTTTCCTTCCCATATTTACATGATATCCAGTGTCTACAGGAAGCATGACATTTGTACAATGATTTCCCCACCATTTTGAAGCGTTTTCATGTGGCAGCATTAATTTTTTCATAAAGTTTTCTTTGTTTTTCGCGTTTGATGTTTCAAATGGATTTCTTAGAATTGTTGATCGTTAATGAGAAGTTTAATGGATTCAATTTATCAGATAATGAGGTAAAAGAAGTTTATTTTGAATTGGACGATAGGATTAGAAGTGACATTAGTGTCAGTAGCGTGCACATGGTGTATCTTTCAAATTTTGGAGGAGAGTGTGTCAGATTCTGAGGATATTGAAGAGGAGTAGGGGGAAGGGGTATCTGGAGACGCACATGGTTGGAATAGTAGTACTTTAGCACTGAATATATCGGAATTTATAACAGAAATGGGGCCGAATGTGACTGTAACTAATGATAGTACTCAGCTGGCTTTCTTCTATCAGTTTTTCAAAGAAGAAACATTTGACAAGATAGCGGAATAAACGAACAAGTACACACGTACGAAAATTGCAAAAAAACAAAATGGCGATCCAGGTTGGAAGGAAACTAATGCCACTGAAATTAAGGCTCATTTTGGACATGATTTTGATAGGAATTCACAACCTGCTGAAAAAAGAGATGTATTGATCGTCTTACGACAGATTAGTGTTCCTGGCATCAACAAAATGTGTGTACATAGTGTTTGTAGCGGACAATAAATGGACAATATTTTTTAATGTAAATATATATTTTCACGCATGGATTCAAATTTAACACCTGAAAGTATACTTCAATTAAGGATATTAATAAAGCTGCTTTCATTTCCTTTCATTTTGCATTTTATTTCATTGAAATATATGCACTAATACCTAAGATATGATGTTTTTACTGACGTACCCCTAAATTTCACTGACATCCTGAAAAATCTTGCCCATTTAGAGCTAAAAAAGGAAAAACGTCTGCCCGGTAAAGAGTTAAAGATCATTGATAATAAAGTCATTTTTACATGTAGTTAGTCATTTGTATTAAAGATCAGTGATAATAAAGTCAGTTTTACATGTTACTAATCCAGACCTATTACCATAGTAACATTTAGTGCCTTTTGCAAAAGAAATGTATCATTGACTCAAGCAGGTTACTTGAGTACATCAGCATGGAGGGAGGGCAACACATTTTGAAAGTGACATGAGTGAGAGTTTCGAGCAAGGTTCAAAGAAATGAAATAGAAAGAAGGCAGTGATTATCATAAACCTATATATTTACTGCCTTTGAAAGAAATGATGGATATATTATATTCAAATTTAAATGGGGGATCCTTCTGGCTTTCACACGATCATATATATTTGCAAATCACTATTTTAAAGCTAGTAATAATCTTAAAAGTTGAAAATAGTTTGGAAAATTAGTTTTATGAGAAAGTGTTTTGACTTGGCTTACATGCATATCTAGAGGTGCTTTTTCATAAGATTTATTTGCCTCTTTGAGCAATAAATCCGAAATATCACATAGATTGAACATAATTTTTAACTTTCTGAAACTATCAAACTTCAGCTGAAAATATTAATCTACATTTAGAGTTCAGGGTCTTTGTTTTTATAGACAGGATTTGGGAATTACTGGGGATTTTTAAAGTCATGGAAAATATCACTTTACCTTTATTTTAAAAAAACAAATTAAATTATTTTTAATTTCATATTACTTTAAATGCAATGGAAACAAAATATTTTTTACATTTCAATGCAGTAGTCTATAAATTTATTACTATGTTTAGATTATATATGTTGTCAGACATGTAGTTAGTAGTTCACACTAAAAAATTGTGTAGTTAGTTTTTTTACTTTCAACTGTTACAGTATTCATTTCATGTTCAAACCGTTCCAAATTATCAGAGCGTGTGAGACAGATGCAAATTCTGTATGACCGGTGTGTGGTAATTATTGAAAAGGATCGTCTCAAACTGGGAGAAGAAAAAACTCCCAAACTGCAGTAAGTTGACATTTAATAAAATCTATAATCATCTAGACGTAATATAGAAATTCTTTTTCCTGAATAAATTGATTAACTCAGGAAAAAATAATCCATTTCTTTGTTCAGGTACAATGCTGCATAAATGTCTTTGTTAACAGAAAAAACTAATGTATTGTTAAATGGATATTTTCCTGCTGAACATTATTGAGTTTTTTAAAGTCTTTAGGACTATTTTAAGTCTATAGGACTTTGATTGTTGTCACAGGAAAATAATAACATACATGTGCTGATATAGAGGATGCATAATAGTGTTTGGAGGTAATTTCAGACAAAATGTGAGTGTGTGAGAGAGGAAGAGTAGCCTTCTAAGCCTTAATCAAGAAAGACAAAAATTTCACAATTACACATATTCAGAATGAAAGGGAAAGAATTGAAGTAAGCAACAAAAAAACCACAAAACATTTAACAACAAAACTAACCATAAAGTAATCTAAAGTAACTCATTCAAAGACTCTGAGAAAGAGAAAGAAAATTTGCAAAAGAGACTCATGCATGCAATAGTACAAAACACTTTCACCTCAGAAAATAAAATCAGCACAGACATAACAGCTCAAAAATGACAAAGAAATGTACATACGTAGATATTCTGTTCTCCAAAAGAACAATAATATATATCATCACCATTAATATATATCTCTATTCAAAGTGCCAGAAATATAAGTAATTAAATGAATTATTGTTCTGCATAAATAAATGTTCTTCTAATGAATGGCCATCCTAAAATAAATTGTATAACCTACCTAAGAGTGACGGATCCATTTAGATACATGTTGCACATCTCTCTTATGTCATTTGAATAGCATCTCAAAAAAGTGTCCGAAGAATGTGTCATATGAACAAGTATCACTAATTAAACTACACAAAAGAAAATAGCATATCATATTGCATTGATGAGCACCAAATTGAAACACCTTGAAGTGGATCACATTGCATTGATGAGTACCATGAAGCAGATTAAAACATCTTGAAATAGAACTACAGTACTCAGTGTAACAAGCAGCACTAGTCTTTGCATCTAGGTACACTGACAATGTACCAAAGTCATCTGATGGGTACTGGAGGGCAGAAGAGAATAGTAGCAATAAGTTGATATGTATGCACCTTTATTGCCCCCCAAATGAAGAAACTTTACTTTTTCCTGAAAATGAATTTGTATTTCAATAATACAGTTGGTTTGGTCAGGTTAAGTAAAGTTACTATGTCTCTCTCCTTGACTAACTGTTGAGTCCTCCTTTTATTTCTGTTAGGTAGAACTTTCACAAATCCAGTGATGTGATTTCCAGATCAATAGGCATGTAAATCTGTTATGACACTAGTGAGTCCGAGTAAAGAAAAATAAGACTATGACCTGTGACTAAAATAGAACACCTTAAAATATCTTCTGAGTCTCTGCAATTCTAACACCCTAAGTCTGAAAAAAAGTAAATTAAATCTTAAACCTGTTATCATTGTCACGTGAATAGGTAGACGATGAAACAAGCAGTTACTTGTGGCAGTTGTCATTTTATTGTAATAGTTACTTGACTTACTTGATATTATTATGATATATAAGTATTATATGAATATAACAGCTAAAACCAGTGTCCTTTATAAATTAGTTTAGTAAAAGTTTAATGAATTGGAACTTATAAAATGAAGTAACTATGTGAAATGAAATTATTTAGATATTATAATGAATATTTTGCACCCGGAGATATACATGCATACACATTTTTATTTTGTTTCTCTCTCAGAAATTAATTCTCATAAATTTCATTTTTATTCTGTCTATATAAGTGAGAACTTTGAAATAACACACTTTTTTAGTTTTAAATACAGCAGTACTTCATTATTTAAATATTGTTTTCAGGAATCATAGCAAGTATGTGGACACATTGCTGGCACACCTGAACCAGACATCAGTTCGAGTCTTTTTTACGGAAAATCAAGGTTATCATCTTATTACCCTCATTATACACACCAGGATGGTTTTACAGTACTTTCTCAGTATTATTATTACACCTATCAGAACTTGCAGTTTATTTGTTGTTTTTTTAATAGAAAATCTAGTTACTATACTTTCTTATTATTCTATACTTTCTGTATTCTCAATACACATATCTAGAGTTTTTCTTCATTTTTTTACAGAAAACAAAGTATAGTTTACTTTTTTTGGTGTTGTCATTATATATGCCAAATAGTCTTGTGCAGAAAAATAAATTAGTTTCTTAGTTCTTTTATTAGCTTATCAGTTTGAGACTTTATCCATCTTGCAATGAAACCGCATACGAAAAGAAGATTCTGCTTATTCTGATCATAACTCACACAGATCCGCATAGACCTGTAGAGAGAAAATGAAAGAGAAGAGTTCATGATGAGTTGTCTACCCTTTGACTGGAAGTCACCTTGTGTCACTGCATCTTGCTGAGTGTGATTATTATTGTGTGATTGCTAGGTTTGTGTGCTTGGTAAAGTTGTGTTTGCTAGGTTTGTGGGCTTGGTAAAGTTGTGTTTGCTAGGTTTGTGGGCTTGGTAAAGTTGTGTTTACTAGGGTTGTGGGCTTGGTAAAGTTGGATTTGCTAGGGTTGTAGACTTGGTAAAGTTGTGTTTGCTAGAGTTGTGGGTTTGCTAGGGTTGCATGCTTCCTAGGTCTGTGTTTGCTAGAGTTGTGGATTTGCTAGGGTTGCATGCTTCCTAGGTCTGTGTTTGCCAGGGTTGTTGGCTTGGTATAGTTGTGTTTGCTAGGGTTGTGGGCTTGGTATAGTTGTGTTTGCTAGGGTTGTGGGCTTGCTAGGGTTGTGTACTTCCTAGGGTTGTGTTTGCTGGGATTTTGTGCTTGCTATGTCTGTGTTTGCCAAGGTTGTGGGCTTACTAAAGTTGTGTTTGCAACATTGTGGGCTTGCTAAAGTTGTATGATTACTAGGATTGTGGGCTTGCTAGGGTTTGCAATTTTGAGGAGTTTCAAAGGGGTCATGTTTTGTTTATTGCTGTTAGATCCATTTTTTTCCCGTATCTTTTTGTCTATCTCTGATTACGAGAAAGCACATTTTCATTATTTTTATCTTAGTTGACACTTTTCTGGTTTTATTCCTGTTGATCTTGCTCAGTCTTAGCTGACACTTTTCTGTTTTCCTTCTTGTCGATCTTCCTGTATGTCTTAGCTGACACTTTTCTGTTTTTCTTCTTGTTGATCTTGCTGTATGTCTTAGCTGACACTTTTCTGTTTTCCTTCTTGTTGATCTTTCTGTATGTCTTAGCTGATACTTTCCTTCTTGTTGATCTTTCTGTATGTCCTAGCTGACACTTTTCTGTATTCATTCTTGTCGATCTTGCTGTATGTCCTAGCTGACACTTTTCTGTTTTCCTTCTTGTTGATTTTTCTATGTGTTTAGCTTGACACTTTTCTATTTTTCTTCTTGATCTTGCTGTGATCTTGGCTAACTTTTTATGGTCACATTAAAGAGCACTTTGGCTAACTTCATGTATTGGTATGTACAGGATATGAGTGACAAATGTTGATCTTGCTTGCATTGAGAAAAGATGGTACATAAGTATAGTGTGTTGAGAAAAGATGGTACATAAAAATAGTCAGTAAACATACTACTAACGTGGCCTTGCATGTGCTAATGGAAACAGCTGACAAAAGTAAGCAGAAAAATTATACACAGATGTACCAGTGAGTTTCATTAGATATTGTTGCACATCACGTAGTCAGGATTACAAAATTCCAGAGGGCTGGAGTTCAGTTTGAATGAGGGTAGCCCTGGAACCCTGCAAACAGACTTGTCTGGCAACAGTATGGCAAATGGAGGCTGGAACTGTTTGCTCATATGGTACACTTGATACTCAGGCAGGTGAATATAACTTTATTTTCATCCTGAATTATCACATCTTTGGGTTCAGTGTGGTGGTACAATGGACTGAAGAATCTCTGAATTTATGTGTGTTTGCATACAAATAAATTAAAAGTGGTGGAAGAAACTTAGCCATATAAGTTTTTACAAATGGATAAGCAGTGTTAATTGCTGTCAGCCTGTTTCCAAAAAGAATGATTCCATCTGTCTTCTTCATCCACATTGAAACACTGATGACTTTCCAATTGAGGATGTACTTATAGATGTCATTCCATGCTATTATGCTGTTCAGCTACAACATGGTCAGCACAGCGGAGTGAAGGCTCTGACAAAAATTGTTTCCTGAGACTTGTGGAAGCAACTAGTTACTTTCAGGTATATCCTTCCACCCAAGGGTGGAGAGATTATCTGCCTTCTGGGAATGCAGTATGCCCCATCATCTTCACCATTACCACCACAACCAACCCCAGTCATTCTGGTTTTGTGCCCTCCCATCAATCTGACTTTGTGACAGGCTTGGCCACTAGAAACAGCCATGATCAGGCTGACTTTGTGACAGGCTTGGCCACTAGAAACAGCCATGATCAATCTGACTTTGTGACAGGCTTGGCCACTAAAAACAGCCTTAATCAGTCTGACTTTGTGACAGGCTTGACCACTAGAAACAGCCATGATCAATCTGACTTTGTGACAGGCTTGGCCACTAGAAACAGCCATGATCAGGCTGACTTTGTGACAGGCTTGGCCACTAGAAACAGCCATGATCAGGCTGACTTTGTGACAGGCTTGGCCACTAGAAACAGCTATGATCAGGCAGAGGTCCTGTCTGAGAGGAAAGTCATATTATCTATACATTGTCAGAAATGGACTGGTCTAGGAAGCTGCTATTTCTAGTGGATGAGAGCAAAGATTTACAGAAGACCTTACCTTACCCAATGTATTACCTAAATCCTGTACATTTCATGGGTAATTAAGAACCTTTCACCACTGATAAGTTGGTCTGAAGTGTGAGCACATAGCTGGTGATTAGGTTTCTGCTTTCCATTACTTTCTCTTAACCTGACTGTTAGACAGAGACAGCCATATCTATAGTATTAAAAGGGTCATTCTCTGTTTTGCTCAAAGAGGACCTAAAGGTCCCATCAGAACAACAGTGTTTGGGAGGTGAATGTTATTGATCAGGGCGAGTCTGCTAAGGGTAGCCCAGGCATACTCTGGACTGTTGGATCCATTTATGTCCAGTGGAGGGTGTTGTTTATCAAGCTATAAGGGGTAATGGAATCAAAATGTATCAAAAATTGTGTTTGCATTGTGTATGTTATATTCGATTTATGATTGTCAAAAACAAGGTTTCCAATATTTTCATGCACTTGTTGTGATGAAAGATATTCAGTTTATATTTTGACTGAGCTTATTATATATATAATTCTCTTACTTATAGCACTTAAAAATAAAACTATACATTTTATTATTTAAAAACAATTCAGAATTAAAACAAAACTTTCAATACATTAATATCTCTTTTCCAAAGGAAGATGTTCATTATATTGTCTTAGTTCTGAATTACATAGCAAGAACATATTGCTGTCTACAGCATAAATAATTCTAACAGACTGATTCCCTAGAGATAGACCAAGTGAAAGCAGGCAAATATCATAAAAATTTCTTTGCATTATTGCATTATTTTTGTTTGGTTCTCAGGAGAAACTGCTGCTATTTTGGCAAATCTTGGTGATGCTGAAAAACGCAAAGGAATGGCTATCTCAGTACCGGTCAACTTATCGCCTGAAAAAGAACAGGTGTGGAAGATATATTTAAATGGATATTTATGATTGTAGGTAGTGTTCAATACATTACTTTAATATTTTTTTAGTGAATTGTTTTAGTCATATATATTACTTGCTTCTGAACTGACTAATAGTTAAGATATAATGAACTGACAGATAGTTAAGATATAAAACAACAGTGCAGATTCTCCTAGATTGCTGAATTTTATTAGAGTTTACCTGGCAAGAATGAGAGGGAGGAAAAGAAAAATGTTGAATTGAGTAAATAGAAGATATTTAGTTGTTTAAAATTTCTTTAATGACTTCATTTTTTGTCAAGGTATATTTATTGTCAAGAATCTTTTCTTGTTATGGCATGTTTTGTTCAAAAACAAGTGTTTTTATGATTCTTTCCTTTGAATTGGGATGGGGTACCTTATGCTGTAACTTGCATCAACCTTTTTTTAAAAAAATGATCACATGTGCTTATGAACCTCTGTAATATATCTTGTTGATAAAACTCCAGTAATGTTTCATTTGCAACCCCAACATATCAGTTTTTAAAAAAATCATTAAAAACAATGTAAATCAATTAAATGCCTGTGTTCTTTATTCATGCATTTTAAATAAAATTTGTTTTTTTCAATTTTTACAAAAATGTAAAAAAAAGAGAAGAAAAATGAAAGATTTTGATACCTGGCAAGATTCGAACTGGGTGCCTCAGTTTGAAAATACATAAGGCAGAAATGTTAACCACTATGCCTTCAGAACAAACAAAACAAATTATGGTATTGATTTCCTTGAGGGAGTGAGCATGCATTTTGCATGTTTTCCTGACAACTGTACATTAGCATACTTGGGATTGAATTTTTTTTGTTTATGCTTTTATTAAATAAAAATTACAAATTTCTTCTCTAAATTGTTTTACTTGCATTATAGGAAAATTATTAATGTTTTAAGAAATATCAGACTTGTACAATGAACTCTCTATTTAATCATTTCAGATCATGAAATTCTACCTGTCTATTCCATTGCTGACAATTACACATGCTTTGAATCTGTGTTTTAACTTCAAAACCATACAAGAGTTTCTTCACAGGTAAGACAAATAATGCTTTGAATAAAATTAATTTATAAAGTGTTTTACTGTAATGTTAGATATAGTTTATAATTTTGAAGTAAAGTTGAGGTATATTGCTTCAAACATTCATTAATTTGAATTACAGGTATTCATTTACTATCTTTTTATGTATTATTTACTGATATCTGCTGCATTTGCTTGTAAAAGGAAGTTTTTATAATTATTTATTTATATTTTAATAATAATATTGAATTGTGACATAACATGTGACATGCCACCACAAAATGAGTCTCAAGTCAGTGTTTTGACATTTGGAGATATTGATATCAGCAGATACTAGAAGGAAAACTCTTTTCAATGGTGCAAATTATAAGAAAATTGAAACAGCAACTGAGCAATGTTCAAGAAAAGACAGATACACTTTTGGTCTTCATTATGAGAAAATGCAAAAAAACAGTTCTTAAGCTTAAGTTCTTAGTAACCACACTCATAGAAATGCCAAAATACAACTGAAATAATTGTTGAGCTAATATTAACAATGTGAGCTCCCTGTGACAGAGTAAAATTGCCTCTCCTTATTTTTAAATTTAAATTGTTATATAAATTGCTAAATTGTCAGATTAACCCGACTTTTGGGCACTCCTTATGGTGTTAGTTTTGAAAGTGTCTGAGTTGAAGTAAACAGCTTAAGGCAAGAATATTCTAGATTGCTGATGTAATGCAAACTGAATGAGTAGTTTTCTATTATCCAATGATTATTAATAGGCTGAGATTAAAGAATTCATTTGCTGTAGAAAATTCTACTCTCTGATCACTTTGAATTTGGATGGGAAAGGAGAAGTCTGGCTTTGAAGGGGTGCCTTTAGTTTGATGGTGAGTTATATATTGACTGATTGAGAAAGAATGGACTTAAAACCATTTCATACATTTTCACTATTGATATGTTATACTTGTGTAGGAATGTACTATGTGAGTTGACTTTTGTACTAAGCTGCACACATGTAGTGTGCTAACACTTGACATTGCTTGATATGCTATATTTATGTTACCATTGTGTGTATCAGGCTAATAAATACTGTTGTAGGAAGTTGTTAAGTTGAGGATGGGATGAGATAGAATGGAGTTATATTGTGATAAACAGGAAACTTAGGGGTTTGCTCCTTAATTATATTTTGCAATGAACAAGTAGCCTTTTGACATTTGAGTTTGAGTTCTAAGTTTCAAGTTTGGAATTTCAACTCTCAAGTTTCCAGCTACCCTTTATGAGTTCACCGGTCAGAAACTTGAATGACCGGGAAGGCAAGGGAGCTTCTATTGCAGTGTGTAAGTGTATGGATTATGCTATACACTTTGATGTACATGCTGGATGCATCGAGAGAATTCTAGTTTATTGAAATTACCAGAATTACTGTAATCATCGTGTTCTGCTTAAAGGAACTGATACGGTGAGGAGAGCGCTGAAGTTCATTTGAGAATATAACAGTGCCTCAGTGTTTTCTACGCATATGGTGGGAGATATGTGTTGAAGCAACACCTAATCCAGGTAATGTAAAATAGACTTTAAATTACCTACCTCTTATAACTCCATTTCTGTTCTCTGATAGGACTAACCAGTGATTTGTATTGACTCTATCATTGAATTGTAATTATATTTTTAGACTGTGAAACATAGATATTATTTGAACATGAGTTCATGGAATATTGATGTCAAGTAATCTGTTTCATTGTAATTGTCATATGTATATTTGATTGTTCAGTTAATAAATCTTTTCTTAAATTTATTGATCTTCTATATGCATATTGATAAAATAATATTATGTTGGAGAAGAAAGTGGGTGGATGGGGCTCGCTAAATATAGATTAAAGTAAGATTTGTATTCTACTTTAGTAAGTTTTTCACTTATAGAAATATTATGTGACCGTAAATGTTGTTTTATGTTGTGGAATAGAGAAAAACATTTACAGCGCCTAAATATATGCCACATGAGAGAGATGAATAGTGTCTGTTGGAGGATCATTAATAAAATAAATTAAGATTCTCATCACTTGTAATTAGTTATGAAATGTTAGTAATAACTAAGTGGCATGCCTTGTCACACTTACCAAAACACAATTGAAATTGTTTAGTTAATATTATTAATATGAGCATGCCTCACCAAAAGAAAATTGAAATGATTGAGTTAATGCTCCCCCAAATACAAAGTTAAATTGTTTAGTTAATATTAGTAATGTGAGCATGCTCATCAAAACACATTTGAAATTGTGTAGCTAATATTAGCAACATGAGCATGTTTTCCAAAATACAATTGAAATTGTTTAGCTAATATTAGCAGTGTGAGCATGCTCACCAAAATACAATTGAAATTGTTTAGTTAATATTAGTAATGTGAGCATGCCTCACCAAATACAATTGAAATTGTTTAGCTAATGTTAGTAATGTGAGCATGCTCACCAAAATACAATTAAAATTGTTTAGTTAATATTAGTAATATGAGCATTCTCACCAAAACACACTTGAAATAGTTTAGCTAATGTTAGTAATGTGAGCATGCTCACCAAAATACAATTGAAATTGTTTAGCTAGTGTTAGTAATGTGAGCATGATCACCAAAATACAATTGAAATTGTTTAGCTAGTGTTAGTAATGTGAGCATGCTCACCAAAATACAATTGAAATTGTTTAGTTAGTGTTAGTAATGTGAGCATGCTCACCAAAATACAATTGAAATTGTTTAGCTAGTGTTAGTAATGTGAGCATGCTCACCAAAATACAATTGAAATTGTTTAGTTAGTGTTAGTAATGTGAGCATGCTCACCAAAATACTTGTAAAACACATATAAGTATCTATTTATAATTTCACACAAATAGTGGGAAGGGATTGGAAAAAATGTTTTGACAAGAGATGTATGGTGGTAGTGGGTTTATGAAAATGATGAAATCAGAATTATTTTGCACACAGATTTATAAACAAGTAACAAAATATTTTTGTTTATTAAATTTCATTCTACAAAGCTTTTCTTCATAAACAGCATGACCAATAAAAACAAAATTTATATTGACTGAGTCTTTTGAGTTCTGACATAGTCATGCCATCTACAAAATACTTTTGTATAATTTATGTATATAAAGAGTGTGTATGATTAGTAAAACATGTAGTTGAAACTCTAAAAGAAAATTGAATTATTAAAAGTAATATTAGCACTTTTATTGTTTAGTTTCTGACAGTAATATATACAGTATTATTAATCACTTAGTGAGCTGCACCACACCACACATTTTAATTATACAGTGGTATATTTTATTTTATTTTGAGGGTAGTGCTACTACTAGTACATTACTTCTAATGTTTATATATTGTAACAGTTTCATTTAATAGTAATAAAACAGTACAAAACATGAACTCATTTATGTATTTTACTTATTTGTTGATTTATTTTGCTGACTATCAAGAAAAGATGAAGATGCACATACATTCAGTATGAGAATTGTAATATATTTCTTGTGTGCATGTGTGATGCATCATGTCACAAGCAGTTTTATGTTTCTCAGTCTACAAAAATTACCAAAATGTATAAATTTTCATTTCATTGTTTGATGAAAACTCAGCAATTTTATGGTTTTGCATATGAACATGCATTTATTATATTAGAAAGTATATATAAGGCTAGAACAAGTAAATATGTTTACTTAATGAGACTGATTTTAATTTATTTATGCTTAATTTCACACCGGAATCGCCCATCTACATCCTTTTCACACTTGCTCGCATCTGTGCTTCTAACCAGGGAACTACCATTACTACAAAGCAGGCTGCCAGGCACCCTTTCCTTGGTCCCTCTCAGCTGTCTGACTGTCACTATATCTCAATCGTACTCAAACGGTCTGGTCCAGAAATACTTTCACTGTCCGCTGTCATAGCGCTGGCACTCTAACCACCTGACTCAGAACGACCCCCTTTTCCGTCAGTGAAGAGTGTGAAAAATTAAATATCTATTAATACCTAGGACTTAATTAGGCAGGGACGATTTCCGACCATTACACCTTCATTGTACTCTACTATGGTCAATCTTCTGTTGAAAACCTCAACACTAAAATGAAAGGTGCAACCATGCTTTCTGGCACAGTTAATTTTCTGTTACCTCTTTGACCCTGACATTAGTTTTCAACAGCACATGATTCAGCCATATGTGCCATCACTTTTATCTCTTTCATCTTTTCTCTTGCCTTCATTGCCTCATTTTGCCAAAGAATAGTCAAGAATCAATACTTCCATTCCCCTGTTGCACTCTTAACCCCCCCCCCCCCCCAGTATTAAATTTGTTTCACTTGCAGAATTCAATGTATTTGCTACTTTTATCTCTTGTCTGTGTATAATGCAATCCTTTGAGCACGGGAGTTTTGTTTTTCTTCACATGCCAGCAGAGTACAATGAAGGTGTAACAGTCGGAAATTGTTCCTGCCTAATTAAGTCCTAGGTATTAATAGATATTTAATTTTTCACACTATGATGTATTCATGAAACAGAGATATCAAAGTAATCATCCAAAAATACTGACAATCAAGGTTATTTGCTAATTGATGCTCGAATTTTCACTCACAATGTGATTTATAATCAAGGTTCCAATCAGAAAATTCATTTATGTTTCTAGCAATGCATTCATTTTAATTTCCTGTCAAATACTCTAGTTTCATGATAATCTTCTGCTACATTTTTTTACAAAATGAAGATTGGCTTGCCTCTATTATGGTCACAGGTGTAGTCTCTATCCTTTAGCAACAGGGTATTCTGCCCTAGTGATGTTGCTTACTGTCACAGTCTGATAAAAATGTCATGACTCCTTGACCCACTTGTTTATTTTCAAACATCAAAATTTGAAATTCCTTTGTTTGGAGCTCTCCCATGATACTTCAGTATCGAGAAGCTTCCAACAAAGAGGTCAGAGACATTATGTAACTTTGGACCATTGTCTAAGTTCTCGAACCAACCACATACTACGTGACCAGTCACGTGATGCACCTTATGATTTTTAATAAATACGGGAATGCGGTTCTGTAGAGTCACTCCGAGATACAAGAAGCCAGACGCCGCTTATTCGTTGAGTCGCATAGGAACAGCCGACGCGTTTGCTGAGATAACACCTCGATTTCTCACTAAGGTATTGAATTTATTTAATTGTATTTTGCATTGTTGAACATGTATGTAATTTGTGCTATGCATTGCTATTGAGCTTAAGCACGGTTCGTTGATAAATGACAAAAACCTATGAGTATTGTATATAAATCATTGTAACTCTTTTCCCATTGTAACTTTAATTTATATAACTTTAAATTCACTAGAGCCAGGGATGCCTGAGCCCGACTTGAATTTTCTATTGTAATTCAAATTATTGCGTGTAAATTTTAATGTAAATTGTAAAGCATTTTGCTTGGTTTGAATTGTCCCTTTTGTATGAACTCTAAATTTTAACGTTGTAAATATTTGGTAATTCATACGTCATGCTTGTTAAATGCAACATGCGTGATATTATAATTTTGATCTAAAATTGTAACGACGCGTTATGTCGAATTTCTGGCCCGAGCATTTATAAACTGATCGTGCTTAGGTAGGCGACTTTGAAGCAAGACGATTACGAAAACACTTTTGCTTTCAGGTCGGTTTCTGTTTCCTACTCCTTATCCTTGTTCCACTGAAGTTGTTCATGCTCTACGAGTGAGCTGAATCCACTGTTGTCCTATTGCCATTAACGGACAGTGCCGGCGCGCAGGTCTGCACGTCTGTCTATACTCACCATTCCATTCAGCGATACTGGAAGACAATTCCATTGTTATGCTGTATGCATCTTTGCTGAGGGAAGACAAGTGAGATAGACTGGTCTGGACTGGATTCGAACACGTGGACCAACATTCACAAGTTAAGTCATAACTTGGTGTACCAAAAATCAAAAGGAACTTTATTCTCAGGGCAACTCTCTAGTTGACAATTTAAAGCACGTTGATTGCTACGGCTTAGAATTAGACTTCGCGTTCGTATATTAACTGTTTGTTAAATTGTTAAACTTATTAAATCTTATTTTTAATTGTTAATCCTCTTTGTAGTACATTTTTATGCATAATAGACCTATAGATTTCTTGATTTTGGATGGGGGCGAATGAGCTGAATGACATAACGTATGCATATTAATTTAGAGGAATTTAACGACTCCAAAGCCAGCTTTGTACGCAAATTGTCAGTTTGTAAATCTGTTGTCTGCACTACAAGACACATTTTTAAAGTTAGTCAAATGATAATTTGGGCAACCAGTCTGTTTAGGATAGAGGGAAGGAATTAATTTAATCTATCATATTTTAAAGTCCTTAAAATCCTAGGCAGGGTCTATAAATAAATACTGGAAACGTAACACTTACAGTCTTCCTTTATTTTCTGAGCTTTCATTGGACAATTATTTTAGAATCATCCAGTGAAATATATAGAAATTTAAACTTATGGGGTTCCCTCTTCCTATTATGTACTTATAGCTGGGTCCATGCTAAGCAAAGGGGATACCATTTTCGGAGAATTGGGTATTTTGATCACTTTCTTGAGTTAAAAGCATGATTGTGTTAATATTTAGAAGTTGAACATAGTTGAAATATTACAGGTTCTTACAAAACAGATGTTTAACTTTCCATATCAAGTGAAATATCAAAATCAATCTTGACACCCCTTCTTACATCAGCTGACATCTGACTCATTTTGAGGTGAAGTGTGACATATTCTGTTAATTCTGAACTGTTCACATATAATGTGACAACAGTTTTCTCACACACTTGTATGCACCATATACACACATCCCCAACATTATATATCACATCTAATTGAACATTAACATGACTTGTTCCTTTATTGAAATACTGCACATGTATTACTAAATTTTAGTTGTATAATAATCTTCAGTTCCAAGTATTTAAATTTAAAAGAAAATCTGAATGTAAAGAATGAAACTATGCACTTATATAAAGTTTACATAATAGTTAATGTTTTTGCCTTTATTTGCATATTTGTTTACTTTAACTTTTTAGTCTTTGGTATTTAGGCATTTTCACAGTAATGGAGATTAAGTTTTTTATTTATTGATTTTTCAATGGATTAAGTTTAGGTGTTATAAAATTATTATGGTATTGTTTAATATCACAAATTTCTTTATTCTAAAGTGTCATATAATATAGCACAAGAAGCTCTTAATGGAAGATAATTCTGTTTAGTCAGAAATTATTTAATGTTTTGAAAGTATTGACAATTTTGTTAACTATGTGCAGAAATGAAATGTTAAGTGATAACTGAAATATAAATATACTGGACAGATATTGTTTTTAATAATGCAAATATGACGTTATTTAAGATTTTATTCATGGCATCATCATTCATGTACCATAATTGTAATGTATGTATTTTATTTCATGTCTTGATTTTATTAGTCATTCTTTTTGTTCTATTTATTTTTTCCTCTCTTTTTTTTTTTCCAGCTCAGTCTCTGATTTACAGGCAAAAGGGAAAATGTCTTTCAGTCGTGCTTCAGAAGTGTCTAACTTTGTTCGACATCGATTTTCATTAGTGTGGCTTTCAAACAAGTAAATTTATGTTTATTAGGGTCAGCAGTAAAATGTAATTTTTTAAAAAATTGTGAGAAGTGAATTTTTAAAAGCAGAAACTATAGGGAATTTTCAGAACATTCATCGTGTACTTTTTCCATTTATACTGAAAGCTTTTCTCCATGATTTGATACAAATGTTCTACCATGACCCTAAAGACTGTATATAAATTAAATTTTTAGATGATTCATCCCATAGTTTTTCCATTTATACTAAAAGCTTTTCACCATGATTTGATACAAATGTTCTACACTGACCCTAAAGACTGTACATAAATTGAATTTTTAGAACATTCATCTTGTACTTTTTCCATTTATACTAAAAGCTTTTTTCCCCATGATTTGATACAAATGTTTTACAATGACCCTAAAGACTGTACATAAATTGAATTTTTTGAACATTCATCATGTACTCCACTGATCCTAAGACTTTTCTTCTGTGATGCTAAAAATTATTTGCACAATTGTTGAGATTAAATACTTTTTCTTGAGTGGTCCTAAAGATTTTTCTCCAGTGATCCTAGATACTTTTTGAGGAGACATATTAGTATGGACTCATAAGTTGAATTGTAAACAGTGAAGCAAACATGTCATCAGTGGACCTTTGTACACAAGCTCTACAGCATGCATATACATTTATAATTTACAAGTACTCATAATAAGTTTATAGAATGAGATGTTTCAGAGGACATTTCAGAAAACTAAAAAGATTTAATATTTTATGATACAGTATTTAAATAATTAATGTTCAGCTATAAAATCTATTCTAAATATGTTTGATTAAGTTGTATAATTTGTGGATCTTATTTCTTTTGTAAACATTGCTGAAATTTAAATTTGAATATTGTAAATTGCTCTCAGAACTTTGTCACTCATTAAAATAAAAAGGTTGAAAATAATTATAAGTCATAAACACAAACTTAAAAATGTCTTAAAACAAATATTAATATGTATCAGTGAGATGTTTTTGTGACCAGTCATTGCAAATGTGTTCATGTATTTATGTAAGAAAAGTGTGCATTCATGCATGTGCATTTGTATGAGTATGTTTTCCTGCTTCAGAATTAGTTTTGTTTTACTCACTATCAAACCATGGATATAATTTATATGAAGTTAGTTTTGGTTTTACCCATTATCACACCATGGATATCATTTATATGAAGTTAGTTTTGTTTTACCCACTATCAAACCATGGATATAATTTATATGAAGTTAGTTTTGGTTTTACCCATTATCACACCATGGATATCATTTATATGAAGTTAGTTTTGTTTTACCCACTATCAAACCATGGATATAATTTATATGAAGTTAGTTTTGGTTTTACCCACTATCACACCATGGATATCATTTATATGAAGTTAGTTTAGGTTTTACCCATTATCACACCTTGGATATCATTTATATGAAGTTAGTTTTGTTTTTACCCACTATCAAACCATGGATATCATTCTAATGAAGTTAGTTTTGGTTTTGCCAATTATTTTATTATCAAACTATAGACCTTATTCTAATGAAGTTAGTTTTGGTTTTACTCACTATCAAAACATGGATATCATTCCAATGAAACCTCCTTTGATTAAAGTTAAACATTATGCTACTGAGGCTCCTGAGGATGTTTTTTTTTAAAAAGTCTTACTTAATCCACTATTGATGGCAGAGAACTCACCTTGCATGCAAACTGGATGTTTTTTCAGCATCTGAAATGCACTACTACCATAGGCATAGTAACTTATATGCAAGGCTCCAGTTGTCTGACTGAACAGTGGTCTATGCATTGGACATAAAACTGTCAGATGTTCTGAGGACCTAATCCACTAACGTTTTATAAACCTTTGTTGGTGGACCCAGAAAACATGCTTTGTACAACTGTGTTGGTGGACCTAGTTAAATGCTTTATATATGGGTGATTATCTGGAATGGTGACCCAGATAGGCCATTAAGGAGTCACTTAGTTTGGATGGATGTAAAAAAAAAATTATTTGTATAGGAAATTGTCTGAATGTTTGAATTTCTGTTCAAGATAATATTAAATTAACAAAATTAACAATCTTTCTGTGTTCTTATTTGTTTGTGTTTTTTTATTTTTCTGCTGACGAAAATGCACATTAAAAACATGGTGGATTTGTGACATGATGCTGGTTGGTGCAAAAACATATGTTGCATACATTTAATATAAAAATGAAAACCCAAACACACATAAATCAAATAAGTACATCCAAAAGAGTCTCTAAATATGTTTATGGGTTTAATAGTTTCATAATATAATACACAATGATGCAACAAAAACTTATGAATGCTTGTAATGCTTTGTTACTTAAACCATACACACTATAAACAAGCTGAAAAGAAGACCTTCCAACTTGCTTAAACTTGAGTGGCTAGTTTATTTTTAGCCTGGATGAATATTATTAGTATTCTTGGGTGATTTTTAACAAAATACAAGCCGAGATTTAGTAAAAACAATTTTTATCCATAAAAGGTATCTTCGTTACCAAAATTTCCCATTACAAGCAGACAACTAAAAGAAATGTTTAAAAAGAATCCCATAAGAGATTAACTATTTTTAATAAAAATAAGTCACAAAGTCAAGGCAGGAGGTTAAAAATGTGCATGGCCAATGTTTCCAATGAATAGACAGATTCATAAAAATAATTTCCTTTATCATTTCAAATGGAAATAGTACCAGTTACAATTGTACATGGAAGACTATGTCAGTTCCTATCAAGGTAAGAATCTTTTTTCTTGTTAGAATCTTTACATATACAAGGTATTTGAAGTTTTGGCATCAATCGTAAGAGTCTCGCCAAGTAAGAAAAATGTTTTCATCCATCGTCAAGGGCAACCTATTAAAAATAGATTAAATTGATAGAGTGATTGTCATTTTGTGGTATTTTAAATTTGTAAAAACATTTTCCATGCTTATTCTTTTGGGGTTGTGGTATTTTTTAACAATGTTTTTATATATGTTTATTTTAAATTCATTTTTTTTCATTGCACTGATGCTTAAATAGTACCTTCTGTAAACCTGAATTTGACAGAGCATCAAAAAGTATGTATGATAAAGTTTTCTTTGTGGCACTTTAAAGAAAATGGCAATATTCACTTAACACAGTGAATAAAATTTGGAACAATAAATTTATTAAACAGAAATTCTTGTGTTGTCACAATTCAGGCAGAATTTGTTGGGAGGAAAAATGACAAGTACTTAAAGGGTGTTGTGCTAGACATCAGCGGCCAAGATATAAACATCAAATTTCTACAGGAGAAAGGGGGCTACTACATATTTGCCAGCTAGCTATAACAGCTACTTGACACTAAAGATTGACTGCTGTTGTCATAATTTTTTTCAGTTAATTTTTTCCACAAGACTGCCCGATTTTTCAGTAAATATATTTTTTCATATAATTTCTGTATAGTTTCTAAATTGCCTAAGAGTTTCAGTTGTGGTTTGAATTACTGGTATAATGCAATTTTGCTTCTTTTCCATGTGATGCTATTGTTTTGGTTACTGTTGCAACTGTTCAATAATTGATCCATGACTCTCTTCAGACCTAAGATTATAATCAGTTTGGTTTTTATTACACTGTTGTTTTATTGTATGACTTATATAATTATGAGAAAAGTTAATTAAAATAAAAAATTACTCTAAAGGCACAAATCGGTATATTCCATACTTGTGTAACTACTGTTTGATGATTAATAATTGACATTATTACAAATAATTCTTTGAAAGATATATTCTTTTGTTATTATTATTACAAGTTGTATACAACCAAGCATAGGAAAGTTGGTTTTGATTAATATTAACTTTGTAACATATGGAAATATGATTCATTTGGTAACTTTGTTGTGACAGAATGAACTGACCTCTACCTTTGTTTGATGAACTCCTGTGCGAATACCAATTGATGAAATTATAACAATTCTTGCAGTAAAGTGTATCTAAAAGGTCTATCTTTTGCTGGTATAAAAAGAAATTATTAATTCTAACTTTTATTTCTCTTACCCTCATATCACACTTATGGGTCACCTTTCTAGTGAATCACCCATATACACCTGTGTGGTAGACCCAGGAAAAATGCTTCATGAAAACTTGTTTTAGTGGACCCAGGAAAATGCTGTATAAACCTCTGTTGACAGAGTAACAACAACTTGTTACTAATGGCATTGTAAAGATGGAAGATGTTAACTAGAAACGAATGACAAGAGCTAAAATGGCAGAAGAATTAGTGTATAGTTTCTGCTATTCCACTGTTTTGGCACCAGATGTGTGACCTATATAATTTGTATGTAAATAAAACAGTTATCCATCTTATATGTCAAACACTAAGTGTAGTTTTGTGATATATATACTGAATTCTCTGTTTTCTTGAATTTTGTTTACACAAATTCAAATTTACACAACCTAATATTTAGATAGTTTTTGTTTTATTAGCATGCAATATTTACAGTTACAGTGAGATAAGACAATGATCTTCCAAGTGATTTGGATTATGGATTGCAATCCCAACAGGAGTTTTCAATTTTTGGAGTTCTGGGAAACCAGAATTGATCTTTGGTATGCTTCAACTGACAAATAAAAAGGATATTCTAGATGTATTATTTATTTAAAGTTCTGAATATAACAAAAATTCCCCCCATTAATTAAAATATGCTTCACCCACATACTAGAAACCTTTATAAACAAATACAAAAGAGTTCACTATTGACACTCGAAATCCAGACATATGTAAAAGTATTTAACTGGAAAAAAGTTTAAATTTTTATTCAACTTGAATCATTGGAATGTGATAACATTGATTACTAACACACAATGAAGATCTGTTTACAGTATATCAAAATAGTTTTATTTAAAAAAAAATACTGACTGCATCAACTAAGGTTTTACCTTTATTCAATATACAATTTAAGGGCAACAATATACATCTGAAACAGCATTATTTTATACCCTTAATGCAATTTACTATAGCAACAATATCACATAATAGCATAGCATATGAAATAAGTAACATTATTTGACATTAGAGCATACATATTGAGTTAATAATATATATGTTATAGTACACTAGATACTAAATAATAATAGCGTATATCTTAACAGTTGTACTAAATAATTAATAGTATATATCACAACAGATGTACAAAATAATATCTAGAATCTCTTTGCTTATTTATATTTAATAACTTTTAATGATCAAACACAAGAAGAACTTTCTCAAATGTCAATGTAAACTAGAAAAAAATAAAGATGAGTTTTGTGACTTATGAAGTTCAACACTTTATTTCAGACATTTGTCAGAAATCACTTAATAAGATAATAAACACTGTGTCTATTATAATTAGACTGTCATCATCCTCTAAATGTCTAACACATCGAATATATTTATACATATCATTTATTATCATATCAATACATGATCTGTATTTGGTACACAACAAACTAGTGGATGAAAATGTCTTTTTTTAAAATTAAGTTTCATATCTCAATCAAATTTCTGAGCAGCAAAAGTAAATATCACATGTATGTAAAAACTTTTTGGGTGACTGAAAACAAAAATCTATGACTGGTTGAAAGCAGTGGTATATTATTATATATATATTAATGTTAAAATAAAAAGTAGGAAAGAATGTTGAAAATTCAATCAAAATCATTACTTCAACCATTATAGCTAAAACTAAATTTGAAAGTACATACCTGTATTAACTAGGATTCCTGATAAATATGTAGAACAATTTTAGTAATTATATAAAATATAAACAAAACGTTAACTTTTTATAATTATATGGCAGTAAAACCATTTTGTTTTATCCAGTGACTGTTATGAATACTTCAAATCTCCCCAAATCCCATGATTAAGGCAACAAAATACAACTGTTTCATGATTGCTATTTTCAAAGAAATCTGGGGATTGCAATCCCTACTGCCATTGTCTGTTTTCATTTTCTTAGTCATTAATCACACCAAACAGATGTCCTCTGTGATTAAACACTGTATACATATATATATTATGTATATATTTAATGGGAAAGTTCTTTTTTTCCATCTACTTCAGTTTTGTTTGTGTGAGGGTCTTGAAAATGCATGTAGCACCTAAACAGAGAACTCCATATGCATACACTTATAAGAGAGACATTCAGCATTTGCAAAAGTAGTATACATACTTGCACAAGAAAACTGTATCTTGGCCTGTTTATGTCAGACTGAGAAAATATGTGAGAATTTTAATTGTGTATGACTATCAAAGACTATGATAATTTTCCTTAATCCTCTCCAGTGGGAGAATAAAAGCAAATAAAGAAACAATAAAACTAATGCAAAAGAGAGTAATCTCTCACACATAAATGCTTTATCAGAATTCTGCTAAAAAGATGCATATCAACATTGGTGAATTAAATAGGCTGAGGGACTGACTCACCATAGCAGTAACTGTGTTGGCCCATGTAAAGAATACAAAGTGGTCAGCACATTCAGTTAACTGCACTGATTAACTGTGTTGGCCCATGTAAAGAATACAAAGTGGTCAGCACATTCAGTTAACTGCAGTGAGTAACTGTGTTGGCCCATGTAAAGAATACAAAGTGGTCAGCAAATTCAGTTAACTGCAGTGAGTAACTGTGTTGGCCCATGTAAAGAATACAAAGTGGTCAGCACATTCAATTAACTGCAGTAACTGTTTTGGTCCATGTAAAGAATACAAAGTGGTCAGCATATTCAGTTAACTGCAGTGAGTAACTTCATTCAAGTGGTTGTACTGAAGAAATAAATTGGTTGCAAAGTGTGTATAGCAAGTGTTAACAGTGATTCAGTGGCAAATCAGTATACCATTCCATTCAATAGATTCAAATTTTAAGAAACCTCGAGAATAAATCAGTGTATAAATATGTTACTTTCATTGTTGTGAAGATCACTTGCAAACAGGATGCTTCTCAGCACCTCACACAATATTCTATTATATTGTGACAGATTCAGACGAATTCTGTGTCATGATTGATTTTTACAAGGCATTAAATTTACTCATTCAGTTTAAACCTATGTCAAACCCTGGTGTTTCTTTCTTTTACAGCGGTATTTCATAGTATAAATAAATCATTTAACCTCTACCAGAATTAGTGTATATATTGTGTAGCTGCATTACAATGTACAGAATAAAGAAATCAATTAACCTCTATGAGAATTGGAGTATATCTTGCATCTGTATTACAATGTACAGAACAAACCATTTAACCTCTACCAGAATTGGTGTTAATATCTAGTATAGCTATATTGCAATGTAGAGTATAAACATATCATTTAACCTCAACCAGTATTGGTATTTATTTTTTGTTAGCTGTATTACAGTGTAGAGTATAAACAAATAATCTAATCTCTACCAGTATTGGTATTTATTTTTTGTTAGCTGTATTGCAATGTACAGTATAAACATATCATTTAACCTCAACCAGAATTGGTATTTACCTTTTGTTAGCTGTATTACAATGTACTGTATAAACAAATCATTTAATCTCTACCAGAATTTGTGTTTATATTTTGCATCACTGTATTGCAATAATTATACAGTCTATTGTAACAAAGCCTTTTACTTATTTTGGTATTGCTAAGCTGGAGGCATTTGCAAGATATTGCGTTTATCTTAACTAATTTATTCCATTCACAATTTTCTGTGATTGAAATCTGTTTATTAAGTGATTTGGTTATCCAGGTCATAGCAAACTGTATTATTCGTAATCATATTTTTAATTAGTTTATTTGTACTTGCTGTGTGCATGTAATTGGAAGTGGTTTGAGCTTACTACTAGAATTTGTGTGCGAAATTTTGAAACTGCTATGTAGCATTTTCTAATGCGCTGCATGCCTTAGAAGGAACATAGATTACGACCAACATTCTTGAGAATGGAACTAGTTTGCAACCCAAACCTGACATATCTGACATAATATAACAGATAATAAAGACTCTGAATACTTACTTTTAATCCTTTCACTCTGAATAGTGATTTGTTTACAACTATATGTTTTCAGGTAATTTTTGGTTATTTATATGGGTAATTATTATATCTGTATATTTCATGTCCATTAATTTTGATCAGCAGCAGTGTAAATGCATGAGAATAAAAAGAATACCAACATTGTTTCTTGCTTCAGCTTTCTTCTCATTTTAACTTGCTTTTCTGTGCAATATCACTGAACAAGCTGTTTTTATGATGTATTCTTTATCCATGAATATTTGCAAGCAAACCTAGCATAATGTTGCAATGTAATATGTACATTGCAACAAACATATATATATATATATACACACACACATAATCAAAACATGAAATGAGAAACAGTTGTTCCTCACCTGATTTAAAAATGATCAAATAGTAAGAGATTGTGGGCATTAAGTTTTCATCGATGTACATACACTTTTATTTAGAAGCAAAATGCCATCCTATATATATACACTTTTTTTTAATGTATGGATTAAACATAGCATTCTTTTGTACATGCACATTTTGTTATCTAGTGATAAAATACACCATCTACGAAAACACACTTTTTTCATAGAGACAAAACACCATATTTAAATGCATTGTTTAAAATCTATTGATTTTAACCAGCTAGATATGAAACAGACAACAAAAGAGAAACAAACACAATCGGCAATACCTACAACAACAACCATGATGACATAGCTACCGCCCTCCCCCAGTGTGAAAGGGGTGCAGATGATGATCTATTGATTAATTTAACAACCTACATACACCTTCATCAAAGAATAAAAAAACATCCTTAGTATACACACTTTTATTTAGGGATTAAATTCTTCATCCTTTATATGTGTATTAAAGGATAATACCCACCATCCTACATACATATAAGGGATATTTAGATTTTTGTCAAGCACTTACAGCTCTTTTCCCAAACTTGTTTTTAAATGGGACAGTGCAGTAAGCCAAACCAACAGGTGTGTATGTGTGTGCATGCGTGTTCAGTTATTTCACTGATGGGTTTAGGTTGAGGATCAAAGATATATAATCAATACAACTGTATTTCTTTTTAAAATCAGCAGAATTCATTGACAGACAGATGATTAGATTCTGATAGACAGACAAATAAGTAATTCTATTACAGAATTTCTCTGCTTAATTAAATCTGTGACTGATTGAGTATTTGGGATTACCTTTTGTTTTCCAATTTATTGATTTCATTGATGTCTGCAAAGATTTTCTTTTTACACAATTTCTAAATAAAATATTAAATTTGAAAGATATACTTTAAGCTATAGGATAAAGAAATCAAAATTATAAGTGCTTATTTTCCTTTTGTAAGAAAAATTTTAAAAATTGTTAAGTATTTCCTTATAATTCATTAATTGTCAAAAGTGTTTTGCTGTGCTTAGTTATTTGTTAATAATATTTTTAGAAAAAAAAAGATTTTCCACAACATTTATTTCTCACATAGTTTACTTTTTTCCTGTAGAATGGTATTTAGCATGTTTAATTTCACAATATACTTCATACATTTGTTCTATACCTTGAACAATAAGGTGATTTTTAGTTGACAGTAAGTAAAGCTTTATAAATTGCCAAAGTACTTAAACACTTTAGGTATTTGTTACACATTCACTTTTAAAAAAAAAAAATCTGACATTTGCAAAGATGCTAACTATTAGTATTAGCATTCTGCAAGAGGCAGTAATAATAAACTCTTCAAAATAATAATTTGCAATGTTTATAAAGTATTGTGTAAATGACCTGCACGTTATGAAGCTCACACATTGTTTCAGTTTTGATAATGGCAAGGTTGAAATAATTATATAAAAGAAATAATAAATAACAACATTCTAAAATGATTCTGTAACAATGACTTTTTTTTAAAATATGTATTCTTTTTAGACCAGTTAGGGTCTAAGATAAATTGTAAATTTGATAAAGAAAACAGAAGATATTAAACCCCTCTCTCATAATAAGCGGGAATACTAACCACTGTACTATAGCGGAAACCGAACCAAAAAGTTATTATTTTAAGATTACATATTCTTTCTCTATCTTACTGTCGGCTCAATTCAGTTTCGACTAGTCAAGGGTTGCTGATGGTTACGCTTTCGTACTGATCCTTAACTGGCGAAAATTGCGATATTACTAAAAGTTAAGGGTTCGACGAATGGTTATTGTTATTGTTTGGTTCTGTTTAGATAATTATTTCTTTTTTATTGGAGGATATTTGTTTATAATAGTATTTTCTTTATTCTTTCATAATTGAAAAGACTAGTGAAACAATTCAATAATGTTAAAGAGCATGATTAAGTATCTGATCTTGCATTAGCAAATCAAAGGCAAGAAAGCAGAGATAAACAAACACCTGTCACATGAACCAATCCTATCACTCGATATCATGCCTGCTATGGCGCCGTTTTTAATACGACATGTTAGGACAAGAAGAAAAAAAATTAAAATATTGAACAAAACCATCGCCAAATGAAGAATTGTTGCCATTAAACTAGCATTAAAGAAGGAATGAAATTATTTATATTTTAGTATCTTATTCTTTGTGAATTACCTCTCTGAGACCAAAGGATAGCTAAAATAAAATTAAAAACAGCAACAAAAAGATCGATAGTCGTTTTATCAGACTCAACAATTCAATACGATTTCTGTATTGTTGCTTTATATGAAGTAAACATTTATTAAGTTGCAGAAATTTAAAATAATTTTTAAAATGTTCAGTAATTTTTCTGAATCTCTGCTGGTCAGTCTTAGTATGTGTTATTCGCGTGTGTAACATGTCTAGACGAGCTAGAATCTCTGGGAACCAATCGCAGACTTGTATTATCTGCTCGAATCCAAGAGAGCGTTCATGAAAAATCATCAGTAGATATGTAAACATGCATTTCCACGACATTACGACACAAAAAATGATGATACTTTGGTGAGTAATAATTGTACCTTTAGTGAATGTAAGAATATTATTAAGACATAATATTTTATAACTTCATTCTAGTAATGCAACAGTTGTACTTCATTCGGTCCGTCAAAATTTCCATATACCGATAAGCGATTACAAGGTGCCTTTTTTTTTTTTTTTTTGGGGGGGGGGCAGATTTTATCGTTTAGTAATTAGACCTATATTTTGCAACATATAATAAATGATTGAACTAAGAACGTATAAATGTTGGTTCATATCTCTGTCAACAACTTGAACAAGTCTTTGTTCACTAGGCCTATATCTTTTCCAGTGTTAGCTCTCACTAGAAAAGTAGAATAAGCAACTAATAATTATTTTAATCTGATGAAAAGTGTAGGCCTATATGAAAGATTGTAAATCTAATTCATATTAAAATAAAACTATAATATAAAAATACATTATCTGGAAATAAGGAATTCCACAATATCTCAATTCTTTTCTCTGTAAAGGCCATTTAAGTTCATCAATATCCATAAGGCCCTTGCTTCATTTGTGAAAAATCTTTGGTGAAAAATCTAGTCTTAGTTCTCTGTAGGAAATTGTTCACTCTAGATTTAGTGCTTTAGTTGGATTCTGTAATGCTTATAATATTTAATACTATAGTATATTTAAAATCAAAATTTTAAAGCAGAATGTGATAAACTGCTAGAAACAGTATTGATTATCATATTAAAGTTGCACGCAATAAACAATCATTTGTATCCTCATTTATAATTTAAGCTTACTTATATGCATTTGACATTCTGACTATTTGACATTTTATGTCTTGTAATTATGTAATGGTTCAACTGTTAACAAATTACATCAGGGAAGGTTATGAATAAGAAAGATTTTACATTTATATTGTTCATTTGATGTACTGATTTTTAAATTTTATAGAAACTCTTGTTCAAATTGGAGATGTATAGAAATAAAAGAAATGACATTTTGTTCTAATAGTAATTATTTAAAAGTAACATTTATTTGTCTTTTATTTTAAAAAAAATGTATGTTGTTTAGTACTTACATTTACTTGGTTTGTTAATTAATTTAAAAATAAGTTTGACATTCATTTTTGTTAGAAATTAATAATAAAAAATAGTATATTATATAATATTGTAAATAATTATTTATCCATGTATACAAAAATTAATATCAGTACCATTTCATAGTTTATATAATTATTGCCTATGAAATTCTAATGTACATATTTTATTTATTATTAATTTATTCTATCTCAGTATCTGTTTAATTCTTTCAGATGAATAATGAATAAGCTGCAACAATCTGCAGCATGGTGTGTTCAACTTTCAACAATGGAACCTGATCTTCTTTCAACAGTTTATGGCTGCTAAGTGAACTAATTCATTTGAGGATTATATTTCAGAGTTGTGCTGTGAACATTTAAATTAAATAATTCATAATCATAATGGCCAGTGGAGGACGCTATACATCATCAAGCACTGAGAGTGATGACTATTATCATCCTTCACGTGGTCGACATTATTCAGGGGAAGATGGCAGGGTGAATCGTCTGACAACAAATCTGCGGGTTTGTCTTTTGTTGATTGATTTATTTGTTGTTTGTGTTTATTATTAGTCTTGGGGACATTCATAATTATTGTTGTTTTGTTGAATTGTCACAGAAACTAATGTTTATTAATAATGCAACTTTCTCTTAATTCTTTCTGGTTTACAGCACTTCCTGCTGCAGAAACTTTAGAAAGTTCAAAACACAGATTTTTGGATCATTCTAAAAACTCTTTATAACACAGAACAACTTCTCTTCACTCTCTACACTAGCTATCTGTTCACTACAGAATTAATGACAAAAGTATATTACTTTGCTATGTTTCATGGACAGACTCTAGACCATATTGCCTCTTTGATTCACCTATATCATATGTGTACACTCGTTCAGTTTTTTTCTGACACTTGTCAGTTTATTTCTCTAGATCTCATAATATCATAATATTGATCTTTTCTTCACACATCAGGGACTTTCACCTGGAACTTTACTCTCTTTAGAACTTGGATGTAACCCATTTAAGTAAAAGTTATAATTATCCCTACTCCTAATCCTACTTAATATTCTTTAGTTGTATTATAGAACAGTCTTTGCTTCCTTTTGATGTCACTATTAAATAGTACTATTATGGAACAGTCATTGCTTCCTTTTGATGTCACTATTAGTATTAGTATTAGTAATAGTATTAAAAACTATTATAGAACAGTCATTGTTTCCTTTCGATGTCACTTCTGACATCTTCAAAACAGCACATTCTGTGTAACATTTTATTTATACAAAACATAGTTTTTCATCAGTATATATTATTAAACATTATTAATATTTACATCTATTACAAGATATATTGTATTATATTTATATATATTTGTATTAGATTGTATTTAGTTGTATTAGTTTACACAGATAAAAGAATGATCAGTCCTTCCTTTTGATGTCAGTTCTAACATCTTCAGAACATGGCACATTCTGTGTAAAATTTTATTGACAGTTTTTCATCCAGATATGTTATTAAACATGATTAATATTTATATCTATCTGAGTATCACATTTATAAATTATATCTATATATATATTGCTTTGTCATTTGTCATATCTTTAGTATTATTGTTATAATATATTGAAAATATCACAAATCAAGCTTTCAATTACTTTATTTAAATTAAAATATCTATTTGTACTTTGATCTTGAAATTTTTTTTACCTAATCAAAACAGCAAATGCTACTGTTTATTTCCACAGTTGACTTTGTTTCCTCTTGGAATTTAACTATGAATTTAGATCTTTAAGTTTCATTATAATGTATATACCTGACCTAGTTTCTTCTTGGAATTTAACTATCAATTTAGATCTTCAAGTTTCATTATAATTTATATACCTGATCTAGTTTCCTCTTGGAATTTAACTATCAATTTAGATCTTTCAGTTTCATTATAATTTATATACTTATCCACCACAAACAAAAAATGTAATCCTATTCCTAAGAAAAATTAATTGCATAAGGAATGAAGAGTTCATGCAGTACTGCTTATCTTACTTTCCCCAAATTAATAATTTATTCTAGACCTTACGTGGTATTGCTGTAAAATCACTGTTGTATGGCACTAAAAAAAAGTAAGAAAGCCGAAATTATTTTAATTGTACAAGCACTGGCTTAGTTAACTGTTAAGTTCAACATTAGTCATTTAGTGTTTGTACAGTAGGTACTAGGTATGACTAGCCTAATCCACATAGAATTTTTTATTTTTTTTTTTACAATTTTTTTCTAACTTTTGTCCATCCCTACCCCTTGAAGTTGTACAGTGTCTTCTCTTTATTACACATTAAATTGCACAAAATAAAGCGCAAAGATTTTTATTCAAGCCTAGTAATGGTGTACTTTTGACCATTTTTTAATGAAGAAAATTGCAGATTACTTGCCAACTTTTGTTTAAAATTCGTTTGTAAAATGTGTACAGAATAAACCAAGCCAAACTTCATAGCAGTGGATGCAGCATTTAATTATCTTTATTTTGATACCAAATAATGTGTGTAATGTGTTTGTGTGTGGCACACATTGACACAAGCCAAGGTAAAAAACACTATGCCAAAACACACATTCTGTCTTGTAAATCTGCTGGATAAAGCAGGATATAGGTGAATAATTATCAACTTTATTCAATCCATGTACTTTCCACATACAACTTTACAAGCAAGATATACAAATTTACAATCATAAGAAATAGAAACATTAAACTTGATTTTGAATGTTTGTTTAAATTAAAGAATGCTTTGGATGTTGAGAAACCAGTGAATGAAAAGTAATGAAAATTTGCACTTTTATACATTGATTATTGCTGGCTTACATTTGTGCTGCTACCTACTAATTAATATCTTAACATTTTTATGATTAACTTTTGTAAGTGAAACATGACAATAACTAATTTTGTTTGGTATAGAGCAAACAAAGAGATCAGAACTCAAGCTTTTGACATGATAATTGATATGAAAAAGTGTTTACTATTTCTGTGTAATTGCGCAATTTTTAATGCATAAATTTACTGTTAGTGCATAAAAGGTGTTGAAATTTTTTATACATAATGAGCAAAGTAATATTTATCACACTGCAAAATTTCATGATGATCATGCAAATGTTATGGCCAGTTTTGCGCAAAAAAAATGTGTAAAAGTGCCGTCATCAGTAATTTTGATGATTTTACAAAGTTTGGGCCAACCTGTACATGAATCAAATGAAAATAACATCCTTGAAAAAATTAGGCATATTCTTTATATACATTTGAACATATGTGAACAGTTTCAATGATATATAATATTTCAATTAATGAATTAAATATGCTTTGTCAAACTTCATCAATCACATTATTTCTAACTATCCTGATGAAGGTTTTTTTTATTAACTTCTGCAGCTAGGCATTTTGTTATTTCATCATTATGATCATATAGAAAGTTACAACTTTGCATTTTGTTATCTGCAAGTAGAAAGGAATAAAGTATCAAACTGCATGTTAAATTTTAGTTAGTCTTTAGCAAGTCTAAAAAATGGTCGAAATAGCCATTTTTTTCACTGCCGCCACAATTTCTTTTTTATTTTTCATGTTTTAAAAAGTTTTAAATGAAAATAACAAAACTGAATGCTTGATTTTATTAGTATTATAATTTAATTTCTTCTTCACCAGTTTGCATGCTAATGTAGCAGTAATTAATTTTCTAGTTTCTGGGTACATTTGAAGCAAAACAATAATGACTGCAGCCAGTTCATAGTTTAAGATTTTTTGCACCTTGTCTAAACTAGTAAAACTAAAAGATGTCATGTGAATGTGTACTAAGGGCAATAATTTTAAAGTGCACCTGAGATGATAAAAACAGTCTTGAGTTACATGGATTGCAGGCCTGTTTTTGGCTTAAATCAGTCATATTTAAAAATAAATAGCTCCCCAAGTTTTTCTGAGCCTACATAAGGAAAGCTGTCCTTTCCTAACAGTAACAATTTATAATTTTAAATAGATCAAAATCATTCTTTTTGTAAATTAACATTTTTTGTGTGTGTGTTTGTGAATAGGATACCACAAGGAACTTGAAAACTTTAGATCATATGCTGGACTCCTATAGAGATGTGGGAAGGCAACAGCAATCAGCAAATGATAGGGTGGGTGTTCATTCATACTGTCAATATAATTAGTGTTGCTTTTCTTTGTTGTATTCAACTTTTTCTTTGTTTTTAATGTGGATAATGCCACTTTAAAATATACAAGGGACTGGGTAATCAACTACAACAAATCCAGGGATTGCTTCTGTTTAAAAGAAATAAATTTTGTTAATTATAATGGTAAATACAAAAATAAAAAAATTATTGAAACAATAATGAAAATGTGATTGTCTGAAACATTTTTTCCTTCTTGCATTTATTCCAAGTTTAAGAAAGAATTAAATGACTTTATGTAAGTGCAATCATGTAAGTCAGGATACTATTGGTATTATGCACAGTCAAAAAAAATGTACATTGTCAAGTTTTTGCTGCCTGGAAGGAACTTCCTTTGAACTTGGGCATTAGTTACACCTTAACATATTTCAAGAAAGCTTTTACTGTTTTAGAACTCATCTGTTTCACCTGTTTCAATAGTTTTATTCTTATGAACTTCTGTGTTTCTTTGTATTGTCTTAATTATAGCTGTGAATATGTGAATACCTTGTGCCTCTATATGTAGTATTATATGGTAAAGGTTATACTGATAATTAATTTACCACTGTATACACTTTGAATTAGTTTGTAAATTAATATTTATTAATGACATTGTCCACAGATGCGAGGTGACCTTGACCGTACATTGGAAGATCTTCAGGAGGAGCGGGTTAGAGGATCACAATTGGATAGATCATATGGGGTAAATTTTATATTGTATGTGATCATGTTATTTTGCTTAATCAGACAGTTATGTTTGAAATGATTTTTTCTTACTGGTATGGGAGTTAGAAATTGAGTTGAAAAAATTAATAATCACTGGTTAAAGATGTAGGATTAGTTTACTGTCACTTTTCTTTAATTTATTATTGTAGTAAGTCACTAGAGTTCACAGAGAATACATATGCCAACAAATGCCTCTAATAAACAAAAATATTGTCCAAGATGCATTTTTTATCTGACATATATATTATATTTCATATACACGTTTTTGTTGGTGATAGTTTGCTCAGCACATCTGTTGTTGAATAGCAGAATACAATTAGTATAAAAAGTAGGCTACTGCAGATAATATTACAGATAATATTAGTTATATGTTTTTGAAAAATAGTATGAGATAATTGTTATGCCCATTCATGATGACAGCAAATTTTATGACAATTTTGTCAATTAAAATTTTTGCATGAATTATGTGATACAGCCTAGGTCATAGAATTGCTATTATTTTAGTTTTGCATTGGCATACCAAACAGTGGATAATTTATGAAAAATAAATAATATCCTTTTTATTCACTGAACATTTAAAAAAGAAATTTTTATCTATTCTATTAAATCAAATGAACATGGAATGGTTTTGTCATCATTCATTGCTGCTTGCTATGGGGTAGGTTTTCTACAGTTCACTCATGATCTTTATATCAACTAATTTCCTGGTTACTCATTTATAAATTTATACATTCAGTTGTTATATTAAATTATTGTATTTATTAAAATGAAAGAAACCAGAAACACTCAAACAGCCTATATTTTTAATTTTGAGGTTATTGTGATCAGTTAAAATTGATGTGCAATTTTCATGTCATGGCCTCGTTTATTATTACCCATCTGATTTCCATATTGTCAGAATGCAACAATTTTTTTAAAGCATACTTTTTCATAGTTTTTTCAGTACTCACTTACTTACATCTGTTGGTTGCCCATAAAGTAATTAATATCCAGGACAACATAACATTTGAGGGAAACATCTCTTGGTTGCTCAACAAGCCCTCAATGAGTATTCCTCACAAATTATAGAATAAAACAGAGATAATACATATATTGCAAGATGAGTTTTAAATAAAATGAAGATGATAATGAATTATATGAAGATGAGTGAAAAATTAATAAAGAATTTATAAAAAGAAAATAGATAACAATTAAATCAAAATTTGCATCAATTACAATTTTACCTCAACAATCTGACTATCTCAGAGAGATCTAGCCTGCCCTAAAAGTCTCTTTTCTATCTGCTAGTTTTTCCCAGAAGAAAACTTATTGTTCATCAACAATTTTCTTTTGGTCTCTGGATACAACAGTCTTTTTTGATATTTACTACAAGTAGAATACACACTCAATGACTCAAGTCATGAGAATCATTTATCTTTATACCACTCAACTCATGAGAATCACTTATCTCTATACCACTCAACTGATGCGGCCAGATCATGGTTCCATGTATCTTTGCACACACTCTGTCGTCTGCTCCTCATGCCACACAAATATAACATCATGAAGATGCTTCTCTCACAGCCTAGCCAAGAAGATGCTTGAGACTAGACTGGATCTAGGATGTCTCGTATGGACCAAACCAGATCCATAAGTTAAACAATGAAGAAGAACAACAACCCTGCAATTAACAATGCAGTAATAAATATTTTGCCACGGTTTAATTAGCAGTGAACCTTAATCGGAGGCAAATCTCTGATCTACAAAGTCCACTAAACTGAAGAAAACATAGATTAAAATGTACCTAATATTTTACTTAACATTATTACAGTTTACAATATCATATCCCATGCACAAAAAGGTTTTAAAATTATATCTCTCACGCATAATACAAGAGCAAACATCATACCTTTGGTTTCTGCTAAAATAAATAGAAAAACCCCACTGTATCGATGATTGCTGACTTTCATCACAGAATCATTCACTCTTTTGTTTCAAAATTTTTCTGACTCATACATCCACACATAACTTTATGATCTTTGATTAGACCAGACTCTCTTCTTCTTGCTGAAACATAGGGTGTCTCTGAGAGAAGTAATTTAGATTTGTTCATTGATCGATGTCATCACTTTTGTCATGTGACACCTATGACACACCCTGACCCATAGGTCAAGCTATCTTTTCACACCTGCTCATTCATGGGTGGAAATTATGCTACTATTATCCTCTCTAGGGTTAAGATTTCCATCCTCCCATTGATACAGACTGGGGTTTACTCACTTCTAGAGGGCAGGGTCAGATTTACAAGTTAAATAATTTATTTTAATTATTTCCGTTTGCCCTACATTTACTTCAACTTAAAAAAATCCGGTCTGTCTCTCTTTGTAACTTACATGACTAGACTTAACTTGTATGCACCCTTTTTCTTTTATAACATTACATCTTGCATTGTTTGAATTTTTATTTTTTTAATATTTATGTAATGTGATCAGGCTAAAAAGACTGACAAAGTCCTTGTCATCGAAACTGCAGACTATGCTATCTTTTCCCATGTGGGCATATTTTGACTTAACTGCTTGCAATGTTAACAGTTTTCTTTACATTTTCTGTTTAATCATATAGGTCTGTCTGCATTAAGTCAATGTGCTTGATTATTGCACTGATTGTAAAAGTGAAAAATATAAGGTATTTTCTTAAACAATGCAAATTGCTTACGAAGTTTATATTATGGTTTACTTAAAAATGGAATCAGTAATTATTACTGTTTATACTGATAGCAATATAGTACACTTTATTTCATAGCAAAATTTTATACCCATTTTCAGTGCATCACGGTGTTAATATAAACACTTCCTTTAGAGACAGTGTGATATCTGGTTTAGTATATCATAAGTTTATATATTCTGATTAATATATATATTTTGGTATCGGTGATTTTCTTCATGAAATATTGGATGTTCTTTTTATTAATTAATTTTTTATTTTGTTAAGATAGAAATAAATAAAAAGCATGGTACTGCCATACAAAGATTGTATTTTGTTTAATTTTAGAGTGATTCAGAATACAATGGATCACCATCAGGTGGCCAGCAGCAAAGGCGAAAAAAGTCATCTGTACGTTTTGCTGATGATATGAATCGGGAATTGCATAGTCTTCATCAAAATGTTCGTGATTTATCTTCTGATCAGCTTCGTCTGGAAGAACATTTAAATAAGGCAATTGATCAGCGAGACCGGTATGAATACATTCTCCTCCCACCCACCCCCATAAATGTTTGAATTTCATTATTTTTCATGTCTGTGACTGGAGGATTAAAGATGTTACAAAAAATTTATAATTAAACAATTGTTTTATAATTGCTAATAATCAGTAATTGTTAACTATCATATTATAAACAATTAAAGAAAAGCATAAGACATTATTTAAAAATATATTTATTAGATACTTTTGAAGAAATCCTTTGTAATTATCAGAAATTCAATCCTATCTTATCATTGTTAATTTATTGCAAGCTATTATCCATGTCATTCTTGGTAATATATATCAAAAGCTCTCTTCAAATTTTATCCCATTCTTTGTAACCTATCACAAGTTGTTACTCATCTCATTATTTGCAATATGTCATAAGTTCTTTTCTAATTCTATCCCATTGTTTTTAACTTAAGTTGCTAACTATCTCATTGTTTGTAATATATATGGCTTATTCTCAGGGGAAGTGTACCACAAAGGGTGGATCCATTTGAAATGTGTTTCCTTAAAATTAAAGCATTGAAATACCATGTGTTTATATTCTGTATGTTCAGAATTGATGTGAGAGATGCATAAGATAGTTGCATGAATATATATTTATTTATTATGTCATTATTTGGTAAACAAAGTCATTTTGACCTGAAAAATGGCACCTCTTTTTGTTACATAGATACACATAGCCATTTTCTTTAATTTTTATTGTTATAATAGTCCAACAAACTTATGCTATCAAGGTTTTCTTAGAAGCGATAATACGAAAAGCAATATTCAGTATTCCTTTTATCTGCAAATAGTCAATTTTGTGAAGAAATAATATTTTGAAAAGGCAGATTCTTCACAACGCTTAGTTTCTGCATAAATCATAAAACTTTTATTCTTTTGCCAAACAGGGATATGTCACTCAAATGCATCATGTGGGTTTAATTTGGATTTTTACTGGAAGTATTCATACGCTAATGTTTTTCAAATTTATTAGTGTATTCAGAAATAATCAGCTTTAGGAAAACTAATTTGACAGTTTCTTCTTTATCACATTACAGCGTACTAATAAATTTGTAAATATAAACTAATGATGATAATATCAAGAACTATTTGCTTACATTTTTCAAAGGCACCCTATTCCGGAAAGATAACTCTCAAGTCATTTTGTCTTGGTGTGATGAGTCTAAGTACCACATAAGAAAAATAAGTTTTGTTTCTCATTCAGATCACATGGTTGCAAGAGTGCAGGCAGGAAAATTTTTGGATTCATCAACATTTCAAAGAGCTAAGATTTATGATAATTTTGATTAAATTAATTAATATCATAAATAGCTTACATAATTAATTATATATCCATGTGGTTTCTTTGGCATTTATAGTTTCACATGGCTGTGTGTATGTTTTAAACCTGAGCTAGTAAGAATAGAAAAATGTGAATTACATTCAAGAATAGAAATATCATGATTAGTCTTATTATTATATTAAAAAAACATTATATTTAAACAGATACTTTGTTGATTACTTAATATTTTTACAGCATAATCACTTAGCCTATTTTATGTTTAGTTGAGAAAAATAGAGCTTCTTTTAGTTTTATGATATTTGATAATTTTGTTAATATGGTTTCCACGTTGCGAGGTCAGTTTTATGTCCTATTTTAAATAAAAATGTGTCCAGATTAAGTTAATAATTTAGATTAATAAAGAAAAAATATTGATTGTAATGAGATAATTATATTGCTTTTTTAAAGAAACATTTTTTCTAGTAAAAAAAAAAACTTTTTTCATCTTACTTTCTTAGTTTTCAACAGAAACATATCTTTTTTATGGATTTCAAACTCCTACAGCATCAACATTTTTATAATTTTTATCTTTTCTTATGTTTTTATGTGAGTATTGTTGTATTTTTTAACATGTAAATAATTAGATTTAATCCACTTTATTTTTTTGCACTTCATTTAACAAAATGGTACTCTTCCCCAGAGAATGAGCTATATCAAAAGCTCACTTCTAAATCTATCCCATTATTTTGAACTTATCACAAATTGTTACCTGTCTCAATGTTTGTAATATATGTGAAAAACATGTCACACAATATATACTTTATTTGTTGTGTATCCATGTGTTCTTGCTTATGTCTTTTAGAATTCACACCCTATATATCTTATTTATAACTTTATAATTCGTACAATTAAAACAATCTTGATGATTTGATTTTAGGGATAATTTGGATTCCAGACGAAGTTTGAGAGATTTAGGAAGTGTTTCACGACAATCACCTGAACTGGTAAGCCGAACATGATAATGATTTCATTAGATCCATTAGAGCCCTTAAAATTTGTTTATTTAAATCTAGATCTCATAGATTAGATAACCATGGCTCTTTGACTTATTTCTTCTTATATGAAGGCTATTTGCAATCACACCTTTGCTTTGATCTCGACAGATTATTTGTGGTGTCTGCAAACAGGCTCATGATACTACTTCTATGAAGGCTATTTGCAATCACACTTTTGCTTTGGTCTCAACAGATTATTTGTGGTGCCTGCAAACAGGCTCATTGTACTTGCTCTGATTCTTATATAGTCCATGAAATTAGTCATTTATTTTAGCTTTGTACAACATTTATATATGAAGGATGTTATGCTGACATTGGGTTGAAAAGCTTCCCCTACTTTCATTAGATTTTGTCAAAGGATTTGTCTTTGCTAACTTCCAACCTTTTGTTTTAGCTTATATAAAAGTTACTTACTCCTGAGATTTTATAAAATAATTTTTCCCTTTGCTTCTTGCTTGCATGCTCTATGCACTCACATATGATTAAATTTCTACCCCCACCTCCCCCATTTCGCTATTCTTGTCCTGAATTGATTTAATAGAAAAAGTACTTTCAAGTAAAATAAAATAAGTTTCCTTGAATACTTACCAGAATTCTTATCTGTATACCCTTTCCAGCTTTGGGCTATTTTCAGATTTTATCATCTTACAGCATAGTTATTTCCAAATTACAGGGCAGATACTCTTCAACACTATTGTAAGGGTTTGTGTGCTGCCCTATGGGTTTTAGCTTAGTTGAACTAGATGTGTGCACCCTATCTCTAGTTTGGACATTCAGTATGTGTTTCGGAAATAAATTTTAGTTCAAAGTGTATATTTATACGCAGATTTCACATAATACACTACTTTGTTACCAATGATTAAAAATGAAATCTTTATATCCCCAAATACTTTCTTTACAATCATTGTGGTGACCTATTTGTTGCTGTATATAACTACACATTCAACTTTTTGGCTCTGCTTTTGTATTAAGTTTAAACCTTGTAAAGTTGTAAATACCACTTCTTGAAATGTTTAGTCTTCTTTAAATTGTTCTCTGCAAATATTTTCTTGTTAAAACTGACATCATGTTTCAAGATATTTTTCTGGTATAACAACAATAAAGTACATATATTAAGAGTTTTAAAAGAAAGTAAATCCTTTCATTTTTTTCAAGTGTCTGCTTCTTTTTATATTATACATCATTTGATCCATACTCATGGAAATAACCACTATAGTTTGTAGTGTATTTATCATTGCCATAGTTTGTACTGTATTTATCATTGCCAGTGTTTGCATTTGTATGAAATTTTATAAAGTATTTGTCTTGCCAGTGGCTCAGAACATATTTCGACCTGTAATATTTACTTATGAGTTAAAAATTATTACTAGTATCTCTACTTATTCATATTAATTTCATTTCTGACTTACAACATACTATTTAGATATGAATGGAGGTAAATTAATATATTAATACTTACCAATTAAGTAGGCATGTTAGACTGACTGTTTTACTTTTGAGTTAAAGAATTATTATTATTAGGTTAGAGGGATAAGGAAATGAGATGAATAAAATGGAAGCTAAATGAAAATTCATTTATATTTTAAAATTTTGTTATTTAGCTGTCATCCAGAGTAGAGCAGCGTCTTGCTGCCATTCAGAATGAAATTCGTGCAGAACGACACTTAACAGATCGACAGGATGACCTGACCTCTCTCTCAACAGAACTCAAACAGGTAAAAGTATGTAACAGATAAATGCATGTAACTGAAACAACACTTAACTGTTTGGCATGATGCTCTGAATTCTTTCAACAGAATTTAAAAGGTAAATGTATATAAAAATGTATGATGTGGATTTAATTTTGCACATTTATTTCATTGCTGTTTCAACAGAGTCAATTGTTATTTTTCAGGCTATCACCACCATTGCCATTTATCTTTTAAAATGTTTGTTTCATATGTGTGTGTGTATATATATATATATAATATTTATAAAGACAAGTTTTTAAAAAGGTAATAAGAATCTTAACTGAAAGAACACCTTTCCACGAAATTAACCTTTTAAATCTGCAACACCATGCATAAATCACATATGCTGGCATGACATGAAAATGAAAACAAAGCATAAATCATGCATACTGGCATAATATGAAAATAAATGCACCATATCTCACTAAATACATAAGATTTTTCCATTTATTTCCTTTTAAGGCCATTCAGCAAGCATCCACCCATCCATCTGATGATAAGTTGCGAAGCCATTATTTGCAAGCTGAAGCACAACGATACAGAATGGAGTCGGAGTTAGACAATGTCCGGCGTCGACTGGACCAAAGTGAGGGCAGTAGGACAGCACTCCAGAGTCAGGTATATAGAAGTAGTGCTGTATGTTTATGTTTATGGAATAGTAAGGTAGACAGCAATGGTGCTGTACTTAACATAGTCAGGTAGACAGCAATTGAGCTGTACTTATAGTCCAGTAGACAGCAATGGTGCTGTACTTATCATAGTCAGGTAGACAGCAATGGTGCTGTATTTTTATTATCATAGAGCCAGGTAGACAACCATTGTGGTGTATTTTTATTATCATAAAGTCAGGTGCAACATTTTTATTATTATAATAGTTAGATAGATAGCAGTTGTACTGTATTTTTATTATCATAGAGTCAGGTAGAGAGCAGTGGTGCTATATTTTTATTATCATGGAAAGTAATTTACTTATTTTGGGATTTTTTAAAAATACCCTATTTAAAAAATAAATCTCAGAACATTTTTTGCTGTATTAGTTAAGCAAAGCTAATTGGAAATTAAAAATTATAGAATTTTAGCATGTTTACAATTGTCTTGTTTAAATTGTTGTAATTATATTAAAGCTATAGTTATCAAAATAATGTGATTTTTAAAAAAAATTTAAATATTAAAATAAGATTTTATGTTGTATAATTTGAAACACTGAAGATCATGTCTGAAAATGATGTCATTCTGTAAGTAGCAAAAAAATATTTTAATGCTTGTATCTTTATTTTTGTTTGTTCAACAACATTCTTTTAGAATTTTAATTTTAATTTGTCTAAATTTTTTTCTTTTCCTTATGTGTGATTGTCAGTCTTTAAGAGTTTCTTTACCTTTGATTTTTTTTTAATGCTGTTTTCTGTTTGTTTAACTCTATCTTCTTTAACTTGAAAATGTTTTTGTTGATTGTTTTGTTTTTATATATAGATTTTCAATTAATTTGTGCCTCTCCTGCACTTGTCTTATTTTTTTGTGCACTTATCATAAATATAATTCTTGTTATTAAACGTTTTTCTTTGTTACACTTGTAGGTGGAAGAACTCAGGGCTCAGCTTGCACGAGCTGAAAGAGATAGACACAAATTTAAAACATACATGGAAGAATCTCGTCTGGAAGAAGGCTTAAAAGAAGAAAGAATGCGAAGAGCAGGTGATTAATTCATCCACTTAAAAACTTTTTTTATAAATTCACATTTAGGATGTTATGTAATGGTCAGATTAATATGTAAGAATGTAAACATTTATTTATAATAATTTAGAAAAAATATTACATCCCTCCATCTATGTATGGTGATGATCTTCATTTTATATAAAATTATTTGATGTTTTGTTAGTTTGTTGTCATTCCCTAAATATATATATATATATATATATATATATATAGAGAGAGAGAGAGAGAGAGAGAGAGAGAGAGATGTGATACTTGATAATAAAATGGTGATATAAATAAAATAGTGATGTAACATACTGTCATCTTTATTACATTCTGTAATAGAGCTCATTAAACATCTTTCAGAAGAAAGTATTCTCTTGTAATTTGAATAACATTTTTCAAACTTTCAGTTGAACATGCACGCGACAAAAATTTTGAGAATGAAATCCATGAGCTGCGCACTCAGCTGACTCGATCAGTGGGTGCTGTTTCAGAAATGGAGACTTTGCGACGGGCATTAGAGAAGAGTGAGCGCCAACGCACACAACTTTCTGACCACATCGAGGTATTTTATGTTCTTTATTGTGCTATCATCTGATCCTAATTTTTTACAGCAAACACATCTCTGAACATTTTTTAATAGCATGAATTTATTGAAAACATTCCCAAGTATTTGATTTGTTTATTTAACCCATTCGCAGTCTGGGTGTCAAGTTATGTCACAACCGGAAGTGACTGAGCCCTTGACTGCGTTCCACGGTGTGTCACAGGCTTACGGATACGTGTGTGTTGTTCATTCATTCATGAAACCATTCATTAAAAATAACCAATCTGAAAAATTGAAAGATATGTTTGGCTTCCGCACCCAATCTGTTATAAATTTTATCATTGGATACTTATAATAAGTATGCTAATGAGCTTGAATTGGCAGCTTTTTCAATACAACCCACTGTCTTTGTGAAGACGCGCAGACATTTTGTGTTGATCTCCATGGCAAGTTTCATTGTTTTCAAACTCACAGTTTGAAGCCACAGCTGGGTCAGAATTTGATTTATTTTAGATGAATCTGATTTCTTATCAGAAAATAAAAATGTTCAACCAGCCCCTATTGAAATTTTAGACGCAGTTGACCTCGAGGCCAGCACTACGAAAACTGAAAACCGGTCATGTCAAAGTGTGGCGGCGGCGTCTGTTACATGCATGAAAAAGCCACATGCTTTTGCAGGAAATAGTGAAATACAAATGCCATTTGCAGAAAATACTGGAGAAGTTGATATTTTGGAAGCATTTTTACCAGTGAATTTTGTGCAAAAAATTGTCGAGTTCACGAATACTTATGCCGCAGATCTACTATCAATCGCGTGCAAATCTTTCTAACTTCGTCTCTATCAAACAGTGGCGTGAACCAGAGGTGACTGAAATGTATCAGTTTTGGGAACTTATTTTATTGATGTGTAAAAAAAATTCTTATGGAAATAGTTTTTATGTGTACAAAAAATACTGAACTGGACATATGTGGAACATTTTTCTTCACTTCAATTGGATTTATCTACTTGGATGCGATCTATTTTTCTAGATCTATTTTCAAATCTCAGGCGCTTAGCCATTGAATAAAAGTACTTGGTGGTGTGTGCTCGATTTAAAAAAACTAATAATAAGGACATAAACTTGGATTAATATTGGCTTTATTGCTGAAACATTTCCACACAATTTGGACTATTAAATAAATGTGTAATAAAATGAAAATCCTCCAGAAATACGACAACAGATGAAGAAAATCGCAAGTTCAACAAAAAGGTAAAAAAACTTTTTATTATTTATATATTTTTTAATTTTCAAAAAAATTTTAAAAAGACTTAACATATTTTATAAATATGTATGTAATAGTTTACAATTAACGTTTTTCAAATTCATTTAGTATTAGCTTCACTTTTCACTTTTGAAATGAGTACCCCATACAAATTATCGTTGGTCGGTAAAAGTGCCTGACATGGCGCTGCTGACGCGCATTTTTTTGCCTGACAGGCTACGGGTTAAACTTAATATCGCTAGCTGTTAATATGAAACAATAGAGATACCTTTTAGTTGTTAATATGATATTATAGTTACCTATTTGCTGTTTATATAGAAATAATAGATATACCTATTTAGTATTATTGTTCTTTATAATAATTTACATACATTTCTTATGCTGCCACATTACAGACCTGTGATTTATAATAATTGGCACATATTCCATAGACTGAAATATTATGGTTTATAATAATTTTGTACACCCTCTGTAGTCATAACTTCTTTGAATTTGCATTCATACTGAACAGTTACAGAAATAAATTACAGTTTAGCAACAAATTTAATTCTGGCAAAGTTGGTAGATATTTATGTTTTGGTACACAAGCAGATCAGTTTTGCTTGAAATTAGCCTGTTACTAAATAATTCCAATGCAAGGTGACTACATATTTTAAAATGAAATTGAAGTAGATTCACTGGCTGAGTCTAAATCATACTTATAATTTTGTCTGCCTCCATATCTAATAACACTACCATAAGTACTGAATGATTTTTCAGACTAGATATCCTTAGCTTGTATTATTCATGTGATGCATATTCCTTTGATGCCTGTATTACTTAGCAGTCAGGGCTTCCCTCTCAGTCAGTTGTAATTTTTGTTTGTTTGTTTATGTTGGTGGAATGTAGAGTATGCAGTGACTTACATTTGATTATCTTTTCTATTGATACATAAAAGTTATTTTTATTAAATTAAAAATGTGTACTTTATTGCAAAGCTACATGAAATAGTCATTTTGATTTTAAAATATCACAACTAAAATTATTGCTGTTTCAAAAAATACCAAAGGACACAATTTTTTTTAGTTTTAATATTAACACCAGTATATTTCAAGAAGATTACAATTTACATTAAAAATAAATATATTGCATATACAGTGGTACCTTGCATAACGAACTCCCCACAGAATGAACGATCCGCATAATGAACGCTGCTGTGAACTGAACACCCGCGTGGCTCGCAGAACGAACTTGTTTCACATAACGAACCATACATACGCCACAAAAACATCATATTTCCCATGAAAAAATGGCCAAATCTGGCCAGTTGTGTTTCGCATGGCTCAGATGAAGGCAGGATGTGTTTGCCCCCAGTTGATTGTCCTTTTTTCCTTGCTTTGATGTGTTTTTGCCATTTGTATGAACTGTACATAAGTGTGTGTGTCCTCATCCCACCTCCATTTCACCTCATCAATGCCTAACATCTTACCTCATCAACACCTAACATCATACCCTGCTTCGGTGAGAGTCATTACTAGTGTTTTCCCCCTGAACACTGCCCAGTCTTCATTTTCCCCTAATTTCTTTGATTTTTCGCAGCGATGTGGAACGGATTGCACAATTTCGAAGTCTATGGGATATCATGTTTTGCATATATGTTCGTTATGCGAGGTACCACTGTAATACCACTAATATTAAAAGCACTATTCTTCAGGAAGAGTACAATTTACATATATATACCATACCACTAATATTAAAAAGCACTATTCTTTAGGAAGAGTACAATTTACATTAAAAAATATATGTATTGCATGTTTGTACTATTTTTATTTTGTCTCTCTGTCATATATATAATTGATACATGAGCAAAACCTTGTGCAATGACTTTCATGGAAATCTTTGAGATTATCTTATAAATGACTCATTTGTTTGGAATTTTACAATTCTGTTTGTTTATTTCTCACCCTTCCCCTCCCATGTCAGACGTTAGCAAAAGATCTAGACACCAGAGAGAGGCAAGCAGCAAAGGTAATCACACAGCTGAAAGAGACCAGTGATAAACTCACTGAAACAGAACGACAGAGGTCTTTAGCAACACAACAGCTTGAAGATGCAACAAAGAAGCTTCAGGAGGTAAGCAGAGATCTTGAAAAAACAACACATGAGCTTCACAATACTCAGCTCCAACTGCAGGGGTCAGAGAAAAAGAAAGATGAGTTCAAGGGCCGGGCACAAGAAACAGTAAGACAGTGAGTAGTGATAATATTTATCATTTTATAATTTAACTTGTAAGAATTAAATGTTTTTCTTACATATTTTTCATCCTTTGTTTTGACTTTATTTATATATATATTTTTTAATTGATATATTTCTGAATGGTTTATTCTTTAGGCAGTCTTTTGCTTGTTTATTTATTTATGGCATTTGTTTCTACTTTGCATGTAGCAAACTGGTCTCCAAAATTCATAAGTCAAAACACAAACAATTTGTAATTTTGCTTTAAGCATTTGACAATAGTAATATCTAGGAAGAAGCAGCTGTGTTCAATTTGAACTGATCTGTGGTTAGTTTGTAAAATGGGTAATGACTGACTAAAATGACACCAATGTCTAAGGAGTAGTTTCAGTGTTCAGTAGTCTGTGTTTAGTTTATAACACTAGTCACTGACATCAGTATCTAGAGAGGAATTTCAGTGTTCAGTGGAATGTGTTTGTAAATAGCTTAATTGTCCAGTGGAATATGTTTGTGAAGAATTTCAATGTTCTGTAGAATGTATTTGTAAAGAGTTTCAATGTTCAGTGGAAAGATATTTTTAAAGAGTTTAATTGTCCAGTGGAATGTGTTTATGAAGAGTTTAATTGTCCAGTGGGATGTGTTTGTAAAGAGTTTAATTGTTCAGTGGAATGTGTTTATGAAAGGTTTAATTGTCCAGTGGAATGTGCTTATGAAGAGTTTAATTGTCCAGTGGAATGTGTTTGTAAAGAGTTTAATTGTCCAGTGAAATGTGTTTATGAAGAGTTTAATTGTCCAGTGGAATGTGTTTGTAAAGAGTTTAATTGTCCAGTGGAATGTGTTTGTAAAGAGTTTAATTATCCAGTGGAATGTGTTTGTAAAGAGTTTAATTGTCCAGTGGAATGTGTTTATGAAGAGTTTAATTGTCGAGTGGAATGTGTTTGTAAAGAGTTTAATTGTCCAGTGGAATGCGTTTGTAAAGAATTTCAATGTTCTGTTATGTGTTTGTAAAGTTTCAGTGCTCAGTGGAATGTATTTGTAAAGAGTTTAAATGTTCAATGGAATGTGTTTATAAAAAGTTTCAATGTTCAGTCAGTGGAATATGTTTGTAAAGAACTTCAATGTTCAATGGAATGTGTTTGTAAACAGCCAGACAGTATGTACATCCTGATCTAAAAATGAGATAATTCCTCCCAAAAATTTAACCTGAGCGGAGTTTGAACTTTAGACCTCTTGAATTAGAGGCTAGTGCTTTCTTATGCAGCATTGCCTGCATTTGTTTGCTTTATCATCCATGAAAAATATTTTAAATTTATACTCAAAACCAAGATAGCAATATCTCTTGCTAATCAGATATTCTCTCCACTCACCCAACCACCCATTAGAAATTGCATCCCCTTGATATAATGCTTTATAATATTATTGTTCATTAGGTTCTGCACATTTATACCATCTTTGGCACAGACAAGCATGATATTGAACTGTTACAGTTAGAATTTTAAAATATCTTTATCTGTAAGTTTTTCAAACTCATTTATTGCAAATTTATAATAAATTTGTTTGCACACTTAGAACATCTCATGATCTTTAAATGTTGACATAATCAGGTTTTAGTATAAAAGAATTATTTCTTCATAATTATATTGATCTGTTTCAACTATTACATTTGTGTTTGCCATCACCACATTCCCCCTCCCCCCCCCCCAAAAAAAAAAAAAAATAAAAAATATAAATTAAATAACAAAGTACATAAATAAAAAAAAAATACTGCAATCTGCTCACTTGATCTGAATTTGTAGTTTTATCTCCTAATGCTGCCATTGTATTGCTTATTGCCATTTAATTTAAGCTTAAACTTTCATAGTTAAAAATTGGAAATGCTAATGCTTAAGAATATTTTAAAAATCTTTTAAGTTTAAAATTACATTGATGTTCAAAAACATTTTAGTGATGAAATTTGAACCAAAACAAGGTGGGCTCTGTTTCTTGGCTTTTCAGAATTTCAGTTACTTATTCTAGTCTCTTCATGTAATAACAGATCAAATACCAGTTACTTATTCTATCTAGTCTCTTCAAATACCAATTACTTATTCTAGTCTCTTCATGTAATAACAGATCAAATACCAGTTACTTATTCTAGTCTCTTCAGGTAATAACAGATCAAATACCAATTACTTATTCTAGTCTCTTCAGGTAATAACAGATCAAATACCAATTACTTATTCTAGTCTCTTCATGTAATAACAGATCAAATACCAATTACTTATTCTAGTCTCTTCAGGTAACAGATCAAATACCAATTACTTATTCTAGTCTCTTCATGTAACAGATCAAATACCAGTTACTTATTTTGTTCTCTTCATGTAACAGATCAAGTACCAGTTACTTATTCTAGTGTCTTCATGTAACAGATCAAATCCAAGTTACTTATTCTGTTCTCTTGTAACAGATCAAATCCAGTTACTTATTCTATTCTCAAGTATTCTGTTCTCTTGTAACAGATCAAATCCAGTTACTTATTCTATTCTATTGTATTCTGTTCTCTTGTGATAGATCAAATACCAGTTATCTATTCTGTTCTATTGTAACAGATCAAATCCAGTTACTTATTCTATTCTATTCTGTTCTCTTGTAACAGATCAAATCCAATTACTTATTCTATTCTATTGTAACAGATCAAATACGAGTTACTTATTCTGTTCTCTTGTAACAGACCAAATACCAGTTACTTATTCCGTTGTCATCATGTAACATATCAAATACCAGTTATTTATTCTAGTCTCTTTATGTTACAGATTGGATACATACAAGAATTATCAACTTCAAAGTAGTTTGTAAAATTATATCACAAAAGTAGTCTCAACCAAAACAGTTTTTAACAGTCCCATTAGACAGGTTGGTCATGATTTCTACCTGTCCAGCAGTTATTTTAACCAGACCCAGACAGATAGTAGTATTTGTTGCATCCTGATGAAGATTAACTAAAAGGCACTTTATTTGGGACATTTTTCTGCTTCCTTTGAGAGAAAAGAGAAAGATATTTGAATATTGTACCTTTCACATTTTCTTATTACAGATGGAAAGCCAAGGTAAAGCAACTTGAACGTGACCTGGACAGAGCTAAACATGGCTCATCTCAAGTGTTGCAGCGTAATGAACAGCTAATCAAGGAAATGGAGAACCAGCGACAGCATGGCGGATATGCACAAATGCAAATAGATGGACTCAAGCGGGAACTTGCAGATGCTCTGGTCAGTTTTCATTTGCAGGATCATTGTATACACTGTGGATATCTTAAGATTTTTGCAATATAGATACTACAATCATTTAGACTTTGTGAAAAGGTAAAGTTCAGTTGAGTTGCTATTCTATGCTTTTAAAATGTTCCACATTCTCCATTATAAACTTTTCTTAGGAAAATGTTTGCATCCTTGTTATTGCTTTGCTGGAAATGTTTTTCTTGCAGAGAATATCATAAAACTGAGAAAAGTTGATATTAAAAAAATTACTCTTGATATAAATTTCTTTGTATGTGTATGTGTGTGCATGCATAAGTGTGTTGTGTAAGAGAGAGGTATTTTTAGTTGTACTTTGTTTAATTAATTTTGTTTAAATGTCTTTTAATCTGAGATGTAGATTTACTTTGTTTTAATTTAAGTGATGAGTCATCTGAAGCACAGTTTTACTTTGTTTACTTCATTTTGTTTAAGACTTGTCATCTGAAACCCACAGCTTTACTTTATTTTGTTTAAATAGCTTGACATCTGAGACAAAATACAGTTTTACTTTGTTTACATTAATATTTTTATGAGTGACCTTTCACCTGAAACAGCTTTTTACATAACTTGTCATCTGACACATTGAGAGACAAGTTGTTTCTTTTAAAAGTAACTTGCTACCAGATATAGTTCAGTACATTTATTTGTTTTGTTTAAATGACTTTGTGAGATGCAAATGCCCTTTGTGTCTATGTTGGCAGGCTGTTCGAGCAGCTCAAGATGAGCAGATCCGTTTGAAGGACATTGAAGTAAATGAGCTGAAGTCTGTCCGCATGGACTTAGACCGTGATCTGCGTGACACTCGCACTGTTGCTGAGAATGTAAATAAAAATAATTAAATTATTTGTTAGCCATTACAGCAGCAAGATGATTTTTAATTAATTTTTTGTTTTTATTTTTAAGTTAAGAAATAACTCAGAATAATTAGTTAGTTATATTTAGAAAACATACTGCATTCTGCCTACCTTCTGCTTTTAGTGGAAGAATCTCCCACTCTTACCTTGAATCTCCCGCTCTTCTTCCAAAAGAAATCTTCCACTTTCATTTTCAATTTTTTTTCCCAATCATTTATGAAAACATGCTTGTTTCATTTACAGCTGCCCGCTGTCAAATCGTTATGTAAAATACTATTGGGCTCCAGCTGCCCTATAACAAACTGCCATCAGTAGTTTACTTCTCCGGTTGACCAATAGTAATCGTATCTGTTCAAATGAACTTGGCATTTGGAATTATATATTTTAAACTTAGCGCTGACAAAACTTCTACTCTAACTCTGTAAATTGGCTCTATCTTTGTAGAATATTAAGAAAAGATGGTGGACACAGAGTGAAAAATCGTTCAGTTCAAAAACGGATTAGAGAGCCAAAGGCTTTCAGAAAAAGAAGTTGACGAGAATAGCGAGAATAAACCACAAGTGAAAAAAAGGCACTATGAACAAAAATACAAATCAGAAAGTGTAATTATATGTGCCCTAGCGAAAAAGGAGAAACCTTTGTTTTCTGCACAGCATGCAGACAAGACTTTAAATTGCACATGGTGGACTGAACGATGTCAATAGACATCTTGAAAGCGCATTGCATAAAAGCAACATGACTTCGTGCAAGAGAGAAACACAGAAAAACCAAGACTGACTTTGAATCACAAAACACCTGAAAGTCTCCTCTTACTGAAAGGTGAAGACTCTGTTCCAGCTGTTGAGAAGATGGAAAAGAGGGCATTGCAGAAAAGTCTGCATATGCCAACAGCTTGAAGAACTAAAGAACTCCATAACATTGTGTGAATAATGTATAGTTTTGTTTTCATATAAAGTATGTCACATATGTATATTTGTATTTATATTGTTAAATTTGGCTAGATGTACATCATATCTTCTTGTAGGTATAAGGACAATAAACTTTCCTGTATTCCTGTAAAAGTGACGATCATGATGCAGTACCTAAATTATTCTGAAATGTAAAGATTGTTCTTCAGATAAAGTCTAAAGAAATACTTTGACCAATGTATTTCTAAATAAAACTGCCTAACACTTGATGTGCTTGACAAAAATTCATCTAAAATAAACAGACAGAAAAGTAGACATATAGACAAATGTTTTGCTTTACATAAATCATTACAATATTGGTAAGTTCATTTACAAATATTAATATTATTTGTTGTTATATTGCATTTATTTTATGTTATTGATATTTCAATTAAAATGCCAGACTCTGCATACAGTCTTCTGGTTTGGGATCACTGATCTTCTGGTTTCCTGAGGTGGGGGGAGGCAGATCTGATACTATGTGAACAGGAATCCACTTAAAAAATATATATTTATATATATGAATCATTCTCTGTACAAGTACAGTATACCATTTTGTAACATGAAGTGCAAAAAATAAAGTGGATTAAATCTGATTATTTTACATGTTAAAGTCTACAATCATACCTAATGCTTACATATAGACAAGAAAAGATTAATGTTTTAAAAGCATGCTAAAGTATTGTTAATTATTATGCAGTATGACTAAATTAGCTCAGTGAACATGTTATTACAACATGCTAAAGTACTGTAATAGTTTGTCATTACGACCAGTATAGTGAACATGTTATTACAACATGCTAAACTACTGTAATAGTTTGTACATTAGGACCAGAATAGCTTAGTGAACATGTTTTACAACATGCTAAAATAGTGTTAATTATTGTGCAGTATGAGCATGAACTTCACTCACTGCGTAACCGATTGTCAGTACTCTCTGAAGAAAAGCATCGATTAGAAGAAGATCTGTCAGGTATTGATGCTGCACATCGCCTTTCTCAAGGACAAGCAGCTCAGCTACAAGTATGTAAAATTTCCAGTTATTATTTTTAGAAATTCAAGTAGAACTATTTGCCAGTTGTTGATTTCTTTTAGTGGTGTTAAGTCCCTGAATTTTGTTTATATATATTAATTTTTTTTTTTTTAAAGTATGTGATACTTTTCACTTTTGTTGAGGTATTCATCATTCTTTAATTGAACATAATAAATAAATATTACAATACCAATATTTTATTTTATTTTGTCATCTTCCTGTTTATATTTTTATATATTTTTAAAATATAAATCTTAATTTTTTTCTATCATTTCTTCACATTGATGAAAATATCTCTAGCATGATTCAACTTAGGTTTCGTATACAGAATTTTTTAAAGAATTATTTACATAGAGATTACTTGAAAGTGATTAACTATTAATAAAGTACTGCCGTTGATTCAGAAAATAAGTTTGAATTTCATAAATTTGGCTAGGAAACTCATAACTATTTACAACTCTTATATTGTTCATTTAAATTTTGAAGACTGTTTAGTACTTTAGTGGACATTTCTTCATGTTTAAATGTTGAAGATAATCACCAAAAGCAGTTTTAGAGACGGATATTCTTGCTTGTACTTTTTAAATAGAATTAGTATTATATTTTTAATTCTCAGAATGACCTGAAAGAGCTGAGTACATTGAAAGCTGACTTAGCTGCCAAGATGTCAGAGTCCTCAGCCAAAATTCATGTATGTAAGAGTTATTATCCATTTCTTAAATTTTCTTTTTTGCTGTGCCCATTCTTACATGAATAACTTATCCTTTGTTGAAGCCAAATGACATTTCTGACAAAGCCAGAGGAGTTAGCATGGACATATAGAGATTTTAACTTCCCACTTCCATAAACACTGGTAAAAATGTCTTGATCTTTAATTATTTTAGTAGTTCGTTTGAGAATCAACAAATTTAAACTAAAAGGAGAGATCGAAGTTTGTCACTTCCTTCTACAGAGCTGATTGCAGCTCACTAGTAAAACCAGAGAAGGATAATTTGCCAAGATATGACTGTAATAGCAGGATTTTGCAATATATGATTGAGGAAGTTGCATTTTTTGCAGGATATATGACTGAGGCAAGTTTTGTGGGATGTGCTGAGGTAGTCTCAGGGTTTTGCTATATATGACTGAGGCAATGAGACTGAATTTTGCAAGATATAATTGAGGCAGGGTTTTATTTTATATGATTGAGGCAGAATTTTGCAAGATATAACTGAGGCACATTTTGCAAAATATGACTGAGGTACAGTTTTGCAAGATATGACAGACAAGATTGAGGCAAGATGTTACAAAGTATGATAGGCAGGATTTTGCAAGATATATCAAACAAGTTTTTGCAAGATATGATGGATAAGATTTTGCAGGATATATTGTTGAGGCATGGTTTTGCAAGATATGATGGGCAGGGTTTCACAATATATGACTGAGGCAGGATTTTGTGAGGCAAGATTTCTTGTTTCTTGGCATTTTCAGAGGTCCATGTTGGACTTGGGGAGTGAATAGCATACTCTTTGTAGCATGGGTACTTGATTGTGTGAAGAAATCATTTCAAGTAATATTTAAATAATAATAATTGCAGAAGTTATGACTGTAAATATGAAATAACTATTACAATTTAAAAATATTTTATTTTTTTAATTTTAATTTTTACTAGGTTTCAGTCTTGTATGTGCAAACATTTTTCTCCCCCAATTATTTAGGACCTGCGTCAGAAAGTTGTGGAGTTACAGCACAGAGAAAAATCAGCAAAAGAAGAAGTGGAGCTTTACAAAAAGCAGCTGTATGAGGTACAATTCACTTTAAAAACATCTTTCTAAAAAAAATATTAGAAACTTGAAAGAAACAGATTACATTATCATTAGTTTGCAAAATATTACATGATCTTTCACATTTTGTTTAATTCAATGATTATAAACTAGAAAGAGATAGTTTTATTAGTTTGCAAAATGTTACATGATTTTTCACTCCATCATTAGTTTGCAAAATATTACATGATCTTTTACAGTTTGTTTATTTCAGTGATTATAAACTTAAAAGAAATAGTTTTATTAGTTTGCAAAATGTTACATGACCTTTTACTGTTTGTTTAACCCGTTGGCTGACAGGCGAAAATAGGTCAGTTGACGCCTCTGTGTCAGGCTGTTTTTGACGCTTAACGATAACTGAATGGGTCAATGTACTAAAAAATTAAAAGCGACAGTAATTATCAATGGATTTTTAAAATTTAAATTACTACCTATTATAGACATACTAAGGAATTTTAAAAGTATTATTTTAATTTATTTTTTATTCAAAAACAAAGAAATAATGAAAAGTTTTCTTATCTTTTTGTTGAACTTTGGCATCGTGTTTTTTTTTTTTAACAAATCTACTAAAAACTTAAAAGCGAATGTAATTATCAATGGATTTTAAAAATTTAAATTACTACCTATTATAGACATACTAAGGAATTTTAAAAGTATTATTTTTAATTTATTTCGAATTCAAAAACAAAGAAATAATACAAAGATTTCTTATCTTTTTGTTGAACTTGGGAACGTTTTCACCGGTTTTTTTTTTTTTTACTAGTCTACTAAATAATTAAAATCAAGTATAATTCGTACAATTCTAAAATGATTTTCAAAATAAGTATTGGGGGGACATTTTTAAAGTATTTATTTAAATTTAATTACTGAACATGTTGTGGTTATTATTTCAAATTCAAAAATAAATAAATAAATAAAAAATTTTCTTACCTTTCTCTTGTGTTGACCTTCGTCAATTTGTTAGATGTTTCCTTGAATAAAATCCGAAGAAAACGATTTATGTTAATTACCACTTGAATATATGGTACAAATAATAATTGTTCTTGTGTAAATATTCACTATTTCCTGGGAAAATTGGATGCTTTTGAACAAAACGAAAGTATCACTTGAAAGCCACGATGCTTTGCTTTGAGAACAACCGGTTTTGTTTTTTTTATTATCACATGGTCACATCCAAAATTTCAGTAGGCTGGTTGAATTTCATCTACAATTTATTACAGTTAATCACACGATAAAGTTCATTAGGTAGGATCAAACCAACAATTGAAAATTGTCTTCAAAGCGTGCCATGTTTAATCAAATCTTTGGTTCAAAATGGCGGCTCAGCTTCGACAAGCGTGGGGTGACTGGGGATTTCTGAACTTTTTAATGATATGACCTTTCTAAAAATAGTTAGCCAATGATAAAGTTTAGAGCAGATTGGCTGCTGAACCCAAACATATCTTTCTCCTTGACCTTGATTGTTATTTTTTTTAAATGTACCATCGCGTACACTGAGTGAGCGAGAGCCCATTTCAGGCCTAGTGTCATTCGAGAGACATGACATCATGCGCCCTTATAAGGGCTAAAGACACGCAACGGGTTAATTCAGTGATCAGAAACTTGAAGGAAATAGGTTTTATTATCATTAGTTTGCAAAATATTATATGATTTGTTTAACCCAGTTATTAGAAACTTAAAAATAAATAGGTTACATTATGATTAGTTTGCAAAATATAAGGTATTTTAGAGTGTTTCAGTGATTAGAAATTTGAAAGAAAGAAATCGGTTACATTGTCAAAGGTTTGCAAAATATATGGTATTTTAGATTTTAATTCAGTGATTAGAAATTTAAAACAAATAGTTTACATTATCAAAGGTTTGCAAAATATAGGGTATTTTAGAGTGTTTAATTCAGTGATTAGAAATTTGAAAGAAATACTTTATATTGTCAGAGGTTTGCAAAATATAGATTTCACATGATTTAATTCAATTTTCAATTTTTATTTTTCAGGGTAGAAATGGTCTTTCACACTACTATGACAGTACTTTTTAAAAATTATAATTATTTTGCTGTGTTACAGGAAAGAAATGGTCTTTCAAAAGGTTACGATAGTCTTAAACTTGAACTCAATGAAGCTAAGGTAAATGTTTAATTTGAATATTTAAATTTATTGAATGTTTATAATATCTAATTATTTTAAAAGATATTTCATTTTTATATAAAAATATAGTTCCTGATTTATTTTTTAAAATTTATTGTACCTTATACCATGTAAATCATAGTTTTTATTTTTCAGAATTTATCAGTTTTATAAACTGTTTATATGAGCTTTATTTTTAAAAAAATTATTGTGTAGTAAAAGTGACAGTTATGTTTCATATAACCAGATGTCCACACACTAATAGAAATGGGTACATACTTGGTACATACATTTGTATTTGAGCTTGGCAGGACTGCATATAGATCTTTCTAAAGAGACTGATAGGTGTCATTAAAAAAAAAAAAGATGTTTAGTATATGAATTGCACTGCAGATATACAATAACACAGATTCTGTTCACAGATCTAGGTAATGTGAGAGAGTTTTTGTGAAATTAGGATTGCAGAATAATGTAGTAAAGTTAGATGTAATGCTGGTTCAGATTATTGTACAGGTAAGCTTTTGACACTTTCATTAACAGTTAGATTGAGAAAGTTATACAGACTGTGATGGACTTGATAGAAAGAGATACTCTTGACAGCTATTGTCCTACTCCTCTCCAATCTAGACTGGGGACAATCCTGTAGCCATTACAATTTTTTTTCTCACATCCCAGTGAAAACAATACCCTGTTCCCTTGGAGACACTGTTGAAAGTTCCCCCCCATTTTCCACAGGTTCTTTGAATTTGAAGTTAAAAGCATTTGTGCTCATCTTCATCTCACCTCACATCCCTGTTACTGAATGAAAATCTGTTTTGCTTCCTGAGTTTTTGATTGTTCAGATGGACCTGTTTAGAAAAAAACACTATTATATATCAGTTGTGTAGAAATCTTATTTGCACTCAAGACTTCAAAACAGGTCGATGTGGACAGAGTTGCAGTAGTCTTGTCAGACAACTCCACAATGGTAGCTTATATTTACTAATAAGGTGGACTTACCTGCTCTCCAGTCATTTGCCTTAAAATCCTCTTTTCTTGTTCACAATTCTTAACTAATGAGATCATATTATTTGATTGGAAAGATTTTTATTCTCATATAGATTATTCACAATTTTTCTCAATCTTTGATCTGTCATTTCATTTTGGGTCAACCTGCAGCTCTGATTAGCTGTAAACGTGTGCACTAAGTATGTACACATATGCATTAGCGACACTCAGTAAGTATTATAGAAAAACTTACTGTATTTATGTTGCTAGGTGAGAGAAGCTCATACCATGCAGGAGATGAACCGCAAGTTCAGGCATGACCTGGCTGAATATGAGGCTGCTATTCAAGCACTGAAGGTAGGAGTAATCATTTTTTTATAATATTACTTAAAAATAGCATGGATACAAGTTTCATGATTCAGCTGATATACATTGATTAGCTTATTTTCATCTTAAGATGAATAAAATTTAGTAGTTTTTTAATATTTATTTCAACATAATAATGTATCATAGAGATATGTGAGGGGAAATTATTTATTCAAATTGCCTTTTACTGTGGTAATAACAGCTGATGTTATATGTGAAAATTCTAGCTTTCGTTAATATTCTCCATCTTCTTTCTTTTTAGTTTTATTTTGCAAATTATTTTTGATTTTTTCTTTTTAGCAAGTCTGTTTGTTGATCGACATTTATTTACTTTTAAAAAGCTCAGTGCATTAAAAAAAAAGAGATCATGAGAGAGAATTATATAATTTTTTTTAAAAATTTTTTTAAAAGTCTGCAAAGTAAAATTACTACTAAAAGTCTTCTGCATTAATATTATTTTTAATTCTTGGGCAAGTTTCTGTTTATTGCAACCATATCTACATGATACAGGTATGTTTTTGTACATTATTGTCATGTCGTTATGACACATATATGTCTCTTAATATTATTGTCATGTCAGTTTTGACAGAGATATGTTTCTGAATATTATTGTCATGTCAAATGATGCAGTTATGTTTTTGAATATTATTGTCATTATATGACTTTTATCTGTTGTTACTACATTAACTGATCATTATTTTCATGTTGACTTCTTTTTGTTGTCAAGGCACTTATTGATCTTTACTATCAAATCGACTTTTATCTGTTGTTAGGACATGCCAAAATGACTCTTTTCTTTTCTAGGGCATTTATATTTTATACTGATCTTTACTAATATGCCAGCATGACTTCTGTCAGCTATCAGAGCATTTATTGATCATTGTTATTATATCTGTATCTTTTCTCATTTTTTGTTCAGATAGAACTTTCGGAAGAAAAATCTGCCTCTAAAATTGCTCGTCGAAATGAAGAGAAACTGAAAGAAGAAGTGGATTTGTTAGAAAAGCATATGAAGAGGTGAAGCAGTTTTTTTTAAAGTTAATCTTTTCTCCTCTAGACTAAAGATTTAAGGAAACTCAAGAAAGATAATTAAATAGTAAAGTGTTATGAGAATTGGTGTTGGGACTAATTATGAAAAAAATGGAATCTTTACAAGCTTTAAGAAATTGTTAAATTACTTGAAATAGCTCATTAGACTAACCCTTTACCCTCACTAATTTTGAACCTAAATCTTTATTTTAATTTGTCTTTAACACTTCTGTACCCTTCAGTGTCTGTGCAAGTTCAGTATTTATTACATCGATACAGGCACTAAATCAGTTCATTACATTTCTGTATAGGCACTAATTCATTTCATTACACTTCTAAGCAGGCACAAAATCAGTTCATCATACTTTTGTACAGGCATACTTATGAACTTTTCACAAATATGAGTTAAGTTCAAATTTCACCATTTTATTTCCCAATAGTTTTCATTCACTGTTAAAGCATTGTATAGTTCTACTGATATGATGGTATATAGCATTAATGCATTGCTCCTGATCTCTCAATAAGTCAAATGCCAATTGTGTCATAACATTAATTCATGATCTCCCCCTAAGTCAAATATGATAGCACTAATGCATTACTCCTGATCTCTCAATAAGTCAAATGCCAGTTGTGTCATAACATTAATTCATGATCTCCCACTAAGTCAAATATGATAGCATTAATGCATTGCCCCTGATCTCTCAATAAGTCAAATACGATAGCATTAATGCATTACTCCTGATCTCTCAATAAGTCAAATGCCAGTTGTGTCATAACATTAATTCATGATCTCCCACTAAGTCAAATATGATAGCATTAATGCATTGCTCCTGATCTCTCAATAAGTCAAACATGATAACATTAATTCATGATCTCCCACTAAGTCAAATATGATAGCATTAATGTATTGCTCCTGATCTCTCAATAAGTCAAATGCCAATTGTATCATAACATTAATTCATGATCTCCCACTAAGTCAAATATGATAGCATTAATGCATTGCTCCTGATCTCTCAATAAGTCAAACACAATAGCATTAATGCATTACTCCTGATCTCTCAATAAGTCAAACACGATAGCATTAAAGCATTGCTCCTGATCTCTCAATGAGTCAAATACTAGTTGTGTCATATTTCACATCGGTTTGGTACTGATAGCACTACTTCCAGTCTTCCTGTCAAGCCCAAGCACCAGTTATTGCTATGTCATCAACAATGATAATGGTGGTAATAGTAATTTCATTTTTTAAAAAAACACTACTGTGTCCATGAAGTATAAATGTTCCAGGGACTATGGATATATTTTTTGCAAGTTTGAGAAGCGAATTTGGACTTGTGAAAAATTTACTTATGAATAGACACTAGAACCAATTGTCAATAGGTAGGGTAGTACCAGTATCTTTTAATATCTCTGTAGTCTCAATGTTTATTTCACTTATGTACTTTTTTAATGCCTGGATTCTTAGTATTTGTTTCAATTCTGTACTTTGTTTCTATAATTTCAGTGTTTATTACATTTCTTCTGTGTTTATTGCACAACAGTACCTTTACTGTTTCTATAATTTCAGGTTTTATTGCTTTCAGATGCTTTGATGTTTCTATAATTTCAATGTTTATTGAATTTCTATAGATTTTAATGTGTTTATTGCACAGCAGTCTTTAATGTCTCTATAAACTCAGTGTTTATTGCTTTCTTTAGCTTTAATGTCTCTGCAAACTCAGTGTTTATTGCTTTCTTTAGCTTTAATGTCTCTGCAAACTCAGTGTTATTGCTTTCTTTAGCTTTAATGACTCTGCAAACTCAGTGTTATTGCTTTCTGTAGCTTTAATGTCTCTGCATACTCAGTGTGAAAAATTGTATTTCTAATTTTTCATTTCATTGCTCTTCTTGTACTGCCTCTTCTTGTACTACATTTGGTTTTCATGCTGATTTTACAGATATTTGTGGCAGAGTAAATTTGCCTATTCCTATTTTTAAACTTAATTGTTATATAAATTCGAAGTGACCTGACCTTGGCACTCCTTATGATGGTATTTTGGGAAGTGTCTGAGTTGGAGTAAACACTCAAGTTGAGAATATGCTATTGCTAGTAATTGCTAATGTAATGCAAACCAGTTCAACTGGGTGAGTAGTTTTTATTATGCAATGGTTTAGATTTTCAAGAACAAAAACAGCCAATGAGCTGAGATCAAAAAGTTTAAACTGCTGTAGAAAATTCTATTATCTGATCACTTGAATTTTGTGTGGCAAGAATTCTGGTCTTGAAGATGACCATTTGCTTAACAGTGAATTAATTGACTTGTTGAGAGAGAATGAACTTAGAAATTTTTATATTTTTGCCATTGAAGTTTTATACTTCCATTTTACATAAATATGTATTATGTGAATAGACTATTATTTCTACGAATGGGGAACTATAATGCTTATGTGTAATATGCTAACACTTGACATTGTTCTAGTGAAACCACTCATAAAACTATAACACTCTATTTATTATGCTGTGTGCATGTATCGGGCTAATAAATACTGTTGCAGGAAACTGTAAGTTGAGACTTGAATGTAAGAAAGAATGGAGTTAGTAAAAGCGATAAACTGGAAACTTAGCTTTTGCTCCCTGATTATATTTTTTCAGGGTAAAGCAGTCTTTCTTCTGCGTATGATTTGAACCTCCTGGTTTACTGATTATAAATCACTACAACTGACTGTGGTAGAGGCTGGGATTTCTGGTATAAGGAAGTTGCTGAAAATTGCTATTCTGCTTGAGGGAGCTAAATATGGTTAGCCTGAGAGAATAGCAGTGAATCAGTGTCCTACAAACGTGCGAGAAACACGTGGAACTGACGTAATAACAGCGGACAACAAACTTGTGTCATTGTTAAAAAAGCACATGAAAACTATTGAGACAGCGCTTACATCAGGTTATGTAGAAACTATTATTGCTTATCTCTAATAACTCCATTTCTCTTCTTTGATAAGAACTATCTTGTGATTTGTATTGAATTGTTGAATTGTATTTGGGGGGGGGGGGATATAAGATTGTGTAGTACAAAAATTATTCGAACTTGTTTTCATGGAAATATTGATGTCAAATAATCTTTGTCATTGTATCTGTTATATGTATATTTGATTGTTGATTTAATAAATTTATTGACCTTCTTATGCATATTGATAACCTTATGTTGGAGAAGAAAGTGGGTGGATGGGGGCTTGCTAAATATAGATTAAAGATGGATTTGCCTTCTCCTTCAGTAAGAAGTTTTCCATCTATGGATTTTTTTGTGACGGTAAATGTTTGTCTTGTGGAAGAGTGAAAACTTTTACAGTGCCCACATATCCGCCAAGTGAGAGAGGCAAGTGGTGTCTGCTGGAGAATTATTAATAACTAAAATTAAGATTCTCATCACTTGTAATTAGTTATGGATGGTTAATTAATTAACAATAATCATAACCATTAACTAGGTGGTGTTGGCATCACAATATTAATCTAAACTTTATTACTAATAAGTAATATAATAACAGTTTTGTTATCTTTATGCATGAATATTAATGTGAAGTTTATTAATTTTTTATTGATATAATTAACTTTTCTTTATCTAAGTAAACTTTTCTTTATGTGATTAATTTTTTTGTTTATATAATTATTTTTTGTCTTTAGATAATAAACTTTTAAAATCAGTAAGAATATATATTAATTTAAATGTTAATAACTGTCTTTGGTCTGTAGTTGTGTGAAAATTTGCATGGTAGTCATTTTTAAAAATTGCCTGTGAGTATGAATATTAATAACCTTTTAAATGTCTACAGGTGTGAATACTGATTTTTTTAACATTGTTAATTCTTTATTGCCTGTAAAGGTATGAAGAAGAGAATTGTGCCATGAGACAGAAACTGGATTTGGTTCGTCAAGAGTTTGAAGCACAGGTACTTGACTAAAATCTAAGAGTAGTCAGTTCTTGAATAAATGCCACTTACATTTTGCTTTGTTTATCTTATTTAGCTTGCATGGATCATTTGTACTTGTACAGTTATTGTTTTGTACGTCAAAATATTTGACTAGATCTAAGATAATGGCATTTGTACAGTAAGTCTAGTTTTGGCTGAATTAACTCATAACCTTAACCTTACAGCTAATTTATAGTGAAAAATAATTAGTAGTCATGATTTGTAGCTATCCAGAGAAAAATATTTATTGAATATATTAGAATTCTGGATTCAATTGCAAACTTGGTGGTAGAGTTTGCCATCATATCAACAGTGATCATGATCATTTCTCCTTTCACCATCATGTGCAAATTTAGTAGTTTTGTGACTTATCTTTTTGATATTACACTAGTAGTTATCACCAGCATGTGCAAATTTAGTTGTTTTGTGACTTATCTTTCTGATATTACACTAGTAGTTATCACCAGCATGTGCAAATTTAGTTGTTTTGTGACTTATCTTTCTGATATTACACTAGTAGTTATCACCAGCATGTGCAAATTTAGTTGTTTTGTGACTTATCTTTCTGATATTACACTAGTAGTTATCACCAGCATGTGCAAATTTAGTTGTTTTGTGACTTATCTTACTTGATATTACACTATTAGTTATAAAAGGTATTGCCTGGTCATGCAAGGCAATTGATGTAACATAAATAATTATTGTTTTAGTATCTTGGGAGCCACAAGTAAACTGTGCATCCATACAAACTGTTGTATTCCTAACTCTCCCTGCAACCATGAATCATATTAATAGACTTGGTGACATATATAGGCAGAGTATCTCAGGGGCTAACCTTGACCCCCTGTATCCATCTTAGAGGTAAATCATACCTCCATACTCTCACCCCATATCAATAGCTCATAGCATATTTGTAGATGTCTGATGGTGATAGACATTGCTCCCCATCCATACTGGGTATAAATCAGGCTGCCTAGCAAGCTCTTTTCTGCAACCATGTCCTTTAAATCTGTTCCTATTAAATTTTTCAGAAAAAGAAATTTATTTTATACCTTTGGTAATGATGCAGCCTTAGTCATCCACTCATTACAGGGTGTATGTTTAATGGAATGCCAGTTTTCTTTTGACCACCATCACTACATAGTCATATGGCAGTCCTTAAGTGCATCATTCTTTGAGCATTTAACTGTCCAGCACATAGAAGGAACTCTGGTTCTGAGGGAGACAATTGGAGCCAACAACCTAGACCATCTTGGCTTTCACAGGTTACAACCTCTCTGCTCTTAACTCTTATTCCCTGGATGATATTTTGAGCAAGGCAAAACTCCATTGATTGCAGATTTGGTATTGGAATCCTCACTTCTGACACATGCACAGTCAAAGCACAATTGCTATGGTATAGTAAAATATCAAAACCCTATCATCTACTCCCACCACTACTTCAACCTCACCTGTTCCAAATTTTTTAGAATCACTCTCACACACACAGCAATCATTATTTTTAAACACAAAAGTAGGAATCAAAATGTTCACACATACTTATAGAATTTAAGAGTAAGATAGTGCTTTGGACAAGATGATTGGTTTTAATAGAAAAAGTTGTTCTTGGCTGTTTGATTAAAAGGAGTTAAATTGGGAAAGCTGTTGGGTGTTTGTAACAGGCAGTCACTGCTTGAAAATTTCTCCAACTTGAGACATTGGAGCAGAAGTATCTTGATCCCTTGAAAAGAATATATCTTCTGATGGGTGTTTCCAGCAAACGTTTTACTCCTTCGGGGAAAAATGTTTTTGTAATGATTTGCTGAAACTGACTCAAACAACAAACAAAAAAAATCAACTGATGATTTAAGAAAAAACAAGTAACAAAAGACCTGATTTTAGATTTATGGAATGGGAGAGTATTTTAAAAGGAACACTTAAATTGTATTTTAAATTATTTGGGAATATTTTAATACTTTAGCTTGAAGTCTTTTTATATGAACTCATATTTACCTTTGGCGAATATAATTTTATAAAAAATCAGTATTCTTAGTTTGTTCATCTTTATTAACAAATTTCTTAGTATTTGACTTTATTGATAAGTCAGTTTTAATAATGACTCCTAATGACTTTTATAATATTTGTTTAATTTTTGTTTTATTTTTAATTCTTCTATCCTAACAAATCTGGTGAACCTTTTCAGAAGCCATGGAACCCACGGCTTCGAGCAGTCCTGTATGATATTGTAAATATGTGTTCATTGTTTTTCTAGTGTGGAAAAATTGCACTGTTTGTATTATTTTTGCTTTTTACAGTATTTATATATGGTAGTTTTGCTAGATACAACAGTGACTCAATAAGTAATAACCACATATGGTTTAGTAAATAAGTTGTAAAAATGATAATAATGCCTTTTAAATAAAATATAACTTTAAAAATAATGTTAATAAATTAAAAGTATTGTAACATTGATATTAATTTTAATAATTATAAATCAAAATTCTTGTTGAGATTGCCATGTCATTGGCACAATAACAATGCAGAATATATATTTTTATAGCACTTTGCATGTCTGCATTTTTCTTCTAATTTTGTTTTGTACTATATGGTATGACTTTTGGGGGCAGGCACTGATTATTTACAGTAAATAAATGTTAGTCAATAAACAGATAAAAACAAGAAGAATAAAGCAGTGAATACATAAATTGTATAATTCTTGAGTTAAAACATTTTCCTTTCATTGATCAGAAAGTGTAGGAAATTAAATGAACATGTCACATATTGGATGTTTAAAAATTTCATTTTTGATTAGAATTAAAATATAAAAGAAGTTATTATGTAATAGTTCTTGAATCCAATTTACAATACAGCACTGATGCATATTTGGAATGAATGAAAGTTAGTATTAGTATAATATGGCATCAGTCTGTTACCCTATACACCAGTGTTTTCAAAAGCATATGCAGTGGACAACTCAAAAGGGGTGCCACAGGATATTCTAAATTTTTAATTTTTGAGGGAAAGAGCTGCCCCAGCCCCCCCCCCCCCCCCCCCGATATTATCAGTTGTCTCATGCTAGCATTTTCACCATTTGTATGAAATGACAGACATAAGCGCTTGTCATTTCATACAAATGGTGAAAATATGTTAATGTGGGACACTTCATAGTAGAATAGAAGATGGTGGATTGTTGATGTGTAAAGCGGTAGTGACATCTAATGGACACCTGTGCTTGATCCATATCTAGTGTTGAACTTCGCCTTTTGCTGAGTTCCTTTTTATGATGTCTTTACTTGTACCTTCTGGAATTTTTGTAACCTCTCAAACTTCGTTGATTCTCAGTTTTTGTATGTAAATAATTGTCAATTATCCATGGCCATTAGATATTGAAGATTGAATCAACTGAAGGGTGTTATTATCAAGTGGGTAGCAAAGTTAAATGATTTTTAAAAAAATATTTCTTGGATGCATAAAAATAGAAAAGTTTTTAACCATTGAGAGAGTTAAGATAAGATGGTGCACAACAAATCACTGCAGGGTTGTAAAGAAGTGGAAATATCAGAAATAAGATGATATTTTTTTAGACTTTGGCTTTACTTCGATAGGTATCAGTGACTGCTGTGTGTATTGTGTATGAAAGTTTTGACATCAGTTTGCCTGCTTCCAAGTATGCTAAAACTGCTTAAAAGCCAATCATCACAACATGGTTGGTAAATATCATGTCTGTTTTACCAGAAAGTTAAAAGAAAAAGGTACTTTTATTAAGCATGCATTAGTACCAAGCAATAATTTGCTAGCATCCTACACGTTACTGAATAGAGTCATGAAATGTAAAAAGCCTCACCATCGCAGAAGAACTGATTCTACTGGCTGCAGTAGATATGGTAAAACACTTTGGTTGGTGAATCTTTGGAAAAAGTGCATTCAAAAGTGCCTTTATCCAGACAGTAATTATCAGTCACAGAATCTAGTACATGGCCAGAGACCTCAATGATCAATAAGAATTTGAGTTGCAGCTGGATGAAGCCATGACAGCAACAAGGATACTCATTTGATTTGCTACATACTGTTCATAGATGGTAAATTGTGGGAGACCTTCTCTTTTGTAAAAGTATTACTGCAAATGCAAAGGCTCAAGACTTGTTCGAGATCCTTGACACTTTATGAATGAAAATAATTTAGAGTGGACAAAGTGCATTGGCATCTGTACCATTGGTGGTCACACTATCACTGCTATTATGGAGGCTTGCAGGCACTCATAGGAAGCAAAACAACAGATGCACTGTGGACCCACTGCATAATTCACAGGGAAGTTTTTGTATCCTTGTTGAGTCCTCCACTGGTGAACTTTATAAAAATGTGGACATTTTTCAATAAATGGTGTGAGGATATGGGAGTTGAATACACATCTTTGCTGTATTACATGGCTCTCCCATAGCAATTCACTCTTCTGTGTATTCAATTATGACAGGAAATCTATCTCAAAGAGAAAGAACATGAGTAGGCTAAAAACTTTGTGGATATTAACTTTTAAAAATTAGCATAGCTATCTGATCTCTCTGAAAAACTGAATGTGCTAAGAACTGGTTGAGGTTTCAGCTTTCAGAAAAAAAGTACAACTGGGAGAAGAAAAATGAATGAAAATAGTGTGAAGACTGTTTCTGCCCATTGCAGCAAATGTGACATCCAATAAGTTGATTTCTTTCATGATATAAAATCTGTTTTTGAAGAACATCTATCACAGTTTAATAACTGGTTTGAAAAATACTTTCATGAAGATAATATGGAGAAGTTCACATGGATTTAAGACCCATTCAAGGCCAAGGTTTCATCTGAATTTACTTCTGCAGAAGAAGAAAATCTTGTTGAGTTGTCTTTCGACAATACATTGAAAACAAAATTTGGAATGGAACTGAGTTATCAGTAAAAGATGAATATCCACTAAATGCTAAAACTTCATCATCATCATCCATCCCTTGGCCTAGTGTGGTTGTTAGTTTGCTGAGCTGCTGAAAGATTGACCAGCTCCCTCCACTTGTCTTGGTCATGTGCCAAACTCTGTGTCTCTGCAATGTTGTTGGCCCACATTTTTCTCTGTCTGCCTTGTTTTCTGCCACCCATAATGCTACCCTGCATGATTGTTGTGGAGAGGTTGTTGGCTCGAGTAACATGGCCATACCATTTTATCTTTCTTTTTTGTCAGTGGTGAGGTCGTGAGGTCTTGATGTCTTCGTATTCACTAGCTTCACATCTGATGGTATTACGCACATCTTCGTTTATGATATAATCTTTGTAAGAGATGCCAAGGATGGTTCTGTAGTATCTCATTTCAAGTGCTTGTATTCTGCGCTGTATTTCTGCCATCAGGGTCCATGCTTCACATGCATACAAAAAGATTGAGAGGACTAGCATTTTCAGAAGCCTTATTTTTGTTTTTAGACATATATTTTTGTCTCTCCAAATGGGTCTTGGCTTTGACATGGCTGCCGTTGTCTGAGCTGCTGTAGTCAAGACTTCTGTTTTTGATCCCTTGTCACTGATGACAGAGCCTAGATACTTGAATTGGCTCAGTGTTTCTAGTTCTTGTCCTCTGACCTTGATTTTGGTTGAAACTTGTCTTTTGTCATCAGCTTGGTTTTTTTCTGCATTTATCTCCATGTCAAATCTGGAGGAGGATTCATAAGGGTTATCACTAAGGTGACAAGCTTGTCTTCACTCCTAGCCAACCTGTCGATATCATCTGCAAAGTGGAGATTGGTGATGTTATGCCCTTCAATGCTGACTTTGCTATTGTGATGTTCCAGAGCATCATTCATGATGCGTTCTAAGTAGATGTTGAAAAGTGTGGGGAACAGAAGACAGCCCTGATGTACACCAACTGTTGTCTGAAACCATTCTCCCACAGATCCCAGGACAAGTACTGCACTGGTGGCTTTGGTATATAGCTGCTTGATGGTGTTAGTCAGCCGATGGCCCATGTTGTATTTCTTCATTGTGGCCCATAATGCCTCCTGCCACACTTTATCAAAGGCCTTTTTGAAATCCATGAACACATGGTAAATGTCTTGTTGGTGTTGTGAGTATTTTTCACACAGAACCCTGAGATTAAATATTTGTTCTGTCATACTTTTTCCAGCCCTAAACCAGCCTGTTCTTCAGCGATAATTTCTTCTGCCTGGGGTTTCATTCTGTTCAAGATGACCTTCAGCATCACTTTGCTAGCATGGCTGATCAATCTGATAGTTCTATAATTTTGGCATAGGTGAAGATTACCTTTCTTTGGGAGTGTTATAATCAATGATTGTGTCCGTGTTGTGGGCCATTCACCTGTCTGTTAGATTTTGTTGCATATTTTTGTTAGTAAAACTAACACTGCTTTTCCACCACTCTTGATAAGTTCCACTGGGATGTTGCCAACTACAGCTGCTTTCCCATTCTTTAGTGCTCTTATTGCTGCTTCCACCTCTTCTTTGAGAATGGGAAAGTCATCATCATTTGAGGGCTCTGGCACTGAAGCACTTCAGGGTCTCCTTTGGATGGTTGATTGTAAGTTCTTTGCAATATTCAGCCCTTCTGTCTGTTACCTCATTGAATTCTGTGAGGCATTTCCCATCTTTGTCTTGAATGGTGTTGACTCTTGGTTGTTGCTGCCTTGTTAGATCTTTCACAATTTGGAATGCCAGTTTGCTGTTGTTTTTCCTCAAACTGTTTTCAATCTCTGTTCATTTTTGTCCGATCCAGTTTTCTTTAGCTTTTTTCAATTTTTTTAATCTGTTTGTCTATGTATTCTTGTGTTCCTATTGTATGTTTGTTTCTTTTTAGGTCTCTCTGGGTGTCACACATTTTGAGAATTTCTTCTGTAACCCAGGGTTTGTTCTTTGGGCAATGGAGGTGTTGAAGGTGTCTGTAAACATTTCAACATTGTCATCCATAGTACGGAGTGGGGCAAATTTTCCTCCAATTGTGGTTTGGAAGGATTCATGGATGTTAGGGTCCTTCAGTCTCTAAAGTTTGAGCTTAAGCTTGTTGTTCTTTGGTTTAATTATTTTCTTTAGCTTTACATGGAAATTCATAATCATGAGTTCATGGTCACTTCCAGCAAAACCAAAGTGAAGCTGGGCATATACTATACTTCAGTGGAGAACTGGACAAATCCATAAATGGACTAGACATACTTGTCAACAAAGCCATAAAGAGATCTGTGCTTGAGTGCCACCCCATATCTAGCAGACTCATTTCCATTCGCCTAAAAGCAACTCCCATTAATATCACAATCATTCAAGTCAATACTTCAACTACTGATCATGACGATGCAGAAATAGAAGAGTTTTACATTGAACTCCAGGGTGTCATAAACATGGTCAACAAAAAAGACAACCTCATTATACAAGGAGATTGGAATGCCAAGGTCGGGATTGATGCACTTAAAGACTGGAAAGATCATTGTGGACCATCTTGCAATGACTGTACCAATGAAAGAGGGAGATAGCTCCTTGAGTTTGTAAGCTAAAACAACTTGGTACTAGCCAACACCTTGGGAAAACATAAAGCTTCACGATACTGGACATGGCATGCAGCAAATGGAACTCATCACAACCAAATTAACTATATAATGGTATAGAATCGTTTTAGATCTGGCATCAATAGAGCAAAAACAAGGACATTCCCTGGCGCTGATGTCAGAACTGACAATGATCTTGTGGGTTTCTGAATTTCTGTGTGAAACTAAAGCTTAGTGAATCATAATTCCATTTGTGATTTCATATCTTTTCAGAAAGTGGGTGTTCGGTGGTACTTTGGTAAAATGCAGGTACCAGGAAAAATCAATGTGGAACAGGAAGTGAGGATGGCAGTGTCCAGTTTGATTCCAAGTTTGAAAAACTGTGTAGTAACCAACTGGATCGCTCATCCCACTAATAATTGTGATTGTTCAAGAATGAAATATATAAATTTTTAAAAATTTAAATATATATATTTCATTTATTGCTTTACTAACCTAATCACACTAACACACCCACACAATTGGTAGGTGTTTCCTGACTAGGCATTGTGGAAAAAATGGGTACCTAGAACTGAGAAAGTTTAGGAACCACTTCTAAACACCCATACTGCCCCCCCCCCCCCTTCTAGTCTGTTACCCTAAACACCATACTGCCACCCCTCATGTCAACTGAGCATAACTACTGAATTTCAAAACACTTGCAAGTAAACAAACAAGCAACAGCAACAAATATATACACAGACATAGAAACACACATTCATATATATGAATGTATGTGTGTAGTGTATTGCAAATTGTTGGCAAAATTCAAATATGAACAGCAGTTAGCAAGATTTACCATCTTAACATTACCGCATAGCATTATTTAAATAATTTACATTTTACATTTGAAACTTAACAAATCCACCCTAATGGAATTTTGGATTTTGGATTTGAAATAATATCACATATAGTATTATTTAAATAATGTACATTTAATTTTTAAACAACAGATTTGTCACTCTAAACTATTTGTGACTGATGAAATGGTGATAGTAATTCCAATTTTTAATTTTTTTATCAAATTTTTTCTTTGCCCTTTAAAAAATAAATGATGAAGATGTATTTCATATATTCCAAACCTTTTCAGTTTACATCTATGTTCAAATATGCTTTCCTTACAAATAAGGTTACTGCATAAACCAAATGTTTATGGATCAGGAAACAATTTGAGATTTTTATAAAGGGGAAGAATCATGTTAATTGCAAGTTATTTTATAGAAATTTTATAAAGCAGGAGTATCATGTTAATTTTATTTTGTAGAAATGTTTATAAAAGGGAGAATCATGTTAATTTTAAGTAAATTTGTAGAGATTTTTATGAAGGGAGAGAATCATGTTAATTTTAAGTAATTTTTGTGAGAGCAAACGAACCATAAAAAAGTTAGAGACTCCTGCAAGATGCAGGAAGTTGTGACTGTGAGGGCTTATATTTGTTATTAAGAACATTAATAGCTCTCCGTGGTTAGCAATAAATTTGTATATAGAACACTAAAATATCACTCTCCCAGGTCAACAATAAAATTATATAAAGAGCAATAACAGCTCTTCTTGGTCAGAAATAAATTTATGCAGAGAGCACTAAAAAAAAATCGTTCTCCCTGGTCAGCAATAAAGTTTGTATATATAGCACTAATACTCTCCCTGGTCAGAAATGAATTTGTATATAGAGTACAAAGCAATTGCTGTCCCAGGTCAGCAAATAATTTGTATATAGAGCACCAAAAAATCAAAATGACACTGTGTGACCCTCCAATATGTCATCACCCTTGCATGTGTGCATTTGTATAATTAAAAATAGAATCTCAGCAATTCATTTGTTTCTAATAAAAAATAATTATCTATTTGGACTAGGGTTTTGAAACTTGCATTATATATTAAAAACATGGAACATAATTGATTTAGCCTATTTCATAGGCTGACCTAAATATAATCTTTCACTTTACATTTAATCAAAATCAAATTCTTTTGCAGCTTTAGAATATTTGATAATAGTGTAAGATTTATAGACATACTGAGAATGCAGCTTTAAGAGTACTTGATAATATAAGGAGATCTGAATTTACTGAAAGAAGCAAAAATTATTATTTCTACAATGCATGCCCTTATATTGAAAAAGAGTGTTATTTAAAATCTTAATTCAGTAATAATCGTTTAGATAAAATTCATACAGCTATTATTTCAGTACATTATAAAAAAATATTTTTATAAATTATTTTTCACATTTTTTTTTATTTTAAAGAAATTGCTTTTCGTAATAAAATTACTTCTTGATTGAAGTGCCCTATTCTCAAACCAAACATTGATATTTTCCTGTAATTTTAAGATTTCTTTTTTAATATATTTATAATAGAGTTTTAACTGCAAATGACAAAATCTGTAAGCGTCATACAATTCATTATACTTATGTGTGTAGTTGATAATGTTCTTTTTAATGTTACTGTTAACCTTGTCACACACATCAAATTCCTTCTTCTAGGCCCCCTATTTAGCTACTAGAGGGATCAGCATTTACTTTTGTACTTTCTAAAAAGTAAAATGTCTTAATGTTTCATCGAAGAAGAGTTTTGCTACAGTTCACATAGTTATTCTTTGTGTGTTTATGAAGAGTGTAAGTATAGCTTTCTTAGTTTTTTTAAATTGTACAATTATGTGGGTTTCTATGAAATTGTGTATATTTAGATTGCAGCCAAATTAACGCTTACTTGATTATCTGTGGAATGTATTTGTTGTTTATAACTGATGTGAATTGTTAGCTTGAGTGTTTGAGAACATACCTCTTAAACTGATTGTTAGTTCAGCTCGATTGAGATCTGAGCATTTTGTTTTTTGTTAGAGCTCTGGGGTTTTTTGTTTCTTTTGCTTCACATTTGTTGCTATCTTCTTTTTTCCACTCACCTACATTGAAGCTTGAGATTTTTTTATCTATTAGAGCTGTATTTCTGTTTCTTTTGCTCATTGACTTGTTGCATTCTTCCTATTCCACTCACATACTTTGAAGCCTGAGACCCTTTATCAGTATTGGAGCTGTATTTCTGTTTCTTTTGCTCATCGACTTCTTGCATTCTTCTTTTTCTGCTCACCTATATTGAAGCCTGAGACGTTTTATCTTAACTAGAGCTCTATTTTTCTTAATGTCGGTGCCTTAATGTTTTTAATTTTGACATTATTTAGGTGCTGTTGTTATTCTTTAGTTAACCTTAATAAAGTGTAGTTTCAAATGTGTAAATTGCATCATATTGAAAAAGAAAATTTCATTTGTGAATCACTATGCATTTGTCTGCACTCTAAAAAATATCTATTTGCTAGTTTTATATTGTGTGGGTAGATTATGGCAAATCTATTATTACTTACATTTTCTGATTTTAATTTTGAATAAATAAACAAGATATTGCTTTCAGGATTTGAAATTATTAGATGCCTTTGAGTTTGAGCAGCATATCTTTATAAGCATTCTGTATATGTTTTACTCCTTATTTGCACTGTTTGTGCATACATATACTTATTTCTTTAAGATGCTAATTAGAAAAATAACATATCTTAAAAGTTTCTTTACCTTTTAGTTTGTTGAAGAGAAATGTTCTCCTTCTTTAAGCAGTTAATTAGAAAAATAATATATTCATAAAGTTTCTTTATATTGTTGAAGAGAAATGTTCTGTTTCAGTATTTATAGTAAATATTTCCTAAAATTTAATATAAAATTAAATGATTAAATATTTTTCTTAAAACTGTAAATATTCTCAAATAAAATGTATTTATTAGCATCTGCTAATTCTTCTAAACAGGCACAATTAAATATTTCTTTTAAATCTCTTTTTAAATGTTTACAAATTTTTATATGCACAGAGTTAAACATTTTTTAAACGAACCTTTTTAACAGTTCACACAATAAAAGTTAAATATTTCTCTTTCCAGTATATATGCACAGGTTTAAACATTTATTAAAATATCCTTTTCTTTTTTAGCATTTCACAAACTATTGAATATATGCACAGAGCTAAATATTTCACTTTTAAATCTTTTCAGACTCAGATGGCTGAAGATGATATGAGCAGGTAGGATATTTTGTTTTAATGAAATATTATAACTTAGATAATGAATTTAGCTCAGAGTGAAGCATTGCACCAGATATTTTTATTTATCTACATATACAAGGATGCATGGACACAAATATGCTTTCCTTTATTTTTATGCTTATGCATGAAATATTACAGCTATCTATATAGTTTTCCAGCTCTATCTGTGTATAATGCTAAAGCGTCCTTGTCCATTGAGCGCATTTTTTTTTCACATGACCAGCTTTATGTTGCATTGTCAAATTCAAAGTTCTCATAAAAAATTACAATGTGACTTATAATCAAACATGGCCACATGGCCAGCTTTATGTTGAATTGTCACATTCATGGAAATGGGGAGGGAGGGAAAGAAAGAAGGATGGAGGGAAGGAAGGCTTGAAGGAAGAGAGTAGGGAAGGAAGGAAGGTAAGCAGGCTGGAAGGAAGGAAGTTTTCAGGGAGCCAGCATTATGTTGCATTGTTGCATTCATGAAACAGAGACAGTATCAAAGTACTCATTAAAAAAAAGAAAACGACGGTCAAGGTCATTTGCTAATTGATGCTCGAATTTTCACTCGCATTGTGACTTATTATCAAGCCTTCTAATGAACTAGTTCATTTATATTCCTAGCAATGCATTCATTTTAATTTTCTACCCATCATATGATGGGTGACAAATACTCTAGTTCATGGAGAAAAGTCTGTTGTAATTGATGTACTGCTGACAATCATTGAGAAAGGTCACTGTTTTAATTGGTGTACTGCTAACATTCCTTGAGAAAGGTCACTGTTTTACTTTTAATTGATATACTGCTGAGTAAGATCAGTGTTTTAATTGATGTACTGCTGCCATTCATTGAAAAAGATCACTGTTTTAATTGATGTGATTTAATTGAAAAAGACACTTTACAAAGCTTATTGATTTTTAGAAACATAACTTTTGCATTAAAATTCCTGCCTGTATTGCAGTAATTAGATTTAAAACATTTTATCATTTTTGCAGAGTGCGCAGACTTGAGGAGCAATTAGCTTTAGCACATTCAGAGTTGGACAAACTAGACAAGCACCAACTGGTAAGGAAATAGGAAATTTGTCATCTAGAACAGTGGTCCCCAACCTTTTCCTCACTGCGGACCGGTCAACGTTTGATAATTTTACCGCAGCCCGATGATGTGGGGGGGAGGGGACGTTGATTGTTTATAGTTTAGATTGTTTTGATTTAATAATTATTTTAATTGTATTTAAACGTGCCTTCAAATTAAAATACAGTTACACCAAAAAATTAATATAAAGTGATTTAACATTTTAACTCACTAGAACGCTAAATCAATGAGAACCCTGAGCTTGTTTCTTTGCAACGAGACGGTTCCATCTTGGGGTAATAGGAGACAATTACACCCCAAGTGTGTTGCTTATGTCCAGTTTATTCCATTGTTTTGTTTTGGTTGCTGTCACTGCAGAAAACCCCGCTTCACACAGATAGGATGTCGGAAATGGCAATAGGGATTTAAGTGCTGTGGTAGCCGTTGTTGTATTGGCAAGTGAGGGGGTTTACAGAGCCCAGGCTAATACCACATCATCTGTACTTAGTGTGTATGTGCGCCCAGGATGTTCACCAGTGGTGTTGTTGTTGTTGTCATTGGCACTGTTGTTGTCCCCAGTATCCGTTGGGCTGTATGTAGGTGGGTGTTGGTGGCCAGTATAGGTGGTCAAGCATTAGTTGAATTAGATCCACAAATATCCCCACTGCATGTGATGTTGCTCCCTGTGCTGCCACCGTTGTTGTTGTTGTCGCAGCGCTGCCGTTGTTGTTGTGGCTATAGTAGATGATACTGTTGTTGTCGTCTGATGTGTTGTGGCGGGCGCCTTCTGATTTGGGGCTCCGTTCTGTAGTTTTTCCTTGTCTGTTGTGGTTGTCTTTTTGTTGCAGTCCCTGGTGGTGACTCTGGCTATGGATTGGTGGCAGTTGGTTTAGTCGTTGTTGTTGTTTCTTGTGGTGTAGTTGGAGCGTTGTCGACTTCTGTTTCGGTCTGTGCGTCAGTTGTCTTCACTTCTTTTTCTGTTTGTATTTTTCTTTCTTGCGTCTTGATATGTACCTTTTTTTTGTGTGTTAGAGATTTTTTGGCGTTTCTTCTTATTTTCGGTGGTAGTTGTTTTAATTTCTTTTTCTTTGCTGATAGAGCTTGTAGTCTGAGTTTCCTTATTATCTGTTGTGGGTTTTGGAGTTTGCGAGAATGCCTGTCTGATTTCTTGTTTTGCTGTTTGAGTTGAATTCACTTTGGCCGTATGTGGAATTTTCCAGATGATGTTGGTTTTTATTCCACTTTCTCTTGTAGTGGCTTGTAGAGTTTGGGTGGAAACGTGGCTTTTTCCTTCAAAGACTGTTTGAGTTGTGCCGTCTTCCTTTGTGGGTTTTCGCGTTGTTTCCTCCTTTTCCGTTTGTGATCGCGTGTTTTTGTTGTCGGCGTTATTTTCCAGATGATGTCTGCCTATGTTTCACAGTCTGTTGATGTAGGTTTTTTTCCAGTTGTCTTGTCAGGTGCTTGTTTAAAATCTTGTGGAGACCAATTGCGGTTAAGATGGCTTGTTGTCTGGTTTAAGTTCATCTTCCGTTTTTGTGTGGAAGAGGGTCAACAGCAAATTAGTGAACGCATTTTTTAGTTCAACGTTTTTAGTTTCTAGTGTGAAGGTGAAGGGGGTAACTTTTCGTATGCCCCCATTTTCGGTTGGTATGCTGATTTCACAGCAGTATTTTGTCCAGTCTTCTCCTTTGTACTTCTTAATGTGTGCACCTCTTCAAGCCTCTTTTGCCGTATCTGTCTCAGCTGGGCTATGCGCTCGTTTGTGAAACAGAAAGGGCCGTTCGCATCTTCTGTGACTGACTCAGGATCCCGTAAAATGTCACTTGGTGGAGTGGGCAGTAGTGGCATTTTTGCCAGCCCTGAAAAGGGCTGAGGCTTGGTGCTGGCTTGTCTGGTGTGGCGCTTTGACATGACTCTCCTCCCGGCGGTCCAATGGATGGAGTGCGTTCGTCGGTGGTCCGAAGCGAAGTGTGTTGGTGTGGTTGGGAAGTAGAGCTCGAATTCTTTAAAAGCAAAGACAGGATGATCGTGCACCAACTGGGAGAATGAATACTCAGACTCAATCTCGTCTATGGAAAGTCACACAAACCCGAGAGAAATACACCACAGTAAATAAAATTGGGTGGCCCGGTACCATTTGATCCACGGACTGGTACCGGTCCGCGGCCCGGGGGTTGGGGACCACTGATCTAGAATACTTATTTGCATCTGTATATAGAATTGTGGCACTTTACTCATAAATTGGTGCTTATATAAAGAATATTACAAACATACACAATTTATATAACTCATTCTCTGGGGATGTGTACAATTTTGTTACAAGTGCAATAAATAAAGTTGATTAAATCTAATTATTTTACATGTTAAAGTGTACAACTGGATCTAATGCTCACATAAAAATATAAGAAAAAATAAAAATGTTGATGTTATAAGAGTTTGAAATCCGTTAAAAGCATGTTTCTGTTAAAAACTTAGAAAGTAAGATTTTACCAGAAAAAGGTTGTTTTTTTTTAACCAGAAAAAATATTTTAAAATAAGCAATATAATTAACTCATTACAACCAATATATTTTCTTTATTAACCTAAATTATTAACTTAATCTGGACACATTTTAAATTTAAAATAGGGTATAAAACTCTGACTTTGCAAAGTGGAAACCATATTAACAAAATTACTAGCTATCATAAAGGAAGCTCTATTTTTCTCTACTAAGTATAAAATGGGCTATATTAAGTAATAAATAAAGTATCTATTTAAATATGTTTTTTTAATATAATAATATACCTAATCAGGATATTTCTATTCTTGAATGTAATTCACAGGTTTTTCTACCCAGAAACATACACACAGCTATGTGAAACTTTAAGTGCAAAAGAAACCACATGGATATATATAATTAATTTAATCAAAATAGGTCGAGATTATCATAAATCTTAGCTGAAACGAAGATTCTGAATGAGAAACGAAAGTTATTTTTCTTATTTGGTACTTAAATTCATCAAACCAAGTCAAAATGACATGAGAGTTATCTTTCCAGAATAGGGCGCCTTTGAAAATGTGTAAGTAGTTTGCAATATTATCGTCATTATTTTATATTTATAAATTTATTAGTTCCATTGTAATGTGATAAAGAGGAAATGAAGTCAGATTAGTTTTTCTAAAGCTGAATATTTCTGAATATAACTAATAAATTTGAAAAACATTTCTGCGTATGAATCCTTCCAGAAAAGAAAACAAATTAAATCCACATGGCATGTATGTGTGACACATCCCAGTTTGGCAAAAGAATAAAAGTTTTGGATCTGATTTATGGAGAAACTAAGCATTACAAGGAATATGTCTTTTAAAAATATTATTTTGTCCCAAAATTGACTGTTTGCAGATCTAAGGAATATTGAATGTTACATTTAATGTATAATCGCTTTTAAGATAACTTTGATAAGGTAAGTTTGTTGGATTATTTATAACAATGAAAATTAAATGGCCATGTGTATCCATGTCACAAAAAGAGGTGCCACTTTTCAGTTATTTATATTACAAATAATTGCAAAATAAATAACCATATTCACAATACTATCCTATGTATCTCTCACATCAGTTCTGAACATATAGAATATAAACATGATATTTCAGTGCTTTATTTTTAAGAAACATTTCAAATGGACCCACCTTTCTTGGTACACTTGCCCAGAGAATGAGCTATATGCATGTGCACACAAAACAAACACACACACATGCATCACACTACCATTATCGTCATTGGGGAGTATAAGTTTGCTCTGTGACAAGATGTTTATTATTTTTTTTTAATAAAAATCATTGATTAGTAGAAAAGAACTGTATCTTAGCTCTAACACCATTAGGCACAAGGTCACAAAAATATGTAATGGATGAACTCTCCATAGAGATGTATCTGATCACTAAATCTTAGCTGAACCAAGTCATGGTCAGGACTGGACTAGACTTGTGATCTTAAGAGGATTCTTGTTGCATTCATTGTAGTCAACTTTCTATTTATAGTGTCTCTGAGTTGGATGTGGACCATGACCTTTTGTCACTCTAGAATGATGTACAACTCATTGAGGTGTGATTCTTATTGTATATCCTTTTGATTGATTCATCAGAATTAAAGAAGGGAATATGTATCAACATAGCCAGGACTAGCAAAATTAAATAATGGTATTAAAGATTCTAACTTTAAATAGAATTTATACCGCTTCTGTTGAACATCACAGTATTTAAGATGTGGTATTGATGCTGTAATTTTTGTTTCATCTTTCTGTTCTTGGTGTTTGACTTCTTTAGGTATCATGTTCTGTTCTTGGTTTTTGACTTCTTCAGGTATCATCTGTTTTCTTGGTGTTTGACTTCTTTAGTTATCAGCTTTGTTTTTGTGTTGGACTTATTTAGGTATCAACTTTTTGTTCTTTGTGTTTGACTTCTTATCAGCTTTCTCTTCTTGATGTTTGACTTCTTTAGGTATGAGCTTTGTTTTTAGTGTTTGACTTCTTTAGGTATCAACTTTCTATTCTTTGTGTTTGACTTCTTATCAGCTTTCTCTTCTTGATGTTTGACTTCTTTAGGTATCAGCTTTGTTTTTAGTGTTTGACTACTTTAGGTATCGGCTTTCTGTTCTTGGTGTTTGACTTCTTTAGGTATGAGCTTTGTTTTTAGTGTTTGACTTCTTTAGGTATGAGCTTTCTGTTCTTGGTGTTTGACTTCTCTAAGTATAAGCTTTGTTTTTAGTGTTTGACTTCTTTAGGTATTAGTTTTTTGTTCTTGGTATTTGACTTCATTTGGCATAATTTTTCCAATCCTGCTGTTTGATCATAATTTGATATTGTCTTAAATTGTTATTTGCTTACTGGTAGCTTGAAAATTGGTCTTGGATTGATTTTTTTTGAATGTTTCTCACTGACTGATCATAAATGGTTTGGAGCTTAATTATTATTTTGTTTATCTTATTGTTTTATCATAATCTGATCTTGGCACAATTCAGTTATGTTTATTTTATTGATTGATTATAACTAAATCATAGCTTTGAATTTATTATATATGCTGATAAAAAAAAGATTTTTATTTACAGTGATTTGTATTTATTTTACTGTTGGATTTTACTTGGCCTTGGCTTAATTCATTTTATGTGCAATTTACAGAATTTGGTGCAAGATATTGCCATTGAGATAGACGCTTTATTGGAAGTGGCCTCTTTGGATCTTGCAACTGCTAAGTGCCAGGTACTGCAAAGATAACAGTTCAATCAAAGACATTTGCATATTGTAGCAATCAATGACATTTGTATAATGTAGCAATCAATGACATTTGTATATTGTAGCATTATACTACACAGAACATGATCATTTAGCTAAATAGTAAACTGCTAAACATTATATGAGAGAAAACAGTGAACATCATTCACTTCTGCAATATTTCTGTGCAATTTACAAGAATAAAAGAATTGTTTCTATCAAATTTATATATTTTCTTGAAAATTATTGTTATTATTATTGATAAAGAAATAGATTATCAAATAGGAAGATTTATTATTATTAGAAGCAAATAAGTAAGCTGAATGGCATTATTAGCATTGTAATAAACTGAATGATTTGACATGAAGGTATATTTCTTGGTGGTTATTGAACTGATCATGGTTGCTGAACTGAAGTATTTTATGGAAGATGGACATATGTAAATTGTTTAATTCTTGGAAATGATTTTCTTTTTCTATGCAGTATTTATTCTTTCTTTCTCCTGATAATATATTTGTGAACTGATCTTTCCAATACTACAAGCCCATCAATGGAATCAAAAATATTCGCGGAATGATAGGTGCTCCTAATATCCTCCTGACAGAAATAAAGGTATGTTGATATATTTAAATAATTTAAATTAAAGTTATAGTTTACAATTTACCAGTTTATTTCAAATGACTGAATTGAATTCAATAATCAATTTGCTAAGCTATAATTGAAAGATTGGTCATGTTGCAGAAATAAAGGAATTTTTAAACTATTGATCATTTTATTATTGTATTTTAGGAACAGTTTACTGTTTATAATGTTTTCTATAAAAGGGTGAAATTTGAACATTTCAAAGGCTGTTTATAATGTTTTCTATAAATGACTTTAGAAGGGTGAAATTTGAACATTTCAAAGGCTGTTTATAATGTTTTCTATAAATGATTTTAGAAGGGTGAAATTTGAACATTTCAAAGGCTGTTTATAATGTTTTCTATAAATGATTTTAGAAGGGTAGAATATTTGAATGTTTCAACAATTTTAATCACTCATCCTTATTTCTAAAAGTATAATTTTTGTCCATATCAGTTTCACATGCTTCTGAAGATATAAATTTAAACACTAGTACCTGTATCCAAAGGGTTAATTTTAGTCAATATTGGCCATTTTTTAATTCTGATATCCAATTTTAGAGAGTTAATTTTAGTCAGTATTGGCCATTCTGTAATTATAATATCCATTTCCAAAGAGTTAATTTTAATCAATTTTGGCCATTCTTTAATTCTAATATCCATTTCCAAAGAGTTCATATCTACCAATACTGGTCAATCAGTCACCAACACCCATAGTAAACCCACACCCGTAGTAAACAGGACATAACTCCTACTAAGATTAATATTTCTTCCTCATTCAATATTATTATGCACTGTTTGGTTTAATGTAGACTAACACTTTAGTAAACAGGACATAACTCCTAATAAGATTAATATTTCTTCCTCATTCAATATCATTGTGCACTGTTTGGTTTAATGTAGACTAACACTTTAGTAAACAGGACATAACTCCTACTAAGATTAATATTTCTTCCTCATTCAATATCATTGTGCACTGTTTGGTTTAATGTAGACTAACACTTTAGTAAACAGGACATAACTCCTAATAAGATTAATATTTCTTCCTCATTAAATATCATTGTGCACTGTTTGGTTAAAACAGCTTTTTATAATTGGATAAGTATACTGATATATATTAGAACTGATTTCTGAAGAAAAGTTTTGTTTACTGATATATATAAAAACTAATTTCTGAAGAAAAGTTCTGTTTTTCAATGACAATTTATATTATTAGCATAAGATTAGCATTAAACAGGTAAAATAGTTCATGATGAACAAATGTTGGAGTTGGGAAAGTATAGTTGTCAGGAAGTTTAACTTGTCAGTATTGACTTTAATTATATGAGCTATAGTTCTCAGGAAGTTTAACTTGTCAGTTTTGACTTTATATCATCAGATGAGGTATAGATCTAAAATAAATTACCTGTCAATCTTGACTTTATTTCATTAGATGAGTTTAGTTCTCAGAAAAGTTTAACTTGTCAATCTTGACTTTATTTCATTAGATGAGTTTAGTTCTCAGAAAAGTTAACTTGTCAATCTTGACTTTATTTCATTAGATGAGTTTAGTTCTCAGAAAAGTTTAACTTGTCAATTGTCACGTATATGAGGAAATATTATTAATTTTTTTTTTCTCTCTAAGTGTCATCATACTCTAAACGATTAACGAAACAGCCAAATTAATTTAAACATTGAAAGGGGCCAAAATGACCATTTTGTCAACAATGTGAAACCTAAGGTGGAAAGCTAGCTGAGGGAGATAGGAGGTTTATGCAGGTGAATGGAAAGGTGTAATTAACTTTGGAGGGACACACGTGTTTACCCCTCTAGTCAGCACTGCCAGAGCAATAAATCTGTCAGTGTACGGGTTATACATGATAGGCCACTGAGACGCTAATTTTGTCTGTGAGAAAACAGGCTCTGAGTTTTGAAATGTAACTTATTTTTAAGAATCACCACTATAAAAGTTTGGTAGTTTATAGTTGATATTGTTATTGTGAAATTATTTGTTGAAATAGAATTTTGAGTTATTGGAAAGTTAAGACTTATATTACTATATTTAAATGTGTTGGTTTGTGTGTACAACCCCTTTCTTGCTATGACTAGTGTACTCTTGCCAGGTGGCAATGAGTCACCATAGTAACTTAGTTTTAAAAAACAAAATAAAAATAAAACGTGCTCTCTGAGATTAGTTTGTGCTCTGAGCTAGATAGTAGCCACAAATTGATATGTCAATCAAAGGTGTCAGGCTTGGAATTCAATACTTGGCACTAAATGGAAGTGGACAGTCCTGATATATGCAGTGTTGGATGGGGGTACCGTGTGCTGGAGGAGAGGTGTGTTCTAATCAGCTCAGTGAAAATGATGTACAAGGACTTTGCACATAAAAGGGGATGACGGAGTCAGAAACGAATGAGAAACATCAAGAATGTAGAGGTTGGGAGAGGGGTGAAAAAGACCCTCTAAGTTTCTCCCTGCTTTTTGTACCAAGGACTTTATGGGCTGGGAGGCAACCAGTGAGAGAACGCTTGGACACTGCAATAGAGTGCCAGACGTCTATCCAGCTGTATTTTGAAAGTGCGCCGTCAGGGCCGTCAACAGATCAAGATGGACCAGTCATATGGACAGTCATCTTGTGTTCTTCAAAGACTCTGTGCAAAGACCGTGGGCAATTGTTTATTTTCCATGCAGAGATGAATTCCTGATGGACGTTTAATGTCGCGGCGCTGGGAGATATTGCAGATGGGCAGTCACTTGGCATATCGCAGAAAAACGGCAAGGTTGACCGTTAAGTAAAGTGAAGAGAAGAAATGAGAAATGTAATGAGAAGAGAAGAAATGAGAAACATAATGAGAAGAGAAGAAATGAGAAACGTAAAGAGAAGAGAAGAAATGAGAAACGTAAAGAGAAGAGAAGAAATGAGAAACTTTAGAGAAGAGAAGAAACAAGAAACATAATGAGATGAGAAGAAATGAGGAACAAAACGAGAAGTAATGAGAAAACGTAACAATAGTTGAGAAATAGGCCTAATGAGGAGCGCAGCGAGGACAGCTGTATTTGGGTTCCAGGGAGCGAACTACAACATCGACGGTGTTTTTGTGTACCATCAAAACCCCCAGCACGAGGAGAAAGTGACAATAACTATGTGAGTAGAAAAATACTAACTAGTGTAGGAATCTCAGAGCACATAAACCTAAAACTTAAAACTAAAGCTTAGAATCTTAATTAAGAATTAAACCTTAAATTAAAAATAAACCTTAAATTTAAATCTACGTTTATAAGTGAAGGATCACTTTAAGATTAGTTTGAAATGCTGATGTGACTATCTTGAGAAGGACTTGCAAGTCGAATGACATTATTTTTCTTTTGAACTATTGAATTTTGATATAGGAGCAGTGGCTCCAAATCTTATAAATAATGATTGTTATTTTATGATGAAAAATGCTTAGGCTATTTTAGAAGTAGTACTGCATGAAGAATCTTGAATTTTGTATTTCTTTTATTTTATTTCATCATTCATCATTCTTTCTTTCTTTTCTTTCCCCCTACCCCATGGGTGTGAGTTGTGGATGGCTGACTAACCAATGTGTGAGAGGAAACCCATAGATCAATAAATTTGAATTTATACTTTGACATTGAGACTTTTCCTGTCTATGGTTTTGAAAGAGTGGTTGTGGTCGTTGTTAGATGTTGTGTCGTCTGTGCTGTCTACACTTCACCCTTACCCGTATGCAATCACACATGCAAACATGTTGGCAATACGTAACCTACATGCAGAATAAAATTCAAGCCAAACAACCATCTTGATATTCTGTGTGTGGATTTGTAATATATTAATATTCTATGCAAGTCCTACGAGGCGTCGACTAGCCACCACCCTCCTTTCTTTGGAGAGAAGGGGCTGACAACATTAATCTTGACTTTATTTCATTAGATGAGTTTAGTTCTCAGAAAAGTTTAACTTGTCAATCTTGACTTTATTTCATTAGATGAGTTTAGTTCTCAGAAAAGTTTAACTTGTCAATCTTGACTTTATTTCATTAAATGAGTTTAGTTCTCAGAAAAGTTTAACTTGTCAATCTTGACTTTATTTCATTAAATGAGTTTAGTTCTCAGAAAAGTTTAACTTGTCAATATTGACTTTATTTCATTAGATGAGTAATTGTTTTTCACTTGTTAAAATATTTCAAAGGCTGTACATATATTTATAATAAAATTTGTCATCAAATGAAATGGGCTTTATATAAAGTAGTTAATATACAAGATATTTCTTTAGATTTTCCATCAGATACTCATTTAAGTATAATTAGGAGTACAGATATACAAGTCAGACCTAAGACTAAGAGATCATGTAATTTCTACTGTAATATAATTTTTTTAAATGATAAAAGATAAAAGCACTTAGCTGTTAATGTGCCTTTTGCCTGTAGAGATCTCTTCCAGCGATTTTTTTGTTTGTTTTGGTATGGTGAGGAAGTTTTACAAGCCATCCATGCAATATACAGTTTTTGTTTGTTTTGGTACTTAGGAAGCTTTAACAGCCAGCTGTGCAGATTTACAGTTTTTGTTTTGGTTCTGAGGAAGCTTTACAAGCCAGCTGTGCAATTTACTTTTTTTTTTGTTTTAGTACTATGAGGAATCTTTACAAGCTAACCTGCAATTTATTACAGTTTTTTTTCTTGAGAGTATCAGCTTCACATGTTTTAATGTAAATTTTAAAAGTACACCCTTCTTGTGTAGTGTAAGCTAATTGTAAGAAATAAATGATGTTTGATTTGTAGCATATGATTTCATTTTTCTTTGAATACAAGTGACAAGCTTTCCAACTAAATTCTGAAATACTATTATAATCCTTAGTAGGATCCTTGAAAACCTTATGAAAAATGCTCTTCAAAATGAAATTGATAATATTTTTTCCAGAACAAGGTGATATGGATGAAAGGTGAGTTAAGAGGAAGACAGGCTCGTGAACGCAAACTTCGTGCAGAATATAGACAAGCACTTAGTGCCACAGATTCAGATCGGCAATTTCTTATTTCTGAACTGGTACGCAGGGATGAAGAATTGGATAATTTGGCAGCTGAGAAACAAGGTGAGAAGTGCACTGCATCATACAACAAAATTAGTAAGAATGGACACCCGAAGGAGAAAGTGAATTTTAAAGAAACACATGTCAAACAGGGACAGAAAGACAGTAAAGAACCTGTTGTTGCTAAATTATTTTCCTTAGAAAAAGACATTTTTTAAAAATACAGATACATTTGAAGAACTTTGCAATATTGAAGAGTAGATGACATGATAGATGTGGGGAACAGTTAAGGCTAATGGAATTAAAGAATATGAGAAGAGAATTACTGTTATTATTCTTTATTTTATCCCACTACTAGACGCTTAGAACCTCAACATTCTAGCCATCACAGTCATAAAAGACACACTGCATGATTTAATGATAGCAACTTTAGTAACTTTTAATTAATAATTATAATAATAAAATTTTTGGTTTATTTCAGACTTAAACAACAATGAATCTAATGCTGCAGTGCAACAAATAATCACAAATTAATTTAAAACTCAGCCAATTGGTGGAATAAAAGGAAACTAATTTTGATATTATAGTATTGTGAGTGCTTGGTTGAACAAGGAAGAGTATTGTAGATATTATAGTATTGTGAGAGCTTGGTTGAACAAAGAAGAGTTGTTAATATTATAAATGATTTGTGAGAGCTAGATTGAAGTTAAAAAAGTGAATCCTTGACATTGTATTATATTCTGCTTATACAGATTGCTAGAGCTTGATTCAGTAAGGAAAAACATTATTGATAATGTATTGTAAGAACTTGGTTGAAGAAGGAAAACTGAAACCTTGGCATTGTGAATAATTTGTTTTTGCACATTTATTATTATAGATTGGCTCATTAAGGAAAATTATGATTGACATTATAAATGTGTTGTCAGAGTTTAATTCAATGAGGAAAACTATTGTTGACATTTAAATGTGTTAGAGTTTTGTTCAGTGAGGAAAACTGAAACCTTGATATTGTAAATGCACTCTGCATATATATTATTATGAGAGTTTGGTTCAACAAGAAGTTTGAAACCTCGACATCGTAAATGTATTGTGGGACTTGGTATACAAATTTGTTGTATGGGTTTGATGTAACAGATGAAACAAAATCTTGACATTTTAAGTTTTGAGGAAGCTTGGTTCAGTGAAGAAAATGGAGACCTTAGCATAATAAATATTTTGTGGAAGCTTGGTTCATTTCTGTCTACACATATTTACTGTGTGAGTTTGGTTTCACAAGGTAACCACAACCAATTTATTGTGTAAATGTATTCTGGAGTTTAGTTAGAAACCCCAACCCTTGACATTGTTTATGTATTGGATTTAGCTGAGAAGGTAAAAATAAAGATGCTATATTACACTATTGGCTATTTATTTGCACTCATTTTCTGAAGAACTCTAAACATTTACAATGACTGCCTAGCTCAGCATTCTTCAACTAGGGACTGGATTGAAAGAAATCTCAGTGATCAAGGCTTATCTTGAACCTGTGGCCTGTATACAAGTCCAATACGCCCTTTTATTTTACAGCCATGGAGTTTCCCAAAGTACAAATAATCATCTGCTGATTTTAGGATACTTTTTGTTATGTTAGTGCTTATTTGCAGATTAGCTGTGCATTAATGTTATGAAAGAGAGACTTATTGTAATCATCATTTAATTTTGGAAAGTACTGTTTAAAAAAAACTTACTGTAATAGTATTATGATATAAATTTATTTTCAGTGTAGTTTTATATATTATCATAAAAGACATTAATTTTCAGTGTAATTTCTCTATAGTTTTATAAATTACACTGCGTCACAACAACAAAAATTTTTGTAAGTTGTCTAAGTTTTTTTCAACTGATTTAGAACAATTTTGCACTGCTAAATTAAAAAATGACATCCATTTTTTAAAAATCAGGTCAGGATTTTGTGCTAATTCGATTTTAAAAAATCCAATCTTATAACTAAATCGATTACATTTTTGTAACATTATTAGGCAATTTTCATTAATATTTCTCTTCCAAAATGGGTTTTTAAATTAAAAAAAATAATTAAATTTAAAACATCGTTTTTTAACACAATTCATTTATTAAAGGTTACAAAAGTTGATTAGTGTACATTGAATAGTAGACATTGATAAAGGTAAGTACATATAAATTCAATATTAGGTCATCATTGTTCAAAATTCAGGGCATGAACTTCCGTCTCTTCGAACTTATAGAATGCTCAGCAGTATGGATGTCTCTCTTTAGAGTCCAACAGTAATCAGCCATCATGACTGCATCCCAGCGTCCCTGATACCTGGTCTCCATCTCTTTCATATCCTGATGAAATCTCTCCCCTTGCTCATCGCTCATTGATCCCAGATTTTCAGGAAACTGATCCATATGTGAGAATAAGTAATTCATTTTGATGTTCATGCTGCATCCAAGGTTTCTGAAAGTGGTCAGCATATTGGCAACAAGCTCTGCATAGTTCCTGGCCTTATTGTTGCCAAGAAAGTTTTTCACGACCAGAACAAAAGACTTCCATGCTTCCAGTTCCACTTCGTTCATTGAGTTTTCAAACTCTGGATCTCTGATTAGCTTACGGAGTTGTGGACCATCAAAAATGCTAGCTTTTAACTGCTTCATACTTCTCCTTCAGTGTAGTCGAGTGAGCTAGAGGTACAGAGGCAAACTGGTTACCATTGTCTAGCACAGGGGTCGCCCGCAGGCCTTTTCTAAGTCTACACATTATTAATAATGTATAAAGGCAAACTAGAAGAGTGTATCAAAATGGTAGCCCTTCGTATGACAGTACCCATGAAGTAGCTCTCAGTATCAAAAAGGTTGGTGACCCCTGGTCTAGCAGAACACATTTCAGTGATCGCTTGCTGCTGTCAATGAACAATCTCCAATCTTCAGGTTTATACTGTGGCACACCAAGCTTGTGTAGAAGCTGTGTAATATCTGTACAATGCACAAGGTCTTCTCTGTAGAGAAAAAAACTGAGGTACTCTTTATGTCTGTTGCGGCAGAAGGTGATGCAAACACTGTCAGAAAGGATGTTTTTTCCATTCAATCTAGATGCCAAAAGTTCAGCAGATGACTTTGACAAGCTATTGTGAACTAGATCATTTAGCTCCTTTTGCAAGAAAGGATTTGGAGCATCATCATCAAGAACCACTAATTTTTCTTCTTCAAATTCTTCAACACTAGAGAATTCTTCTTCACTAATGTCAGTAAGTTCTCTAGGGACATGTACTGGAATTTCATTACAATGAGCTACTGGATGAGGTGCTGATTCAAGATCGGGATACTTAAGGCTGCTCTGGGTTTTTCTGTTAATCCCAGTCACATCAATAGCACTGAGGTAGCAGTCAGTGTCGGTTCCCTCCAAACCATAGGAATTCCAAACTTCAGACAACTCTTCTTACCCTTGGTCCAACGTTGCAGATTCTTGTTGCATGTCTTGCATACCATGTGTGGCGCCTAAACTAAACTTTATCCTAGTCACCAAGTTTTATACCAAAATAAGCATGGTAAGCACACTTTATAAAACCTTTTACTGGATTCCTGTTAGGAACACTGGTGTATTCACCACAGATGATCGGGTTTATTTTTGCAGTCTTCTGGCCGATTCCATTTCAGTACCTAAAGAAGAAAAATATCAATTATATCAATTATTAAAAAATTAGCTTATGTAACCTCTTCATAATTATGAAAACAAATTATGATTTGTTTATTTAAAGAAATAAGAAAGAATTTTACATCGTATAAATAAGAAATACCCTTATATGTAAAAAAAAAAATAAATAAAATAATGTGGCGATAGATCAAAAAGTTGATCAAAAATAGATCAAAAAGTTGACCTGATTGAACAAAACTGATATCATTTTTGATCCAGCACAATAAAACTGTCATAAATCTGTCAAAAAATCTTAGACAGCAAATTTGATGTTGCCTAGTGTTATCATAAAAGACATTAATTTTCAGTGTGTAATTTCTCTATAGTTTTATAAATTATCATAGCACACCTTTATTTTCATTGAAATTTCTCTCTATAGCTTTATAAATTATAAAACTTACAATTATATTCAGTGTCATTTCTTTTTGGTTTTATATCTTATTATAATAATCAGTTATTTCTGTATAATTTCTCAGTACATTTCTCTACATTATAATAATTCACAGACAGCTTCAGTGTAAATTTTCTCTATAATTCCATAAATGATTATGATACATAGATATTCTTTGTGTTAGTCCTTAATATAGTTTTTTTAGTTATAAAGATGCATAGTTATTTTCAGTATAATTTATCAGTATAGTAATACATTTTTTTATAAATAATCATTTTTGTTTTGTTTCAGAGATTGCATTCAAAGAGTTGGAAACCATGACTGCTGTCGAAGCTCTAGAGGTAGGGAAAATATTGATAAAATTAAGAATTTATTATTTATTGGATTGGGTAAATACATTCTTTGTCAGATGAAAAAAGATTACACTGTAATTATATATTACAGTAGAAACTAAGGATTCTGATCCATTATTATCTCAAATTTTGTGTATCTATACTAAATAATTTGGATATATAAAGCTTAGATTTGTGTTGTGGTTTATTTAATAATGTAAATGCTATAGTTTGATAGTAAATAATGTAAAATTTTTTGTTTTTTTTAAATTTCTTTTTATAATTTTATTAAATGGATAGTTCTGTACTGATTGTCAATGCATTATTTTATCATTTAATTATATTTATGATTCCCCATTTTTTCAAGGTCTATTTTGTTCAAATTGCATGGGACGTAGTTCAGATATAGATGTGATATCACCATTGTTTTTATGACATCGCTTAATTTTTGCTCTTTGGGTTGTTTTTTTCTTTCATTTCATCATTATGCGATTGAAGCAAAATTGTTAAAGTAATACTACTGCTTGTATCATGAACTTCCTTTACAATGAAGTGAGTTGTTAAAGTAATAACACTATTTATATCACTGTATATGCTGAAGAGCTATCTGTACAGTGAAGAGAATTGTAAAAATAATACTACTTGCATCACTGCACCTGCTGATGTGTTCTGTAAAACTTTTGAGTTAGAATCTTTGTAGGAAGGAGTTGCAGATCTGTAAATAAAGTACGTCTGGTGATAAAAAAACAGTTTATTTAATTTTGTCATAATTTTCTTTGCAGGAAAGAGTTTTAGATTTGTCAGATGAATTGCACATGGCCAAAGTGAAACAAGCTATGCAACAGAATACATTTGAGCATGAAAAGCAACATATCATTGACGAGATGGAGACAATTATGGTAATATATCCCTCTTGATAGAAATTGGGATAAGCTGTAATTTTTTATGTTTACATTTTATTTTGTAATCACTCTACTAAAGCTTTTCAAATATGTTTAATTTCAGATCCAAGAGGCTTTTTCAGTGACAAGATACTATTTGCAATCAGAACAGACTGATAAAAGTAATTAATAGAAAATATGGCAGTTATCTCCCCTTGAATATTTTTGCCACGTGTATATTTGGACATTAATGCTTATCTATCTGCTATTAACCAGTCAGCATATAATTGTATGACTAATTTTTCACTTATCAATTAATAGGTTTTATACTTTTTTTTATAAAAGTTATGACTTAAGCAACATGTTACATTGTCAATAAAACTGAAAATTTTACAACTTTGGAATGTTAAATAAAAACTAATTCATTGAATTAGACTTGAGTGGAAATGGTATTGTTTATTAAATAAATAATTAATATGTTTGAATATTTTTGATACATTAAAAAAATGTTATTTGAAGTTTTATTTTATTATTTAGTTTTGTTTTAGAGGATTGTTTAATTATTTTTTAATATCAAAATTCCTCCATACATTGAGTTTCAAGGATGTTTTAAGGATGTTCGTAACCTGTAACCAGATGCAGTTATCCTTTCTTTATCTACTTTATGGCCTGCCATGACTTTTCTTCCTTTGCATTGAAGTATGGTTAGAGCTTTTTTCAAAAAGTTTTTTCATGAACCTGAACATTTGTCGAATGCAATATTACCACCACACCTTATAATCTCAGCCAAAGCTAAAATGGACTTTATGAGCTTGTTCATATTGGCAGGTTGCCATAGATCAAGGCTGCCATAACCTGGAACTCTCCTGTATAACAAAGTACATTACTACTATAATTTTCTCTCCTGAGAAAGTTTCTGCAAATTTCATCAAGCATAGTTGTTGCAATGTTACAAGTTATATTTTCTTATCCATTTAATTTGTATCAGAAGTTTAAGATTAGTTCCAGTTTGAAGCTGTAGTCATGCATTTTAAAAAATAATTTAGAGATAAAGTTATAAGATATATTTCCACTTGCCCTTACTCTATTTGTTGTTCATCCTAGTAGTGTGGGTGCTCAGTTGATCAGTTGTGTGATGAAAACTATTTTGTTCACAATATTTTTTATTCTAGGAAATCCAGTGCCTGTTCTCATATTTTCACTTTTTCTCTTTGCTAGAGTGATTGGTTTTTTTAAAGCTATAAAAGAAATGAATTGATTGTAAGGATGTCCTTTGTGAAGTTTCCTGTTATGAATGAACTCCCACTGAGCTCAGTATATGTAATGACAGTGTCAACCAGTTCTCTGTGTGTTGAATTACAGAGATATGCTTCTTGTCATGTAAACTAGCATTTGTTAAACATGAGCCTAATCTCTTTATTTAAAGAAAATGTAAGTTTTTCAACTTTTGAAAAGGCATTTATTTTCTCTAAACAGGAAAAGGTAATAAAAAACCTGATGCTGATAATTAATTTATAATTGAATTTATTTATTGGCACTGATGGTAACATCAGTTTTTGAATGAGTTCAACCTGTAGGATTAACAATAGAATACCTGCAGTTTGAAGTGAAAAGTTACAGTAAGATTAAGATCAAGACTAAAATGAAGGTTAACTCTGCTAAGATTATTTATATAATTATTCATAGTTTGGGTGTAGTATTTTGGATTAGTACACTATCTGTTGTAAGTGTATTGTTTATACTCTAGCATTCAGTATAAGCCTATTTATTCCTTTAGTATTTCTTTTTTTGTAGAAATAAAAGTACCAATGATTTATTCTTTTTGTAAGAATGTTTGCTAACTGATTCTTATCTTCAGTTTAGTGACTCAAAGTACCAACTTATAGCTCTTAGCTCTTGTGATAGTTTAATAACTTAGCACTTTGAGTTCAGCCTATATAATTAATATCTTAGCAATTTGTGCTCACCCTATATATTAAGTTATCAGTGAAGCATTAAAAGCAATATACATGAATTTAAATAAAAAATTCAATTCACTTTCTGTGCTATTAACTATGATAATAAATGTGGTAAAGTTAAACAGATTTGTAACAAAATATGATTAGAAATATATTTTAATATCTGTACAGTTATGCATGTTAAAACTAATTTAATAAAGTATTTGAATAAAGGTAATAATAATAATAAAGGTAATAAAGGTATTTGAAATGAATGCCTTAAAATAGCAGCAGATTAAAACACAGTTTTTGCTTTCTTCAATTCTTGTTCTGAGACTTATCTCATTTTGACATCAAGATTACTGAATATTAACAATCTGTTACTCCTCTTGAAAGATGACACCTTGTCCTCTCTCTTTGACGTAATTGTAGCTCTTAGAAGGACACACTGAAGTTACTGAATTTAAGCAAACTAACAGGAATTTTTCAAAGATGTATATTATGCAGAATTTAAGCAAACTAACAGGAATTTTTCAAAGATGTATATTATGCAGAATTTAAGCAAACTAACAGGAATGTTTCAAAGATGTATATTATGCATAAAATAATGTGGGAGTCATTGGCAGGGGTTATGTATAATACGCATCTAATGTATTAGTCCAGTTTAATAATGTTGAATAAATTATATTTATTTTTAGAAAGTTCAATTCAACCTGCGACAGTAATTTAAAATAATAAAACTGTATTTTCTTATTTGGGTAATTTTATAGTGCTTTGGAAATTTATCTATTTATTATGTACATCTTACTGTGCACTTTATATTTGTTTAAATATAATGCTTTCTCATGTCTGTGTTCTTATCCCAATATTACTTACATCTTAACACTCTCTTTATATCTCTTTAAATTAATTGTTTGAATTGCTGTTTTCTCATACTTTTGTATTTGTATATGTAAAGATTATGTCATCTGCAGTATTTGTGATATCTTATAAAAGTCTTTAAGATGATTGCAGTGGACGTGGAGATGATTCACCAAGTTTTCTTTACATATTTAAAAATAATGCTACTACTGGTGTGTATGAATGCTTGCACATTTGTGTGTGAATATGCCATTTTATTATCTTCCTTTACAAATGGCTATAAAACTTTTTCTGCTTCATAGTGAAGTGTACCATGAGAAATTGTTGTAGACAATTTTAAATAGTTAATATTCCTTCTAAACTAATGTTATTTTTTAATTTTTTTTTTTACTGAGCTCTGTGATGCTGTATTTTTCTATAAGACTTATTTTATTTTAAAACAAGGACATTCAATATTGTCTTTTTATTGTTATTTTTCTTTTCTGACTTTTAAAACTAGGACTCAGAAAGTGAAAAGGAGCGCATTAACCAAAGATACATGAAGTAAGTCCTCTAAGCCTATGTACAAATATATTAATAGGTGAAGTAAATGAAACATGGAGAAAAACACTGAGACATGAAGTATGTGCACTAAGAATGAAGTATGTATACTAAGACATGAAGTAAATACACTAAACCATGAAGTACATACAATAAGACATGAAGTACATACACTAAGACATAAAGTAAGAACACTGAGATGTGAAGTATGTACACTAAGATATGAATTAAATGCACTAATTCAATGAAGTACATACACTAAGCCATGAAATAAATACCCTAAGACATGAAGTAAATACACTAAGACATGAAGTACACTAATTCATGAAGTAATTGCATTAGTAATAAAGTTCAGACATATGCTAATTCTTGAAGTAAATACTTTAATAAATGAAGTAAATACACATAAATTTTGTACTACATAATTAAATTACTAATATATGAAGTAAATTTACTAACATATGGAGCAAGCACATTCTATTGCATATATCATTAGGAATAGTTTTTCTTGTTTAAGCAGTCTGGATAATTTTTCGTATCTTCCAGAGTTATTTCTTTCCACAGTTTAAATTGTCTAAACTGCATTTCTACATAATTTACATCTGTAGTTAAGGCTGCATTCCTACATACTTTACTTCTGTTGTTTTAATTGTCTAGTTGGCATTCCTACATAACACTGGGCAACAACAAATTTGCTATCTAAGATTTTTTGACGGATTTATGACAGTTTTAGTGTGCTGGATCCAAACATGACATCGGTTTTGTTCAAGTCAGGTCAACTTTTTGATCTAATTTTGATCGTTTGCGACATTTTTTTTTTTTTTACACATTTATATGATGTAAAATTCTTTCTTATTTCTTTAAATAAACAAATTATAATTTGTTTTACATAATTATGAAGAGGTTACATAAGCTATTTTATGAATAATTGATGTAAATGATAGTTTTCTTCTTTAGGTAATGAAATGGAATCGGCCAGAAGACATTGCAAAAATAAACCCGATGTATTTTGCTACATCTGCAGCGAATACACCATTGTTCCTAACACGAATACAGCAACAGGTTTTATAAAGTGTGCATACCATACTTATTTTGGTATAAAACTTGGTGATCAGGATAAAGTTTGGGTGCCACACATGGTATGCAAGACATGCACCGAGAATCTTCGTCGTTGGAGCAAGGGTAAGAAGAGTTGTCTGAAATTTGGAATTCCTATGGTTTGAAGGGAACCGACAAACCATGTCATTGACTGCTACTTCTGCGCTATTAATGTGACTGGCATTAACAGAAAAAACTGGAGCATCCTTAAGTATCCTGATCTTGAATCTGCACATCGTCCAGTAGCTCATTGTGATGAAATTTCAGTCCCTTTTCCCTGGAGAACTTGCCAACATTAGTGAAGAAAATTTCTCTAGTGTTGAAGAATATAAAGAAGAAGAATTAGTGGTTCTTGATGATAATGTTCCAAATTCTTTTTCGCAAAAGGAGCTAAATGATCTAGTTCGTGATCTCAGCTGAACTGTTGACATCCAGATTGAGGGGGAAAAAACATCCTTTCTGACAGTGTTCGCATCACCTTTTACCGCAACAGACATAAAGAATATCTCATTTTTTTTCTCTACAGAGAAGGACCTGGTGTACTGTACAGATATTGCACAGCTTCTGCACAAGCTTGGAGTGCCACAGTATAAACTTGAAGATTGGAGATTGTTCATTGACAGTAGCGAGCGATCACTGAAATGTGTTGCTACACAATGGTAACCAGTTTGCTTCTGTACCTCTAGCTCACTCGACTACACTGAAGGAAAAGTATGAGGCGGTGAAGTACGTGCTGGAGAAAATTCATTATGATCAGCATGGATGGTTACTTTGTATTGACCTGAAGATGGTAAACATTTTGTTGGGACAACAGTCTGATTCACCAGGTATCCGTACTTCCTGTGCATGTGGGATAGTAGGGACAAAGCACAGCATTACATGAAGCAGGACTGGCAGGAGGAATTGGTACCTTGCAAAGCAAAGCACCTCATAAACAACCCTCTGGTGGACAGAGACAAGATACTTTTCCCACCGCTGCTCATTAAGCTTAGCTTAATAAAACAGTTCACCAAAGCTCTGGACAAGGATGTTGACTGTTTTGCTTACTTGTGCCATGCTTTTCCAGGGTTAACCATTGAGAAGTTGAAAGCTGGCATTTTTGATGGTCCACAACTCCGTAAGCTAATCAGAGATCCAGAGTTTGAAAACTCAACAAATGAAGTGGAACTGGAAGCGTGGAAGGCTTTTGTTCTGGTCGTGAAAAACTTTCTTGGCAACAATAAGGCCAGAACTATGCAGAGCTTGTTGCCAATATGCTGACCACTTTCAGAAACCTTGGATGCAACATGAGCATCAAAATGCATTACTTATTCTCACATATGGATCAGTTTCCTGAAAATCTGGGATCAGTGAGTGACGAGCAAGGGGAGAGATTTCATCAGGATATGAAAGAGATGGAGACCAGGTATCAGGGACGCTGGGATGCAGTCATGATGGCTGATTACTGTTGGACACTAAAGAGAGACATTCCTGCTGAGCATTCTAGAAGTTCGAAGAGACGGAAGTTCATATCCTGAATTTTGAACAATGATGACCTAATATTGAATTTGTATGTACTTACCGGTTATCAATGTCTACTATTCAATGTACACTAATCAACTTTTAATAAATGAATTGTGTTGGAAAACGATTTTTTTAAAATTTAAATTATTTTTTTTTAATTTAAAAATCTATTTTGGAAGAGAAATATTAACAAAAATTGCCTAATAATGTTACAAAAATGTAATCGATTTAGCTATAAGATCGGATTTTTTAAAATCGAATTAGATCAAAAACCTGACCTGATTAAAAAAAATGGATGTCATTTTCAAATTTAGCAGTACAAAATTGTTCTAGATCAGTTGAAAAATCTTAGACAACTTTCAAAAAAATTTTTTTTTGTGTGATGCAGTGTAATTTACTTCTATTGTTTTAATTGTCTAGTTGGTATTCCTACATAATTTACTTCTATTGTTTTAATTATCCTGTTGGCATTACTACATAAATTACTTCTATTGTTTTAATTATCTAGTTGGCATTACTACATAATTTACTTCTATTGTTTTAATTATCTAGTTGGCATTACTACATAATTTACTTCTATTGTTTTAATTGTCTAGTTGGCATTACTACATAATTTACTTCTATTGTTTTAATTATCAAGGCTGCATTACTACTATAATTTACTTCTATTGCTTTGTTAAGGCAGCATTCCTGCAAGCTTTCCTTTGTTGTTTTAGTTGTCAAGACAGCATTCCTGCAAGCTTTCCTTTGTTGTTGTAGTTGTCAAGACAGCATTCCTGTATGCTTCTGTTAAAACTGGTTCACCAATTAATTTATATAATTTTTTATTTTTATTTTTGTTTATGTATGCATTGTTTCTAAAATTAATATGAAAAGGACAGCCAGTAAAACAAAATATTACCAGTTGCCAGTGTACAAAATATTAATTACAAATTATGACTTTAAAAAAATTTAGTTGTTTTATCATTGTCTATTAGATTTGTGCTCTTTTATAGATTTTGTTGAGTGATTTAATATTAATTTAATTCACTCATGAATTTTGTTAATTGAATCAGATAACTGTTAAAAAATTGAAAGTTTTTTTTATTTAAAACTTCACTTTGAATATTTAAATTAATTTTTTACCATTTTTTTTATATTACTTATATACCAGATGTAAATTTGACAATATTTGTGGTGAGTTGTGTTTGTTATTCATGTAATCTTAATTTCTGTATTTGTAGTGAGTAATGTTTTTCATTCTTGTGATCTTAATTTCTGCATTGAAATGTTGTTTATCCTTTGTGTGGTCATAAGTTCTGCAATATTCTGAATCTGAATAGATTTTAAAACTGGTCATTAATTGCAACTAAACATTTCACATAGATAGAAAATATCTAGACTATTGCAACTAAACATTTCACATATAGTAGATAAACAATATCTAGAATGTTGCAGTGAAGTGAAATGTTCTATTCCATTTTACAGATTATAAGAAACCAATTAACAGTACTGAGACAAATATTATATTTAGATAAAATATTCTAATTTCTTATTACAGGTTACAGGACACCAGTTACAATATTGACACAGTATACTGGTCCTTGGGATTCAAAATATTTGACCACATTGTATATGAGGCCACATGATAATGTGGGATCCTTTCTGTCACATATGAACAACCCATGTCACATGGTGGCTCCTGTTTCTCAACTTATGGTTCACCCTACCTCAATCCTAATTTTCTCTTAATGGCCTTGGTCACAGTCAGCTCTAACCACATTTTTAATTGTTCAAAGAAATGGCTTCAGAAAACATTACCCAAGCCAGAGATAAAAGTTTGTCCACCAGCCTGGCTTTTCTCTCAGTAATCACAGTCACAGTCAACTCTATCCATATTTTTGTAATTGTTCAAAGAAACAGCTTCAAAGAATATTACACTGCACATGTACATGTACTTTGAAGAGATGCATGACAAATATGTGAAGAAAAAATGTCTGTTAACTCTTTTTAGACAGTGGTAGGAAGTGTTTAAAGTTTTTCAAAACAATAGCGATCATTGTTAAGCTGTGTTTATGAAGTGGCAATTACATATATAATGTACTGAACACTATACTGTGTAAAGTTTAGGCATGATCAGCAAAACATTTGCAAATTGAGCCAGTTGATTTGATACATTTCGGTTAACTCTGTACATGTCATTTGAAGAGGCTGGATGGTAAAAAAAATGGGGGTCCACAGGCTGTCCACATTGTATGCGAGTCCATGATATATAGAGGCACCAGTATATTATATTTAGGTAAAATATTCTAGTTACTTGTTACATGTTACAAGACACCAATTGCAATATTGACACAAATATTATGTTTAAACATTCTAATTTCTTGTTAGAGGTTAAAAGACATCAGTTGCATTATGGATGTTACATTAAGTAAAACATTGTTTTCCTGTTACAGGTTACAGGACACTTTGAAATCTTTGCAAAGTGATCTTCAGTCTACTGCCCTATCTGCGTACAATAAGGTACAAGGAATATGTGTGTTTACATCTGTATTTCAGTAACTAACATGGTATTTTGTATGATTTGTGTTCTGTTATAGTTGTATGAAAAGTCAATCACACAAATGTCTTTTTGAAATTATTCACACCAAATGCAAACATTATACTGATAATCATTGGAGTTGCCTGTTTGCTTGAAGTTATTCACACCAAATACATTACACTGGTAAACATTGAAATGACCTATTTCCTTGAAATTATACACACCAAAAGTAAACATTAGACTGGTAAACATTGAAGTGAACTATTTCCTTGAAATTATACACACAAAAGTAAACATTACACTGGTAAACATTGAAATGACCTATTTCCTTGAAATTATACACACCAAAAGTAAACATTAGACTGGTAAACATTGAAGTGAACTATTTCCTTGAAATTATACACACAAAAGTAAACATTACACTGGTAAACATTGAAATGACCTATTTCCTTGAAATTATACACACCAAAAGTAAACATTACACTGGTAAACATTGAAATGACCTATTTCCTCAAAATTATACACACCAAATGCAAACTTTATACTGATAATTATAATCACTGGTAATGTCTGTTAGGTTGAAATTATACACATTAAATGCAACCATTACCATGGTAGAGGTCGTATTAGACCTCAGAGAAGTGTATATTTCAACACTATATTAAACTGAAGTGAAAATAAACATCATTTCATAATCAAAGCCTTTGCCATTTGCAGGCTATATGGTGACCTGATTAGAATCACTGCAAATTATAGTCTATTAAAAATCCACCAAAAGAGTATACTTAGTATCTAAAATTTGTATTCGCCATGTACTGATCTTTGTTTCTCAGTAGCTCTGCTCTGTGATGAAAATGTGAAGCACGTTCTAACTCACCTTAAAACTTGCAAAACAATGATAATTTTGCAAAGTTCAAAGTTGTTGCCTTTCTGGTCCACCTACCAGTAAGATGGAAAGTGTTGGTCTGTGGCCTGCTTGTTTATATTGCATGAAGGTAACTCTTAACCACCTGGAGTCTGTATCTACAAGCAACTGCCACTTTGCACCAATTCTAGTGTCACAATTTCATCCTGCACAATTTCATTCAGCCACTTCAGTATTTATTGTCTTTAATATGATTCATGTAGTGATTAATATAATGTATATATATATATAGTAATTAATTGTATAATGTAGTGCAGTCAATGTAATTAATGTAGTGATTATTTATTAACAATTAGTGAAGTGTTTTATATAATGACATTTAATGCAGAGGTTACCAAATTATATAATACAGTTAATGTAATTAATGTAGTGATTATTTAATTCTATAATGCAGAGTATTTAATATAAATAATATATTGATTATTGGCATTTAGTCCATTATTTATGACATTTAATGCAGAGATTATTGAATTATTTAGTGTAGTGTAGTTAATGTAAATAATGTAGTGATAATTGCACAGTACATTTTAATTAATGTAAATAATGTAGTGATTACTTAATTGTATAGTATAGTTTAGTTAATGTAAATAATGTAGTGATTACTTAATTGTACAGTACAGTTTAGTTAATGTAAATACTGTAGTGATTACTTAATTGTACAGTACAGTGTAAGTGTAGTTAATGTAAATGGTGCATCATTATTTATTGACATTTGGTGAAGTGATTATTTCTTGATAATATTTTGCAGGGAAAAGCATTGAATGGCAGCAAGGCTTCCATTCTGCGCACATCTACTCCCACCAGCACACCAAAAAAACACAATCATGTCCGTATTTGTGAAGATTCTCCAGAACGCAACAAATTCAACGGCTGCAAACCTGTTGATGGAGGACGCACACCTCCTCCACTTTCTTTGTCAGATGAGGAGTTTAGAAAACGGTTTCTACCTTGTACACCACCTAATGGTGAACTTTCATTGTCAGATGAATTCGGATGATTTTGATCATACAAGGTTTTCAAGTTGAGAAGTGCCTTATGCAATAGAAATTAACTGGATTTTTTTATTTGTAGTACTAGTTATAGAAATTCTAAATCTTAAAAATTAAGTGATGTGTCACATTTCAGCTTTGGAACAGATGTGAAAGATTTCTTGACTTTATTGGTATACAGTTCCACGTACAGTGGGAAGTAATGTGAAGCTAAATAATTTGAATTATCAGATTTTGCCTTTATTCAAATCAAATAAAGTTAAGAATTTTTGTCATTTCTTTAATTTAAAAATGTGCATGCGTTGTAGTAATATTTAAAAAAAAACCTTTGGTAAAATTCTGGTATGGCTGTAGAGAATTGGGTTCCTCTATGAAAATTGCAAAAAGATCATTCTCGTTGTGTATAGTGTTTCCAAACCTGCAAGCCCCCTGTCTGACCATTGTTCAGGTAGTATATGAAAAGCTGTTAAACTTTGCTGGCTGATGCAATAGAGAGGAAACCATGTCCATATAGTTAGTAATAGAGAGGAAACTATGTCCATATAGTTAGTAATAGAGAGGAAACCATGTCCATATAGTTAGTAATAGAGAGGAAACCATGTCCATATAGTTAGTAATAGAGGGGAATCCTTGTCCATATAGTTAGTAATAGAGAGGAATCTGTCTATATAGTTAGTAATAGAGAGGAATCTATGTCTATATAGTTAGTAATAGATGGAAATCCATGTCCATATAGTTAGTAATACTAATAGAGAGGAATCCATGTCCATATAGTTAGTAATAGAGAGGAATCCATGTCCATATAGTTAGTAATAGAGAGGAATCCATGTCCATATAGTTAGTAATAGAGGGGAATCCATGTCCATATAGTTAGTAATAGAAGGGAAACCATGTCCATATATATAGTGCTTGGTGTGTGTTTTTAATAAATTGAGAATGAATCCAGTCAGTCATTTTAACTCTTACTCTTGTAGCATACTTCTTAGAATTCTTAGTATTTCAGTTTAATTAAAGTTGTTGAAACTTTAGTATTTAAGTACATTTAATGTTCAAATTCTTAGTATTTCAGTTTAATTAAAGTTGTTGAAACTTTAGTATTTAAGCACATTTAATGTTCAAATTCTTAGTATTTCAGTTTAATTAAAGTTGTTGAAACTTTAGTATTTAAGCACATTTAATGTTCAAATTCTTAGTATTTCAGTTTAATTAAAGTTGTTGAAACTTTAGTATTTAAGCACATTTAATGTTCAAATTCTTAGTATTTAAGCTTAACTAAAATTGTTGAAACTAGTATTTAAGCACATTCAATGCTAGAATTATTAGTATATAAGCTTAAATAAAATTGTTAAAACTTTAGCATTACAGCACAGTTTTAAAAAAACAGCTTAAACTGTATTTAGTGTACTACTAAAATCATTCTTCTCTCCATGTAATGATCAAGTTAGCATTTCTAATAGCACAAGAAGGAAAGGTGTGTTTTCAGTTTGCTTGTGAAATGCCATTTATACCTCAGGTTGCAAATATTGTCAAGTCTGATTTTATAATTTAAATCATTCTTTGTATTTATTCATGAAATGTTGATTGGTGCTGAAGAGGTATATGTGAGAGACAACTTTGGTTAAAAAAGAAAAAGAATATGATTTGTGTTAATTTTAAAAGATGTAATCTATTCTTGTGGTTTGTGTTTAATTTAATTTGAAAATTAATTGAATGTTTAAGGTATAGTCACTCTAGTAAAATAAATTGGGTGATGCAGCAGCTACTCACTATCATTAAAATAAATGAGATGATTTAAAATATACTCACTGTCTTTAAAATAAAAAAGATGGTGTAAAGTTTACCCACTATTAATTAAAGTTTGGAGACCAAGCAACAGGGATAACCATTTCATGTCCTTTCAGAGTTTTGATTGTGAAAATAAATAATTCACAGAAGAAATCTCAAATAACTTTTTCCTTGCAACATTGTTATGTTAACAATAAATTAAAAAAATATGACAGAAGTATTAGAGGTAATATTAATCTTGATCATCTGATGAAAGAACAACTGACTTCCCAAAGACTGCAATATTTCCTTTTCATTCATTTAGATTTGTACAAATGTAAATATCAACCACTTAATTTATCAGCATTACTTGTGCATTTTGTTTTTGTGTGTTGAAAGTACAGCTATATATTCAAATCACATTTTTCACATTTGAGTGACATTAACCAGTACAAGTTTGCAACACTGGAGATTGAAATATTTTGTTTGACACTTGAAATGAAATTACCCTGAATAAATTTTGTTAGTGACATATTTTGTTTAAAACTTGAGATGAAATTACACCTGAATAAGTTTTTTTGTTTGACATTTGAGGTTGAATTACACCTGGGTGATTTTGTTAGTCTTAAGTAAAGACTATGGTGTATATTACAGTCTTTAGAAAATCCTCATTGTGAAGAATTCTTCCTAAATAATAGTATCAATCCCCTTTTTATTTCACTTGTTTCTTTACTTCTATAAAAAATTATATTTTTCATAACATATTTCTGACAAAACGTGTGTTACTCTTCTTGAACCCTGTCTGGCCATGTATATGTATTTCTAGGTCTGCATAAGCACATGTATTTGAATTTAATGTATATAAGTATCTGAAGGTGTGTAAGAAAGAAAGCAAAAGAATATTATTTAACTAATTTTTTTCACTGTGCCTTGCAAAATTTCAAGTCATATCTTAACTTACCAAGTCCATTATCTACTAAGTTAAAGCATTAATATATATTAACTCATTAGTCATTTTTATAGTCTTAATATATTTATCCTAACATTATCATTTTGTATTTATTTATAAATTGAAAGTTCCTATTTGAAATTGTACAATTGATCTGTCTGTATATATGTCTGCCTTTATCTCTGTCTGCATACATAAGCATGTCTCTTACCATCTTAGACTATATTTATTACTACCAAAACTTTATTAAGTTTGATCTGTTGATTTATACTGGAATTTCTGAAATATTAATTTTATACAAATTGATTTCTTTTGTCTTGAATCATTATTTTCAAGAAGGATTCACTGTTTGTATGTCTGTGATTTTAATTATAAAATTAGCTAATGTTGTGTTTATCTTGTAAAAAAAAAATAAGATTAGATTTTATAATTCATTTCAAGTTGAAAAGTGTCACAGATTCTTCTTTTCAAAAATATGTGAAAGAATTAGCTTTTATCAGTTTGGAAGAATTACAGTTTAGTGAATTTTAAAATATGTAGTGGACTTTTTAAACTTAAAATATTTTCATAAGTGCTCAAATTAATTATGTCACTTGTTTAACTTAAAATAGTTCACTGTAAAATATATCTGTGTGTATAGCTCTCTCTAGAATGTCTCCATGTGTATAGTTCACTGTATGTCTGTGTTTACAGTTCACTGTAGAATGCATCTGTGTGTGTGTGTGTGTGTGTGCGTTTCTGCATGTGTGTGTGTGTGTGTGTAGCTTGCTGTAGAATGTGTCTGTGTTTATGTGTGGTTCACTGTAGAATATGTCTTTTTGTGTATAGTTCACTATAGAATATGTCTGTGTGTTCGGCTCACAGTAAAATATGTCTGCCTGAGTAGCTCACTATAGAATGTGCTGTGTACAACTCACTGTAGTATATGTCTTTGTGTGTATAGCTCACTGTAGAATATGTGTGTGTATTTGTAGCCCTCATATGTCTGTGAGTGTAGCTAACTGTCGAATATGTCACTGTGTGTACAGCTCACTGTAGAATATGTCTGTGGATGTTTGTGTACAGCTCACTGTAGAATACGGCTGTTGATGTTTGTGTACAGCTCACTGTAGAATTTCTGTGTATGTGTGTAGCTCACTGTAGAATGTGTGTGTGTGTAGCTCACTGTAGACTATGTCTGTGTATGTAGCTCACTGTAGACTATGTCTGTGTATGTAGCTCACTTTTGTATGTGTACAGCTCACTATAGAATATGCCTGTGTTTGTGTAGCTCACTGTAGAATATGCATGTGTACAGTTCATTGTAGAATATGTCTCTGTGTGTGTGTGTACAGTTCATTCAGAATTTTTCTAAGTACTGCCTGAAGTTCATTTCACTCATATTTGTATTGAACTGTCAGTCAGAAGAAATCACTGTCTATTCATCAGTAATTACCTGAAAACTCAGTAGAATTTACACTTTGTGTATGTGTACTACCTAATTTGTGCAGTTTGTTTGTATTGTCAAAGAGTAGAATTCTCACCGTGTGTGTATACTGCCAGACTTAGTAAATTTCACTACCAGTATAATGTTTGAATTATCTGTTTGTTCTCAGAGGTCTGTTTAATTCTGTGACACTACTGAATTATCTGTTTCATGGAGGAGGACTTTTAATAGAAGGATGTTCTGATCTGAGAGATCTCTTGATATAAGGCTAATTATATTATTCATTTCTGTATAGTCTGTGTTGTAGAGAAACAGTCAGGTTTTTTAAATAATTTATTTTATTCGTCTTTGCAACAATCAGTTTCTGTACATTTATATTAAATAGAACCTCAAATACTATTAGTATGCTGGTAATTCATTTTTCCTCTCTGTGATCAAAATTAGTCATTATGCTAGTTTTGTTTATAATAATCATATCTAAAATTTAATGGTTTAAAATTGTAATTATTAAATTAAATCATTACTTTAATTATTATTCATGGTCTAATCATTATTGAATGCGACCAAGACATCTAATGTCACCTTACTGATGTCAAACTATGAAGTGAATTGGTAATTTTAATAAATCACTGGAATACAGTAGATGTCTCTTATTGTGATGACATTGGTCATTTAGACTTTGATTCTCTCCATGACACTGTTGACAGTTTTGAAAACTTAATTAAAATATTTTTATTAACTGTAAAATAAATAAGCATGAATATCATGTACTTAGGTGTAAAACAATTTTAGAAATAAGAAAATCATTAAAGTAAAACTTCACTTAGAATTTATTATAAAAAATGTGTACTCAGTTCATAATTACTAAACAAATATGATCTTTCTCCACTATATGCCAATAAATATGCGCAATAGTCACAGTAATATTTACACATGTAAAAAATAGTTAACAGTCTTAAGTACTATGTTTAGCTTGCTTCACATTGTAACTACAAAGTCTAATGACGTAATTTGGTATTGGGTATTGGGACTGCTAGTGAAGAATGGGACATGACTTTCTTCTTGATATGTGTAATTGTTCCAAAATGTAACTCACATTTTTCATTCTGCAAACCACTGATTATATTAAGTAGTGCCTACTAAAGACTTATTAATTATTTTTTTGTGGAAGTGAAATCACTTAAATGTTTATGTAATTTTACAACTGTCTTGCCATATATTATTTTATTTACTAGTTTACAGACCTATTTGTTTTGTAAAGGAATTCTTTCAAAGTTCTTCTGAATTAATTGATTGGCATTTTAAATGTGATAACTAAAAATTCTCATTTAAAATTTTTTGTTGTATTTTTTAGTAGAAAATCATACTTGTATTGAAATTTAACAATACTATTATTTTATTTATATTCTCTTCTATCCATTATAACATTTACATCATTCCAAAGTGTTTTAATTCCACCATGAAAATCTGTGATATTGTCTTTTATTACAGTATTAAATATATGTTTATAGGTGAATACTGTAATTAAGTAAACTAATAACTCTCTCTAAAGTTAGAATTTTTGTATAGTGTTTATACTTGTAATTGTAATAAACTTCTTATTTCCAAAATATTATTTAGTTATGTCCTGTACTTGTGTGTCATAAATTCTTATTTATAAGTCCTGTTCTTGTTTGCAAGATAAAAACAAAATAAGGGAATGGATTTGTGACATTACTGTCTCCTAATTATTGGTTATGATTATTATTGATGAGAATCTTAATTTATGTTATTAATAATTCTCCAGAAGACACCACTTGTCTCTTTCAATTGGCAGATATGCGGGCGCTGTATATGTTTTGTCTCTTCCACAACATTAAAGACAAACATTTACCATCATACAATATTTCCGTAGGTCGAAAACTTCTTACTAAAGGAAAATATAAATCCATTTTTTAATCTATATTTAGCAAGCCCCCATCAACCCACTTTCTTCTCCAAACATAAGGTTAACAATATTTTTATTAAATCAACAATCAAATATACATATAGCAGATATAATGAAAAGATTATTTGACATCAATATCTCCACGTACCACATTCAAATTGTTTTGAAGTTTATACAGTCTTATTTCCTAACACCTGATTCAACAAATATCATTATTAATCTCAGAGTTTTTTTTATCAGAGAACAGAAATGGAGTAATGAGATTATAGTGATAATAGTTTGTACATAACCTTGTCTAGGCGAAGCTGCAATAGTGTCACAGAAAACTGGAACACAAAGTCCATTTATGTATGCATTGAAACGAGCTATGCTACTTGGTTCTATGACATTTATGTTACTTGGGCAATAATATTTAATATTGCCTTTGCCACAGCTAAAGCACACTACTGGTTCATTCTTACCACCTTTGTCTTTTCTATTGGGGTGAGGGGTGGGTACTCTATCTTTCATCTTACTAAATGGAGGAGATGCAAGAGAGGATCCTGTGTTAGGTTTATTATCGGCTTGTCACTCTGTCATTTAGGAATCACTTGTTCATTAATTGGCCTGAGTGGTTCAAAATCATGCCTAGCTGTCAGATTAACACATGACTCATATATTTCTTAATATCTATCAGCTGCTTCTAGTCATCCCATCAGATTCATCTTTTGTCCTTAAAATAAGTTAAAAGTGCTGGTGGGCATGACGTCTGCTGCAATTTGTCAATCACAAAATGATCCCTAACCTCTTTCCCACTGTCAAGTTTCACCTTGTCCAGCTCTAACCACCTTGTCAAAATGTGCTGTAGCTTACTAGTTACCTGTAAAAAGTATCAGTCTGCTCTCTCTAAACTGGTGAAAACCTCTGTCTATATGTCTCACCAGTCACCTTAAAGTATGCTAGCAGTTCTGTCTCATAAGCCCAATACATAGCTTGTTCCTATATAAGTCTGTAAAAGATCATAACTGTCTTGATCTTTCAAACCTGCCACTAACTGGGAGAGCCATAAATTTTCTAATAGGCCTAATCTTATGGCTCACTGTTCAAAGCTTAGTACATAATCCTCAATATTTTCCTCTAAGTTTTGAAGGAATGAAAATGAAGTTTTGTTTGCTTTCTGAACCTTAGCTGCCCTATCACTTATCTTTAAACTTTCAAAGTATCATCCTGTGTCTTCATTTGGTTTAAGCCAAGCAATCTTTTATCCTCAGCATCTAATTTAGAAAATGCTACCTCTCACTAAAGATAATATTCAATTTTTAACCTTTTTTCTCATTCATTCATTTTTATTTCTAGTTCTATCATGTTCCTATTTTATTTCTAGTTCTTCTCTTTCCCATTTCTTTTTTCTAGTTCTTCTCTTTTATCTGTATAGCTTAGAGCATATTCTATAGTTTTGCTTCCCGAATATCCAAGTCACTTGCTTCTTCCATTACTGTCAGAATCCATCTATTTCTAATTTCCATAGAAACTTATAATTTTAAAAATTGCAGAACAGTCTATCATGGTCATTTGACTAACTGACCTGTAAGCTATCTGACTGAATTTACAAAAGTATCTCCACACACACTCAAGTAACCATAAAACTTTAAATCTAGATACTTAAAATGCATATTCAATGTACACAATAAAAAAATTATATAGAATTAAAAGGTTCATCAAAAATACTTATAAAAGAGAAAAAAGTATAGACAAAGCAAGGCAGTTCAGATATTGTTGTGAAAATAATAAGTGGGATAAGACTGCTTTCTAAATGTCTATTCTACTAGTCAAATGTATCTGTTTCTAGCTCTGTTTTAGGCTAGGATTTCCTATTAAGCTCAACAAAATTTTCAAAAATTCTTTCCACATTTACTAATTTCAACACAATGACAATTAGTTTAACAAATTTGAACTCATCCTGGATGAGCCCCCATACACACTTTATATGATGCCAATGCCACCTAGTTAATGGTTATGATATTTTTAATATTTATTAATCATCCATAACTAATTACAAGTGATGAGAATCTTAATTTTTGTTATTAATAATTCCTTAGCAGACACCACTCGGCTCTCTCACATGGTGGGCACTGTAAATGTTTTCTCTCTAACTCAATTAAAGACAAACATTTACCATCACAATATTTCTCTAGGTGGAAAACTTCTTAGGAAAAGAGAAGACAAATCCATCTTTAATCTATATTTAGTGAGCCCCCATAGACCCACTTTCTTCTCCAACATATGGCTATCAATATATATATAAGAAGATCAATAAATGTATTAAATCAGCAATCAAATATACATATAACAAATGCAATGAAAAAGATTATTTGACATCAATATTTCCACAAAACCACATTTGAATAATTTTAATATTTATACAGTCTTATATCCTAACACACAATTCAATAGTTTAGTGTCAATACAAATAGCAGGATAGTTCTTATCAGAGAACAGAAATGGAAATATTAGAGATAAGCGATAATAGTTTCTATGTAACCTTGTATGGTGTTGCAGTAGTTTTTTTGTGTGCTTTTTGTAACAAAGTCACAAGTGTATTGTTTACATTATTACTGTCAGTTCCATGTACTTCTCATATTATAGAGCATGGATTAGCTGCTAATCTCTCAAGGCTAACTTGGGCACACTTTTGCTGTATTAGCTCCCTCAAACAGAACAATTGTAGTAATTTCCAGTAAGAAGTCACAAGTGTATTGTTTACATTATTACTGTCAATTCCATGTACTTCTCATGTTATAGAGCACTGATTAGCTGCTATTCTCTCAAGGCTAACTTGGGCACTCTTTTGCTGTATTAGCTCACTCAAGCAGAACAAATATAGCAATTTCCAGTAACTTCCTTGCACCAGAAATTGCTTGAAGTAGTCAGCATACATTTGCCACCATACATCAATTGAGTGCAGTGTATTCCTTACAAACAGATACTTCTTGCAGCTACCACTGTCAAAGTGGTTTATAATTAGTAAACCAGGAGATTCAAATAAAACAATGAAAGGCTGCTTTTCCCCTGTAAAATATAACCAGGAAACAAATGTAAATTTGCGGTTTTCTCATTTTTAACTCCATTCTTCATTACATTCAAGTCTCAACTTACAGTGTTCTGCAACAGTATTTATTAGCCCAATACACAAACACACAACATAATAAACACAGTATAATAATTTATGAACAGGTTCACTAGAAACAATGTAAGTGTTTAGCATACTGCACATGAGCATCTTAATTCACAATTTGTAAAAATAATACTCATATAATACATCTCTATATAAAACACAAGTTTAACTTATCTAAACAAAAATGTACAAAATATTTCCAAGTCCATTCTCTCAGTCAGTTAACTCACTATTAAGCTATTGGTTGCCTTTCATGATTGGACTCCAAATTCAATTGATTAGACAAGAGAATTCTCTACTTGATCTCATACCATTGGCTGGTCTTATTCTCGTAAGTGTTAACCATTGGATAATAAAAAAAAAATCCTCATCCTATTGGAACTGGTTTTGATTGCATCAGCAATTTCTACAATTCGAGTTGTTTACTCCAACTCTGACACTTACAAAAGTACATAAGGAGTGCCCAAGGTCGGGTTACTCTGACAATTTAACAATTTATATAATAATTAAATCTAGAAATAGGGATAGGCAAATTTACTCTGTCATAGTGTCTTTAACGAGAGATGTATAGAAATGACATCACTCATCTTAAGAATCCCTCTTTAAAGAGAAAGTATGGAAATGACGTCACAACCTAAGAATCTCTCTTTAAAGAGAGATGCATATTTGTTGGTCACCCTAAATTAATGGATAATTAAGACAACAATTGAGGTCAACAATTCTGGAAGACCTGTACGAGCCCCAGGAGGAATGAATTCCTCACAATTATTGGACAGGTACAATGATTACCATTATGAATTTTACACTAAGTGAATGTGATAATAAATGACACAAAGATGGGTGAAAAATGTATGTAAAATAAGCAATAAAATAAAATTAACAATAATCGAAGTTTTCAAATTCCCACAATTACAATCTCAAAGTATTTATCAGCCTATTCAGAGAAAACTTTAGCCTCCCCTAAAGCCCTAGTTTCGCTCTATAGGAAGTATGTTACAATTTCAAAGTGTTTATCAGCCTATTTAGAGAAAACTTTAGCCTCCCCTAAAGTCCTTGTTTCTTTCTATATATGAAGTCTATAAAGTCCATAGTTTCTCGGTTTCTTTTCTTTCTCTATCCTATTTGACTTCTATAAAAGTGACAGTTTCCATACTCCTGGGAATATGACTCTTAGTGTACTTAATCACCATTGGTGGAGTCGTTAGTGCTGTCACTGGTACACTTGTGTTTATGACGTGTCGACCAAGACCACGATGCAGACTTCTTGGCCTCCCCACATGGAACAACCAAGCAAAACTGATGTACGGACGTTCGTACAAAAACCAACAGGTTCAACAGACCAACAAATAACTGAATGGATCTTGAAATTTAATAAAGGCAGTAATCAGAGTCTGCTATTTACAAACAGGTAATGCTTTTGTGCGAATGGCTAAATTTCTCTTAGTACAATCTTGCTGAAAGAAAAAGTGAATTAATTATACACGACAAAAACATTCTGTTTATATTCTACACAAAATCTTAATCATAAAATAGCAACACACCTTTCTCCATTCAGCAAAATTGAAAGGTTCAAAACGTCATCTGTATCAGAAGCTCATAAATTTTCCCACGCAATTCATTCACTATTATTTTTGAAGAAAGCCTTTTCTCAGACTTTTCATTCAAACAAAACTTTATGATCTATTTACGTTTAGACCGGACTCCTTCTACACATCGAGATGAGGTGTTCGCTCTAAGAAGTAATTACATTTCAGTTTGATTCCCCTATTTAAAGAGTTGTGTTACATGAAGTTACCATCCCAAGGTTCAAGGCAATTTTTACACACCTACGCATTCAACTATTGACTTCTGACGGACTTTCCGGCTTTCATTTATTGATGCGCACCTCGGTCAAGGCTATATCCCCCTCCCTCCATTCCTGAGCGGGTACGTTACAATTTACATCATCTCTTCCCCCTCCCCCTTTCCCGGAGATTACACTATTTCTACATACAATTTCAATTTTCATTGATAAGGTTGGATTAGTGTAAAAATCAATATATTTTTCTGAACTAGCTTCCACTGACCTGCAATCCTATTTAGCAAAAACATCCGCTCGGTTCCACTGGTGGCGTGAATAATTGCGTCAAACGTGCATGCGTTATTGTAATGCTCCTCATATATCTAGATTTCATTATTTTTAATATTTACTGATGTGAGGCGGGGCGAAGTTTTATCCCCTAGGCCCTAGGGTCTAGATTGACATACATAAATGTCATTCAGCCTATTAATAGCTTAAGAGAGAGATGTGTAGAAATGACGTCACATCCTAAGAATGGCTCTTTAAAGAGAGATGTATAGAAATGACGTCACTCATCCTAAGAATGGCTCTTTAAAGAGAGGTGTAGAAATGACGTCACTCATCCTAAGAATGGCTCTTTAAAGAGAAATGACGTCACATCCTAAGAATGGCTCTTTAAAGAGAGATGTGTCGACCAGATGAACGGGAATGGTAGTGTTCTTCACATGACCCCCAGTTGCTGTCTTTTAGTCTCTGATTTTTGGTAATACGGCAGCATTTATAGAGAGGAACACTGAAACTGATGATCAATAACTTTTTATATTACGATAGTTAATTTAATAGTATAAAATTAATCTTTAAATCAAATGTGTGTTGTATTTAACAGTATCAAACTAAGCCTTTAATCTAAGTATGGCTGATTTAATAGTTTTATACTTAACCTTTAAAGTAAATATGACTAATTTAATAGTATTACATTTAGCCTTGAAAAGAAATATGATTGAATTAATAGTATTGCATTTAGCCTTGAAAAGAAATATGACTGATTTTATAGTATTATACTTTACCTTTTAAACTAAATATGGATGATTTAATAGTTTTATACTTTAACCTTTAAAATAAATATGACTGATTTAACAGTATTACTTTTAATCTTGAAATGAATATGGCTGATTTAATAGTATTACAGTTAACCTTTAAAATAAATATGACTGATTTAATATTACAAAACTTAGCCTTTAATATAAATATTACTGATTTAATAGTAATGCACTTAGCCTTGAAAATAAATATGGTTGATTTAATAGCATTAAACAAAGCCTTTAAAATTAACATGGATGATTTAATAGCATTACACTTATCCTATAAAATAAAAATGGCTGATTTAATAGCATTACATTTATTCTATAAAATAAATATGACTGATGTAACTTAGCCTTTAAAATAAATATAACTGGTTTAATATTATGAAACTTTGCCTTTAATATAAATATGACTGATTTAACCGTATTGCACTTAGTTTTTAAAATAAATATGACTGATTTAACAGTATTGCACGTAGTTTTTAAAATAAATATGACTGATTTAACAGTATTGCACTTAGTTTTTAAAATAAATATGACTGATTTAACAGTATTGCACTTAGTTTTTAAAATAAATATGGCTTATTTAATCAAACGTAACTGTGGTGGGCTGTGCCCGTGGGGCAAATTACGCTCTTGGCTTTTAAGAATTTGTATTTTGTAATTTGTTCCTATGGATATTGTGTAGTATATTGTTGTTGTTGTTGTTTATTGAGTGGTTTATTGTTGTCATTGGTGATCTTCAGAGTGATTTATTGTGTAGTCATTTGTGACCTTCAGAGTGGTTTATTGTGTAGTCTTTTGTGACCTCCCACGCTCTTGCATGCGAACAGAGGAATTAGGTCAAGTAAGGGACCGTTAGCCATGCATGGAATATAGAGCCGAGGGGGGGGGGGGGCGTGATTATCAGAGGGGGTGAAGTCAACCGGATATGCTATAACCATGTATGGATACTTGAATTCCACTCGTGAGGTACATGAAACTCTGGTTAAACTCAGGTAGATATATATATGCTCTCTAAATCCCTTCGCTACACAGGCTGCACCCATGCCATTAAGAAAAGGTAAAATCTGTGTATAATAGAAATGTATAGATTTCTTAATTCACAAAAATTATTAATTAGAAAGCTGAAGAATTCTTGTATATAAGGTGATTATTTGTAATTATGAAATTATTGTGTATTTCTTTCAGAGAGGTAGTGTGTGACGTAAGCGGCAGTTTCATTGTATACGTAGATTCGTAGAATGACAACATTTGTAACGAGCACCATTCTGATGTACCCTGCTTTTTTTATCCATTGTAAAACTATTTGAACTGAGTGGAATTGTAACAAGCACTATTCTGATGTACCCTGCTTTTTTTATCCGTTGTAAAACTATTTGAACTGAGTGGAGTTGTTTGTAACGAGCACTATTCTGATGTACCCTTCTTTTTTTATCCATTGTAAAACTATTTGAACTGAGTGGAATTGTAACGAGCACTATTCTAATGAACCCTGCTTTTTTTCTCCGTTGTAAAACTATTTGAACTGAGTGGAGTTGTTTGTAACGAGCACTATTCTGATGTACCCAGAGAGATTGGCCTCTGATACTATCCCACTGCTGATTAATTGTGGCAGAATATTCACTACAGCATTATTAATTGCAGGATTCTATTTCATTTTGCTGTTGTTGCTGTTTAATTGTGACAGAATATTCATTACAGCATTATTAATTGCAGGATTTTATTTCATTTTGCTGTTGTTGCTGTTTATTTGTGGCAGAATATTCACTATAGCATTCACTAAATATTCACAGAATATTCACTAAAGCAGGGTTTTATTTCATTTTGCTGCTGTTGCTGTTATCTTTGTTATGGGTGCCTTTTCCCATTCTTTATTTTGTGTGATGGTTTTCCAACCTTCACCTGCCCTGTGGTTTTAAGATATTGTTGAATCTAGCCAATGCTTGCTGGAGGCAAGCTGGGAAAATCATCGACATCATGATGTCAGCAGACTGCTGTGTGTGGAGCATGAAAGGAATATCCTCAATCAGTGCAATAACTAAGTGTTCGAGTCCCAGAGGGTGTACTCTAATTGTACTGAATATTTTACAAGACTGTTGTTGAGATATTAAAGGAAGAACTCTAAAGGAATGATAAACTTTTGTGGGTAAAAACTAATAGATAGGAAGATTGACTCTTAGGACAGGCTAGATCTCTCTGAGAGAGCTATGTTAGGATTTAAAATTTAACTTATGTAAATTGGTGTTTTTATTTGTTTTCTCTATTTCTCAATAAATTCTGTATTAATTTTTCACTCCTTTTTGTGTCATTTCTTATCATTATCATTTAATGTAAAATTCTTCTTGTAATGTGTGTATAGTCCCTGTTCTGGGGTGGGGGGTTTTTTTGTGTTTTTTTTGTGAAGCTTACTCATTGGGGGCTCATTGAGCAACTGGAAGTGCTGATCTCAAATTATTGTGTTATCTTTGATTATTCATTAGTTTACGGGTTACCAACATACCTTAATGTTAATTTAATAATTATGCCAGCTACAAAGGGGAATGTGTTATATGTGCAGCTGGTCCTTTTTTCTCCAGTGGTTTAATCCTCCTACTGAGGGTTGACCCAGAAATCCTGTGATCTGAAGGGGTAGCCCTGCCAATGAAGGAGCTTCACAATACACAAACACAGTTGGATTGTTCCTCTTCATTTGAGGATCAAGCTAAGTTTATCCTTTAGACCACTCGCCATTGATAATATAATCAGTTGTTGATAAACATTGGGGACAAACAAGACAATACGAATCAGTGAACTTGTTTATTGTACCTTGAAGTAATTTTATTCTTTAATTGTATCACTGTTAAATTTTTCTGTTTCCTTATCCCACATTTTAAGTAACTTTCAATTGGAATTGGCTGGGGGCAAGCTGTAGAAGTATGAATGTTGTGAATTCAAAGGGGAGATAACTTTGCCAATTCCAGGACGCACTAATTCACTTGCCACTAGATTAAATAACTGGCTGTCCCACTTGTCACTATATTGAATAACTCTATGTCCCCTAAGTGCAAGCGGTAGGATTTAATATAGGGACTGTAAGTGGACTCGGCTTTGGTTTGTTATCGGCATTGAAACCAATTCATCAAATTCATAATGAAAATGTTTATTAGTTAATCCCGAGACAGGGTCATTAAAATAATCTCACAAGTGACAGTAGCCTTTGTAAAAAAAAAACTAAGATGGTTGATTTAATAACATCAAACTTGATTATTAATCATTTTAGTCTGTAAACTAAAGGTGGTTGATTTAATAACATCAAACTTGATTATTAATCATCTTAGTCTGTAAACAAAAGGTGGTTGATTTAATAGTATCAAACTTAGCCTTTAATGTAAAGGTGGCTGATTGAATATAATAAAACTTAACCCTTTCAAATGCTGATGGATGATTTAATAGTACATGTATCATTTTAATCATGGTAATACCATCAAACTTAGCATTTAAAACTAAATATCGATAATTGTATAAATAACAATAGAAAAGAACTTTAGTTTTAAAAAAATACAACCTAATAGAAACCAGATCATTACTGATATTCAAAGCTAGAAAGTTACAACTGGATCAACAACTCAGTTGTATTAGTGTTTTAAAATATTTTATTTGATAATAAACACTGGGTTGTGGAAAATACAGAGCAGTATAGTTTTACAATAAATATTTAATATAACTGTTATGGTAAATGCAGTTCAAATAAAAGAAAATAACAATTAGAAAAAGTACATTCACTCATAAAAATTATAATCGTATAATGTATATCTTTTTAATAAAAGTTTACATAAATAAATTGTGTAGAATATAAAGTCAATTCAATATCATTAATAGTACAAAGCGTCCAAGAAAAATGTACTAAAACAACTGTTCCAGAAATGCAAACATATTTATCACATTCGAATTATGTTAATATAAATCAGTGTCAAGTGAGAAAAACTACATAACTGATAAAATGAAAATACAGAGATGTATTAATTAATGACACAATAACAATAACATATTCTGAGTGCAGCCAACACTAGTTCTATTTTATTAGTTCCCAGAAGAATTCAAGAAAACAGTATCGACACGAAACACTTGTTCGTAGAATGATCTGAGAAATTAAAAGTGAATAGGGACTGGGAATAAAGTACAATAATAATTTATTTTGTTTCTCCTCATTTGCGAAGACGCTGCGACATTTTGTGAATCGCAGCAAGGAAGAGGTAGAAAGACAACATAAGAGATAGATCGACAGCATGAGACTGAGACAAAACAAGAGAAAGAATAACAAAGCATAGTGCGATGACTTAAAAAGCGAAATGACAATATTTGACAGAGCAACCTGAGTAAAGGGACATGAGACAGAGCGGCAAAATGAGACAGAGTGACAAGTTTGAGGCAGAGCGATAAGGGTGAGACAGAGCGACAAAATCAGAGAGAGCGGCAAAATGGGAGCGACAAAATGAGACAGAACGACAAGCATGAATCAGAGCGACATGCATGAGACAGCGACAAGCAGAGACTGAGCGACAAAATGAGACAGAGTGGCAAAATGAGACAAGCAGGAGAGAGAGTGGCAAGATGAGAGTGAATGACAACCATGAGACAGAGCGACAAGCAGAGGCTGAACGACAAAATGAGACAATGACAAACATTAGAGAGGCACAACACAAGACAGAATAACAAAGCATGGTGCGATAACTTGAGAAGCAAAACAGCGTAGAGCAGACAAATAACATGACAGAGCATTCATATAGGCCTACATCGGCTTTACCTGTAGCAAATGATGTTTTAGATTACAAAGAAATACCAAGGCTTTAAGAATTTTTAAAGTTTTATCATTATCAAATGATGCCAAAAATTATTTAGCCTCATTCATAACATGTAAACCTACTCCCCGCTCAGTCACAGTATACAATTCTACTCCCCCTCATAATTACTCCCTCGGTTTCATTGTCACTTCGTCACAAGTAAGATTTGCCTGTAAAACAGCGTCCACAATATACAAGAAAAAAATAACTTCTTGCTCTACGTCTATTTGCAGCCATATTTTAATTTAAAACAACAGCTAACAATAGAAATTGTGAAAACAGTTTAATTTATAAATTAATTTATAGTAAATAACGATAGCAAGAAAAGGGAGATAACAAAAGTAAGAAATTGAGAAGGGTTTTAGCTGAATTCCCGTGCGTGCTTCTTCAACACATTTCATTCTTTAAGTCTCGAACACTTTTTAAAAGGGTAGAAGTGATTGTAAAATAAATACAATAAACTGATGCTGAGAATGACGAAAGCAAAATAAAAATGCTATAACATCAAATGCTGGCCCCGAGTGTTTTGTGAGCTGGACAAACTCCGTGTTCGTGAGCTGGACAAACTCTAAGTGTTCGTGAGCTGGACACACTCTGTGAAATATTATGCTCGTATACCCCAATCCTGAGTCTGCACAGGATTGGGGTGTGTTCAACGCTACTGATAAATGTCAAGGACATTGCGATATTCATTATTTGCACTTTGTCTGTGCACTATCTTCCCATACTTTATAATCTGACTGATAGAAGAGGACTGAGAAGAAATACTGCCGGGCACATTGTCCCAAGAATGCGGCCATAAGCTTCTCGTTGTCATTTGTCTTAATCAAATAAATGTAATCCAAGAGATTCATGCTGACCACATTGGTATACACGGGGTCACCGGGAGGGACCTTGATGAACGGGTCTGCAAAACCCAAACAGCACAGAAGGCGAGCGATAGCGATCGGGTTTCCATTGCGATCCAGAAGTCTTTTGGGAGCACTCTCGCATTCCTTCTCGAAGCTCTCGCTGACTCCCAGTTCGTCCCTGCAGTATGTGTCACTGATCTGACTGGCAGTCCTCAATGCCCGGCTCTTGGGCGCGGACATCAGCACCAGCGCCAGACTTACAATTAGGAAACGGCGTGACATCTAAGGATCAAAGAACACAAAGAAAAAGAAACTTGCCATTATTTTCAGATAGAACCTTGATATCCACGTAATGCCCAAAACATGGTATAATGAAGGCTGCAAACGTATTACGTAGTAATTGACGATACTCGGGGATTTTTATCATATAATCTGAACAATTTGCGCTACTCTTTGGACTTAAATGACGTTATGGGGGATTTTTATAAAATAATCTGAACAATTCACGCTACTCTTTGGACTTAAATGACGTCATGCGGGGATTTTTATAAAATAATCTGAACAATTCACGCTACTCTTTGGACTTAAATGACGTCATGCGGGGATTTTATCAAGTAATCTGTAGAAATTCGTGTTACTCTTTGGACTTAAATGACGTCACGGGGGATTTTATCAAATAATTTAATAATCTGTACAATTCGCGCTACTCTTTGGACTTAAACGAGGCATGCGGGGATTTTATCAAATAATCTGTAGAGACTTAAATGACGTCATGCGGGGATTTTATCAAATAATCTGTAGAGACTTAAATGACGTCATGCGGGGATTTTATCAAATAATCTGTAGAGACTTAAATGACGTCATGCGGGGATTTTATCAAATAATCTGTAGAGACTTAAATGACGTCATGCGGGGATTTTATCAAACAATCTGTACATTCGTGCTATTCTTTGGAACTGATGTCACAGAGTTTTCAAAAAAATTAAAATCAAATAATCTGTACAATTCATGATAATCTTTGGACTATTATGTCGTCGTGAGATGGGTACAACATCTCTGACAATTGTAAATTCTGATGTCATTCCAGACATAAATAACTCTGACCAGAAGAGTGCTGGAAACAGATTCATTAAAATTTAAGATCTTAAGATGATTAAAAGGAAGTAACCATTTTTCCAACTAGCCCTGACTGTCAATATGTCATGCTTGACGACATACAAGTTGTCAATTTGTGATCATTATTCGTTCGTGACACGGCTTTTATTTAACTTTCACTGGTTTTATTTCGTATCATTGCTTTTATTTCGCATTCAGTGGTTTTATTTCGCGTTTACTGGTTTTAATTCGCGTTTATTTCGCGTTCACTGGTTTTATTTCGCGTTCACTGGTTTTATTTCGAGTTCACTCGTATTATTTCGCGTTCACTGTTTTTTTTTCGCATTTATTTCGCATTCACTGGTTTTATTTCGCGTTCAGTGGTGTTATTTATTAATGCATTCAAGCCCTTCCTTAGTGACCTTTGTCAGTGTTTGTTTGTTTCTTCCTTCCTCCGTTATACATTCCAGAAATTCGTCTACTTACACACAGACACGTACACACACACACACACACACACTCACACACACTCACACACACACACACACACACACACACACACACACACACACACACACACACACACACACACACACACAGAGTTTAGTTAGTCATTTGATTATTCTTATCCAGTTCCAGCCAACTGATCCATCTAACATGACACAACGTAAATAAATAATTGATTGTATGCCATTAAGAAGATATTGGCTGGTATGTCTGTGGGCGTATTGGCTAAATGTCCACACCACGTGACAGGGATTGCAAACAAAAATGACACCTTTGATGAATTAATCTCCTCGCGTGTCAAAGCGAAATTGCACAGACTGTTATTATACAAAGTTCATACTGGTCCTTTGGTCGGTACTTGGTGTATTTGGAAATTCTGACAAGTTGCTCGATCGGCTGCAGGGGTTTTGCATGTATGAACTTAGAATTAGAACTGTCAGTCTGTTATGTTAAAACCAACTTTTTTGAAATCTTTTCACAAACACGCGTACTAATACACTGACACATACACAAATGTACATGATCTCTGTCGTACGCGCGCGCACATAAAATATTTTGTAAAAAAAAAAAAAAATAGAACAAGATTCAAACGTCATTAAAGCTCTACATGGATGGCATTGTGTCGCACGGTAGGGATCTCAGTGTAAGCACGACATTACGGAGTGTCAACAACTGCGTCATAAAAATAGATTTCCTATATCTGTAGACATTAATCGGTTATATCCTTTTTAAGTTCACATTTAAAATTTTAAAATAGTATTTAAAAATAGAGATTGCTCTACTTATTTAAACTCGCTGTTCTGGTTTTGAGAAATTATGTTGTTCTAAAGCTCAAGTGATATGTAGTGTGAGCTATACATTTTATTAAACTTTAATAATAGTAGCAAATATTTCAGCATTTCAAGTCTAGCATGTATTTTATAAAAATCTGAAGTAGCTAGTAACACTTCACGTCAAGTACATATTTTATAAAAATCTGAAGTTGCCAGCAACATTTCACGTTAAATATACATTTGATAAAAATTAAAGTGTGGGCAGCAACATTTCAAGTAAAGAATACATTTTGTGAAAATTTAAAGTAGCCAGCAATATTTCATATAAAGTGCATATTTTATAAAAACAGCTAAAGTAGTATTATTTATAAAATCAAAACAGCTTATTTTACATGACAATTAAAATCAAGGTGTAATGTTAAGCCATGTTACAAAGTCACGTGACATTACTGGATAAAAAGCATACCAAGGTCACTGACATCTCACGTAACAGGAAAATCGACTAGATATATTAATTATTGATCAGTCAGTATTCTCCTGGCGATAAAACCAGATAATCATCATATTATTATTATTACGAAGGAATCAGATTGAATGAAACATATTTCTGTCTTTAACCAGCGCAAATATCAAGAGCCAAAGTTTACGAATGTTGGAAGAAAACAACGTATTAAATTAGTGTAAACTGTAAAGGAACAAACAAACAAACAAATCGATTCTAACACATCAACAAAAATTACTGAAATAAATGACACAAGCAGTTAGTTACCTGTTCAAACATACCAACTTTGTCGTACAAAAAGATTTTCCACAGGTATGTTTCTAGATCTGATGTTTGCAAAAGTAGTTTACAGTGCACAGTACAAACAGCGTCGACGGCCGTCAAATTCAGTAGCAGGCCGAATGAGTTTTATAAATGCTAATTAAACTAGTGGCTAACCTTGCAGGGTACACAGGTGCGCCAGGTGAGGCGGAAAAGTATGCACGTAATAAGGACGATAAGATCTGGAAAAGAAAGGTAACAGATTGGAATCTTTTAATTGGTGTTTATGCCGGCCGTAGGCGTTGAAATCGTCACCACCGCGCGCTCCAACTTCCGGCTACACTTAAGGTACTTACAAACTTGTGGACGTTTGTAAAGGTACCAATGACTATAAATGGAAGTAATGTTTATGAAAGAAATGTAGACAACAGCAGATGCAAGGATTAGAATGATTTCATATTTCATACATTTAAACTGCAACAACAACAAAACCAACACCAAACAACAATCAAATAATACTTTAACCACTAAACATTCTAAATTTCAAGAAAATGCTGCTGCAAGTATTGAAGATTTAAAAAAATGATATTTTAACCACTAAATATTCTAAATTTCAAGAAAATGCTGCTAATTGAAGATTAAAAATAGTTTCTTTACCATTATGATTTGTGATTTACCCATAACTTATTACTTTTACAAAACATTTTACTGACATTTATAATTTATAAACCATAAAAAATTAAAAAACATTTTACTGACATTTATAATTTATAAACCAAAAAAATTTAGAAAAAATATTTTACTGACATTTGGATCCTTATAATTTTTAAACCAAAATTTTAGAAAACATTTTATTGACATTTGGATCCTTATAATTTATAAACTAAAAATGTTAGAAAACATTTTACTGACATTTGGATCCTTATAATTTATAAATAAAAAATTTAGGAAAGTAAATATCTACGAAAAATGATATAAAGTAATAAACAATACAGAAAAGTTATATAAAGTAATAAACAATACAGAAAAGTGAAAGATTCATTTGCAGAAAACCTTTTAATTTAAAACCATAATTTTAATATATGAAGATTAATGCGAAATGCTTGAATAAGGATTTTTAAAAATATATTTTAAATACTAAAATATTAATGATAATTAACTGATAACATTTTGCGGTACTTAAAAGTGAGAACTAGTGGTAAGAAAGTGTTTATTAACAAAATTAAATTCAGTGTAGAGGAGAAAACATAATTGAAACACGTAATGAGAATTAACTTATAACATTTCGCGTTACTTAAAGACAGAACTAGTGGTGTGATAGTGTTTATTTAAAAATATTAAATTCAGTTATAAAGGGAAAACTTTGAAACACATAATGAAAAATGATTTGTCAGGACAAGTAAGTGTTAAAAAATAGGCCTATATGAAATCAAATTAAAATAAATAATTGGCCCGAGACTACAATAATCGGGAAAAGCATGGTTTGGGTAAACAAAATCAAATGATAAAGAAAACTGAGTAATTGTAAAGAACCAGTTTGTCATGAAATAAACAATGTTTAGAGAATGTGTAAATTACGCACTACAACACAAAGAATATTTGTAAATTACGCACTACAGCGCAAAGAATATTTGTAAATTACGCACTACAACACAAAGAATATTTGTAAATTACGCACTACAGCACAAAGAATATTTGTAAATTACGCACTACAACACAAAGAATATTTGTAAATTACGCACTACAACACAAAGAATATTTGTAAATTATGCACTACAACACAAAGACTGTATTTAAATTACGCACTACAACACAAAGACTGTATTTAAATTACGCACTACAACACAAAGACTATTTAAATTACGCACTACAACACAAAGACTGTATTTAAATTACGCACTACAACACAAAGAATATTTGTAAATTACGCACTACAACACAAAGAATATTTGTAAATTATGCACTACAACACAAAGACTGTATTTAAATTACGCACTACAACACAAAGACTGTATTTAAATTACGCACTACAACACAAAGACTGTATTTAAATTACGCACTACAACACAAAGAATATTTGTAAATTATGCACTACAACACAAAGACTGTATTTAAATTACGCACTACAACACAAAGACTGTATTTAAATTACGCACTACAACACAAAGAATGAAGTCAAAGTAATAAAGTAAAGAAATTGATTATGCTATCAATATAAGAATATTCTATTCAACTAAAACAACATAAACAAACCTATATAAAAGTCAAAATAAGTAACATAAGAACTCAGTTATGTTATAATAAAGTCTTACCAATAAACTATTGAAATTCCTCTATAAGATTAAAAAAATAGACTGTAATGGGACGTTATGTTATAAAAAGTCAGACTAATACAGGAAGAATCATGCCACAAGTTAATACAGTTAACTTTAAAAAAAATAATGAAATGCGACATGTCATCAATAAAGTTAAACTATAAACATCACCAAGATATCAAAAGAGTTAAACTATAAATTAAAGTAATACATCAGTTGAACAGTTAAACTATGAATTAAGGTAATATGACAGGACAAAGAAGTATTTTGTGAAGAACTAAAGTTAATAGAACGTGGCGTTGTAACAGGAGGCATGTTCGTACAAAAAGATAAACACAAACATCGTCAAGAATGAAACCTAAAAATAAAAAAAATTGAAATTCAAATTGAGGAAATTGAGCGCAACTACAAGTAAAGAGCTGGTAAAAATATGAAAATTGATCAAAGAAATGGTTTCTAAATTAGAAACATCAACAAACCGTTTGTTTGTACACAAGAATAAGAAAACCATTAATTTGCACACGAGTAAAATTGAAAGAAAACCGTTTATTTGCACACGAGTATCAGTTTAAAAAAAACAGTTTATTTACACACGAGTAATAGGGAGAGGAAACAATTTATTGTTATATAAGTATTAGTTTTAAAATGACAACAGTTATTGGAAGCAAGCCTATGGCGTAGCGTGTGAGGAAGCAATATAATGAAAAAATAATGAATGGGTAAGTAATCTGTATAAAGAAATTTATTTGTACAACAGAAACACAACAACGTATATAAGTACACTGTATAATCTTTGAACAAATTAAGCTGTGTACAAGAAATCTTTGAGTACTTAAGCTGTATACAAGAAATCTTTGAGCAATTAAGCTGTGTGAAGAATCATTCACCAACTGAGCTGTATCAAGTAATCTTTCAGCAAGTAAACTGTATCAAGAAATCTTTGAGCAAGTATTCCATATAAAGAAATCTTTTGTAAAATACCAACAATTGTGCAAGGAAATAATTTGTGGGGAAATTATGAAAAACAAGAAACAATTTCTGAAAATGCAAACGTTTGTTTGAGCAAACAGCCTATTGGAGAGAAAATCTGAAAAATATTACTTCTTTAAAGTTTGCTCTGTCACGAGTGCTCGTGGAATAATTTACGTGAATAATCCAACTGAAAAAAAAGTGCTCTCTAGTCATTGCAAATTAATACATAATTCTGAAAGTGATTTGAAAACACTTTTTAAATAACAGCGGCAATACAATCACACCTGCAAATCGGCCTTGAGGCCAAACATAGATGGCAAACACCTATTTCAGCATTCCAAGGCTCATCAAAGCTGAACAAATCATGAGACAAAATCTTAAACGTGAATAAAAAATTAATCGGTTTATAAATCAGTGTGATAAAAGATGTTCATTGCTGACTCAAATGACTAGAGATAGCCTATAACCTAAATAGAATGACCGTTTTGCACCAGCCTACCATTAGACATCGGCGATCGAAATGAGCATAATATTTACAGCACAAGCTTTCAGACACAGCTTTACTGACAAACACATCTTTCAGTCACAGCTTTACTGACAAACACATCTTTCAGTCACAGCTTTACTGACAAACACATCTTTCAGTCACAGCTTTACTGACAAACACATCTTTCAGTCACAGCTTTACTGACAAACACATCTTTCAGACACAGCTTTACTGACAAACACATCTTTCAGTCACAGCTTTACTGACAAACACATCTTTCAGTCACAGCTTTACTGACAAACACATCTTTCAGTCACAGCTTTACTGACAAACACATCTTTCAGTCACAGCTTTACTGACAAACACATCTTTCAGTCACAGCTTTACTGACAAACACATCTTTCAGTCACAGCTTTACTGACAAACACATCTTTCAGGCAAAGTGTGACACCTCTGGGCACCCTTCACTCGTTATGATTATTATTTATTAATTAATAACGTATAACTAATTCCAAGTGATCGAGAATCTTAATTCATAATGTGAAGTTGGGAATGCAAACAGACACATTGAGAAAATCTTCCTAATTAAAGTTGAAACACACGCAGAATTCTTTGATGCTTTAACTTTAAGACACTGCAAAAGCCAGTCAGACATTTTGCGGTGTAGAAAAACCGTATTCAGAACCTTAGACCAGTGGTCCCCAACCCCCGGTCCGCGGACCGGTACCGGTCCGTGGACCATATGGTACCGGTCCGCGGACCAAATGGTACAGGGCCCCTCAATTTTATTTTTACTCTGGTGTATTTCTTTCGGGTTTGTGCGACTTTCCATGGACGAGATTGAGCCTGAGCATTCATTCTCCCAGTTGGTGCACGATCATCTGTCTTTGCTTTTAAAGAATTCGAGCTCTACTTCCCAACCACACCAACACACTTCGCTTCGGACCACCGACGAACGCACTCCATTCATTGGACCGCCGGGAGGAGAGTCATGTCAAAGCGCCACACCAGACAAACCAGCACTAAGACTCAGCCCTTTTCAGGGCTGGCAAAAATGCCACTACTGCCCACTCCACCTAGTGACATTTTACGCGATTCTGAGTCAGTCACAGAAGATGCAGACGGCCCTTTCTGTTTCACAAACGAGCGCATAGCCCAGCTGAGACAGATACGGCAAAAGAGGCATGAAGAGGTGCAAACATTAAGAAGTACAAAGGAGAAGACTGGACAAAATACTGCTGTGAAATCAGCAAACCAACCGAAAATGGGGGCATACGAAAAGTTACCCCCTTCACCTTCACACTAGAAACTAAAAACGTTGAACTAAAAAATGCGTTCACTAATTTGCTGTTGACCCTCTTCCACACAAAAACAGAAGATGAACTTACACTAGACAACAAGCCATCTTAACCGCAATTGGTCTCCATAAGATTTTAAACAAGCACCTGACAAGGCAACACGAAAAAAAACTACATCAACAGACTGTGAAACACAGACAGACATCTTCTGGAAAATAACGCCGACAACAAAAACACGCTCCACAAACGGAAAAGGAGGAAACAACGCGAAAACCCACACAGGAAGACGGCACAACTCAAACAGTCAAAGGAAAAAGCCACGTTTCCACCCAAACTCTACAAGCCACTACAAGAGAAAGTGGAATAAACACCAACATCATCTGGAAAATTCCACCTACGGCCAAAGTGAATTCAACTCAAACAGCAAAACAAGAAATCAGCCAGGCATTCTCGCAAACTCCAAAAACCCACAACAGATAATAAGGAAACTCAGACTACAAGCTCTATCAGCAAAGAAAAAGAAATTAAAACAACTACCACCGAAAATAAGAAGAAACGCCAAAAAAAATCTCCAGCACACAAACGGTACATATCAAGACACAAGAAAGAAAAATACAAACAGAAAAAGAAGTGAAGACAACTGACGCAAAGACCGAAACAGAAGTCGACAACGCTCCAACTACACCATAAGAAACAACAACAACGACTAAACCAACTGCCCCCAATCCACAGCCAGAGTCACCACCAGGGATTGCACCAAAGACAACCACAACAGACACACGAGGAAACACTACAGAACGGAGCCCCAAATCAAAAAGAAGGCGCCCGCCACAACACATCAGACGACAACAACAGTATCATCTACTACAGCCACAACAACAGAATCCACAACAACAACGGCAGCGCTGCGACAACAACCACCGCCGACAACAACAACAACAACGGTGGCAGCACAGGGAGCAACATCACATGCAGTGGGGATATTATAACCACCCCATTGCGGATCTAATTCAACTAATGCTTGCCGCCAACACCCACCTACATACAGTCCAACGGCTACCGGGGACATCAACAACAACAGTGCCAACGACAACAACACCACTGGTGAACATTACAGGGTGGGGAGTGAACATCCTGGGCGCACATACACACTAAGTACAGACGATGTGGTATTATCCTGGGCTCTGTAAACCCCCTCACCTGCCAATACAACAACGGCCACCACAGCACTTAAATCCGTATTGCCATTTCCGAAACCTATTTGTGTGAAGCGGGGTTTTCTGCAGTGACAGCAAGCAAAACAAAACAACGGATGGACATAAGCAACTCACTTCGGGTGTAATTGTCTCCTATTACTCCCAGATGGAACCGTCTCGTTGCAAAGAAACAAGCTCAGGGTTCTCTCTGATTTAGCGTTCTAGTGAGTTAAAATGTTAAATCACTTTATATTCATTTTTTGGTGTAACTGTATTTTAATTTGAAGGCACGTTTAAATACAATTAAATTAAAATTATTAAATCAAAACAATCTAAAATATAAACAATCAACGTCCCCCCACATCATCGGGCCGCGGTAAAATTATCAAGCGTTGACCGGTCCCCGGCAAAATTATCAAGCGTTGACCGGTCCGCGGCGATGAAAAGGTTGGGGACCACTGCCTTAGACAATCGAACTTTGATCTCAGCGTAGGATTCAAGAGTCTAGTCGAAGCTACAGAAGCAATCACACGACCAGGTGCTTGAGCAGACGCACAGAGAGAGAACGCGTAGGTTACGTAATAATACGCACCTCAAAGGACGTCACTGGAACTCAAGGTCGGGCAGCTTCTAAAGGCACCAGACTTGCGCTCATAGGGCAGCCTTTGAGAAGAGTCACTCAATCAGACTACAGCACAATAGGTGAAACAAAGGAGAGATTATGTCCAGAAGGGGAGATTAGTGCGTAGAACCCAACTTTAGCTTAAAAACCCCACTGTAGGGCTGGATGCTCATTCAAAATTCTCGTTTCCCCTGTGGTCCCTGCCGTGGATAATGGAACATAGAAGAACAGACTAGGGATTGTCTGAGATGGTAAAAAGCACGATTTTTGTACAGATTGAATTATTTTTATTTATTGCAAATTGTATATTTTTTCTTTGCCAATATTGTAATTTTTAAATGATTTTTCTGCAATGCATTCTTGAGACTAAGAAAGGAAAGTAAATGTGAAAAGAATTAAAGATGAGAACCAAGAATGGAATTACAGGTTTAGTTAGTGGAAAAGATGAGACTGATGTACGAAAATTCATTATGTATTTCACAGCTTCGAAGGACACCCGTCTACGGAACACCGGTCTGAAAGACATAAAAGCAGAACTGTCTGAAGATGCAGAACGCTTGTCTAACTGGACTACCATCTAAAGGGGCAAGAGAACACATGACAAACAAAGACAAGGCAAATTCACTGTGACTGAAGATTCGACATTGATGTTGGCTGGGTCAGCGTCTGCTGTCATTGAAGGTACCACATACCAGTTATTGGAAAGGCTATGTTGGAGGTATCAACTCTAGTAGTTAGAGAACTGACATTGAATTTGGAGTATTCCAGGAGAAAGTATGAGTCATTGTTTCAGGAACTGAATTTCACTGGAATGTGTTATTCAAAAGGATTACATGTGTTAAGTTAAAACAAACTGTGAACTTTATGGACATAAACATTATATCAAAGAACTGTTCCAACTGACGCTGATAACAAGTGGCTGAGATAACTGGCCAGGAACGACACACACAAAACACCAGGTGAACCATAAACCATATTGTCTCATTGTTAAATCTGTATCTGTTCAGTGATTTGTGTAAATTCTTATGTTTATTCTTTCTTATCCATTTCTTATTCCGAATGTTTTGAGTATAGAATATTAATGTTTGATGTGTGAACCTAGAAATTGTTCTAGGAAAGTATTGATATTAATTTGTGGGTATCTTCCTAATAATTGTTTTAGGAGATAATTTAAAATGATGAATTTCTTATTCTTTTAATTACTGAATTCATGAGAAACAGCTGAATGACTATTTTCTTATTTTTCTAATTATTGAATCTGAGAGAGGAGTAATTTGAATATTGAAATCTGTATTATTATCTGGTGTGACTTTATTAATATTGAAACAAGTTAATTTTATTATTCTATGTTTTAAACAAAATTTGTTAAATTCTATAAAACTATTCACTCTTCTTATTACGTAAGAGAGGGGCGTAAATAGGTAGCGGGTGGGGGCGGAGCCAGATGACGTAATGACGTACTAAAGTCAGTCACATATACGCTTTAGAGTAGTTTGCTGCTAGAGCTGCAGAATCTATTATTCTAAGATAAGTAATGCTTGGAGAGGAGATAACCAATAGGTAGAACTCTCAAGGTCTGACTTAGTCACTCTCGACCGCAAGACAAAGACCCTGTCAGTGACTGATTAATTGGCAGAATGAGAGAATCTTATCTGTGTATAATATAAGGATAATTATTCAGATAGAGATTGACAGTTAATTAATCAGGAACTTGGAACATTGCCAAACATAGTTATTAATAATTCTCCCGCAAGACCAATACTCTCACTTGACAGATTATAAGGGTAAAACTCTACTCTTTACACAATAATAAGATGGAGGTTTTACTGTTATAAAATGTTTCTGCAGGTGGAAACTTCTTACTAAAGGAGTAATAAAAATCCATCTTTTATTTATATTTAATGAGTCCCCATCCACCCTCTATTACTCCAACATAAGGTTTTAATATATGCGGAAGAAGGTTAATAAATTTATTAAATCAACATACAGCTTATGAATATAACTATAATATAAAAAAACACATTGCCATTTACATGATTTCACAACAATGTTTAATTAAACGTTTGACATTTACTCAGTTTATTATATATATATATATATAAAACCTTTTCAATAATAGCAGCTGTCAATAGTGCGTTTTCACAATCACAACATTTGCAACAAGTCTTTCTTTCTGCCATATTGGCTTTTGAATGGAATTCACAGGAATCAGCTTTCAACAACACATTTACTGATAAGTTCAACGACAACACTGGATACACACCAACATGATCCTGTAGAGTACAATAGTCTGAATGGATACAAGGTTACAAAATACGAAAGCATCAAAATATCCCAAAGGCATACTCCTCTCTGCAAAAGTCAAATTAAGGGCATTGCTAAGTTTCAGGCATATTTTACCTCTAAACTCCTTTCTCTCTTACACACATTCTCAACTTAAAATCATGCAATGATATTTGTTAACCTGATACACATGCAGCACAAGAAATATAGAATTCACAAGTATATTGTACAATGTAATCAAATTAGTGAACATAGAAATAATGGTTTAATTATTAATTAATTAAAGCATTCTCAAATTCAAATATAGATCAATAGCAAACATATACGAAACCATGTACGAAATATTTCTAAGTCCATTATTCCTTTATCAGCCAGTTAACTAACCATAAACTAATGATCACCTTTATGACCGGACTTGAGTTATGTTAAAATCAAAGTGATTAGAATATAGAACTTTCTTCAACAAAGTAACTTTCAGTCCATCCCCCATTAGATGAAGTTGTTATGAACAAGTATGAGACCATTAGTCAGAAAACTACTCATCCACTTGGAACTGGTTTGGGTTGCATCAGCATGTTCTAGCATATTCTTTACCTGAGTTGTTTACTCCAACTATGGTACTTACAAAAATATCATCATGCGCAGTACCCGAAGGTTATGTCAGGTTGACATTTTAAAAAACAAATTACATAAGAATTAAGTTTAGAAATAGGGATAGGCAAATTTACACTGCAAAACACAGCTTTACCTGGACATGCACATCTTACAGACATAGCTTTAACTGGACAACCAAGGGGAGAAGGCAAGAGAGAGAGAGAGAGAGGACAAAGGGAGAATGCAAGAGAGAGAGAGAGAGGACAAGGGGAAAAGGCAAGAGAGAGAGAGAGGACAAGGGGGAGAAGGCAAGAGAGAGAGGACAAGGTGGAAAAGGTAAGTGAGAGAGGACAAGGGGGAGAAGGCAAGAGAGAGAGGACAAAGGGGAGAAGGCAAGAGAGAGAGAGAGGACAAGGTGGAGAAGGCAAGAGAGAGAGGACAAGGGGGAGAAGGCAAGAGAGAGAGAGAGGACAAGGTGGAAAAGGCAAGTGAGACCTAAGGTGGAAAAGGTAAGTGAGAGAGGACAAGGGGGAGAAGGCAAGAGAGAGAGGACAAGGGGGAGAAGGCAAGAGAGAGGAGAGGGAGAGTAGCTTGTAAACTAATATGCAAATAGCAATTATGAATATAGAAATTTAAAAGATATATAGTTTAATTTTTGTCGTGATCTGACAGCTGTAAATTTTAAATGGAATGCCACTACAGGTTGTTGGCAGGTATAAATTTTCATTACATATAAGGAATTTTATAAGTAAGGAATTTTTCATTTTGACGAAAACGATTCAAGAGGTGCTTTAGTAATGTTTGGCCAGTTAAAATTTCAATTATAGGTTCTTCAATGGCACAATTCTTCATGACCGAAAGTCAACTTAGAAGCTGCACTTTCAAGATCACTAAAATATATTGGACTTAAACCAGCTTGTAGGATTCACTCAAAACCAACTTGTAATGTTCGCTTAAAACATTTATACGGTTAACCTACACCAACTTTCTAAGTTCACTAAAAGCAGCTTATAGTGTCCACTTCAACCAAATTGAAGTGTTAACTCAAACCAACTTGTAGGGTTTACTTACACCATCTTCTAGGGTTCACTTAAACCAACTTGTAGTGTTCATTTAAACCATCTTGTAGGGTTCAATCAAACCAACGTGTAGGGTTTACTTATACCATCAGACAATCATGCAAAGAGGGCAAAGGAGAGGAAGACAGGAAAAGATGGGAGGATAACATCTCAGAGTGGACAGGACTGAAACTGAGCAATAGAGCAATACGGTAACTTTAGCAGAAAACAGAATGGAATGGAGGAATCAGTGGTGCCCCAACGGTTAAGAAGACAAAGGGAGAGATAGAGAGAGAGAGACTATCCTTACAGGCAAATAAAATTTGTAGTATGCTTACTTACAAGACTATCCTTACAGGCAAATATAATTTGTAGTATGCTTACTTACAAGACTATCCTTACAGGCAAATGTAATTTGTAGTATGCTTACTTACAAGACTATCCTTATAGGCAAATATAATTTGTAGTATGCTTACTTACAAGACTAATCTTACAGGCAAATATAATTTGTATATGCCTACTTACAATACTATCCTTACATGCAAATATAATTTGTAGTATGTCTACTTACAAGACTATCCTTACAGGCAAATATAATTTGTAGTATGTCTACTTACAAGACTAACCTTACAGGCAAATATAATTTGTAGTATGCTTATTTACAAGAGTATCTTTACAGGCAAATATAATTTGTAGCATCTGTACGGTTACAGAGTGACTAAATTTACCATCCGCCAAGTTTCTGGAAGGCAACACCCTTTCATTGCATGGTATTGCTGTATATTTTTGACATAATGACATTCAGGCATTTAGCCAACCAGAAAATGACATCATTTGAGTTTAAAATGCAACGAACCATGGGTATACTAATCCCCTATCCCATTCGCTAGTGTGAACTGTTGTCAGCTATGGTCGACTTAATTCTAATCTTCTCTGTCATAGTAGGCAGAAATATTCATTCGTACTGTCAAAGTAGTTCAGGTATAATTGTTTGAACTGTCAAAGTAGGTACAAGTATAATTGTTTGTACTGTCACAGTAGTATACATGTCCTTACTCATGTCGCAGTACTACACATGCCCTTACTCATGTCACAGTAGTACACATGTCCTTACTAATGTCGCAGTAGTTAGGCTATAAATACATTACCCACTTTGTTCTTGTTTCTGATATTGACTGTATGAAAAGTTACATTAACCGACGCAATTAACATGTGGCAATTTATAAAACAAGTGGTATTAGCGTAAGGAAATAAGGCCCCTAATTAACATAATGATATGTAACAGGATAAAAAGTAAATGCGAAACAAATGATTTACAGATTTGAAAAAGAAATGATTTGATTGATTGAATGTAGGGGACGCTTCCAGCTTCCGCCGCTTTCGCGCTGGGTGAGGGAGTTGTGGGGGAAAGGGGGGATATGACGCCAGCAATTTATGCTCAATCACAAGGAAATGAATATGACGTCAATGGTTTATGTTTGCTCTCAAGGAAATCCAAACATATCGAGTGGCTGAAGCAAGCTCACCCGGAAGTAAACATTCTGGAATGTACAAATATTGTCCGGATGACAATTTAGATAACCTGGAAGAGTGTCAACAGCTCTCATTTGTCATTTACACCGACCAATCAGAGCAGACCGGCTTCTAATTTAAAATACAGACAAACTAAGGTGGGACGACCCATTTTCAGCTTGGATATGCCAGTGTGCTGGACTGGGGTAATATAAAACCATACGAGTGTTTTTTACTTCATAATTAAATCATTCATTTGCAGTTGTTCATTTCAGCGTTCGTTGATAACAGCGAATTATTATTATAAGCAATATAAGGGGTCCACAGTCGCGCCCCTCCTAAGTTTTACAATAGTCATCTTGAATTAAGTAAATGCGCTAGACACCATCTTAACTTCGATTACACCTACAGTAAAATGTTCACTCAGATTGGTTTCTTTCCCACTTAAAAAAAATAATATCTAGTCAAGAATTCTTATATTACAGTTCATTATATTTCTATGGGTCAACACACTACTACAGTAGGCCTAAAATGTTCACTCAGACTGATTTCTTTCCCACTTAGAAAACATATTTCCAGTCAAGAATTCTTATATTACAGTTCATTATATTTCTGTGGGTCAACACACATATATAAAATAATAGCTGACAACAGATAAGACAATAATAGCACACACAAATACACACGCATAATATATTTGCACATACATTTTTAAAAATCTATAGATGCTTCTTTACAGAAAATTTTATATAAAAAGTATGGCGATGAAATAAAGAGTGGAAATGAAGGAATGAGTGAAGAAAGTTTAGTCTGTATGCCTGAACGATCATGGGGAAAGACTCGTTCCACTTTCAGCAAATACGACAGGCCCGCGCGTCAATTTCCCACAAAACGCACCTCATTCCAAAAGAGATATGGACATATTAATACAGCTGCAATTTCTCCCTAAGTCCCACTGAGATGATTTGTTTCTCAGCGGCTGGTGTCACCTGAAATAAATGTCGTATGCACACATTGCAGGAGGGAGGGAGGTTCTATCAGTTCAATATGCCGCCTTCACGAGCGCCGCGAGGTGTCGCCAATAGATTCAATAGAGCAGTCAAGTGATTCTTCAAATACTTTTCATTCAATATTCTTGTTAATTTAAATAACCTTGATTCCGCTTTCATATTCCACCGGTGAGTCGGAAATTTAAGTGTGATACCAGTAAGATTGCGGATCAGAATCGCCCATTTGTAATGAAGGTGAATTTTTTTATACTCACCAGTAACATTCAAAAAAATATTTAAAATAAAAAAATCCTTTATCGTACACGTACGCTCCATCACTCACTACCTCTCAGCTTACAGGCTCGTATTCAATGTGCAGATATCTGACACTGATTACATCATTTGAGACTCATGTTAAACTGGTAAAATCTGTCATTACATTACATAACTTGAGACTCGATATAAAATGGACATCTATCTCTACAGTATATAAGTTACGGCTTATATTAAAATTGGGCAAATATCTATCACTACATCAGTTGAGACTCGTTATAACATGGACTGCTATCTGTAGATGTTAGTAGACCAGCTAATATATGTAAATCATAATCAGACAACTCATAAATGGTTACTGCCAAGTTTTGATTTAAGAAAGAAATATTTTTTCCAGTTTTACAGATTACGTTACACACAAACACTACCGACAAGCGACAAGAAGAGAAGTGTGTTTACCAAAATGTACTTGAGTAAATGTAAGTGAGTTTACTAAAATATACACGATTTAAAGTGAGTTTACTAAAATATACACGATTTTAAGTGAGTTTACTAAAATATACACGATTTTAAGTGAGTTTACTAAATGTACACGTTTTAATGTGATACTAAAATATACAGCTTTTTAAATAAGTTTACAAACACGTATTCATTTTAATTGAGTTAATTAAAATGTACAGGTTTTTTGCTGATTGATGTTTTTTCTTAACGTAAAATTGCAGTTTTCGCTCTATTTATAAAAGAAAAATAACCGATTACAATGGAATCCTAGATTAAGAGTTAAGGTCCAGAAAAGGAGATAAATGGGTAAGAGAGATCTGGACGGAATCTGTATGCAAGTCATTACCAAATAGCGCACCATTTCCGCTTTTATATCTGAGTAATGGTATGTTTGTCTGTTTGTCTGTCCGGCAAAGATCTCTGGTAAGTTGAGTTGGTTTTAGCGAGGCAAAGCTCTTTAATGAAAGTAGGTCAGTGTCTGAATTGAATTTGCGATGCACCACCCTTAATTTTGGAATGGCTTCCTATGAGTTAAAAATGCCATTCAATCAGTTAGATAGCGTCCTTTGAGTATAGGACTGTAGAGTGTCAAGCTTAAATACGTGGTACTCTGTTTTATTGTGCGGTCGACAGATTAGATACAAAGTCCCCATTCTAGAATAAGGGATTGAGTTAGACTAGACACAAATCCCACTTCTAGAATAAGGGATTGAGTTATACTAGACACAAAGTCCCATTTCTTGAGTAAGGGATTGAGTTAGACTAGACACAAAGTTCCACTTCTAGAGTAAGGGATTGAGTTACAGATACAAAGTCCCACTTCTAGAATAAGGGATTGAGTATGACTAGATACAAAGTCCCACTTCTAGAATAAGGGATTGAGTTAGACTAGAGTTATCCATTCCTTTCTCCCCGTTTCATATTGGGATCGAACCACATACCACTTAAGCGAGAACCTATGTTCTGCCATTCCTTTCTCCCCGTTTCATTTTGGGATCGAACCACATACCACTTAAGCGAGAACCTATGTTTTGCCTTAGTCTGCAAGTCGACGTCTTCTAAAAGTGCTGACCATTGACATTAGGTGTGCACATGCATCTTGTCAGCCGTCTTGATACCCCATCCCAACAAAAATACTTACCTTTTAAATGTGCTGCCTAAAAGTGCACGTGCAACTCGTCAGCCATATGTCTTGATAAAAAACAAACAAAAAACACCCAACCACCACCAAAAATGCTTACTTTTTCAATGTACTTACTAACGACACGCAAAAAATCGGCCTTACGTAAGTCTTGTTAACAATCTATGTTCTAAAAAATGTCGACTAAATGACACGCAAAAGATCGGCCTTACGTAAGTCATGTTAACAAACACTATTCTAAAAAATCCCGACTAATGACAGATCTGCACGTACAACGGGTCGGCCCTAGGTACCTCTTGGTGATAGACTGATCCTAAAAGTACTAACTTACAACAACATATCGCACGTGCAATAGATCATTCCGATATGCCTTCATAAATAAGTGACCTACAAATGCTGAACAATCACATCAAACGTGATCACACGAGTTCTCTATCCTAGCACGTCAATCATTCTGACCCACATTATTCTAGCCCCAGGGTGATACTGGCTGCTTTAGTGTCAAACTTCGCGGACAGAAACCCTGAGATAGCCCCAAGGAGCTCCAATACTACGTCCTCAGCCTTGACTTTAAAGCTGCACTAACCCTTGAAAAATTAGGAAAATGTTTACCCTGTTCAGTTTGCAGTCAGGGAAGCTCATTAAACTCACTTCGCACTTTCGCACATTTTATTGTTTATAAAAAAAATTAACTTATTATAATGTAGCAATGTACAACTATACACTATACAACATAAATATAATTCAAGGTTTTAAAATACTGACAATTTTTATGATATAATTTTATAAAATATCATGCACAGAATTAAAGATAAAATGTGAATGCTACTACATGTACTACTAAAGGTGACAGTTTTAATCCCATCTCAGACTATCAAGGAAGGGAAAAGCAGCTCCCTCCAAACTACATCCACACCCAACCCAGTCATGATAGAGTGTTACGTGTCCAGTATTTATTTATAGACCCTGTCTCAGAATTTTAGAATTTAGGTTAATTAAAATTCGTTCTCCTATCCTGAAACAGACTGGCTCCTCAAATTCACCCTTCAGTCTGATCAAATTTAATACTTGTAGTTTAAGTCAACAAATTTATAGCCAGGCAAACTTGCGTACAAAGCACGGATTGGGAAACGTTAAATAATTATAGTTAATTATGCATTCAATCTTCCTTTCTCAACTCATTCGCTCCCACCCAATCCTTATAGGTCTATTTGCATAAAGAACCAACTACAATAATTGTTTCAACAAAGAATAAAAAGAAATTTAATAAGGTTTAAACAAATAACAAAAGGTATTCAAATTCAGACGACATCAAGTCTCCTAATACTATGCTACTTGTCTAACACAAGAGTGTTTGAATAGATTGCGATAGAGTTTATTTAGTTCAAGTACACCAGTCTCTGTACTTAACTATTTCTCAAAATGGTGTTAATGTAGCACATGGTCCCCAATGAATTCTGCTGGTTCCAGGACTTTACAGCTAACTTGGTCGACAATCGTTTGTCAATCTCTCCAGTATTCAGTCTCGGCCAATTGTTCACCTCAAGGAACAATCTTCAGGCAAGTTCACTGGTGTTGACTTTTACGATGATGAAGAACCAACGGTAAAAGGATGATAAAGGACGAAAAAACCTGCTCTAGAAATAAATGAATTCCTATGAGCAATAGTCTCACAGTTTCGCAATCCAATACACATGGTTGACAATAGCATAGCTTATTCCTCGACCTTATTTGTGTCTTTACAATAATATTGAAATATATATAGATAAAGATACAATGCGGTCACGCATGTGCGTTTTACAATTAACATACACATGAATGTATGAATTCCAAAAAGCATTTACATTTCACAAATGGAATTCAATAAAAAAAAAAAAGAATCAAAGTTACAATTTAAAATCAAGCATATGCGCTTTACAAATTACAACGATATAATACACGCAAAAATGAATTTAAATTGTCAGCAAGAATTTTTCAAACGTGCACAGACATTCTGTGATACAAATCAATTATTTTCTTTATAAATTAATGTTCTTCCAATTTAACAATTAATTTAAAGGATGTAACATTTCAACTTAGCCACACTTCTAAGCCACGTGTTTAGGAGGAAATCGCAACAATATAATTCTGCAATAAATTATATGCATAAATTCACACAATGATAACCTTAAAATGGAAATACAAATAATATTTTAAGAAATCAATGTGTTACCTTGTTTTATACAACCAGTATGATCAGCAGCGGGTCTCTATGTGATTCACGGAATTTCAGATGACTTAGACGCTTGTGAATACCGGGTGGCGGTGCGATCAGTGTATTTAAAGAACTATACGAATTTATGGCGCGAATCATTAGTCACGTGATAATGCTTGGTTTGACCTACAATCAGCTATTGTCCAAAATGTTGCATAACTGGAGTGAGTTCTCTCTACCTATGAATAGGCGTGTGTATCAGAGCATGACGGTTACTTACTCTAACAAAGAACTGGGTTCAAATAAGAAAATAACAAGTTTAAACGAAAAGCAGGTTAAGAGGTCAAGTATAATTTTGTCATGACTCTATTACATAGAGAAAGCACAGTTTGATTCTATATAGGATCAGACTTCGCTCGGGTAAGGACTGCATTAGTTACTGATGTTTCAGGGTGTAGTATTGGAGCTCCTTAGGGCTATCCCAGGATTTCTGTCCGCGAAGTTTGACATTAAAAATGGGCTGTTGAAATGCAAGCTAAAACTTGGAGATGGACCAGAGAGGAAAACATACAAATAATGGTCTCTTACTATCAAAGTCAACCAACAGTAAGAGGATATAGAAAAAGAATGCATGAACTCTGGCTCAAACACCATCCAGATGATATTATTACTGAACAGGGGTTCCTGGATCAGAAGACAGTGATCCTGCAAAATAGGCTTATTAAGCCCTAAAATTACAGGAGATAGAACAGCAACAAATGAATATCACAACCCAATGCACTGAAATAGAAGACAACGAAACTTCCACAACCTCACAACAGTCAAATCCAGTTGACGACCACGCTGGAGAAATTCCAAACGATTTCACTGAAGAACAACAATGCTTGTTAGAAGACATAAAAGGTTTCATGGACAAAAATAAGTCACATGAAGGCAGAATCCCAACAAGAAGGCTGCAAAAGAGCAATGATTTAAGGGTAGCAATTCAGATTATGATTAAATTACTCTTCCTCAAAGTTTCACTGATCCGGAATATGATTAAATTACTTGTCATCTAAGATCTACTGTTCAGGAATATGATTAAATTACTCATCATCTAAGATTTACTGTTCCAAAATATGAATAAATTAATCGTCCTCTAAGTTTTACTGTTAAGGAATATGAGTAAATTACTAGTCCTCTAAGATTTACTGTTAAGGAATATGAGTAAATTACTGGTCCTCTAAGTTTTACTGTTAAGGAATATGATTAAATTACTCATCCTCTAAGTTTTACTGTTCCGGAATATGATTAAATTACTCATCCTCTAAGTTTTACTGTTCCGGAATATTGTCGCCACCCCACCTTCTCTCTGATGAAAAGAGGGTGGTGGCTAGTCAATGCCATGTAGGACTTGCATAAATATTATTACAAATCCACACACAAAATACCAAGATGGTTATTTGGCTCGAATTTTATTCTGCATATAGGTTACGTATTGCCGACATGTTTGCATTTGTGATTGCCTATGGGTAAGGGTGAAGTGTAGACAGCACAGACGACACAACGTGTAACAACGACCACAACTGCTCTTTCAAAACCATAAACAGGAAAGCCTCAATGTGAATGTATAAATTCAAATTTATTGATCTATGGGTTTCCTCTCACACGTTGGTTAGTCAACCATCCACAACTCACACCCGTGGGGTGGGGAGAAAAGAAAGAAAGAAAAAAGAATGATGAATGATGAAATAAAATAAAAGAAATACAAAATTCAAGATTCTTCATGCAGTACTATTTCTAAAATACGTTAGGCATTATTTAACATAAATGTCACCATTTCAAAGTTCTGGAGCCACTGCTCTTATATCAAAATTCAATAGTTCAACCATAAACAATGTCATTTGACTTGCAAATCCTTCTCAATAGACACATCAATATTTTCTTATATTAATCTTAAAATGACTCTTCACTGTTCAATGTAGATTTAAGTTTAAGGTTTATTGTTAATTTTAGATTTAATTCTTAATTAAGGTCCTAAGCTTTAGTTTAAAGTTTTAGGTATATGTGCTCTGAGATTCCTACACTAGTTAATATTCTTCTACTCACATAGTTATTGTCACTTTCTCCTCATGCTGGGGGGTTTTGATGGTACAGAAAAACACCGTCGACGTCGTGGTTCGCTCCCTGCTACGATGACTGCTACAATTTCATGCTCTCGCTGTGCTCCTCATCGAGCCCATTTCTCAACTCTTGTTATGTTTTCTCATTTCTTCTCATCTCATTGCATTTCTCCTCTTCCCTTACGTTTCTCCTCTTCTCTCACGTCTCTCGTCTCTTCTCATTACTTAACTAACGGCCAACCTTGCCGTTTTTCAGCGGCATGCCATGCAAGACCGCAATTGCTTCCTGCAATATACTGCCTCTGTATTATACTGCTTCTGCAATATATCCCATGCGCTGTGACATTATACGTCCAATTAATTATTTCTATTGGAAAATAAACAATTGCCCGCAGTCTTTGCACAGAGTCTTTGGAAAAAAACGAGATGACTGTCTGTATGACTGGTCCATCTTGATCTGTTGATGGCCCTGATGGCACACCTTCAAAATACAGCTGGGTAGACATCTGGCACTCTATTGCAGTGTCCAAGAGTTCTCTAGCGCTGGTTGCCTCCCTGCAGTAAAGTCCTTGGTACATAAAAAGCAGGGAGAAACTTAGAGGGTCTTTTCACCCCTCTACCCAAACACTACATTCTCGACACTTCTCATTTCTCATTCGTTTCTGTCTCCATCATCCCCTTTTATGTGCAAAGTTCTTGTACATCATTTTTGCGTGGACGAATATTCTCTCTGTCCACTTTCATTTAGTGCTAAGTATCGAATTCCAAGTTGGCACCTTTGATTGACATATCCAATTTGACCAGCTAATCTAGCTCAGAGCACTAGTTAATATCATAAATATATAAAATCTCAGAGCTTTCCTTACTTTTATTTTGTTTTTAAAACTACAGTTACTATGGCAACTCATCGCCACCTGGCAAACGTACACTAGTCATGGCAAGAAAGGTTGTACACACAAACTAACACATTTAACTATAGTAATATAAATCTTAACTTTCCAATAACTCAAAATTCTATTTCATGAGTAATTTCACAATAACAATATCAACTTAAACTACTAAACATTTTATAGTGGTGATTCTTAAAAATGTTACATTTCAAAACTCAAAACTCAGTGCCTGTCTTTCTCACAGACAAAATTAGTGTCTCAGTGGCCTTACCATGTATTCCGTACACTGGCAGATTTATGACGGTCTAGCGTCCTGACCACAGAGGGGTTCTATTCCCCGGCATGAACTAGCGTTTCAAATTGTTGACCAAATGGTCATTTTTGCCCCTTCCTTGTTTTAATTAATTTGGCTGTTTCATTAATCGTTTAGAGCAGGGGTGCACAAACCGCGGCCCGCGGGCCACATGCGGCCCCCAACAGGACCCTTTGCGGCCCCCAGAAGACTTTAGGATGTTACCATTCAGCAGAACAACATTTTAACATTTTACGGAAGTCTCAGCTCGAGCACATACAGAAATGTCAAGGACTTGGCTTGCAGGTTGTTTTCAGAATTCGGCAGCACATAGTTGTGTGAACAAACGTTTTCAGTAATGAACATGAACAAGAACAAGCTGAGATGAATTTGACCGACAACAATCTCTGTTTGATTTTGAGGCTGGCGACTACAAAACTCGAACCAAATATTGATAAAGTTGTTAACAACATTCAGGCTCACCCTTCTCACTAATAAAGACTAAACCTAGATTAGTAAGCCAAAAACGAATGTAAAGCACATTAAATTCATTATTTGTATTGTTCTTGTACTGAGCCATTCATGTGCAATCTGACTTGCGGCCCTCCATGCACTATCAACTGGAAATTTGGCCCTCTGGCCTAAAAAGTTTGTGCACCCCTGGTTTAGAGTATGAGGCCACTTAGAGAGAGAGAGAGAAAAATTTTTAATAATATTTCCTCACCTACATGACAAATATGATTAAATTACTCATCCTCTAGGTTTTACTATTCCGGAATATGAGTAAATTACTCATCCTCTGAGTTTTACTGTTAAGGAATACGAGTAAATTACTCGTCCTCTGAGTTTTACTGTTAAGGAATACGAGTAAATTACTCTTCCTCTAAGTTTTACTGTTAAGGAATATGAGTAAATTACTCGTCCTCTGAGTTTTACTGTTCCGGAATATGATTAAAATACTCGTCCACTAAGTTTTACTCTAAACTAAAAGGAATATGAGTAAAATTATTAAAATCAAGTAAAATTACTCATGCACTAATCAGTAGCTAAACAATATTAAGAAGTGCAGTCAGCAACTAAACAATTAATATTAATAGGTTCAGTCAGTAGTTGAAGTAATACTAATACGTGCATTTTGTAGCTGAAATAATTAATACTAAAATCAGACTGAAACAAGAGTTTTCACCTCACCCCACCCCCGAATAATCTGTAAAATGCAGAACAAGCAAATAGTTTACGTCACCAGTTGAAAAATGTGAACTTCAACTTAAATTGCTATCGGGTGCAAACCGGATCCTAAATGTTTCCCACTGGACCATTGGCAGTAAGAGCTGTGTTAATTTTCTCTTTAGGGCCCGTAATCATTTCAGCTGTTTCTGGAGTTTACAATCACTCTGTCTAATATTATGCGAACACTGCCCTAGTTTGTAATCTTCATCTTTTTCTTCTCTGTTGCGAGCACTGGCCAAGTGTGTAGTTCTGTCAGTTGTACTACTACTACGCTGGCCTAATGCGTAGTTCTTTAATTGTACTACTACTACGCTGGTCTAGTGTGTAGTTCTGTCAGTTGTACTATTACTAAGCTGGCCTAGTGTGTATTTCTTTTATTGTACTACTACTACTAAGCTGGCCTAATGCGTAGTTCTATCAGTTATATTACTACTACTAAGCTGGCCTAATGTGTAGTTCTTTTATTGTACTACTACTAAGCTGGCCTAGTGTGTAGTTCTTTTATTGTACTACTACTACTCAGCTGGCCTAATGTTTAGTTCTGTCAGTTGTACTACTACTAAGCTGGCCTAGTGTGTAGTTCTGTCAGTTGTACTACTACTAAGCTGGCCTAATGTGTAGTTCTGTCAGTTGTACTATTTCTAGACCTAATGTGTAGTTCTGTCAGTTGTACTACTACTAAGCTGGCCTAATGTGTAGTTCTGTCAGTTGTACTACTACTAACCTGGCCTAATGTGTAGTTCTGTCATTTGTACTACTACTAAGCTGGCCTAATGTGTAGTTCTGTCAGTTGTACTACTACTAAGCTGGCCTAATGTGTAGTTCTGTTAGTAGTACTACTACTAAGCTAGCCTAATGTGTAGTTCTGTTAGTAGTACTACTACTAAGCTGGCCTAGTGTGTAGTTCTGTCAGTTGTACTACTACTAAACTGGCCTAATGTGTAGTTCTGTCATTTGTACTACTACTAAGCTGGCCTAATGTGTAGTTCTGTCATTTGTACTACTACTAAGCTGGCCTAATGTGTAGTTCTGTCAGTTGTACTACTACTAAGCTGGCCTAATGTGTAGTTCTGTTAGTAGTACTACTACTAAGCTGGCCTAGTGTGTAGTTCTGTCAGTTGTACTACTACTAAGCTGGCCTAGTGTGTAGTTCTGTCAGTTGTACTACTACTAAGCTGGCCTAATGTGTAGTTCTGTCAGTTGTACTACTAGGCCTACTAAGGTGGCCTAGTGTGTAGTTCTGTCAGTTGTACTACTACTAAGCTGGCCTAATGTGTAGTTCTGTCAGTTGTACTACTACTAAGCTGGCCTAGTGTGTAGTTCTGTCAGTTGTACTACTACTACGCTGCGAAGTTTGTAATCTTCATCGTATCCTGAAAGGTTGTGGGTGGTTACGATTTCACATGTCAAGTACCAAAGAAACCCGGACGTACCCGGGCAAAACAAATGACTTTAGCTTCTTTTAAAAAAAAAATATTGAAATTTGTAAATATTTGCGCACTCACAACACATAAGTCATACACACAACATGTACGCACGTACACACAACAAACAATTACATATACATACACACAATATGCATATACCCTACACACGCATACACAGAGAAATAGAAATACAAACGCACTCACACACACGCACATAGAAATACAAATACAAAAGCACTCACACACAAACACACACACACAAACACACACACACACACAAACACACACACACACACACACATAGAAGTACAAATACAAAAGCACTCACACACAAACACATACACACACACACACACACACACACACACACACACACACACACGCGCATAGAAATACAAATACAAAAGCACTCACACACAAATAGAAATACAAATACAAAAGCACTCACACACAAACACACACACACACATAGAAATACAAATACAAAAGCACTCACACACAAACACACACACACACACACATAGAAATACAAATACAAAAGCACTCACACACAAACACACACACACACACACATAGAAATACAAATACAAAAGCACTTACACACAAACACACACACACACACACACACACACACACATAGAAATACAAAAGCACTCACACACAAACACACACACACACACACACACACACACACACATAGAAATACAAATACAAAAGCACTCACACACAAACACACACACACACACACACACACACATAGAAATACAAATACAAAAGCACTCACACACAAACACACACACACACACGCGCGCGCGCGCGCACATATAAAAATACAAATGTACACAATTGCACACATACAAATACAAACGTACAAACTTACACATACATAAAAATATAAATTCAAACGTTCACACTTTCTCACACAGAACACAAATTCAAACACACTTACATACAATATATCCGCATACGAACAGACATATGCCACAAGCACACATGCTATATATACATACTGCAAGCACAGTATACATTCATACACATGCACGTACATGCACAATCAGCATAAACTATTACAAGCTCACGCACGTACACATACACACCTACACTCACACATATACAAAATAGACAGAACACACGCTATATAAACATACAACATGCATTCACATACACTTAAACATTCACATATTTGGCGGAGTAAATTTGCCTGTCCCTATTTCTAAACCTAGTAATTATATATTTGTTGTCAATGTTAACATGACCCGACCTTGGGCACTCCTTGTGATGAACTTTTTGTCAAAGTTTGAGTAAACAATTCAGGTGCAAAATATAATAGAAATCATTGACGCAATCCAAACAAGCTCCAACTGAATGAACAGTTTTTCTGACTAATAGTCTCACACTTGTTCATAACGATTTCATCCAATGGGGATGGACCGAAAGTTAGTTTGTTGAAGAAGTATTCTATTCTAATCACTTTGATTTTGACGAAACTCCAGTCCGGTCATAGAGGGATAGTTAGCTTATGATAAGTTAACTGACTGATAAAGGAAGAATGGACTTAAAATATTTCGAACATATTTACTATTGATCGATGATTTGAATTGGAAGAGCTTACGTACTTTATATCTATATTTACTAATTTGATTATGTTGTACATTATAATTGTGAATTTTGATCGATACTATATTTCTTATGCTGTGCATGTATCCAGCTAACGAAATTGTTGCAGGATTTGTAAGTTGAGAATATATGTAAGAGAGAAAGGGGTTTTAGAGATGAAATATGCCTGAAATTTAGTGCTGCCTTAATTTGACTTTTGTAGAAGAAAGCACACCATTTTCGTTTCAGACTATAGTGACTACTGTACCCTACCTGATTAAGTTGGTATGTGAATCCAGACTACAATGACTACTGTACTCTATCTGATTAAGTTGGTATGTGAAATTATTGTGAAACTTACCAGTAAATGTCTTGCTCTAAGTTGATTCCGTTCGAGAGCTAACACGGCGAAAATTGAAGCTTCAGTTTGGTCTCGAGGATTCACAAAGATTATTTTGAACATTCCTCATGGTGTGCTGAGTAGCACATGTGAAAAATCTAGAACAGTCCACGTGATGTGCTTTGTTAGCACATACGAATTTCTGGACGATTGTGCAGGATCTTCTTTGTGAGTGCACTGAAGACTCTGGATCAGTTGTATAATGTACCTGAAGGGTACAGTGGCCATCATTGAAGAGGTTATGTACATTGACTTTAATAATTTATTTAAGTTAAATTGACTGCTGATGTCTAAACTAGGATAAATTAAATGATTGTCTAGCATTAATCGAACATTGTTTTGAAGTGATATACATGACAATGCTCTTTTGATTGTATTCATATAAATTATTGTATATTACAGTGTTGATTTAATAAATTTATTGATCTTCTTACACATATTGGAAACCATATGTTGGAGAGATAGTGGATGAATGGAACTCGCTAAACATAGATTAAAAAACGGATTTATTTTTTCTTTTGGTAAGACGTTTTCAACCTACAGAAATATTATGTGACGCTGTTTGTCTTTAATGTTGTGGAAGAGAGAAAACGTTTACAGCGCCCGCATATCCGCCAAATGAGAGAGAGGAGTGGTGTTTTCTGGAGAATTATTAATAGCATAAATTACGATTCTTATCACTTGTAATTAGTTACGAATGATTAAATAATAATAATAATAATAATAATAAGCATTAACGATATGTCACACACATATACTTGTTCACATTTACTTTCACATTTCCAATCCTTAAACACACCTTTACAAATACTTTAACTAACTTTTTAAAACCTGAAACCTTTAGATATCTTTAATATATCTTGTCAAAACTTTAACGTACATTGGCAAAAATTTATCACACATTGACAAATCTTTAACATACTTTGACAAATCTTTAACATGACTTGACAAATCTTTAACATACATTGAAAAATCTTTAACATACTTTGATAAACCTTTTCACACATTGACAAATCTTTAACATAAACCTTTGACATACTTTGACAAACCTTTATCACACCTTGACGAATCTTTAATAAACCTTGACAAAATCTTTAGCATACCTTGACAAATCTTTATCACGCATTGAAAAACCTTTGTCACCTTGACAAATTTTTATCACACCTTGACACATCTTTAATATACATTGATAAATCTTCAATATACCTTGACAAACCTTTAACATACCTTGACAAATCTTTAACATACTTTGACAAACCTTTATCACATCTTGACTAATCTTTAATATACTTTGACAAATCTTTAACTTACCTTGACAAATATTTTACATACCTAGAAATTTTTTTAACATACCTTAATAAATCTTTATCACACCTTTACAAACCTTTGTCTACATTGACAAACCTTTATCATGCCTTGACAAATCTTTACCATACATTGATAAATCTTTAATATACCTCGACAAATCTTTAATATATATTGACAAATCTTTAAAATACCTTGACACATCTTTAATACACCTTGACACATCTTTAATATACCTTCACAAATATTTAACATATCTTGACAAATCTTTAATATAACTTGACAAACACTCCTAGTCAGACGTTCACGGTGCAGAAAAAGTACACCAAGTCCAACACCTTTACAACAGGCACAGAAAACAATTAAATGACCTAGTTTGGACTGCAGTCATTTTATATATATTTGAATATTAGTTTAAAGGAGCAAGAATTTATAAAATGTTAAATTAATAACATTTACAGAAAAATTAGCGTCGTTGTAATACCTATGAACAAATATAGTATGCCAAATTATGCTTTTAAAGAAACCTTTTTTAACTGATTACAAATTTTCTGTTAGCAGTTGCACTTATCAAAGTGAAACTAGTAGCTGTATATTTGCAGTGTTTTCACCCGGAACGCACGCACGCACGCACGCATACGTCACACGTTTATAACTTTCGACAACCTGGTGAATCAGTTTGAACATACCTACATAAACATTCTATAAAATAGTAAATATTGTCGATGGATGTAAATCGTAAATAAATGCGAAACATCTTTTTAGCTTTTTGTTTGTTTTAAATGAAAGGAAAAGAATTAAATACATGTAGCGTGATGTCACAATTTCTTATCTCGTCCCCATTTGTCACAATATGTTACACTTTCATACCTTCTCCCCATCCTGCGTGTCACATTTTATTGATTACTCCTAACGAGTAATTAATTCAACGACTCCTAACGAGTAATTAATTTAATGACCCCTAAGGAGTAATTAATTTAATGACCCATAACGAGCAATTAATCTGATAATTTCTAATGAACAATTAATCTGACAATTTCTAATGAGTAATTAATTTGACAAACCCTTGCGAGTAAATTCATTTGAAAGTACTCAGAAATCGGTTACAGTTAAATGCTCGAACAGAACCGATCACTAAAATTTGATACTCTAGAGTCTAGAATCTAGATAAACTCAAGCTCTATTACAGTTCATGGTAACATGCCAGATATAAGAACAAGTTAGTTCTGTACTGGAAACTATCGGAAACATACCAGATAAAACTATGTTTGCTTTGTGGTCAAAATTTTAATTTGTGCTAGAAACTTCATGAAAACATACCACAAAAAACTGTAAGCTTACTTTGTGCTACAATCTCCATGGAAAGTTTTCGAATAAAATCTGTAAGTTTGCTTTGTGCTACGGTCTTCATAAAGACGGTAAGCTTGATTTGTATTACAAATTTCACAGAAACATACCGGATGAAAGTGTAAGCTTGTGTTGTACTGGAAACTTCAAAGCAACATACCGGACAAAACTAGATATCTCTATTGTGCTAAAAACATCAGAGAAACATCCGAATAAAACTGTAAGCGTATATTATACTACAAATTTCTAGAAACATACCGGTAACAAAAATCCTGTCAGCTTGCAGTGTTATACAAATCATAGAAACATACCGGTAAAAAAATCTTGTCATCTTGTAGTGTTATACAAATCATAGAAACATACTTGGAAAAAAGTTGTAAGCTTATGCTTCATACATAAGGACAAGAACACTCTCTGCTTAACTGCTCATTTAAAACTTAAGTTGGTTTTGCTCAGAATCTATGACTCAAAAGTACGTTAGCTTAGAAATTTTGACTTCAAATGCTCGTTTAGATGACAAACTATTACTTCAAAAGTACGTTTAGATTACAAACTGACTTCAAAAGTACGTTTAGATTACAAACTGACTTCAAAAGTACGTTTAGATTACAAACTGACTTCAAAAGTACGTTTAGATTACAAACTGACTTCAAAAGTACATTTAGATTACAAACTATGACTTGAGAATAAATCAGTAACTTTCGGTGTGCACATAAAGCCGAACAGCAAAGCAAGCAACCATCCAAACCAGCCAGCTACCCAACCAAAATCTACTCACTCACCCATCCCGCTCAACCATAAACTAAATTACAATTTTCAGGGAAATGAGGAAACTCATATTATTAAGTTGAAATAGAAGGACGGATTAATGGATGGGTGAAAGATAGATATATGGTTGATTGTACAGATGAATGAATAGATAGACAGACAGACAGATAGATAGATAGAGAGAGAGAGAGAGACAGATGGATAGAGAGAGACAGACAGACAGTCAGATAGATAGATAGATAGATAGATAGGTAGGTATTTAGCTAGCTAGATAGCTAGATAGCTAGCTAGATAGATAGATAGATAGATAAAATTAATATTTAGTAAAATAACAAATGAAATCAGTACAATACAATAAACTTCGTTCTCAAAGCATAAATCCCAACAGAAATTAAATGTATAATTCAACTTAAAGAATCTTACCTCTATGTGTTTTCTACAACAAATAAAAATGGCGTATTAGACTTTGTGAGTTCTTTTTAAAAGGTTGCTGGATTCTCTCCGACAGTAAAAGGCACGACTGACTGTAGAAGGGTTGTCAAAAATCTGTTTATATTCGTCAAAGCGTCCGTTTTCCCCCTTTTTGATCGGTTCTGGAAGTTCGGAGCTTTACGTAAAGTGAATTAATTTTAATCGGCCAACTCTCTCTACAAGCGTTACAATCTGAAATGTTGACTACGGGTGCTTTTTGTAGGTTTGGCGCCTCAGGGGGTCATGAGGAGGCCGTTTCTTTGCCTGCGTCCAATAAAATCTGTCATCCTTACTAATTGCTTGTCAATTAGGCAAATGCGCTTGGTGAAACACACCCATACGCACACACTTGAATTTATTTTTGTGTGTGAATCTTTTAGCTTATTCATGCACTGCTTCTTCGCTGTTAAAATGCACATCCTGTACTTGAATTTACCGGCTTGTTGTCTACCGATCCTACCCGTACACAAGGTTATCCAGTACAGTCTTGGTGATAAGTAACTAAAGCCCACCCTTCTAAAACCCACCCTGTTTTGAAAAGCCAATTGCTTTGACGCCATCCGACAGAGCCCCGCCTATCTTCCTTCTTCTTTTTTCTTAAACTGTACTTCAGTTGATTCAGTCTGGGCCTACTTTTCCTTCAGATTTGATCAGCTGAAATGTATGCAATTTTCACGTTGTATGTCTGTCCTGGTGTTATCGATCTGTAACAGATAACATTTCTAATACATTCGCGATTACATTAATTTTCCTTTCATCTTATAGAGTCATTGTCAAAATAGCAATCTCATTTCTACTGTAACGGTAAAATCCTAGCACGTATCGCCGCACTCTTACTATTCCGATAACACTATGACACAAATAACAATACTCTCTTACCATTCCGATAACACTATGACACAAATAACAATACTCTCTTACCATTCCAATAACATTAGGAAACAAATAGCAATACTCTCTTACTATTCCGATAACATTAGGACACAAATAGCAATACTCTCTTACTATTCCGATAACATTAGGACACAAATAGCAATACTCTCTTACCATTCCGATAACACTATGACACAAATAACAATACTCTCTTACCATTCCAATAACATTAGGAAACAAATAGCAATACTCTCTTACTATTCCGATAACATTCTGACACAAATAACAATACTCTCCCACCATTCCGATAACATCAAGACACAAATAACAATACTCTCTTACCATTCCAATAACATTATGACACAAATAACAAATACTCTCTTACCATTCCGATAACATTAGGACACAAATAACAACACTCTCTTACCATTCCAATAACATTATGACACAAATAACAATACTCTCTTCCTATTCCAATAACATTATAGCAAAAGTACAATACTTTCTGTGGCGGAGTAAATTTGCCTATCCCTATTTCTAAACTTAATTGTTATAAAATTGTTAAATTGTCGAAGTGATCCGATCTTGAGCACTCCTTATGATGGTATTTTTGTAAGTTTCAGAGTTGAAGTAAACACTTGAGTTGACAACATGCTAGAAATTGCTAATGCAATAATGCAAGCTGGTTTCAATTGGATGAGTAGTTTTTATTATCCAATGGTTAAGATTGCGAGAATGTGACAAGCCGATGGGCTGAGATCAAAAGTTTACATTCTGTAGAGAATTTTATTGTCTGATCACTTGAAATTGGTTTGGCAAGAAATCTTGTCATGAAAGGGGCCGTTAGCTCAATGGTGAGTTAACCGACTGATTGAGAGAGAATGGACTTTAAAATATTTCGTACGTTTTTGCTACCGATGTGTTATACTTGAGTTTTAAGTAGAGGTGTATTACGTGAGTAGACTATTATTTCTACAAATTTTTGAACTAAGATGCTCGTTTACTGTATGCTAAATACTTGATATTGTTTCTAGTGAATATGTGCTCATAAAACTATTATGCTCTATGCCTGTAACGGGCTACTAAATACTGTTGCAGGAAACTGTAAGTTGTTACTTGAATGTAAGAGAATGATGTTAAAGATGAATAAACTGGAAACTTAGTGTTTGTTCCCTGATTATATTTTACAGTTAATAAACAGCTTTTCTTTGTTTTACCAGAATCCCCTGGTTTACTGTTTATAAACCGCTAACGACCATTGTAGATGCAAGAAGTATCTACTGCAATATGTAAGTGTAAGGAATACAGTGCACTCCATTGATGTATGGTGGCAAAGTATGCTGACTACATAGAGCAATTTCCGTTACAAGGAAGTTACTGGAAATTGCTACAATTGTTATTCTGCTTGAGGGAGCTAATATGGTGTAGCACCAGATGGTCTCAAGAGAATATCGGCTAGTCAGTATTCTACAACCTGAGAAAGGAACCATGTGGAATTGACAGTAATAACATAAACAATAAATTTGTGACTTTGTTATGAAAAGTGTGCAAAAAGACTATTGCAGCTTCGCCTAGACAAGGTTATGTAGAAACTATAATCACTTATCTCTAATAACTCCATTTCTGTTCTCTGATAAGAACTATCCTGTGATTTCCTTTGGCACTATTGTTCGATTTTATTTAGGATATAAGACTGTATAAATATTAAAAAAAATTATTTGAACATTGTTTTGCATAAATATTAATGTCAAGTAATTTTTTTCATTGTATTTGTTATATATTTATGTCACCTGTACCCTTCTCTCCGAAGAAAGGGTGGTGGTGGCTAGTTGACGCCATTTAGGAATTGCATAGATATTATTACAAATCCACACACAGAATACAAAGATTTGGCTTGAATTTTATTCTGCATGCATATTGCCGACATTTTTGCATGTGTGATTGCATATGGGTAAGGTGAAGTGTAGACAGCACAGATGACACAACATGTAACAACGACCACAGCCACTCTTTCAAAACCATAGACAGAAAAGTCTCAATGTCAAAATATAAATTCAAATTTATTGATCTATGGGTTTACTTTCACGCGATGGTTAGTCAGCCATCCACAACTTACACCGGGTAGCGGAAAAGAAAAGAAGGAAAAGAATGATGAGTGATGAAATAAAATAAAATAAATACAAAACTCAAGATTCTTCACATGCAGTACTACTTCTAAAATAGGCTAAGCATTTTTCAACATAAATAACAGTCATTATTTAAAAGTTCTGGAGCCGCTGCTCCTATATCAAAATTCAATAATTCAAAAGATAAACAATGTCATTCAACCTCAATCAGTCACATCAATAGTTTCTTATACTAATCTTGAAATGGTTCTTCACTGATAAACGTAGATTTAAGTTCAAGGTTTATTTTTAATTTAAGGTTTAATTCTAAATTAAGATTCTAAGCTTTAGTTTTAAGTTTTAGGTTTATGTGCTCTGAGATTTCTACACTAGTTAGTAATTTCAACTCACATAGTTATTGTCACTTTCTCCTTGTGCTGGGGGTTTGAAGATACACAAAACATCGTCGACGTCGTGGTTTGCTCCCTGGAACCCAAATACAGCCGTCTCCGCTGCTACTGTTTCACTCTCTCGTTACGCTTCTCATTAGGCCTACTTCTCAACTCTTGTTACGTTTTCTCATTGCGTCTTGCTTCGTTCCTCATTTCTTCTCTTCTCTTAACATTTCCCATTTCTTCTCATTTCATTACGTTTCTCATTTCTTCTCTTCTCATTATGCTTCTCATTTCTTCTCTTCTCATTACGTTTCTCATTTCTTCTCATCTCATTACATTTCTCATTTTTTCTCTTCTCATTACGTTTCTCATTTCTTCTCATCTCATTATGTTTCTCATTTCTTTCTTTATGTTAATTAATGGTCAACCTTGCCATTATACTGCAACATGCCACAAATGATGCGTACTGCCTATCTGCAATATCTCCCAGCACCTGTGACACTAAACTTCCATCAGTCTATTCTTCCACTGCCTGGAAAATAGTCGATCACCCGTGGTCTTTGCACAGTCTTTAGAACACCCGAGATGACTGTCTGTACAACTGGTCCATCTTGATCTGTTGATGGCTCTGACGGCGCACCTTCAAATACAGCCGGGTAGATGTCTGGCACTCTATTGCAGTGTCCAAAAGTTCTCTGACTGGTTGCCGGCCAGTCTTCATAGAGTCTTTGGTACAGAAGCAGGGAGAACAGAGGGTTTTCTTACCCCTCTACCAAACACTACATTTCGGGTGCCTTTCTCATTCGTTTCTGTCTCTGTCATCCCCTTTTATACGCAAAGTCCTTGTACATCATTTTCACTGATTCTTCAGCTAGAGTTTCCACCTTAGGTTTCACATTGTTGACACAAAGTTATTTTTTGCTATGTTTAAATTAGTTTGGCTGTTTCATTAACCATTTAGAGTATGATGGCACTTAAGAGAGAAAAAATATTTTAATAATATTTCCTCATATATGTGACAGTTTATTTGATTGTTTATTTAATACATTTATTGACCTTCTTATGCATATTAATAAGTTATGTTGGAGAAGAAAGTGCTGGCTAAATATAGATTAAAGATGGATTTGTCTTCTCCTTTGAGTTATGATGGTAAAATAACTGGGACAATTCAATGCAGTGATTTGAACTCCAATAATTTTTTGGTGAGCCATGCAGCCCAACTATAGTGAGAGATGAACCAGTCACAAGGACAGTTGTCCAGGAATGTTTTGACCCACACCTATACCATGGGTTTTGGTCACAATCCACACAGAGGTATTGGTGGAGGTGTGATGTCATAGCACGAGGACACCTCACTGATGGCGAGGGGCGATATTGATTTGCCACTGATGGCAGAGACTCAGAGCCCGCACGATTTGACCTAGGGACAGGCAGTCAACTTTTGGATCACACAGAGTGCTGATCATGTCAGGGGGAAGCCCAGGTATGACCAACCCATAAGAGTAAACCTTGTTTTGGTGATGTCTCTATTTCAGTTATGTTTTCTTCCATCTTTTTACATGATCATTCATATCATCATTCGTGCCAGCATTCATATCAACACTTTGTGTCATCATTGAACTCACGCTACTTGATTTTTTGATGGGTGTAGAAAATAAAAACTGTAAGTAAGTTAATCCAGTCTTGTAGAAAAAACCTTATGATATTTAATTTGATTATAAATAAGTAAGACTGGTTAAGGATTTGAAATTTAATTAATTATTTATTCTTGCTCAACTATAGAGGAGCTAGTCAGCTCCAGGACTTTGTTGACCTTTATTAAATAATCTTGCATTTACTGATAGAAGCAATTGATAGTGGAAGTTATCGCATTATTGTGTATTCTGAACTTCTTGTTTTAATCATCATTCATTGCTTAGAAGTTACCCCTGTTTATGATGGATGATTTACAGTTCCCTTACAAGAGAGATAATAAATTTTATTCACACTCATTGGAAGATAAACTTATCATCTGCTATCGTTTTGTGAGGGGGTGAGTGCAGTTGTTTAAGTTTGTTTTTCATCAATAATCATCCTGTATTATATATATTTTTTTCAATGAATATGCATTCTCACTGCAAACACATCAATAAAAAGTTACCCTGCACACATGATAAAGAAAAGCCAGAAAAACATCTTTGGTATGTATGCATGTGGAATCATGTGATGGTCATTCTAACAGTTCCTATGTTTGTATTGACAAACTCACAAAAGGCCACCAAGTCTTTGGTTTACTAAGCTTTGCTTTCTTGCCTTTATGTAACAAGAAGCTGACATAATAAATGCTGACAATAACTTGTGTCTTTTTTGCAAAAGTGCATGGAAGGACTATTGGGACAGCAGTTAAACAAAGTTGTAGAAAACTATTATCCCTTATCTCTAATGACTCCATTTCTGTTCTCTGAAATGACTATCCTGCAATTTGTATTGACTCTATTGTTGAATTGTAATTTAAATATAAAGACTGTGTAAACATAAAATTATCCGAACATGGGTTCGTGGAAATATCAATGTCAAGTAATCTATTTCATTATATTTGTTATATTTATATTTGATTGCTGATTTAATAAATTTATTGTTACATTTATTAACCTTCTTACACATATTGATAAATTTATGTTGGAGAAGAAAATGGATGGATGGGGGCTTGCTAAATATAGATTAAAGACTGATTTGCCTTCTCCTTTAGTAAGAAATCTTCCACCCAAGGAAACACTGTGTGACCGTAAATGTTTTTTGTTGTGGAAGAGAGAAAACGTTTACAGCTCTCGTATATCCGGCAAGTGAGAGACAAGTGGTGTCAGCTGGAAGATCATTAATAAAACAAATTAAGATTCTAATCACTTGTAATTAGTTTTGGATGTTTAATTAATTAATAATAATGATAATAATACCTATTAACTAAATGGCGTTTGTGTCACACATTGTGACACAAATAACAATACTTTCTAATTCTTCGGATAAAATATTGGGCAGGCGAATAACAGTACTCTTTCTATAACACTTGTTTATGTTGCAAATCATACGTAAAATACTTTCAGTTGTTTCATTTTGTTTCTAAAATACTTGTGTATGTTGCAAATCATTTGTAAAATACTTTTATTTCTTTCAATTTATTAGTAAAGCACATTCACTTGTAATATATTATTTGTAAAATAAATTTTACTGCATCATTTATTTTCAAAACATTTTAAATTGTTTTACTCTTCTTGTAAAGCACTTAAAACTTTCAGCTGTCATAATATTTATAACACTTTCAATTGTGTCATATCATTTGTAACGCTTTCAATTCTGTTCATTATCATTTGTAACGCTTTTAAATGGTTTTATGTCCTTAGTAACGCTTTCAATTGTGTGATATTATTTTAATGCTTTCAATTGTGTCATATTATATGTAACACACTTTCAACTGTGTCATAGTATTTGTAAAACTCTTTCAGTTATGCCATAGTTTTAGTAACATACTTTTAATTATATAATATTATTTGCATGTCACATTATTTGTAACATACTTTCAATATGCTATATTATTTACAACACACTTTAAACTAAGTCACATTATTTGTAACATACTTTCAATATGCTATATTATTCACAACACACTTTAAACTAAGTCACATTATTTGTAACACACTTGTCCCTAGAGGTTGAAAGTTGCGTGACTGTCGAAGTTTGGAAACAATTAGCAAACTACAATTTACTGAGTATACGTAATGAGCATTCGCATACTGCCGTGCTCATCCTGTGCCCATTTCAAATCACACCCACAGGTTGGCTGGCCTATACATCTCAGATAACACTGTGCGAATGTTATGTAATGAATCAAGTTAAAGTCAAGCCACTGTAATATAAATCTTACAAGTCTCGTGTCGAGATATTTCTGTTCACAAGCGCAGACAGGCAGACAATTTTAATTAATTGACATGTTAGCTTAAAACAAAAATTAAAAACAAAACGCCCAAGGGCGTTGTAACGTGAATGCTGTTATTTTCAACAAAATCAACCAACCATTGTTCAAAGAGAATGTATTCACATTCCATTTTGGGTCTCTTCATCAAAAACATTGTACGCGGAAGATAATTAATGACATAATTAGCTTGATTATCAGTTTAACTAGGTGGGAGGAATAAACCTTAACTAAAGAAAATGAAATTGACCAGCTGCCCTCCATGTTTCAAAGTGACTTAAGGCGTCTAATTCTATAATATTGATTTTTACATTTTTATTTCTTTATTACATACGTGCATAGATCATTTACATCTGAGTATGTATATGTATATTATAATATAATAGTGAAGAAATAAATCCACATATATTATTGCTATTAAAATAATATTTTGCGTGTTTTAATACTATGAATAGCTTTTTAATTTCATTTCTTTCCAATTACATTTCATCTTGAACCTTTGAACTTCATTATTTTAATTTGTTTTATGTTAAATCACATTTAACTGTGTTGCTTTAAACAATATGTAGCTTTGTACAGATAATGGATTTGGGTCATGCCTTACCAACAGTTAAAGCTGTTAAAGCATTCAATCCTTACTGTAGTTTGTACAGATACTGGATTTGGGTTATGCCTTACCAACAGTTAAAGCTGTTAAAGCATTCAATCCTTACTGTAGTTTCATAGATGGTAGGCCTAATTCTTTGTGAATACTGGATTTTGATGTCGACCATTATGTATGAATATTAGATTTTAAAACCGGTCATTGTATGTGAATGTTTGATTTTAAAGACGACCATTCTGTATGATGTCTCTTGCATGATATCTGTTAGATATAAAGAACGGCCATTGTGTGTGATCTCTGTATATGGGCGCTGGTGCATCTGTTTCGTAGCACTACGTATTACGTACACAATCTGTCAGAACTCTATTACCTCTGAAGCCCACAGGGCGGAGAGATCCGGTAACCAATCACCGATAATCTGTTTGGTAGCGCTACGTATCGCGTACACTATCTGTCAGAACTCCATTACCTCTGAAGCTAGCAGGGCAGAGAGATCGGGTAACCGATCGCCGATATCGAATTATTACTTACGTAAGACAAGTGACCAGTAGAACGATTGATTGATTTGTGGGGTTCCTATCCCCTAGAATGTCAAAAACTGATGATAAATACAAAATGGCTGAACGAACTTGACAATGCTTTTTCTTTTCAAATATTGTAAATTTTCTTACAATTTCTTCGTGTGAAAATAACACGTGTCTCGAGTTTTGTAACTAAGGAAGAATGAAGGAAGGTCAATAGATATTGTATGATAATGCAACTCTGAGAGGCGAATTGTGAATGTACACACAAACATTCACACATACATCTGATTTCGAGTTCACTTCAGATCAAGTTGAATCCGGTTTTGGACTGATGCTCATGCGTTTTCAATTCCATGTTCCGTCCCGCCATTCTCTGTTGTCTGTTGAAATTGCAAATTTACTACAGTTGATGTTTGGGTAGTCTGATACCAGTTTTTGGTAGTTTGGTGCTAATTTGGTTTTAGCTTGGTACTATTTTGGTGCTAACTTCGTGTTCTTTAGCGCTAGTTTGGTGCTATTTTAATATTATCTTAATACTCTGTTGGTGCTAACTTGGTGTTAGTTTGGTGTTATTTTGGTGCTATTTTGGTATTAGCTTTATGCTATTTGGTGCTATTTTGGTATTAGCTTTATGCTAATTTGGTGCTAGTTTGGTATTAGCTTCATGCTATTTGGTGCTATTTTGGTATTAGCTTCATGCTATCTTGTGCTAGTTTGGTGGTAGGTTGGTGCAAGCTTGATGGCAGTTTGATGCCTGGTTGGTGCTAACTTTGTGATAGAATCCACACTAGATGTCTAGAAGAAAAACGAAATATCAGTCATCCCAGAGAGAATAGTCTGATTCCTGGAGATATAGCCAAGCCCACTGCCCACGAGTCAGAACCAGAAATTGAAGACAGATCGTCTTCAACACTGGTTAAGTCATCGATTTCAAAAAGATGCCAGATAGCCTGCATCTGATGTAGTCTACACGAGATATGGTCGTGAAGTGAAGCGACCAAAGAGATTTGATTTCTGAAATTCAAAGACAGTCCAGTACCAGTAGTTAAAGACACGAAAATGAAAAGTGTACTTCTAGATAAGACAGAAGGTGTGAGGTTGCTTATCCACAATCTGTATTCTCATAAGCTAAATCCATATTCTGCTTGTTATCATGATTGGGGAATAAAGGGCAGCTATTGGTTTGACCTTCCATGATGTCTGCTGTGTCTCATATGTGTTGTTAGATGTTTCTATTCTCACACTCTATTATACATTTATATTTACTTAACATGGTCTATCTCTCTATCTATCTAGCTAGCTAGCTAGCCATCCATCCATCCATCCGTCCGTCCGTCCGTTCGTCCGTCCGCCCGCCCATCCAACCATCCATCCATCAATCCATCTATCTATCTATCTATCTATCTATCTATCTATCTATCTATCTATCTATCTATCTATCTATCTATCTATCTATCTATCTATCTATCTATCTATCTATCTATCTATCTATCTGTCTGTCTATTTATCTATCTATCTATCTAATAAAATTAACAGATAGCTCTCAGCTCACTTTAATTACCTGCCTTTAAGTTCATAACTGTCAAATAATAATTTCTTTATTACGGTGGATCTATTCAGTGAATAAATAAACACTTGTCATCCGTTTATTAAAAAAATGCTCTTAGTATTATTTCTCACAAAGTTAATATTATTTTTTACATTTTATTAATAACAGATTTTATTTAATAGAATCTTTGTTTTTGTTTCATTAATATTCCCCATCAAGCTGATGCATGGGACCAGGCCTTTGTTGATAGTAATTACAGGTGTTTACGAAGACTTTATTGCTCTAACTAATGCGAAACTGTTTTCACTAGAGTTCGTGCTACATTTACAACTTTGATGTGGGATGAAAATTTCATAAAAATTCAAGTTTCCTAAAGACATTGTTACTGGACAATATTAATTACTCTTTCTAAGTATAACTGAGGCACTTCCACTCCGCCTTTGTGTGCAGTCATCAGAATATCAAGTAATTGTCGAGGTAGATGTACTTGTATGTGAATCATAATAGCAAAACTTCTTTGCAATAGAATGAAACTATCTGTACTTGTATGTGAATCATAATAGCAAAACTACTGTACAATAAAAGGAAACTAGCTGTTCTTATAAATGGATCATAGTAGTAAAAATCCTGTGGAAGGATACATGTGAAACAGACAAGTCAGTCGTTCCACATTTCATATTCCTGGATTTGATAGATTTGCCTGACACAATGACAGAAAGAATTTAGAAAACCTACTTACTTGTCTTGATGTGTACATGTCTGATCATGACCATCAACAATCTTATTGTTCTTACCAGCAAAGATGATGTGTGAGGAAACTAGTAAACGATTGTTTGAGAAATCCTAATATTCTAGCTTTGCTTAAATCATCGAATGGAATTGTCATTTGAATAGTACAATTTCTGAAATACATGGCTATAATCATTGTCGTGTATTTATGGATAAATTGTGTTTTGTATACAGTTAATTTCGTAAGAACCAACAAGAAATTCAATATAGTGGAGTGGATAAATTGCATTTTGTATACAGTTAATTTCATAAGAAACAAAAAGGAATTTGTGGGACAGAAAATGCAAACAGACACACTGAAAAATTTTCCTATTTAAAGTTGAACCACACACGAAATTCTTTGATGCTTTAACTTTAATTGTAAGCCACTGCAAAAGCCATTCTTATAATTTTGCCATGTAGAGAATCATATTGAACTTTGATCTCGATGTAGGATTAGAGATTCAAAGATGGTTGAGGCGACAGAAACCGCCGCACGGCCAGGTGCTCGAAGCAGATGCACCAAGGAGAACGCCATAGGTTACATAACAATACGCACATCAAAGATACATGACACACATGAGACTGAGAGTCGAGCATCCTCTAAAGGCACCAGACTTGCGCTCACAGGGCAGCCTTTTGAGTAGAGTCTCCCAACCGAGACTATAGCACAAAGGATGAGACAAGGGATGGATTATGTCCAGAGGGGGAGATTAGAGCGTAGAACCCAACTTTAGCATACAACCCGTTGGGCTGTACTCTCACTCAAATCTGTCATTTCCCATGTCGTCCCTTCCGCGTTGTCTGAGATGGTAAGAACACATTTTTGTAAAGATTGAATCATTTCTTATACTATTACAATTGTATATTTTTCCTTTTGCTAATATTGTATTTAAATGATTTTTTTTACTGTAATGTATTCTTGGTACTAAGAAAAAGAAAGTAAATAACTAATGTGAAAAGAATTAAAGATGAGAACCAAGAATGGAATTACAGGTTTAGTTAGATTGAAACACGAGACTGATGTGCGAAATTCATTATGTATTTCACAGCTTTGATGGACACCTGTCTAACCGGACACCTGTTTAACTAGACAACTGTCTAAACTAAAGGATGCAAGAACACTTGTCTAACTGGACAACCATCTAAAGGGCAAGGGAACACATGATGAACAAGACAAAGCAAATTCATCTTGACTGAAGATCTTGGTGCTGATGTTGGCTAGGTCAGAAGTCTGCTGTCACTAAAGGCACCACATACCATTACTGAGAAGATAGGAAACCAGAGAGGATTGTATGAACTGCAATTGAACATTGTGTCAGGTAACTGTTTCCTACAGAGTGTGCTATACTGTGTTAGCAGCTACAGGAATGTTCAGGCATACTATTCTTTGGAAAGGCTATGTCGGAGGTATCAACTCTAGAAGTAAAGTGACTGACAGTGAATTTGGAGTATTCCACAGAGAGTTTACTAGTCTATGTTTCAAGACTGAATTTCACTGAATACTGTGTTATTTCAAGAAAGTGTATGTGTTAAATTAAAAACAAACTGTGAACTTTATGGACATGAACATTACATCACAAGAACTGTTCCAGACTGAAGCTGATAACAAGTGGCTGAGATAATTGGCCAGGAACGATGCACACAAAACATCAGGTGAACCATAAACCATATTGTCTCATATGTTAAACCTGTATTCGTTCAGTGATTTATGTAAATTCTTATGTTTATTCTTTTTCTTATTCTAACTGTTTAGAGTGTGGAAATATTAATGCTTGATGTGTGAAACCTAGTAATTGTTCTAGGAAAAATGTTGATATTAATTTGTGTGTATCTTCCTGTTAATTGTTTTATGAGATAATTTAAATGACTAATTTTCTTATTCTTTCTAATTGTTGAATTTATGAGATAATTTAAATGACTATTTTTCTTATTCTTTCTAATTGTTGAATCTATGAGAGAAGTATTTTAATTCTGAAATCTGCATTATTACCTTGGTGTGGTTTTATCAACATTGAAAACAAGTTAATTTTATTATTCTATTTCTTTAATAAAATTTGTTAAATTTTAAAACTATTCAGTTTTAAAACTATTCAATTCTTATTGAGTAAGAGAGGGGCATATATAGTTAGCAGTGGGGGTGTAGCCAGATGACGTAATGACGTACTGAAAGTCGGTGCATATATGCTTTAGAATAGTTCCTGCTATTGGAATAAGAGAGGGGGGGGGGCGGGCTAGAAGACAGATTGACGGACAAGATAGAGCTGTAGAATCTGTTATTCTAAGACAAGTAGCGCTTGAGAGGGGAGACAACCAGTAGGTAGAACTTTCAAGGTCTGACTTATTCACTCTCGACCTCAAGACCAAGATCCTGTCGGTGACTGATTGATTGGCTGAATCTTATCTGTGTGTAATTTAAGGATAATTATTCAGATAGAGATTGACAGTTAATTAATCAGGAACTTGAAATGTGCCACAGAGTTCAATATAGTGGTGTGGAACTTAATAAAACAGACGGAAACAATTTGATAGGAGTTAGTAACTAGATATATTTCAACTTGCAAAACTGTTTCAGCAGTTTTAATAAAGTGTGCTGATATATTTCCTCATTTCGTGTATGTTAGCCAAAGTGTTGTATGAAATATGCAGGTCTGTGTCATAATTTCGTGTACTTTACTGGCTTTGTCTAATTAATGCAGGTCTTTCATCATTTCGTGTACTTTACTGGCTTTGTCTAAATAATGCAGGACTTTTCGTGTACTTTACTGGGATTGTCTAATAATGCAGGTCTTTTCGTGTAGTTTACTGACATTGTCTAATAATGCAGATCTTTTCGTGTACTTTACTGACATTGTCTTAATAATGCAGGTCTTTTCGTGAACTTTACTGGCATTGTTTAATAATGCAGGTCTTTTCGTGTAGTTTACTGACATTGTCTAAATAATGCAGGTATTTTCGTGTACTTTACTGGCATTGTCTAAATAATGCAGGTATTTTCGTGTATGTTAATGGCATTGAAAGTCGTTCAAAAGCTGAAAAGAGTGCCTTCAGGGGTGTATATAAACGCACTTCATAAAAACTTTCTCTTTGATTTTGATGTAGGATGCATTGTTTAACTTCCTTGACAGAAACGATATATTACCGTAGTTTAAGCTGACAAGCTAATTCGTTGCAGTATACACTTTTAGTAGCAATGAAGGAATATAAAAGAAAAACAGCTCTTAGAAGTATAGATTGCCATGAACGAAATGGTTTGTATCCGTGACACTAACAAATTGATAAAATGGTTTCAATCAATCATAGTTTTTAACCAGTATCATACACAATATGAAAGAACGGTATTTCATACCAACGTCTTTCTATGGATTAACTAAGACCAGATTCTTCTAACTCAGTTCCAAATATAAGTTACTTTTAAATTCCAAAATTAAGTCACGACCACACACATTTGACTTAATTCCAAACATAGGTCACGACCAGAACCTTCTAAATTTTAAACAATTTCTGACTGGGTACCTTTGAAATAGATAAGTGGTCGTAGAGGTAACTCCATATTTTGGAGAAATGAAATAGAGTTCCTTTGCAAATGTTTTAGATTTGCCATTTTCCAAAACAGTCACCAAGTGCAGAGACTTTATAACTAATGGGCGACATGTTTCCATTAGATTTAAAGCCTTAATGCCGTTCTTGTGAGTGCTAGCGAGATTTTAGTTGCAGGAACCGTACTGTGACTTTAACAAGCTCAAGATTGTTAATCAACAATGTGAAAAATCTCAAGCTCAGTGAACTTCACAGTTTTTCAGTGAAAGCCTAGAAACAGATGATTTCTTCATGTACACATCATTCTTGTGTCATTGTTCAGCAATTGATTCACATCATTCTTGTGTCATTGTTCAGCAATTGATACACATCATTCTTGTGTCATTGTTCAGCAATTGATTCACATCATTCTTGTGTCATTGTTCAGCAATTGATGCACATCATTCTTGTGTCATTGTTCAGCAACTGATACACATCATTCTTGTTCAGTAACTGATACTCAACATTATTGTGTCATTGTTCAGCAACTGATACACATCATTCTTGTTCAGTAACTGATACTCAACATTATTGTGTCATTGTTCAGTAACTGATACACAACATTCTTTTGTCATTGATCAGTAAATGATAAACAACATTCTTGTGTCATTGTTTAGTAACTGATGTACAAACAAGTATTGCCAACTTCAAAGAATTTGCTGTTGACCAGTTTGGAGATTTTGTTATTGAGTGCACAAAAACCCAAGATGGGTCGAAATAAATTATTTTACAATTGTATTTAATAATTGTAATGCACTGTATTGTTTTGAGATTCTGAAATCATGATAAGTTACACATCGCCAATATGTATATTTTATGGGTACAATTATTGTCTCACTTCTTTCTAGCAAATGTTTGTGTGTTCCCTCGTTTTTTTGTTTTGGCACCATACCAATGCACGTGATGATAAACCATTATCTTAAATAGAACACACTAATATCGATTAATATGTTGTTAAAGAATTATGGCGGCTCCTGATTTGAAAGTGAAATTGGGAATTTTTAGTTTGAGAACTTGATTGAACTGAGCTTGTCATTAACGAACTTTCCTCCTACATTTTACGCGTAAATATGCATTTTAAACCTATCACAGGCCTAGCTGAACCATCATACATTTTACACGTAATACGCATTTTTCACTTATCGCAGACCTTGCTGTGCCATCATACGTTTTACCCGTAAATACACATTTTAAACCTATTGCAGACCTAACTGTACTATTATAATTTATGCTTAGATTAATTAACTTTATTCATGAACTATTTATTTTATTTGCTTCGTGTATAATATATAATCCACTCTCATGCATTCTAATATCCAAGGCAAAAAGTCTGTAGACTTGTTTGTAGCATAATTTTCACTGGATTTTATAATTCAGATTCATGCCAGCAGAAGGTTAGTAGATGTGGTTTTTTTTTAGCTTTTGTTATTATTAAAACTAATATATCTTTCTCTAGCTGTTGTTATTATTAAAACTAATATATCTTTCTCCACAGCTTATTTAAATGCTTACGGTTCACTTACTGTTTGTGTTAGTAATTAAGACTCAATGAGTGTGTGTGTTGTCCTGCTTTTCCTCAAGTCTCTAAAACTGTTTGTGTTAGTAATTAAGACTCAATGAGTGTGTGTGTTGTCCTGCTTTTCCTCAAGTCTCTAAAACTGTTTGTGTTAGTAATTAAGACTCAATGAGTGTGTGTGTTGTCCTGCTTTTCCTCAAGTCTCTAAAACTGTTTGAATGAGTGCGAGTAACACCATTCAGTGGCACAATGATAAACAATGTGTCATTGATTTATCTCCAGCCTGCAAATTGTATTGGTTCACAGGTAATGGAATGGCTGCTTGCTCATCCATTATCCATATATTTTGTGCATTGATGACCAAACCGAAAGGAAAGGTCCATCGCAATTTTCACTTCTATATTTTGTTGGTCCATGTCTATGTTAAGCGCCAAACAATGCATTGCATTCAAGGGTCCAGGAGAAATCATCGATGCTGTCTTCAAGCTAACTGACTGATTCTCTTTTGACCCAGATAATTTGAAAACAAGAGACAATCAAAAAGACATTGCTTTACTAACTAGAGACATTGCTTTACTAATTAGAGACATTGCTTTACTAGAGACATTGCTTTATTAGAGATACTGGTTTACTAGAGATATTGGTTTACTAGAGATATTGCTTTACTGGAGATATTGCTTTACTAAAAACATTGTTTTACCAGACATTGCCTCAGGCCATATATTGTGCATTAGGACTCCTCACTGTTTGTGATGACAATGTAGAGATGTATTTTACTTTTATTAGAACATTTATTTTGCCATATCTCTTTTACCTTTAACTTTATGTCTTTATTAAACGTGTTTACATTTCTTAATTTCAACTTTATGTATCGTCTCCTTGCGTCATAAGTGTATAAGGTGTGCTACAGCATTTACCATGGGAGTTTGAGGGCTCCGAGCTAGATATTAAATTTCCCTGTTTATCCTAGGACTACACTGTTCATGACATGTAGATGACGTGTCATCTTTGTTGTGCATCCATGCCTCTATTATTATTTGTGAGGCGTATGACTGAGAAATGGAGTTAGTTTCTAGAAGTGGGCAGGGGAGAAATCAATCAACACTTTATTTTTCTCGTCTCTCTCTCCTTCACTCAAACGTAACAATCCGCCACAGTCACCAATATCCTTGTTTGATAGTCACCCCACACTCGATGTATAGTTGTATACCATGACTGAACAGTAAGGGACCGCGAGAGGCCGCTAGAAGATTCGCTACGTGACATCAGTCACATCGAACAACCCACGACGTTTTCAACTGTTATATGGACTATAAGTCATTGCATCAAACGAGACATAGAACTCAGAGATAGTGTATGGTTAGTTATCCGGGCCGCGCGATAATACACTCTGTTAGTAGCGAATCGTAATTGTTCATTTTTATTCTATTTTAATTGAATTGTTATTAAATTTATTGTTATCTTAACTGTTGTTAGATAATTGTTTGTAGCACTACCAGAGATTCAACTGACTGGGGGCGAGCAGTATTATTATAAATCTTAATTTATAAATAAGGGGAGATAACATTGTCATCGAGGCAAGTCAACTGATTTATCTAGCGAGGTGTTGTGAATAATTGGCTGAATACTGTGGCATTTCGTGGAAGATAAGTCAGGCCGTCCGGCTGTCGCTATTGTTAGGAATTATTCAATAAACCAATATTGATAACTGGAATCTAAAATAGGACAGGGCCGTTAAACGTAGACCGGACATGTGACAATACTTATACTACATTTCCGGCTAAAAACAAGCTCTTTCTCTGTATTACAACATTAAATTAGTTATAGTCTGCCTTTAGCAAAATGTGTTTTCATTAAATATTTTAATCTAAGCACTTGCATTTTTCTATTAATATCGACTTTTAAAAGAAGTTTTGCTTGTGTTAAGTGAAAATCTCAATAATTCTCTAAACTAAAATGTCCTTTAATAGAGCATGTGACCATTTTAATAATTCTGATCATGTTTATAGAATAATATTTTGAAATAAATATAAATTTTTTTCTAAGTTTCATACTGTAATATCCACCATTTGGTTACTGGTTATGTTTATTAATATTATTAATCATTCATAACTAATTACAAGTGATGGAGAAATCTGAATTTATCTTTATTAATAATAATTCTCCCAGAAGACAACATTCGTCTATCATTTGCCGGATCATGGGTGTAGTAAAAGTCTTCTCTCTTCCCCGCGTTTTACTGTCACATAATATTTTCGTAGGTGGAAACTTCTTACTAAAGGAGTAACAAATCCGTCTTTAATTATATTTAATGAACACCCATTCACCCACTCTCCTTCCAACATATAGAATATGTGCAATATTGTTAATAAATTTAGCAATAAATTTATTAAATCAACAATCAATATACATATGTAAAAATACAATGAGAAGGTTATTTGACATCAATATTCGATGAAAATATGTTCAACTAATTCCAATACTTATTCAATCTTATATTCTAACACATGATTTAGCTGTCAGATTAGTATGAACATAAATCACAGGACTATTCTTATCATAGAAGAAATGGAGTTATAGAGTTATATAATAGTTTGACTATATATGACTGTTCAATGACGTAAGCCGCAACAGTCCTTCACGTGCTTTCGTAAACGTGACACAAGTGTATTGTTCACAACAGAATAGTCAATCTACCATATGTTCTGCTAAGTAGGTAATCACAGTAATGAACTTCTAGCACTCCTTTTGCTAGAAAGTTCAACAGTGGAGTCAGATACGCTTACCAACACAAACAAACAGGGGCAGTGAATCAACACAACTGCCACACTCTAGGATGGAAACTTCTCGAATCCACCACCACCACCAAAGAAGAAAAGAAAAAAAGAGGCTTGCTCCTTTTTGAAACATCATATCAGAGAGCAACACTAAGTCTTTTCACATAATACATCTTTATATTATATTAAAAATATAATATATCAATGGCAAAGTGTATAAAATATTTCTATATCCATTCTCTCTCAATGAATCATTTAGCTTGCCATACGCTAATGATCACTTTTTCATGACCAGACTTGAATTATGTCAAACTAAATGTCATTAGAATACAGAACTTTCTTCAACAGGTAAGTTTTGATCTCTTATAATTATCCATTTGCTAGTTCATTATTTGTAAACCTTAAACTACAGGATAGCAAAAAGTACTAATCCACTCTGGGCTGGTTTGGATTACATCAGCAAGTTCTAGAATATTCTTTACCAGAGTTGTTATTTTAACTCTGGTACTTACAGAAATATCATCATGCGCAGTATCTGACATTGACATTTAACAATTTAAATAATAATTAAGTTTTAAAATAGGGACAGGCAAATTTTCTCTGCAACGCATACAATTGTGCTTATTCATCAAACTGATAGATGCTTGCATTTTATAAATCTGACTGATGGCTGTATGTAATAAATCTGACTGGTGGATGTTTGTATGTCATGAATTTGACTGATGGATGTTTGTATGTCATGAATTTGACTGATGGATGTTTTATATTCCATGAATTTTTTGACTGATGGATATTTTGTATGACATGAATCTGACTGATGGATGTTTGTGTCATGAATTTGACTAATGGATGTTTTGTATGTCATGAATTTGACTGATGGACGTTTTGTATGACATGAATTTGACTGATGGATGTTTTGTATGACATGAATTTGACTGATGGATGTTTTGTATGACATGAATTTGACTGATGGATGTTTTGTATGTCATGAATTTGACTGATGGATATTTTGTATGACATGAATCTGACTGATAGATGTTTTGTATGTCATGAATTTGACTGATGAATGTTTTGTACGTCATGAATTTGACTGATGGACGTGTGAAATAGTGTGTGAATGGATGTTGTGTCCCTGATTGCTTAATGTGAGATAAAATTCATAATTTAATAATTTTCTCTCCACATTCAATGTCTCCTGCAATCAATACTACCAGAACTATGTCCACGACAGGGTCTTTGTCTTTCACGATCTGGGAGTGACTAAGTCAAGCCCTGGGTTACGTCACTAATTACCCAGGTGTTACTCGTCCAAGATAACCGGCCCTAGCTGAACTATTCTCGTCAGTCTAAGAGTCATTGTCTTGGTCCTCACATTTATCTTCCCATTCGATGACGGACCTACCCTAAGAAATGTGGCTTTAGACTGTCTTTGCCGTCGTTATTACGTCGTTGGCTGCCCCCACCGTCAACTACACATTTACCCCTCTTCAGAAACTATGAGAGTGGATAGGTAAAATAATAACAATTTATTAAAAGAAAAGAACAATAATCAATCAGTTATTATTAATAGACTAACAATTAAATTTCACTCAAGGCGAGATATCAGAGATTCACAGATCTCTCAAAGCTTATCACTCTAAACTTTAAATTAGGAATATTAATCATGTGTTAATTCCCTAGAACAATTACTAGAAAATTATACAGTCAGAAAAATGAATAATTTCAATATGCTGCCTAGAACAATTACTATGTCTTCAAATAATCAGGAAGTTATATCTTGTTATAATCACTATAAACTAGACTATAAGAAAAGAATCGGAATCAGAAATTACATTAAATCAAGGAACAATTACAGACATATGACACAAACATAAGTACGCATTCACCTGATGTAATTTGTGATTGTTGTCTCCATCTACTGCCTGGCACTGTCAGTTGATTGTCAGTTGATGTGCAATGTTGGCTATAAATGAACAAGCTTGGAAAGGTCTTTCATTTCACTCATTACTGGAACATTAGAATATTCACAATTTTTGTCAGGAACTTGGTTACACATACATTGTTCTGGTGTTGCACTCTGTTAACTAAGTGTCCTGGGCTATAGTTCCAATCTAAAAGGAATTCTTACACAGAAAATCAGTTATCTACATTCATTGTACTTAATACATGAGTCACTCATTGCTTCACTAGTTCGTCCGTTTTGTCCACTTTCCTATTTGGCAGAAACCCATATTACTGGTGAATTTCACGTACCAATACTGATTCCTAGAGACCTAGACAGTATTCTTCAGTCCTAAAAGACACCTCTCTGTCACAGACTGTCCTGTCTGTGTCATGCATAATACCCATGTGGCATTTCTGTATTTCTTTCCAAATAGCTCTGGTTCGGGCGAATTTTACTGCTTGCCTCCCTTTTTCCGTTGTCTTCTTGACCAACTGGGTTTCTCGCAACAGACTGGAATGCTCAAGTGGCAGTACTTTTACTCCAAGGTGAAATCAGGGCCAAGGTCTCTAGCTGAAGATAACGCTGAAGCTCTCAGTGTAGATGGAATGTTGCCTCTTGGAACTTTTGACTTCAGAAGCTGTGAAATATACAAGTGTTTGTGCACATCAGCTCATGTTTTACTAAGTTTTAAGTCTGTAATTTTATTCTTGGTTCTCATTTGAATTTCTTTACATGCGTTTGCTCAATACCAAGAATAACATTACAATTTCAATTATTTTAAAATACAACCATTTGCAAGAAAAAATACAATCAAAATTTGTAATAAGTAGAATTTGAGAATCATTATTTACAAAATATATTTACCATTTCAGACATGGTCCTATTCTGCCCCAATTTCTTCAGGGAGTTTACTGGCCTCTAGGATCTCAAAGTGAAATGAAATTCGCTGGGTCATTCTATTTAAGCATTTGGGTTTTTCGAGCACCTGCTTACCCTCGACCATAATTATAATTAATGCCCCTCGGTCTTTTTGTTACATAGCCCTGGTTGATGAACTGTGTTATAAGGGTCGGCGTTTTCTTATCGTTGTTTCAACTCTTAGATGGACTCTTAGATGTTAACCGCGATGGGTCGAACCTCCCTACCTGCGCCTGTGATACGCGAGGGTAGTTATCAGAGCGCTCTGCACCGTGAGCGTCTGTCGAACATCAGATTTGCGGATCGCCGCTATTTAATTTACTCCCTTTTGTTCCTTTGTTCCCGACTGGACCAAAGTCGGCTGTCCAAAACGGCCTACGAATATTTATACGGCAAAGATTTCGAGTTAAACTTTGTCAAAATTGAAGAAAATACAATTCAAAATAATTAGAATTTAGATTAATTTTAAGTTAATGTAGTAATCTGCATTTTTGCCTTTACATAGTGCTAGGAGTTTCACTCTCTCACATTTTCATCAAAAAAATCTGTTATTTACATTCTCGGAAATCTTCAATAGTATTACAATCGTTAGTAGATTTTAATCTAAATTCTCTCTTCTATGTTTGGAAAGGTAAACATTAATGCAAGCATTAGTCATTAATTGCGCGCGGGGGTGGGGGTGTAGAACTGACGCTTTAGTGAAGTGAAAACTTAAGTATACCCGTTCGTGTTTTTGAAAGCAGTAATATTAGGTCAGGTCATAAGGTGACGGCATTTTAAGTGAGTGCACGCAACTCGCGATAAGCACAGTTAGACGGAGAAAAAGCTCGGCGATCAAAAGACCGGAAGCGAGAAGGGGTGACAGTCAGCCAGCGGTGTTGAAAGAATCCATGAAAGAAAGAGATAAAATTCTACCTGTAAATGACAGCGAAAGCTTTTGATGACAGCGCGGCACGTCAAGGATTTCTAAATTAGCATACCTGACACTGGGCTCTATTAAGGAATCGTTTGTCTTTTGGCGAGCGCAGCGGTATAACTTGAATGGGTAGTTGTTCACGCTGCGATAACCGCTTTCAGTGCTTTTGTCACTCCAACGGCACCTCTCAATCCGGAATGCTTCTAAATAATTCTTTATAAAGTGCGAAATCCTGCTCCGTAAACACGGTCTGAGTATTTGATTAATTTGTGATGACTGTAAGTTAACGAGTACAAGAGAAGTTTTTGTTACGTAGCAATATAAAATACAACAGTTTTAGTTAAATCGCATTATAAACCATTTTCATAAATACATTAATTAATTTTCTTTTTTGTCCGTAATAGAACAATTCTTTAGGGTTAGTACTTTGGTACGGTAATTTTAAAAGATGCTGACTGTGCCTCATTGTTATTAATGTGTTATCTTTTACAGTTGAAAAAATATTTAAAACGTTAGGTTTTTAAACTTGGGTTAATGGGTTTGAAAAGAAATATTTTAACTACTGGCCGGCGATACATTATGCTCGCAAGTTCCGGGAAATATAAGTAGAAAGAAGCATATAATTTGTCATTCAAGAAGTGTGAGTGTGTGTTTGAGAGAGAGATTAAGAAAGAATACTATTGAGTTCGATAGAATGAGACAGAATGAATGGGTGAGTGTTGGAGTCGTAGAGAGGGACAGACAGAGACATAGTGACATACATAGGGATAGACAGAGACATAAATATAGGGGCAGACAGAGACATAGACATAGCGACTGAGACATAGAGAAACAGAGAGATGGAGACTGACAGTAAAATATAGAAGGGGGAGATAGACCAGAAAGAGGGGAGACAGAGACATAGAGTGGTGATAGAAAGAGAGGGGGACAGACAGATATAGAGAGGAAAGGAGAGACAGATATAGACAGAGGGAGAGAGAGAGAGAGAAAAGGAGAGACAGATAAAGGGAGAAGGGGGACAGGCAGACAGGGAGTGTGACAAAGCGGATGAGTGAGAGCGACTGTAAAGGAGAGTTGTCTTGCATGAGAGAGAAAAAAAATAGGAGTTCGTGTGAAGAGAAAAGAGACAAGCGACAGTGAGTGAAAGTATTAGAGTGAAGAGGAAAAAGATAATGAGCAGATGTGAGAAGAAGAGAGAGAGAGTAAATATGAAAGAGATAGATTGAGTGTGAGAAAGAATGTGTACGTGCGTGTGTGTGTGTGAGAGAGAGAATGACAGAATAAGTGTGAGATACTGAATGAGAAAGTGTGATAGAAATAGAATGAGAAAGTGTGAGAAAGAGACAGAATAAGATTGAGATAGAATGAGCGTGAGAGAGATGAGATAGAATGAGCGTGAGAGAGAAGTGAGAAAGATAGATAAGTGTGAGAGAGAATAGGTGTGAGAGAATAAGTGCGAGAGAGATAGAATGAGTATGTGTGTGAGAGAAAGAGAGAGAATGAGTGTGAGAGAGACACAGAATAAGTGTGAGAAAAACAGAATGAGTGAGTTTGAGAGAGAGAATGAGTGTGAGAGAAAAGAGAGAGCAAGTGTTAATAACGTGCTCGGGCACAAGCTCTGTGAAATGCAGTGAAGCGGAACCTCAATTTCAGTCCTTGGCGTAAGTGTATATCTTCACGGGAAATAAATTTAATTATTTTTATCAACACCAGTATCAAAGTACTTTAAAAAGAATTATTGAAGGTGAAATTTTATTCAAATAAATTATCAACAAAGTGGACCATGCGTAAGTATTTAATGTTAAAATATTGCGTCGATTTTTTGTGTGGGTTGTTTGCGATAAAGCAATGAGATTATACCTGTGTGTGTGTGACGCTTTGTTTGTGTGTATGCTTTTTCATATTTGTGTGTGGCACTTTGTATGTTTGCATGCTGTCTTGTTTGTACGCTTGTTAATTGTGAATGTCTTGTATTTATTATTTTTGTGTGTGTGTGTGTGTGTGAATTGTTTGAATGTGTGTTTTTTGTTCGAATATGTTTCATGTTTAGTATGAATGTTTATATATGTATAAATTTTTATTATACTTTATATGACATTTTGTATGAATGTTTATGTATGTATGAATTCTTATTATACTGTATATGACAGTTTGATTACACGTAGATTATGCATTTGACTATACATGTATGACTTGACTTATCTCCTTGGATTCCCCGTGGAACAAAAGGCCTCAACAACAATTCTCCATCGCAGTCTATTTTGGGCAGCCTTTTTTAGTTCACCCCACGACAGGTTGCAGCTCTTCATTTCCTCTTCGCAGGATCGTCTGAGGTCATGATTATATATTATCTGTTGATGATTTAAAAGAAAACAATGATGATAGTATTTCTATTGGAAAATGAAACTAGAAATAGCTTATTTTAAAATTGTATGGACTGTAATGGAGTAAAGGACAAAAGTCTAAACAGTTTGGGCAGCTAACCTATCCATAGCAGTTCAGCTAGTGAAACAGCTAAATGTTGCTTTGGCAAGGATTAACGTTATATTCCATTCCATTCGTAATCACAGTGCATCGGGTACCAATGCCACAAAGCGTCAAATAATGTGGCTTGGTTTTGTGCTATGTGTGTGTGCGTGTGTGTGTGTGTGTGTGTGTTGCGCGCGCTAGAGAAGAATTTCTTGCATCAATAATCATGAATGCTTGATTGTGACTTATTGCAGACATTAGGCTTTGAAGACACCACTTGACTAATAATTGGCTGAGTTAGTGAACGGAAACCTGTATCCGTCCGATTTCCTGAGAAGTACAAACGGAGTCCTAGTGCATTTCGTACTTATGTTGTCCACGAAGACAGCTAGTACCTTTAGAGGTAAGCGTTCATAGAAAAATAAAATGTGAAATGGAAGCGCTTGAAATGATTTTTTAAAAAAAATTGCATAAAAGATAAAAACCGAAAATCTTTCTAAAGACTGACAGAATTCAGAAATGATGAATCAAAGAAAGATAAAAGAAAATATAACCCTTCCTTCAAATATAATAATAAATTTATTCTTAAAATTGCTGCACAATATTTACACATAAAATACACAGCAGAATCATGCAAACCACGAATGACAAAAATAATAAAATGAAAAATATTACTAATAAAAGAAATTATAAAAACAAAATCAAACATAAAAATGCTAATGTACAGATTTGAAACTCGAAAGACAACCGTGCTATTTATTGTTTGGTGAAGAAAAAGATGTCTCGAAAGACAACTGTGCTGTTTATTGTTTGGTGAAGAAAAAGATGTCTCGAAAGACAACGGTGCTGTTTATTGTTTGGTGAAGAAAAAGATGTCTCGAAAGACAACCGTGCTGTTTATTGTTTGGTGAAGAAAAAGATGTCTCGAAAGACAACCGTGCTGTTTATTGTTTGGTGAAGAAAAAGATGTCTCAAGAGTTCTCTTAAAAAAAATGAAATTAGTCAAGTAATGCGTCAACTTTCTCTGAAAACCCACCACTCTGATGAGCAGACTCTGAAAACTCATATTTGCAGCTTGATACAACTAGATGTAAGCAGTTGGGCGCTTGCAGTTTTGGACATTGATGGAACCAGGAAAGTGTCTAGTAGTGATGAGATAGACATAGGTTCCAGAGGTAAGTGAGTATCAGAAGCCATCAAGTACTCATTAGATGTCATTGAGCAGTGTTGAGCTCAGGCAAGAGATTTTCCAGTGACCATCACAGAGAGGGCATAAGCAGTGTTGTCTAAACCCTGAGTAACCCTGTGAGCTGTTGATGATGGAAATTGTGAAATAGGCAGTGCCGCCTATCACATTGTTATTCTTCAGTGTGGAGCCATGTTTAAACTGTGTATGAACATTCTTAATAGTGACTGTGAACTTGAACTTGATTGAACAAATTCCCTGGACGATGCATATGCAAATCATAACTGTTCTCTGTACTGAAATCGGACTGGCACTAGAAACTCCAGAATCTTCACCCACCAGTTTCCTGTCACACCAACAATGGAACTACCATGCACACAAGATACTCAGATGAATCATATATATGCTCATGTTAAATGTCAGTAATGTTCAATGATTAATTCTTTAATTTCTGGTTTCTATTCTGAGTAACTTTAATAATGAAAGACTCTGGGACTCCTACCTACATAGATTAGAATAATTCTTATATTTTAACCTTTAAATGTTTAAGAGATCTGTGATCTCCAAATCTATATTAAAATCTTGTGATTATTGTATATATATAAAATCGTGTTAAATATTGATTAAGTTTCTTTAATAAATTTTATGAATCTTACCTTTCCACTCTTGTCTATTCATTAAAGAGGTAGTGTACAGGCTAGGGGGTGGGGGCAGCCCAGGACGTAATAACTGTAAAAGTCAGTCACGTACACTGTTAGGAAGAGATCTCCTCGAGCTGGAAATTGGAGAATATGTGTGGGGTGGAAGTAAACTTACTAATTAATTAAAATCAGGAAATAAATTTGCTTCAGACAAGTAACACTTGGATAGGGAGAATAATCAGAGTGATTAATTTCCAGGGCTTGACTTAGTCTCTCCAGAATGCAAAATGATAAAGACTCCGTCGAATGGGTAAATTACTAATATTCTAGAGAGGGAATGATTAATATCGATATGTAATATAATATTAATTATCATATAATCTGCTTTACATAACCCAGGTTGTCACACTATTTATCTATGGTCTCTTATTTTCTGATGTGAATGTTTCATATAAGTATGCCTACTATATGCTATATTCAAGTTTTTCTCTCCCTCTCTATGTATTCTTTTAATGCCTAGTTACAATCGTTTCGTGTAATCAAAAGCTATTGTTGTTCTAGTCTGTTGGGCGTTTGTGTATAACATTGTTAAAATGTTATATCTTGAGTTTGAGCTAAATAACAAATACAAGATCCATAACGCCCATCAGATCCGTATGACCATAAAAACCACCAGACCCAGCAGACTCATAGATCCATAAGGCCCAGAAGACAAATCAGATTCATAGACCCATAAGGCCCAGAAGACAAATCAGACTCTAGACCCATAAGACACACCAAACTCATAGACCCAGAAGACACACCAAACTCATAGACCCAGAAGACACACCATACTCATAGACCCAGAAGACACACCATACTCATAGACCCAGAAGACACACCAGACTCATAAACCCATAAGACACACCAGACTCATAGACCCAGAAGACACACCAGACTCATAGACCCAGAAGACACACCAGACTCATAGACCCATGAGGTCTATATTATTACCTTATATGTGCAATATACACGTATGTATGAAAAGTGTATCTTGTAGGTAACGAACTTCTTGTTGTATTAACTATGGTGTATGTACAATTGACTTGTTGACACACGTGTAAGACAATATTGATAGTCTATATAGATAACAACGGATTTTTTTCTTAAAATGTTAATCATATAGTTCTTGAAAAGGAAATGATAAAATATCTTTCCTCCTTAATATATTGAGGTTTTATTGTAATATAGGCTGATAACAATTTCATTTTTCTGTCCAGGCACTCAACCAATCACTCGAGTACATTGCGGAGATATCGGTTAGTGCAGAACAACACTCAGCAGCAACAACAAGAACAACATCAACAACGACATCAACATTCAGCAGATATTACAAAAAATAAATAAATGTATATATACAGTAATACACTTCGATTGGTAAGCGCTTTAGAATTTTGCAAACGAGTCAATCCCGCCGGAGGTAGGTGTGGCCTGGTGTTGTCGTAGTGTAGGGGGCGCTTCCGGCTTCTGCCGCTTTCGCGCAAGCCTGGTGGATGGATGGATGGAGTGTAGGGGGCGCTTCCGGCTTCCGCCGCTTTCGCGCTGGGAAGCCTGATGTTATTGGACAATCCTAAATATATACAGGTAAGATGGGGCGGGGGTCAGGAATACACGGCACGCCTTTCATTCATTTTCAGTTAGCTCTGCTTTAAATAGCGCGAGCTTGACTCAGATAGTTAACCTTTGACAAGGACGTCTTCTGACTGGAGTTATGTACCTTAAGGCTAATCACCATCAGTTCCATGACTGCGCTAAGTGAATTAGGTCTATATTGTGATAGTCCTTAGTGATAACACAGCCATATCAATCTTTCTTTTTCTTTTAAAAAAAAAAGTAAAGAATGTGGATTTATTTTATCATCGTCAAATTCACTTAGCAAATATACACGCAACCCCCCTCTCACTCACTCACACACAAAAGCAAACAAGCAAAGACACACACGCATACAGATACATACACTTTGTCTTCTCAGTATTCCTTTTGTGTGCAATGATGACGTAAGCTCGTGTCCTCTTAATAAGCTTATAATAATGTTTTCTTCATGGCGGGTATACTCGTTCGCTTTTGCAAAAGGGCTACAGAACCACACCCTTTTCAGTTGCCATTCTTTGAGATTGTACACTTAAGAGTGCTAATCTGACCAGTGCATAACAACTTCAGCAGTGACTGCAGATGACGATAATGGAAACGGGTTCTCTGAAAGAATGGGAAATGTTACGTGTCCAGCATTTATTTTAAGACCCTGCTCGAGAATTTTAGAATTCTAATTTAACAATTTAAATGTAATTCTCTTCCTAATTCCGAACAGATTGGCTGCTCAAGTTTATCCTTCAGTCCCTACGAAAATGCGTCTTGTAGTTAGAGACAGACAGATTCACAGACAGATAAACGTGCGTACAAAGCTCGGTTTGGAAACCGTTAAAACTCTCTTAAATAATTATGCATTCAAAATCTCATTTAGCTCATTCGCCCCCATCCGAACCGTAAATTTTGTCTATAAAATATGCATAAAAATTACTACAATAAGAGGTCTTAACAAGATAAAGAATTTAATAGGTTTAACATTTTAAACAATAACAATTTAATTAAGGATAGACAACATTCAGTCTCCTAAACTATGCGGCTATCGAGTGCGTATAGTCAATGATGTTAAGGTTCAATGTTGTATGATGGGGGAATGCCCCACATATATATTTTATATAAATTTTCATTTTGTTGAATGAGTGCATATTGCGTCCTGTTTACTGAGAAGGGAAGCCCTGAAACGAATGAGAGCGCATGGGGGGAGATTTATGGACCGGTGTGGTCAGCCTGTACGGTCAGCGGGTGCATTAGAGTTGTTAGAGGGCCATAAATCATCTTAAGAGCTAATGAATTGAACTGGTCAGAAGCTGGTCTAAGTAGGGTAATAAAAACCACAGTGAAAATGTTATCTTCACTACTTCCTGAAAATCGTCTGAGGGTGATGACTGGAAAAGGGTAGTCCAAAACAACACTGGGTCATATATGAGAGAAGAAAACCCTGGCTATATTAGTTTATAGGGTTTTTATTGTGTATTCTCGGCTGCTCGTTTATAGCTGCCCGTTGTTTGCCTGTTGTGTGCCTGTGTGGCCGTTCTACTTGTCCCGGCTGAATTGGGACGTGCGGATCTATTGACTGGCAAAAATTCAAGTCTACAAGACTGACGTCATTTCTGTGCTTAAGCTAAGTGCCTATCCGGAAAGTGACTCTAGTGAAATGAACTGGTTTAGGATGAACTGAATTTTCTAAATCTTGTTAACTTTCTTTTTATTAAATTTCTTGTTATTATTTTAAACGCATGTTTGTTAGTCCTATCGTTATTTTCGTAGTTCAAAGTGATAACCTAATGATTTCGTCTTGTCCTCTGTTCGATAATTATAATCATTATATATATTATTCAAATAAACATTAAATCTCAGCTGAATTTGAGTTGGGGGCGGAGCCAAATTGGCAACGTACCAGTATATCAGCGTAACAGTTGCAGATATACATATTTAACCAGTGACCCATGCTCTGCATCGGCACTTGTAGATGTCTTGTATCATAGCTAATTATACATAGTTGGTATAAGTCATTATTACAAAGTCACCCCAGGGTATAGCGGCAACATTCAAATGCTTAAGAGTTCAGATTTTTGCTGATATCAATATTTGATTGAAGAGCACCGAGCATTCACTTATCTGCTCGAATGGCTCGTGGTCCCCAGTTGATTGGTTCAGGCCCACGGTTTACAACCGATAAATCTTGGTCGGGGTACTTTTTACCAGATTTCAGTTAGCCAGTTGTCCACTCGACCATTCAGCTACACTTAGTGTACTTGTGACGATTCATCAACAGATATGATGGCAAGAATAGTACTTGTAACAGGCAAGTAGCCCAAGCCAAAGATAAAGAAGGAGTAACAAGAACCAAGAACCCGCTCTGGAAATAAAATAATTCCTATGAGCGATTTGCTTTACGTTTCGCAAATCCAAACGCATGTGGTTGACAATAATGCACATAGTTTATTCCTCGACTATTGTGTTTTTACAAATATAAATTATATATTTATGAGAAAAGCTACAATATTGTCCGCATGTATGTTATTTTTAACATTCACATGAACATATGAATTCCCAAACATTTATGTTATCAAAAATGGAATTCATAAAAAGAAAAATCAGATACAATTCAAATTAAGCATGAGCGCTTTACAAATCACAATGAAAATGATACGCAAAAATGAATTTGAATTATTACAAAAGTTCGCAACATGCACAGACGTTCTGCGACACAAAATCAGTTAAGGTTATATAAATTAAAAAGGTTTGAAGATTACAAATTAATTTATATACAAGATAACGTTTGACTTAGCCACATTCTTATCGAACCATGTGTTTGGAGGAGATCGCAACAATATATTTTCCTGCACAAAACACATACATAAATTCACACAAGAGAATCATAAAATAGAAATATAATTAGTATTTTAAGAAGCTGATGTGTTACCTTCTATTGCAGACAATGCATCAAGACAACGGGTCTGCGTATTACTTCAATCGACTACACGGAATATTTCGGTGGCTGTGATGCTCGTGTGCTCTGTCGGCCGTTTTTCCCTCGTGAGTGGAGAATTTGTGCATGTGTCAGTGTATTTAAGAAAGTGAACGAATTTATGGTGTGAATAGTCATGTGGTGACGCGGATTCGACCTACAGTTCGGCTATTGTCCAAAAGTTACATAATGGGGAATGAGTCCTCTCTACTTCGAATAAAGCAGAGCATGTCGGGACTGCTCTAACAAAAGAACTACATTCGAAAATACAATTTAAAATTTGCAGAACTGGGTTAAGAGTTCACGACACCATTTGTCTTGACTCTGTCACAGGAAACAATGCTTTTTCAACCTCTAAGAAAACTTCGATAAACTGTTTGAATATAATTCAGGAAACACTTTTGTGAACATTTATCTAACATCGTTTTCTATGTTACAAACTTTCAGTGGTGTTCCAAAACTTTCTTTTTTGCAGGCTGATATAAAGTTATGATGATCATCTATAATTTGTTCAAAGCAAACTAAATCTTTGAAATGCTACCTTTTGCTATTCCACAAGTTTGAATCTTTTGATGCCAAATTATCCACATTAAAAAAATATATAATCTGTAAATGCACTGTGTGTTGTCAGTGTGTGTGCCAGTGTGTATGTCAGTTTGTATGTCACGGTACGAGACCTGACCGCCTAACTTTCATTCATCTTTGCGATTCTAGCATTTAAAATCTATTTGCTATACTCGCGCTAGGAGACCAAACCTTACATTTAGCGTCTTCGTGTATACATTCTATCTCTTCTCTTGTGTGAGAGACCAAACCTTACAGCTAGCGTCTTCGTGTATACATTCTATCTCTCCTCTTGTGTGAGAGACCAAACCTTACAGCTAGCGTCATCTTGTATACATTCTATCTCTCCTCTTGTGTGAGAGACCAAACCTTACAGCTAGCGTATTCGCATATACATGCTATCTCTCCTCTTGTATGAGAGTCCCTGGCGAAATTATCCAACCCGGCCCGTCTCTTGGGTCAGGTTGTAATAATATCCCAGTTATTTAGCCATACTGACCACGTGACTGTCCCTGTTCATACGGGGGGGCGGGGGGGAGGGAACGACCCACAGCTCAGAGTCCAGACAGACGCTGTCACAATTTCACAGTCCTGCGCCCTCTCCCAGAAACGACACTGGTATAAAGGTCTTTTTATTGAGAAAGGTCAGTCAAGTTGAACTTATAATTTAAATCTTGTATAGGTATTGTGATGGTGATTATGTTAGCATGTATTAAGAATATTCCTTTAGATATATATATATGCGTTCATTATTTTTATTCATAATTTCTCTATTTTTCATCTTTGTTCATTTGTAGTCTCTTTCCCTGCTTTTCTATGTACGAGTGGCTTGCCTTTGGTGTGCTAAATGTCACCCTACTGTTCACACAATGCTCAGTGGACGTCATTATATATGTGTTGTAGATGTCAATACATGTGTGTTGTAAAATCGGCATTTTGTCTATCATACGTCATCATCAATCTTCTGGCATTTCTCTTGCCACCTTGTGTCTCAGGTCAGATTGATCAGGCCAATGCCAACAACGCCCTCCTAACAGAGCACAGACAGATGCAAAGCCCATAGCCTGAAGCACATGCCAGGTCATAAAAATATTACACGCTGCCAGTCAACCTACCAGGATCACAGCTTGGCAAGTTCAAAGAGACAAAATATACATAAACTCTTTTCCCTATCATGCAAAGTGAACACTGCCTAGCTATGAACACTTAAGATATGCTTCATCATGGCGATTTAAAATACTATTTCTTTCCACCATCATTACTTTTTCTTATGAAGTTTTTCTATTTCATCCCCAAGTTTTCAAGTATTTGTTTTCTTTTATATGTTATCTTTGTTTTCGTATCTCTGTGAGGTCGGGATGGGGCGGGGTGGTGGTCTCGTAGTAGCCTTTGTAATTGTAATGTTTTAAATATTGTTTAAAGTAAATACTCCTGACACCGCTGAAGTGTGGGTGGACGTGTGGTTGGCCACGATACGGTTTTAAGTTTTTGTATAGCATCTTTTAAAAACCCACCCATAGTGTTTGTATGAGAGACGATGTATTCCAGCCTATAATTACTAACAAATTAAAAGCTGTGTCAGAGAATTGTCCAAAATATTAATTGACGCATCAAACACAAAGAACAAAAAAACAAAACAAGACGCTTAGAAAGACAAAATTTAGTAATGGAGAGCGCATGTAGTACTATTGATCAAGCTGAATTAGTCTGCAAATAATCACACTTGATAAATGTCATCTTCTTGACCCATGATGAAAAATATCGTTAATACAGCCTGTTGTTGTATTCTGTTAGTATTCCTTTTGTTGAAATCTGCTGAACACGCTCACACGCACACTAACAGCAAGGTGCTAGAGCGCGATCTGGTGTTAAAAGTTGGAAATGAAAAAGAGACCAGCAGGAAATGACGCGATTCGTAAATGTGGGAAAGTAATAAAATCCACTTATTAATTAGAAAGAATGTAAAAAAAAAAAAAAATGCTAATAGTAAACGGATTTTAAAACTATAAGAGATCAGAAGTAAAAGTCTCCGATCTTTAGAAATGGAGTTCACCACTAGTAACATAGTTAATCATAATTAATGATAGTCCTGAAATTTGCTTAGGATAATTATTGTCTATTTATGTCACATTTTGACAATCTTACGCCAATCTGTCGCTTTTGAAAGCTTTCAAATTTTCTAACTCTCTATCCCATTGAGACGAATGACAGACATTTCACATCTCTGCTGAGCATAATCTGTTACCATAGAAACACAAATAAATATTCATTAGCTGTTACCACAGTAACACAAATAAATCTTCATTAGCTGCAAGGATTATGACACTGTTTTAAACATTTCTGATATCTGGATTGCCAGTCTAGAGGGGTGAAACATAAATGCTGAAGTTTTAATGCTCTAATTGACTCCTAGCAATTCGAGCTGAAATTGCATAGATCTATCAAAGTCATATACAATACTTCATAATGAAGATAATGTCTTATTTGTTTTTCATTTCTGGAAAATCATTTTTTATTTTCATTACAAATTAAATGAAAATAATAGAAAATCTCATAGGAAGCAACTTAAATAAGGACTAAACATGTAGAAAAAGTCAGGAAGATATTTAAATATAGGCCTAAACATCTGGAAAATTTCAGGAAGTAATTTAAATATAGGCCTAACTAAAGCGACTTAAATATATGCCTAAGTATGCAGAAAAATTCAGGAAGTGACTTAAATATAGGCCTAAACATATGGGAAAAACTCAGGAAGCGACTTTATAGGCCTAAAAGTGTGGACAAATTCAGGAAGCGACTTAAATATAGCCTAAGGATCAGGAAAAACTCGAAAGCAGCAAATACTTTTCGATTAAAAAAAAAAATCAAAACAACATATGAAAATTGTCTAAAAATAGAAAGGATACATGATTTCACAGTAGCAAATATAATACTTTCATGTGAGTGCAAAAGCAATTTGAAGTAACCTGGTTTATAATATCAGTATTATCTGTGAAGTAACCTTGCTATAATATCACTATTATCTGAATTTGAAATAGCCTGGCTATAATCTCAGTATTATCTGAATTTGAAGTAATCTGGTTATTATATCAGTATTATCTATGAAGTAACCTGGCTCTAATATCAATATTATCTGTGAAGAAACTTTGCTATAATATTACTGTTATCTGAATTTGAATAACCTGGCTATAATATTGGTATTGTGAAGTATCCTTGTTGTTATATCAATGTTATCTGAATTTGAAATAACCTGGCTATAATATCAGTATTATCTGCATTGAGAGTTCTTGTAGTTCTCGAACAAATTTGAAAAAAACTCGAATTCATTGCATGTAAAGTGATTATAATACATTTACTTTCGAAAATGTTTTTTGACAATTTAAATAATTAAGATAAAACAAGACAAATGAATTTTCACTGATGCAGAATTAAATGTATTTCAACATTAATTGCCGTCTTTATCACACACTTGCTGTTCAATAGCTCTTTTAATGACATTTCTGTACTATATGTGCTTAAATACATTTTTTAATTACATTTTTTTGTTGTTGGAAGCATGTACCACTTTCGTTTACGTCTTTAGACTCTAAACCAATTCTATATGAGTGTGACCGTTTGGGTTTTTTTGTTGTTGTAGAACTTTGTACCACTTTTCTAAGTTACACATATGTAACAGTCACGGTCATACATACGGAAAGAAGGTAAAACAATTCAATAAGTATTAAAATATTATTTCGAAGTATGTCTGAATCAAGCGTAGTTATTTAATTGAAACGAAAAAATAACATTTCTACGCGCACTCATGCGCACACTACCTGCCATTTTACACGCAAGTGCGTTAAATTATTATATACAAAATACTTCAACGCGCACAGGCGTTCCATAAATACAATTCAGTTAGTTGACTTCCAAAGGATGAATTGAACGTTCCCTAATCTTTATACAATAAAGATAAACTACCCTTCCACAATCCAACACTTATATAGAGGCGCAAATACACCTAAAATCTAGCCACTCTATTATCTTGCCAATTGTCAGGAGAAAATAGCAATAATGTAGCTTAAAACATGATAGATAATGCAAAATTCACACAATCAACATTCTTAATAAAATACAGAATAAATATCTTTAAGAATTCGATGTGTTATTACCTTGCCTTAGTACAAAGGTACTTGTCTTGGCACAACGGGTTTTTCTTGAGCGACTCAACGGAATATATGCGATGCCTCTTGCGAAATGCCTCAGGCGCTGTTTCCTCGTGAATGGCTCTCAGATTTGTTGTTGTTGTTGTTGTTGTAACGTTTTCTTCACTCCTGGGTGAGCATGGTTGAAGGCTTTCATCTGTGATGTTCTCGCCTTTGGAGGCGCTCAGCCAGGGCTTCGCATCCTTCACTTCGTCCCGGGTGCGGGTGGGGCCGTCTTTCATCTCGTTGTTGTTTTTTTTGTTTTTGTTTTTTTGTTTTGTGTGTGTCTTTTTTCTTCTTTATGGAGCCACTCTCCCACTGGTATGGCTGATGTGGAGTGAGTACTGTAGTCAGTGTAGTGTATTTCGTCCGTTTAGGTCTGGCGTTGCATTTGATTGTGTGCAGTTTTTTTTTTTTTAAATTATATATAACTTATGGTGTTTGTGTCTATTAGGTATTTTCCCAGTGCTTTGTGTATTGTTTTTGTGTGTGTGTGTGTGTGTTTTGGTGGTGGATATAGAATCGTGTGTTCCTTATATGGTAGCTCTAGATTTGTTATCACCTGACTCAGATTTTTCCTTTCATCTGCGTATTGCATGCAGCTTGTGAGGAAATGTGCGACCGTGTTATCTGTGTGACATTTATAGCATCTTCTACTGTTGCAGACTAACTATATCTGGAAAACAGCTAGAAACTGAAGCATTGAACCTGGGAGAGTCGTCTAAACCAGTGGTCCCCAACCTTTTCTTCGCTGCGGACCGGTCAACGTTTGATAATTTTACCGCGGCCCGATGATGTGGGGGGAGGGACGTTGATTGTTTATAGTTTAGATTGTTTTGATTTAATAATTAATTTAATTGTATTTAAACGTGCCTTCGAATTAAAATACAGTTACACCAAAAAATGAATATAAAGTGATTTAATGTTCACCAGTGGTGTTGTTGTTGTTGTCACTGGCACTGTTATTGTTGATGTCTCCGGTATCCGTTGGGCTGTATGTAGGTGGGTGTTGGCGGCCAGTATAGGTGGTCAAGCATTAGTTGAATTAGATCCACAAATATCCCCACTGCATGTGATGTTGCTCCCTGTGCTGCCACCATTGTTGTTGTCGCAGCGCTGCCGTTGTTGTTGTGGCTGTAGTAGATGATACTGTTGTTGTCGTCTGATGTGTTGTGGCGGGCGCCTTCTTCTGATTTGGGGCTCCGTTCTGTAGTTTTTCCTTGTCTGTTGTGGTTGCAGTTGCAGTCCCTGGTGGTGACTCTGGCTGAGGATTGGTGGCAGTTGGTTTAGTCGTTGTTGTTGTTTCTTGTGGTGTAGTTGGAGCGTTGTCGACTTCTGTTTCGGTCTGTGCGTCAGTTGTCTTCACTTCTTTTTCTGTTTGTATTTTTCTTTCTTGCGTCTTGATATGTACCATTTGTGTGTTAGAGATTTTTTGGCGTTTCTTCTTATTTTCGGTGGTAGTTGTTTTAATTTCTTTTTCTTTGCTGATAGAGCTTGTAGTCTGAGTTTCCTTATTATCTGTTGTGGGTTTTGGAGTTTGCGAGAATGCCTGTCTGATTTCTTGTTTTGCTGTTTGAGTTGAATTTACTTTGGCCGTATGTGGAATTTTCCAGATGATGTTGGTGTTTATTCCACTTTCTCTTGTAGTGGCTTGTAGAGTTTGGGTGGAAACGTGGCTTTTTCCTTCAAAGACTGTTTGAGTTGTGCCGTCTTTCTTTGTGGGTTTTCGCGTTGTTTCCTCCTTTTCCGTTTGTGAAGAGCGTGTTTTGTTGTCGGCGTTATTTTCCAGATGATGTCTGTCTGTGTTTCACAGTCTGTTGATGTAGGTTTTTTTCCGGTTGTCTTGTCAGGTGCTTGTTTAAAATCTTGTGGAGACCAATTGCGGTTAAGATGGCTTGTTGTCTAGTGTAAGTTCATCTTCCGTTTTTGTGTGGAAGAGGGTCAACAGCAAATTAGTGAACGCATTTTTTAGTTCAACGTTTTTAGTTTCTAGTGTGAAGGTGAAGGAGGTAACTTTTCGTATGCCCCCATTTTCGGTTGGTTTGCTGATTTCACAGCAGTATTTTGTCCAGTCTTCTCCTTTGTACTTCTTAATGTGTGCACCTCTTCAAGCCTCTTTTGCCGTATCTGTCTCAGCTGGGCTATGCGCTCGTTTGTGAAACAGAAAGGGCCGTCCGCATCTTCTGTGACTGACTCAGAATCGGGTAAAATGTCACTTGTGGAGTAGGCAGTAGTGGCATTTTTGCCAGCCCTGAAAAGGGCTGAGGCTTGGTGCTGGCTTGTCTGGTGTGGCGCTTTGACATGACTCTCCTCCCGGCGGTCCAATGGATGGAGTGCGTTCGTCGGTGGTCCGAAGCGAAGTGTGTTGGTGTGGTTGGGAAGTAGAGCTCGAATTCTTTAAAAGCAAAGACAGATGATCGTGCACCAACTGGGAGAATGAATACTCAGACTCAATCTCGTCCATGGAAAGTCGCACAAACCCGAGAGAAATACACCACAGTAAATAAAATTGGGCGGCCCGGGGGTTGGGGACCACTGGTCTAAACAGCCGATTTTAAGAATTTGAGCCAATAGGTAACAATATGTCTACCACATTTTGCTCTCTGTGACAGCAGTCATTGGCAGGTGAAGCAAAGGACGAGAATTGGAACTAAATATCGTGTATCTGTATTCGGCAGAGTAACTCCCAAGACAGGAAAATAGGGTAATGGACTTCATCGATGTCGCTATAGATAGACTTTGTTGGTCAAGGAGCAATTGTAGGGCTCCGAAGAAAAGGGACTAATTAGACTTATTAGAGGGTACCAAGCGATTTGACAGTCAGTTGTGTGCGTGTACCTTTACGAGAATGTGTGAGTCCATATGTGTGTCAAGTGAAAATGTAACACGGGGTGTAATTGATCTCTTTCTTTCTTGTTTTATTTAGAGATGAACGCAAAATAAAGATAAAGTATATATTTTTTATTTCGTGCTACTAAAACTTCTCTCCTTTCATCTCAAATGATTATTATTTGTTTGCAAATTAATGTAGAAGTAATGAAGTACAGACAATTGTGCAGCTAAATGTAAATGTACAGAGAACTATGTAGCTAAATGTAGAAGTGCAGATGTACAGAGAACTGTGTAGATAAATGTAGAAGTGCAGAACTATAAGTACAGAGAACTATGTAGCTAAATGTAGATGAAGTACAGATAATTAATAAACGTATAAAGTTTATTGTTTTAACTGTTTTAATTTTTTTTAAACAATAGCTTTTAACTATTTCATTTAACCTACCATACATTTATTTCCAAATAATTGCCATCCTAGATCTTAAAATTAACTGTTTGAATTTTTATATTCTTCTAATTTTCGTATTTTTAACCACTTTTAATGCTTCTTAAAAGTATGGAGAGTAGAGGCAATAAAGTCTGTTCCATTAAAAAAAAAATCCTGATATATCACACTTTGGGGTTAAACGAATGAAAACATTTCTAACTATATTCAATAACCTTGACCTGCGGCCTATAACCTATTGCACACAGTAAAATTTCAATCTGGTGTCCCTCACAGAATGCGTCATCACCGATAATCAAAGCCATTGACGTAGTACATGTGACGCGTTTGCTGTGAAAACGGATCTGCATGCTTTCCAGTACTGCTTGGTTGGCTGAGACTTGAATTCAGAAAGAAATGGACTAGGAATCTAAAGAAAGAGCAGTCGAAAAACAACGTCTTGAAGTGGCAGACACAAAAAAGCAGTCTTTATAATCAATGGTAGGAAGTTTTGTCTTTGCACAGTAAGAATAAGCTAAAAAGTCAACAAATAAAATAATAAAGTGCAAACGAAAGAGACTTACATGGTTAAAGACAGAAATGGTTATAGCCGATATATACAAATACCAAAATTTCCTAGATATGTATAGAGAGATAAAAACATTAAGATTATATAGTTACGTATAAAATAATATTTAATACTATTTAAAAAAAATAATTTACCTAAACAATCTTTACATTTTTTCTTTCCGTATTATATACATTCTGACATATGTCGTCTTACAAAAATTCATGCTATCTATTAGTAAAATCATACTGCATTTATTTCATTCACTCACCACATACTTGTAGACACTTGCACACATATAACCATACATATTCATAAATACATACTGTTAATATAAATTCAGACAATAAAGTTAATGTATATTAAATACATTTCCTAGTAAATGAAAATAAATTAGTTTATCTATGCTGTAATGAAAGTTTTGAGTCTTTGACTTTATTAATATTCAATTCTAGTAAGCGGTTTGAATCTGTTTGACTTTAAATTTTCTTTCGTACCGGATCTTGAATTATAGATCATTTTCGAGAATTCAGTCTTTCAATATAATCCCAATCTTACATCATTGTCATGTTTTGTTATAGATGGAATCAATAACAAATATTGGAATTTGGAATAAAATGTGTCTTTATTAACAGTGTATGTCTTAGAATTTTAATTGCTGTGCTATTGGACATTTATAAATTTTATTCAGAAGGAAACCTGATTTATATTTCGCTCACCTAAGTTAAAAATTTTAGTTAAGCCGATCTATAAATGCCCTTGTGGATGAAGCCTTGACGATATAAACCGTAATCTTTGTATTGCATGTCATATGCTTACACACAGATCGCTTTCTGTTATCCCAAGGATATAAAAGTTGTGGAGTTCAGTAGAATGCGAACAAGTAACATGTCTCCCAAATTCCGATTTTACTCAGGTATGACGAGTAAATCTTCAAGGTACAGTTGGCGTATGCATTTCGCCAAAACTCTGTCGCCTTCTTTCAGCAGAGTTGTTTGGAAATACATTTTCATTATCAGAGTCAGAAATGGAGAAAACGCAAGTACTTTACATATACAGTGACTTCACGTCAATTCTAGTGACACGCCGATTTTCCTCACCCTTTGAAGCTATTTCTAAAGCAGTTCTGACATTACAAAATATCTAAGGAATTCTAACTCTTCAATTCTCTTGATAATATATCATCGTTGCCTATCATCTTCAGTCTACTACCCTTTAGCTACTTCTATAGCCGTCCTGACATTACAAAATATCTAGTGAACTCTGAACTCTTATTATTAAAATTATCCTGCTAATATATCATCATTACCTATCATCTTCAGTCTATTACCCTTTGGCTACTTCTATAGCTGTCCTGACATTACAAAATATCTAGTGAATTCTGAACTCTTATTAAAATTATCATGCTAATATATCATCGTTAACTACCATTCTCAGGCTGTTACCTGCTGCAGATATTAAACTTTTACAAACTGAAGAAGCACGAACAGTTTGGTGATGAATAAGCACGGCAGTATTTGCTACATGTATCCAAGGCATCGTAACATCCAATAGTTTTAACTTCAGATCTTGATATTCAAAACTCTCCTCTTTCTCTGCTGTCCTTGATGAGGATGAAGATCTTGCAGATGAGTTCCAATCATCTCTGTATCGTTTGGCAAATCATATATAAATTTCTTCAAAGAGCATTAATTAGTTTATCCTTTGCTGCATTAGATATAGGGGAAAGAATAGGGACAGGTTTCAAAAATTCAAAGAATCCAACTTTCCCATGTAAATATCTACATAATCGCATGTCAGGGGCCCATATTATTTCGAATAAGGTTTAGTATTGTGTTTAGTAGTTGTCTCTTATAAAGAAACAACAACTAATAAATTATTGATTTGTATTTTATTGGTAGCTTTCTTTCATAATCCATTCATGCATTACAAAATGTTTGACATAATTTGAAACTCACACAATCTTGCCTCTCTTTACGTATAATTATATATTTCTTTTTCTAGGAAAAAGAGGGAATAATTTGCGGGATTTTCTAAAAATATTGTGGACAAAAAAACAAAAGCCCTGAATTAACGTGTGTGGCTTTTCCCTGCCGGAAATTGATTGGATACTTGTTGGTACTAAGCATACTTATCAGAGTTTTAGAGGGGCACAATGCACAATTTCTTTCTTCCCTGGCGGCTAAATTGATTGATTAGTAAGTGAAGGGGGGGGGGTGTGACTTCGAACTTTTGCTGATTTTGTGCAGGAGCCTGTGACTAATGTGGGGTGGGAAGTAGGACCTACTTGAGATCTCTGTGAATGGGTTGGTTGCACTGACCCCATTGATTCTGATCATGATTTGGCCATTGCTGTTTTGGTGTGTTTTGCCCAGACTTGCCTCCCCCCCCCCACTTGATTGGAGGCAGAGGTCGTTGCTGTTATTGCTTTCTTCTGATATATATATATATACATTCTTCGGAAACTTTCACAAGGAAGTATTTCATTCACAATAAGGTTTGACATTTCCTGCCGAAAAGTAAGAGAGAGCAAATTCTTTCTGAAAAATTCACAAGGAAGTATCTAGGACCAATAAGGTTTGACATTTCTCGTCGAAAGGTAACAGAGAGCAAATTATTCTTGAAACTTTCACAAGGTAGTATCTCGGACACAATAAGGTTTGACATTTCTTGCCATTCCTTTTTAAAAAGCTTAATATGTGTACAATATATAGTAACTGGTTTGCAAAATTGGCCTTTAAAACTAACACTGCAAGCGAGCTATCAAATGTACTTACCTGGCATTAACTTTTGATCAGCATGCTTGGTTACATATGTACATAGTTAATTAACTATCAATTAATCAATTGTTGTTATTTACTTTGCATTATCTGAATTTTTTAAAGTCTACTGAATAAGATGCTTCATATATTAAATATATATTCATCAAACCCCTATCATCATCTTTCAATCTGAAATTGTATGAATGCATTTTATTACATAAGTGGTTGTTTGTGTGTTAATGCATCATAATATTTTACTTTATATACTGTAGCATTACTTTAAACACTATTCATAACATAAATGTATATATTACAAATTTTCTTGAATACAGATAACCTTATTACTCTAGCCAGTACAGTAGAAACAGTAGAAAAAAATAACACAAATAATGAAATAATGTGCTTTACATTCGTTTTTGTCTCACTAACCTAGGTTTAGTCTTTAGTGAGAAGGGTGAGCCTGAATGTTGTTAACAACTTTGTCAATATTTGGTCCGAGTTTTGTAGTCGTCTTGCAGGCCACACAAATAATGGTAACATCTTAAAGTCCTCCGGGGCCGCAGAGAGACCTGTCTCGGGATGCGGTTTGTGCACCCCTGCAGTACAGGACAAAAACAGAAGTCTTTTATTTTCTGCTGTTAACTTTAGTTGGTAAATCCATTAGAATTTAATCATTATTATTATGCATCTGCCAAAACTAATTGTGTACAAATGAATAGTTGAAGTAACTTATCATAATTAAATATTTTACTTTACAGTTTATGGTTTCATAATACTGCATATTAGCAAAGTTATTAGAATTTTGTTGCTATAATTATACCACCACTAGTAAGATGGTAGAAACTGGGAATTTTTTCACTAGAATTCTAGTTTCTTTTGTAAATGTATTTGATTGTTACTTTAGATTATGTATGTACAATATACGCATGTAGTACAGTTACTATAAATAACTTCATCGTAAAAATAACGGTAATCGTCAATCGTTTCCTTGGTATCGACAACATCATTAGAAATGTAATTACATGGCAGTCATTTCACCCCAGCCTGACGCCACTTCTGCTTGCTTTTACCCAAGGCTTGCGGATAGTGTATTTTAGTAACGGGGCAAATCTAGTTCGCAAACTGTTTGACCTAGATTCCATTTCCCTTGGTCTATACTCTATACCAGGGGCGGGCAAACTTTTGAGACCGCGGGCCAGATAAAATTGTTGAAACAGTTCGCGGGCCAGATAGATGACCAAATATCACAAGTCCAGCAAGTTCAGAATATAAAATGAGAACAAAAGTAATTTTTTAAAAAATAACTCTGTTTCAATGAAAGATTAATGAGATGGATGGTGTTGCTTACAATGAATCAGTGATTCAATGTCTGGCTTAACTGATGAGGTTGACAAGCGAAGAATGTCATTTAGATGATGGTCAGTGAGTTGAGAGTGAAGGTGACTCTTTGTATATTTCATCTTTGAGAACAGTTGTTCACAGCAAAATGTGCTTCCGAACATAGCTACAATGTCCTGAGCATGTTTAACAAAATGTAGAAACTTGCCTGATGGAAGGATGACCACGAAAAAAAAGAGGAAAAGAAGTGCGGAACTTTGCTTTTAACTCATCGCTGCATTGCACATCTACCAACTCCACCTGCAAGAAAGCTGGAGCGTCATCCACTGTGATTGCAAAAGGGGCACTGAACAACTTGAAATTTGCAGAGAGTGGTCTGATACCCCAAAATGTGAGGAAAATTCTTCCCTCAGTGAGGTAATGACTGCACCACAAGTCTCCAAGTCAACTTCTGCTATGGAACAAGCAGCAAGACATGGAAAATGCTGAAACTGACCATTAGACAAGTGGAATTCCCACAAGCGTAGTTTCACTTCAAATGCTGTGATGTGTGAATACATTTCAGGAACGAGAACATCCTTACATTGCAAATTGACATTGAGGATGTTGAGGTGTGTGGTGATATCCGTGAGAAAGGCCAGACGAGCAAGCCATTTTAGGTCAGTGATGTTATCAGCATAGGGGATATTCTTTTCATGAAGAAAGTTGAGAATTTCTTGTTGCTAGTCCTACACAAGAGAAAGCATTGCTCCACGACTTAGCCAGTGGACTTCACAAAAGTAGAGCAGGTCACCATAGTGTGCATTCACTTCGTCCATCAGTGCCTGAAATTGACGACGTTTGAGACTTTGTGATAGTATAGAATTTACAACCTTCACCACAGCTGACATGACCTCAATGAGGTTTGCAGACTTGGCACATAAGGATTCTTGGTGAATGATGCAGTGAAATTTAAGGATAGTCTGGTTGTGTCCAAGGGCCTTACAGTGGTGAACGAGTAAAGAAGCTGCGCCCTTATTCTCTCCAATCATTGCCAGTGCACCATCAGTCGTTACACATATAAGACGGGACAGATCAAGGGAGTGATGTTCCACACACTGAAGTAAGGCATTGAAGATGTCTTGCCCAGTTGTGGTGTCATGAAGCGGAACAATCTGAAGGAACTCTTCATGCACTTTGAGGGCAGTAGTGACACCTCATATGAAAATAGCTAGTTGGACTGTATCTTTCATGTCAGTGCTCTCATCAAGAGCAAGAGAGTATGTGACAAAGTTTGAGCAATCACTCTTCACCGAGTCTTGCACATAGTCTGACATCTCCTCAATGCGACGACGAATAGTACGGGGTGACAGACTCGTATTCTCCAAGACAAAACGTTGCTCTGGACAGACACAATTCACCACAGTCATGAGACATTCCTTGATAAAGTCTCCATCAGAAAATGGCTTCATTCTTTGAGCAAGGAATAGAGAAACTTTTTAATGGCGTGTCACTTTTTCATGCACAGATGTTTGCTTATGAAACATCAAACTGCTTTTCTCTATATTGCCTGTGAGTTTATCAATAGTATTCCTTTTCTCAAAGGCAGACATTAAAGTGAATTTCGAAGTTTGGTGTACTCTTTCCCAGTGGCTGTGCACATTAAACTCTTTGAAGACAGCAACAGTTTTCAAACAGATCAGACACTGAGCTTGTCCAAATAATTTTATGAAAAAGTACTTCTCCACTCAGAGTTAAATGTCGACTGTCCATATCCACTTTAAATTTTTTATGATGGGGGGGGGGTGGGGTGGGGTTGCAGACATGATTGTGGGGATGGGGGATTAATGGCAAAGAAATAGCAGAAATGCAACAACTGTAAAGTATATTAAGCACACTCTCATTAATCTTATATAATGAGTGTGCCAAAATTAAAATTTAATAAATTGTATCCCCCTAAGATATCTTTGAATAAACAATAAATATGTAGCTCTGTGAACTAAATAGAAAGACAAGAAATAAAATAATTTTGTATTCAATAATTAATTTAATTAAATTATAAAGAAATACAATGGTTTTATTATGCGAGAAACTAAAAATATATAACAGTGTTCAAGTGCAGTTTATTATTCGTTTGTTGTTCTCATTGGACTAGCTTAAAGTTTGTTTCTTGTTGTTTTCTTGGACTGGCTGAAAGCTTTCTCTTTGTCAGATGCGTATACATACTTTTTGATTATTAGCAAGTGTAAAAATAATTTATAAGTAATATTCTGGTCAGTAACAACATATCTCTTTTGCACATGAACATTTCAATGTTTGCGTGTGTTTGTGTTTGCATGTGTACATTCAATGACTTCAAGTTATTATTTCGTGTAGCGTGTACATAAATATTTTTTATCTGTACATGATTTGTGAATTTATTTATGTTTTGAAGAGTGTTATGCATAATTGTACAAAAGTACTATATCTAATCGATTTGTAAATTTATTTGTTTTCAAGATAGTTTTGCAAATTATACAAAAATACTTTATCTGTACATGATTTGTTAATTTATTTATGTTTTCAAGATGGTATTGCGAGGGCTGTGTACAAAAATACTTCACCTGTTTATGACTGTGTAATTATGCATATTTTAAATGTACTTTTAAAGTTCTAAAACTAATTTTCTATGACAAAAGCTTGGGCTGGACCCACCATCTGCTATTACTCGAGCATATTAAGTAATACATCCGGCTCATGGTTGGGAGTACCAAGCACGCCACAAGGGTGGTTGCATCACCGTTCACAAGTCTGTGCTCGAAATGTCAGTTATATGTGGGACACCAGTTCAAGAACGAAGGGAAGGGGGGAAGACTGGTCAGCTCTTTGTAGTAGGACAGCTATAGTTAAGTACAGAGCGGGGGAGGGGGTAAATTAGACCATGTGTCCAGTCCCAATCCACCAAGCCCAAAAGACCATTAAATACCCAGCAAAATTTATCCTCGGCACTTTGACACGTTCCCCTAGTCAAGTCCAGCTTGGTGGGCCGAGAGCTGTGAGCACGCCTTTATTGGTTCCTGGCCTTTGTTGGTTTTCCCGGTTCCTGATCTTCTGGGTCTGTCCTAGTCTGTCCTAGTCCTTCACACGAACAGTCCACTATTGGCTTGTTATCTGCAGTACTCCATGTGAATTGCATCAGTGCCGTACCCGACTCATTGCCGTGTGAGAAACCAATGCATTGGAGCTTGAAGTTTGGAACTGAGGAACGTCAGGCAGAATTACTTTAGAAGTTTAGATAGCGTGCAAGAGGCGCACGTTAGCCATCATCTAACCAACAACTTGTGACGAGCGGCGAGCGAGCGTGCTAGCGAACACAAGGTCATGAAATTAATTGTTGACTTTTTCTATACTCCTCCAACTTCTGATTCAATGATGAAATAGTAGAGACTAGTATTTGGAACACTTAATGTTAATGTAGGGTTGTAGACAATTTCTTTGAACATTATTCATAATAGTATATAAGTGACTGTTGATTTTTAACTGTATTCGTAAATCTGTATAATTGTTAATAAATTTATTGTTAACCTTTTCATTTTCCTTCTTACGCATACTAATTACGTTGTATGTTTGCAGTAATAAATAGTGGGTTAATAATAAATAACAGTTAAGTCGGATCAGATTACTCCTTTAGTAGGAAGTTTCCACCTGCGAACCAGTATAAATTATGTACCGATGGGGGTGTAAGCTTATAGTGATGTGTGAATGGGAAATTCATATCTTAAAATTTAATCACTGATAGGCGATTATGATTATTGATGATAAACTAGTTCTTAATTAATAACTCATAATTAAATTACACACCAGGCGTGTCACAGCTAGGGCTGTGTACAAAAATACTTCACCTGCTTATGACTGTGTAATTATGTATATTTTCACGAAGCTATTGCGTAGGGTTGTGTACAAAGATATTCCATTTGTATACGATTTTGTGTAGTTATGTATATTTTCCAGATGATATTGCATTTGGTCGTATACAATTTTGTGTATTTATGTATACGTTCCAGATGGTATGCATTTGGTCGTACACAATTTTGTGTATTTATGTATACTTTCCAGATGGTATTGCGTCTAGTTGTATACGACTTTGTGTATTATTTATGCATATTTTCCGGATGTTATAGCGTCTAGTTGCGTACGATTTTGTGTATTTATGTATATTTTCCAGATGGTATTGCATTTAGTTGTATACGATTTTGTGTATTTATGTATATTTTCCAGATGGTATTGCATTTAGTTGTATACGATTTTGTGTATTTATGTATATTTTCCAGATGGTATTGCATTTAGTTGTATACGATTTTGTGTGTTTATGTATATTTTTCAGATGATATCGCATTTAGTTGTATGCGATTTGTGTATTTATGTATATTTTCCAGATGTTATCGCATTTAGTTGTGTGTAATTTGTGTATTTATGCATATTTTCCGGATGGTACTGTATCTAGTTGTATATGACTTTGTGTGTTTAGGTATATTTTCTAGATGGTATTGCATCTAGTTGTATACAACCTTGTGTATTTATATATATATTTTTCCAGATGGTATTGTGTCTAGTTGTATACGACTTTGTGTTTTTATGTATATTTTCCAGATTGTGTTGTGTCTATTTGTATACGACCTTGTGCATTTATATATATTTTCAAGATGGTATTGTCCAGTTATATACGACTTTGTGTATTTATGTATATTTTCCAGATGGTACTGAGTCTAGACTTTTTGTCTATTTATATATGCCTACTTGTTGTTCTTGCATAATGTGTGCATCTAGTCTATGTAGTTATTACTGATTTTATTTTTGTTTTTATACAATTTAAAAATTATTACAAGTTAAGTATTTTATTCATTTAATCATGTCCATATATTTCAGGTAATTTTTATTAACATTAGCATGATTTAATTTACTATACAAAACATTTTCTTATCTAAAGAAAAAAGACTCATTCTCATAGTTAGAATATTTGAAGGAGACAATTGAAAAGAATTCAGCCTTATCCATAGCATGCTAGAAAGTATATTTGGTCGGTTATGCGTATATTTTCAGACAATAACGTTGAGTGAAATGTTGCTTGTATGCTTTAAGATAATAAAATTGAGAGATAGTTGTTTGCGTGCTTCCAGATAACAAAACGATATGTTATTTGTGTGCTGCTAGATAATAAAATTGAGTGATATGTTTGCGTGCTTCCTGATAATAAAACTGATTGATATGTTATTTGTGTGCTGCTAGATAATAAAATTGAGTGATATGTTTGCGTGCTTCCTGATAATAAAACGGATTGATATGTTATTTGTGTGCTGCTAGATAGTAAAATTGAGTGATTTGCTGTTTTTTGTGTTTCCAAGCAAAATATCGACTGATGTTTGCATTTTTCCGGATAAACATCGATAAACTAACATTGATTCATATGTTGTTTATATATTTTCATGCAAGAAAATAAATTGCTATGTAATTTGTGTTTCTAGATAATAAAATCAACTCATATGTTGTTTGTGTTTTGAGGCAATGTCACCGATTGATATGCTGCTTGTATATTTTCATAAACAAAATCGACTCATATCGTTTAAGACATTGATGAGAAGTGATATATTATAGTTTGTATGTTTGCTTGTATATTTTCATAAACAAAATCGACTCATATCGTTTAAGACATTGATGAGAAGTGATATATTATAGTTTGTATGTTTACGTGTAATAACATCCCATGATATTAACAAATACGTGTGTTACTATACGGAAGGATTTGAATGTAATTTGATATTCTGTTACAGGTCCCCCTCGGTTCCTTTTCCTATCGATGGCAGTAAATCAAAATGACCCACACCGCCAGTGTCATGGAAGGCGCAGTCTTGAAAATCTGTCGTGCACATTTAGCGATGTGATTTGTTTTGAAAGTGTCAGTAGCAATGATGGACTCTTAGAAAGAAATGATAGTGGGCCCAGCTCCACGATTACTGAAAGATGTGCTCGTAGTCGAGCTTCATCTGAGACTGTAGGAGAAGTCCTTGGGACACAGAAGTTTTCTGAAGGAAACATTTCTGTGCCAAGGAATGATTTATCCACTGCACACAACCGTAAACTCCTCTCAGTAGACAATGGTTCACAGACAGACAAGTCATTCGAGCAGTCAGCTCACACCAGCGTTGTCGAGTTGTCCAACGAGGTCTACAGATGTGTCAAATCAATTATTAACGATATGCATATTGGACAATGCGAACCAATGAATGATGAAATAAATAACATCAACTCCAATGCCCGACCTGCACGAGGTGGGCGTGAAAGGACAGGGCGCGGTCGGGGGTATGCACGAAGAGGATTTGACAACAAACACACCACCAGTAAAGGTCACTCAGCCATGCTCGCCAGCTTCCCATCTCTCAAGCCTGTCAAAGCAGTTTCTTCGCGGTCTCATTCTCGCGTGGTTGTCACTTATCAGCCAATAGTTTCCGAAGGAGAAAACGGATATCAAACCCAAAACCTTAGTAATAATCGGCCTGCCGTTTCCTGCTACGATAGCCTGCCACCACCAGAGCAAGTTCTTGTGCGTCAGCCCGCCACAACTACTTCAAAGGATGCGGTTAATAAAGAAATACAAGTTGCGTATACTTTTCCAGATATAGAAAGAAAATATATGTTTCCAGGAGAAGAAGAACGAATCAAAAGGCATAATTCCCCTAGTTTAGAGCAGGAACATAGAAACGTGAACACTTCCAAAACCAGCACCCCAAACCACTCTACGCCGGATTTCTCCAGAAAGACTTTCTCAGGCAGAAAGAGTCCCAACAAACCGCTAGACAATCGACGAAATCGGTCATACTCGCCAAATGCAAACGGTAACTATACAGTGAGGTCGAGCAGGTCAAGGTCGCCATGCACACTTCAGCATAATGCTCGATCTGTGAGTCAGTGCGATAAAGCAACGAGTGTGAGTCGTACCCGACAAGACATCTCACACAAACAGAACATTCCCCGTCCGCTCTCTCCCGATTACAATTCATTCGAGAGACGTCACTGGCACAGTGACAGACAGGACCGAGAATTTCACCATCGCCAACGTCATCGTAACCCAGATGATAAACAAGATGACAACATAGAAAGTACAGACAATAGCAAAGATACATTTTGTAGTATTATGTAGTGGGAAAGCCACAATATGGAATGCTTTATAAACAGGATAAAATTCTTTAAACAGAAAATGTGTTTTAAAGTAGGAAGTAAATCACCATAGAGGAAAGCTGTTGGTACAGTTTAAATATGAAATTTGTTTGTGAACTTCATAGATATGGCATTATTCTGTCTTATATTTAAATGATTTTGTGGATAAAGATACAAAATGTTTTTAATCGGAATTGCAATTGGAGCAAAGCTGTATTAAGCATAATTTATTACAACAAAGAAAATGGCTCACTGCTGACATAAGATGAAACAATACACATTGTAAGCGAGAAGCTAACGTGTAAGGTTAATGCAATGCCTTAAGTTTTAGACAACAAGTGTTTTTAAATACAGTTTATTTATTAATATTTTTTTACTAATATAGTGGCCTAACTACAAGTTAAAATTTGTTTTTATGTAAATGAATATTTGATAGAGGCATTTTCTATTAAAATTTACTAATATTGTTGTTGTACAGTCTCTCTCTTGCCTAGGAGACTAATTTATGTGGTTTTCTATTAAAATTTACTAATACTGCATTTGTGTACTCTTTTTTTCTTCAATTATGTTGATTGCTTTTCTTAAAATTAAAAAAAAATAACTGAACAGTGTTAAACAAGTGTTTTATTTGTAATGATACATACTGTACTAAGTGAGGAAATATGTGAATAAACTGCTAGCTGCAGCTTATAGCTATGACATATATGATCTCCGAATGGCTAATAACTCAGAAACTTAGCGAAATTTGCTACTTGTATATCTCCGAATGGCTAATAACTCAGAAACAGCGAAATTTGCTACTTGTAAATCTCCGAATGGCTAATAACTCATGACCGATATTTTCGACTTGAATGATTTCCGAATGGCTAATAACTCACGAACCTATCGATATTTGCTACCTGTCTGATCTCTGAATGGCTACGAACTCATTTATTTAGCGATATTGAATAGTTATGCTTTCAGTGAGTTAATAAGTTACTTATGATTTTTTAAAAATCAGTATGAATCGAGAGATCGTGCAATATTTGCAATTAGAAAAATGGAGATAAATCATATATGTGTATTCAGTTTCATTAAGAAAAATGTAGATAAATCATATATGTGTATTCAGTTTCATTAAGAAAAATGTAGATAAATCATATATGTGTATTCAGTTTCATTAAAAAAAAATGTAAATAAATCATATATGTGTATTCAGTTTCATTAAGAAAAATGTAGATAAATCATATATGTGTATTCAGTTTCATTAAGAAAAATGTAAATAAATCATATATGTGTATTCAGTTTCATTAAGAAAAATGTAGATAAATCATATATGTGTATTCAGTTTCATTAAGAAAAATGTAAATAAATCATATATGTGTATTAAAGACCAAGTGAAATGGAATCTAGGTCTAACATAGTTTGTGATCGAGATTTGCCCCGTTACTAAGACACACACTCATAACCCCTTGGGGTAAAAACAAGCAAAAGTGACATCATGAATGGGAGTCAAATGACTGCCAATGTAATTTTCTCTGGTACACCATACGACTTTGATCCAATTCGTGCTGATGGCAGCGAAAGTTCATCAGGTGGTAGTTCGCATACCAGTTTCTAATGATATTGAAGATACCGAGGAAGCAATGACTGACGATGGCGGTACATATATGGTAAGTTAATTATGTTTGTAGTCATTGTTAAGCTCACAGACATATTTCTATTACTAAAATGAGTTATGTATGATTTTCATAAGAATAACGAAAACCTTTTAAGTAGTTTTGTAATTGTCATTACACTTACTACCGATATTTATTACTATTAATGACAGTATTAACGATCTGTACTAACAAGTAGAGAATAGAAGTATAGTTATGTTTTAAATAAGTGATAATCATTCTGTATATATTTTTTAATTACTTTATTTTCTAACGATAAACAATACAGAGACTAGCAATATAGTCTTGCTTTTAACTGAGTGATTATAAACATTTTTTAATTACTTTAACTACTAGTAGTGTAGTTTCTTTTATATTTCTCTATATATATTTGCATGTTTGGGCAGGAATGTCTGTGTAAGTGTTATTTGTGTTGTTGTGATTTTTTTTTTTGTGTATGTACTGTTTTATTTATTTATTATTTTAAATAAAAAACTTTTAAATTTAACAATTAATGGACAATGTTATACTAATTTAATAGTTGATTTTTAGTTTTATAAAGCTTAAATATATGCATTTCTTATTAATACTACAATTATTAGTATATTGTGTATACATGATGTAAAGTAACAATCAAGTACAGTTACAAAAGAAAAAAATGGTTAGAATTCTAGGGGAAAATCCCACTTTTTGCCACCTTACTAGTGATGCTATAATTAGTGCAAAAAAATTCTATAACTTTGCTAATATGCAGTATTATGAAACAATAAACTTTGAAATAAAATATTTAATATTTAATAATCAAGTTACTTCAACTATTCATTTGTACACAAGTAGTTTTGGCAATTGCATAATAATACTGATCAAAATCTAATGAATTTACCAACTAAAGTTAACAACTGAAAATGTAATGAAAGACTTCAGTTTGTGTCCTGGTACTGACTAGAGTAATTAAGGTTATCTATTAAAATAAAAGTGTCATGTACATTTATATTATGAATAGTGTTCAAAGTAATGTATAAAGTAAAATATTATGATGCAATTAACACACAAGCAACCGCTCATATAATAAAATGCAATCATACAAATTTAGATTAAAAATAATGATAATGGTTTGATGAATATATATTATATATTTAATATATGAAGCATTTTATTCAGTAATTTTAAAGAAAACATAAATAAAATATTGCAAAGTAATTCACCAACAGTTGATTAATTAATATAATTGATAGTTAATTAATCATACTAACTGTTGGTACCTGTACGATGGACGACACGAAATACACAACAATTTGAGGTCAATCTCATTACAACCCCCAGAGAATGGTCCTCACATATAGGATGGACAGGACGGACAAACAAATAAACAAACAGATGGACAGACAGACATGATGACAAATGCGATAACTATGATTAAATGAATTTTAAGGTAGTAAGAAAAGGCATAACATAGATGAAAATTAAAAATATTTATATATAAAACAAAATTAAACAAATAAAGAAAATAAAACAGCAATCAATTACAAAATACACTTAACACAATGCTCATAGTATCTATCAGAGAAATGTTAGCCTTTCCTAGCTAGTTAGGTTTCCCTGACCAAGTTCATATAGTTTCTTCTCAATTCTCCAATAACAAAGATTTGCACAAAGTTCCCAACAGTTCCACCATGGTTATAGACCTTCTCACACCCCTGGCCAATGTACTATTTTAACTTAATTACAATGGTGGAGTCTATGTAGACCTTCCCTCCCAAGCAACGTAATATGGCGTTCTTATGAACCAATGGCTGATACACTTCAGCAAACTATTGCCAACAATAGAAGCAATGCTACCAAGATGCAAGCCTCCAAACATATGGAGAAAATCCTGCAATTTATAAAGTACTCAGAGACTGCTGACATTACCTATATAGTGCTCTTTAAATAAAGACTAATCATTTTCTCTTAGCACAATCGCACTAACCTGAAATAAACATGAATTTATTATACATGACAGTTTATCGTAATTACATTCTAAACAAAATTATTAATCATAAAATACTGTAAATGCAAAAAAATACCTTCCATTAAGCAAAAACCAAGGATTGAAGTAATCTGTAACAACAGCCTACGGATTTCCTTAAAAAGACTCATATGCTCTTTTTTCAAGCCTTTTGGCTTATCATTCACACAGAATTTTCAGATTTACACTAGACTACCCAGTTTGACCTAAAGGCAGGACTGCATCCAAGCTCTCATTCACACCTAGGATTAATAATAATACTTCCGACTTCCTTCTGCCCTCTTAAACTTAATTACGCTAAACGATCACCTCCCTCCCTTTTCATTCAGTGCCCCTTTTTGATCAAGGACGTTCTTACTATGGTGTGTGTTTACTTGTTAGTGTACAGTCTAGTTAAGAAACATGACAGGAGTAATCAATATTCCTTATTAGACAAATTAATTATAATTTGAAACATGTAGTGAGATCAGTATACCCGTTCAGTGTCAGGTTAAAAAATCGCGTCATAGGGTACTGTATTACAGTACCCAATAAAAGAAATTGTAACAAATTGGCTGCTGAAGTGAAGGCACATGTTTCCTTCACTCTGATTATTTTTAGTGACTATAATTGCCGAGACTGAGCGTGTGTATCTATGGGGAGTTATGGTCCCAGTGGCATACGGACCAGTTTGACTTAGGGATTTATGGTCCCAGTGTCACTCAACGGGTTTGACTGGTCGGACTTCCTGGGTTTGTACATATCCATACACTTTTTCATTTTAGATTTTTCATGATAACTAAATAATGATGAATCCCCAATACTACTCGTTTCTGATTTCTTCAGTATAATTAAATAACGATGAGTCACCAGTATTATCCATTTTATCCCCTGTATTATTCATTCCTGATGTTATTGTTCTTAGAGCATGTAGCAATGCTAGTAGTAGCAGTGGTAGTACTTTCATTAATAATAATAATAAACAGCCAAAATAACAACAATAATGATAATCATCTATCTATCTATCTATCAATCTATCTCTGTCATTCTATGTATCATAACTACTATCCGTTTATATTTTTGCTGACTCTTGTTGATAAATTTATTGTAAAACGCTAGAAGAACCCCGTTTTCTGCTTAACATTTAAATACTTATCTCACTACATAATGTTTCAAATTATAATTTGTCTAATAAGGAATATTGATTAATCCTAGCTGTCATGTTTCTTAACTAGACAGTATACTAAAAAGGAATTCTGATCTCACATTTTACAAATGTTTCTGACTAGACCGTTTAGTGTATACTAACAAAGGATCATGATTTAACTTTTTACACATGTTTCAGACTAGACCATTTACTAACAAGGATTTCTGATATAACTTTTCACAAATGTTTCTGACTAGACCGTATACGAACAAGGCATTCTGATCTCATATTTTACAAATGTTTCTGACTAGACTGTATACTAACAAAGAATCCCGATCTAGCAAATTTACAAATGTTTCTGACTAGACCGTATACTAACAAAGAATCCCGATCTAACTTTTTACAACGTTTCTGACTAGACCGTATACTAACAAAGAATCCCAATCTAAATTTTTACAAATGTTTCTGACTAGACCGTATACTAACAAAGAATCCCATCTAACTTTTTACAAATGTTTCTGACTAGACCGTATACCAACAAGAAATTCTGATCTCATCTTTTACAAATGTTTCTAACTAGACTATATATTAACAAAGAATTCTGATCTCACTTTTCACAAAGGTTTCTATCTAGACTGTATATTAATAAAGAAGGCTGATTACATCTTACAATAATGTTTCAAACTAGAATGTATCTTAACAATGAAGAGTGATCTCACTTTGCACTAATATTTTTAAGTAGAATGTATGTTAACAATGAATATTGATCTCTGCAGTAATGTTTCTAACTAGATCCAGTATTAAAAATGAATCTCAGTTGATCTCATTTGGCACTAATGTTTCTAACTGGAATGCATCTTAACAATAAATGTTAATATCTTTTTGCAGTAATGTTTCTAACTATAATGTATCTTAACTATGAGTGTTGATTATACCTTAAATAATATTTTTAACACGAATGTTGACTACATCTAGCAATAATATAACTAGAATGTGTCTTTACAGTTAAACCTATCAATAATGTTTCTAACTAGAATTTGTCTTTAGAGTGAATATTGATTATACTTTTCAATAATAATTCTAACTAAAATGAATCTTTACAATGAATGTTGATTATATCTTACACTAATGTTTTTAACTAGACCGTATATTAACAATAATGTTAATTACACTTAGAGAATGATTCTAACGAGAATGTATCTTTAAAATGAATGTTGATTATACCTTACAGTAATGATTCTAACGAGAATGTATCTTTACAATGAATGTTGATTATACCTTACAGTAAGATTCTAACGAGAATGTATCATTATAATGAATGTTGATTATACCTTACAGTAATGATTCTAACGAGAATGTATCATTATAATGAATGTTGATTATACCTTACAGTAATGATTCTAACGAGAATGTATCTTTACAATGAATGTTGATTATACCTTACAGTAAGATTCTAAGGAGAATGTATCTTTACAATGAATGTTGATTATACCTTACAGTAATGATTAACGAGAATATATCTTTACAATGAATGTTGATTATATCTTACAGTAAGATTCTAAGGAGAATGTATCTTTACAATGAATGTTGATTATACCTTACAGAAATGTTTCTACTAGAATGAGTCTTTACAATGAATGTTGATTATACCTTACAAAAATGTTTCTACTAGAATGAGTCTTTACAATGAATGTTGATTATACCTTACAGAAATGTTTCTACTAGAATGAGTCTTTACAATGAATGCTGATTATACCTTACAGAAATGTTTCTACAAGAATGAGTCTTTACAATGAATGTTGATTATATGTTACAATAATATTTCTAGCTAGAATGTATATAAATGCTAACTACATCTTACAGTAAAGTTTCTACTAGAATGTATCAATACAATAAATGTTGATTACACATTACAGCAATACTTTAACAAAAATACATCTTAACAAAGAATGTCGATCCTGGTTTGCAGTAATTTTTCTAATCAGACCAATTGTTTTTAACAAACTACACAGTCCTTAACTAGATAATTGTTCTTAACAAATTACTCAGTCCATAACTAGACAATTGTTCTTAAGAAACTCTACAATCCATATCTAGACAATTGTTCTTAAGAAACTATACAGTCCATTACTAGAAAATAGTTCTGAACATCTTAACAGTCCGTAAGAACTAAAGAAGATAATTGTTCTTAATAGAGTATAGAGACCATGACTAGATAATTATTCATAACAAACAATATATTTCTAAATCGAAAATCTTCCTTTCCTTTCTGATTCGCTTAGGTGCACTAGTCCACTGGTTTTACAGTAGAAAACGGAGAAGTGATATATTCAGAAAAATGAATACTTTGTAATAAATAATTAAGCCTTGCCGAGGCTTATTGTTTCTCTTTTCATTCTTAAAATAATCTATAGCTCAGTACTGATCTTTATGGTGACGGGGGCATTCATTTATATTCTGTATATCTAAATACCAAAATGGCGGGACAAGAAAGTTTCATCTGCATTAACCAGTGGATTAAAGGGTGAATGTAATCCACGACTGGATGACAAGAAAGATGCCGGTGAGACAAGAATAGACAATATAAAGTTATACAAATAGAACTGGGGAAAGAACAATTTAAATCCACACTTTATTTTTATTTATTTATTGTATTATTTAATTTATTATTACTGTTTTTCTTACTATTTATTTTTATACTTGGAGGAATTGATTGTCAACTAAGAAGTAATATATTTCTTGTCCGGTCACTTCAATGGCAAGTGAGTTACATTTGATGAACATGAAAATGACATGCTGATATTAGTTAAAGGTACAGTTTTCAAACAGAGGCGCACCATCAGGGAACTATCAGCCATTGAGGCCACTTGCAAGGATCAGTTTCCAGAATATGAGAACGCTACCAAATTGCAGACATCAGCTACATTTAGGTGCATGTCACCCGCCATCATTTGGATGTTAGTCATCGGTTCTTGAACATATCTAACTTGAAGAGTGATTCCAATAAACTAATAATACATGTACCTTATTGAACGCGCACCAAAAAACTATGCTAGTCTAATATAAGGAATTATACTTTCAATGCAACAGTCGATCAACATTCCCTCTCACTGGGGTAAAGTGATCCCCCCCCCCATTTATATAAAAACTACATTGCTTGAGAAAAGGATAAAATGTATGCATAATCTCTAAAAGAGACAATGGCTGTATGTATTTTATTTATCTATTTTCGAAATATTTATGCATTAATTCAAGCATTTTAAATTATAAAGGTTAATAGGAGTACCAGGAATAGTTAAAAGTTATATACAATAACACACACGCATGCACACACACACATTACACTTCTGCCATTGAGATTAATAATTATTATATTGTTCAGATTTTACTCTTCTTCTATATTGATATTAATAATTATTGTATTGTTCAGATCTTACTCTTCTTCTATATTGATATTAATAATTATTATATTGTTCAGATCTTACTCTTCTACATTGATATTAAGAATTATTGTATTGTTCAGATCTCGCTCTTCTGCAATAGATATTAATAATTATTGTATTGTTCAGATGAGGCTATTCAGCTGAAACGTCCATTCTTGTAATTGTTTTGCATACTTATAAAATGTTTTGAATGTTTATGTTGCAACCACACAAACACACACACACACACATACACACAAACACACACACACACACACACACACACACACACACACACACACACACACACACTCTCTCTCTCTCTCTCTCACCCATACAATACACATATTCTCATTGACTCACACACCCTTACAAAACATCCTTCATACTCCCATGTAATGTTACTATATATTCTACTAAAGCATAGTGGTGTATTTAATTATGATTTATCAACTGAAGTCAAAGAACAGTAGCAATCTAGGACACAAGTTGTTCATACTACCATTTAATGTTAGTATATATTCTACTATTGTGGTGTATTTAATTATTATTTATCAACTGAAGTCAAAGAATAGTAACAATCTAGATTCTAGGACATAAGTTGTTCATACTTTTAGATTGCCTTTGAACTGTCATAATGTCAAATACAGTAAATATGAATTTGTATCAGTTTAGACTAAAACATTTCTGTTTTCACCTTGATAAAAAAAAATTAAGAAACAAAATCTGTTTATTCATAGGCATTCATGTGTCTTAAATTGCGTTGAAACCATTAATTTTGAATGAAATAAAAATTGGCTGGTTATACACGAACTTTTTCAGTTTTTCATCAATTTGTTCGAATGCTTGGTTTGCTTGTTACATTCACCCTACCTTGAATGCATGCTTTTTATATTTAACCGGCCTTGTTCGTATGCTTGTTACATTTAGCTGACCTTGTTCGTATGTTTGTTACATTTAGCCGGCCTTGTTCGTATGCTTGTTAAATTTAGCCGACCTTTTTCGCATGCTTTTTATATTTAGCCGGCCTTGTTCGTATGCTTGTTACATTTAGTTGACCTTGTTCGTATGTTTGTTACATTTAGCCGACCTTTTTCGCATGCTTTTTATATTTAGCCGGCCTTGTTCGTATGCTTGCTACATTTAGCCGGCCTTGTTCGTATGCTTTTTATATTAACCGGCCTTGTTCGTATGCTTGCTACATTTAGCCGGCCTTGTTCGTATGCTTGTTACATTTAGCCGGCCTTGTTCGTATGCTTGTTACATTTAGCCGGCCTTGTTCGTATGCTTTTTATATTTAACCGGCCTTGTTCGTATGCATTTTATATTTAGCCGGCCTTGTTCGTATGCTTTTTATATTTAGCCGGCCTTGTTCGTATGCTTGCTACATTTAGCAGGTCTTTGCATGCTTGGTTGGCTTATTACATTCATCCGGTCGTGCTGCAGGTTTATTATTCTGTCTGCCTTGACGCATGCTTGTTACTTTTAGCCGACCTTGTTTGCATGCTTGTTACATTCATCCGATCTTATTGCGTTCTTGGTTTGCTTGTTATATTCAGCTGGCCTTAACGCATGCTTAGTACTGATTTCAAACTTCTCACATATATATATTTAGAATGTAAAACATTTACAGATTTAAGAAATAAGGCTAAAAATACTAAATCAGTAAAGTTATTACATTTGAGTACTTTTATGTCCAGTGCTATAGCACGGGGAAGAATCAAGGTATATTTGATAAGAAATTTATAAAAATAAAAATATTATCTGTCAGTATAATTCATTTATAAAAACATGAAACGCATTAAGAGCATGGGATATAAACAATATATATTCTTTTGAAACTAGTTACTTCCCTTTCCCTTCACATTTTCATTTGCGAGTTTAGCATAATCAGATGAATAATACAAAGAAATAATAAATAAAAGATATATTCACCAAATATCTTGAATAATGACTAGTAAGAATAATACATTCAAATATCATCTGTTAAGCGAATACTATGGAACATACGCTTGCTGCTTTTGTGGCAACTAATCTTGGATTAGTAAAATCAAAGCACATACTTACTAATTATAGATAAGAAAATAAATATGAAAAAATAGTATACAAGAATCAATGGTGTGTATTAATTAAAATATTAGTAAGCAGTCGATCGAATTTTCTTATCATGCCTTTATTAGAGTTTTGGCTTTAAAAAAAAAGTGAAATTTCCCCATGAATTTCAGGTGAAACATCTGCGCATATATACATATACAAACTCCAAAGTTTCGGCTTGCCGATAAATGGCGGAAAGAGACCGAGTTACGTTCCTTTATTTGGTGGTTTTTAAGTCAAAAGATTACAAAGGGTAGCTGGAGGCTAGTGTCGGAACATCTTTCGTAAGTAGCTTTTGGAATTTGTGGAATGCATTCGATTTGAGCTTGAAAAAGAATAAGATCTGTATTTGTTCTCTCCTCGCTGAAACGCTTGAAGATTCTGAATGAATCAATTCCTATGCATGCAACGAAAATGGTATGCAGTTTTATATTTAATATTTCATAAGCGGGCACAAAGTGCCAGCATTTGCTGGGTTTTTAGCGTCTGCTCTTCGAAGCTGACGTAGCAAAGTTGTCAGTCTGACTCACGTTTCACGTGTTATGAGAAAACCTAATACGATATTATCATTCTATTATGTTTCACTTAAAAGCTTTTAATTAAATTACTATAATTTGACAGTATAGTGAAATAGCTTGTCTGCTATTCGAAAAAGCCTGAGGCACCAACATTGAAAAGATAAAATAAAAACTTTCGGATGACATTAAATGGGTAGGTCCCGCATGCTTTTAAAAAACGAACAGAACTGTTTAAAATATTTTTAAAACGCAGCCATTGTAATCAGAAATAACATATTATAATCATATTTACCACAATGAAACATAATTGTTAATTTGTTATGCTTGATACTTATAATCTTTCATTTGACTTCAGTGAAGAGAATCCAACTTCCAAGACAGTAATATATGTTTAATTAAATATAATTTATTTATAAAAAGTGTTATTTTGATGTTAAAAGTCAATCAAGAAATTTTCTGTTACTGCCACTTTGCTAAATCATGCAGAAATACAAAGAATGATAGAAACAGTCATGTAATATTTTATGTTTCTTCAAACAGTTTTTGGCATATAATAATTTGAACACTAAAACTAATGCAGATATTTTGCTTTATCACTTATAATGTTATATCAGTTTATGTCAGGTGTAATAGTTTAAATAAGAAAGATGACTATCAGTTATCCTTATTACCCACAAGACTTACAGGACTAAAAGTTATTAAAGACATTTAATTAGGGAAAAAAATAAGATTAACTTTTGTTAAAACTGTGAAAGTATATGGAATACAATAAACGTAATTTGTGCTTCTCACTCTTTGCTAGCACACATCTTGTTATTAAGACTAAGAGTAATATTACTAAAAATGCACACATAAGCTTCTTATTGATGGTACAACTAGAAAATAAAAATGCATATTCTTTTTACTGGTTATATTACTAAAATTATACATGCATGCTTTTGCTATAGTATGTGCATTTTATCAGAGTGTATGCATTTTATTATTATTATTAATGTTACTAGAACACAATGCATTAATGAACTAGATAAATGCTTGTATGTACTTCTTGCTAGTACATATGATATTTCTAATGAAAGCATAAGCAAGAAAAACCCATCCACACACTCCTTAGCTCAACATTTCAAAATATGAAGTGGTTTTTCTTTTTTTTAAAAAAAAAATAGAAAAAAAAACTACTCTGATTTAATCATGAGGTATATAATATAAGTTTACATAGAATAACTGATAAAACTTAAAAGGAAGCTTGTTGGTAATGCTGGATAATTGTGCACACACTGTTGAGAAATGCACATCCTACAGTACATTAGATGTATCACAGTAGAGCTTGTTACAGTGCTCTTAATACAAAACGTTGATGCAAAATGTACAATATGTGTGGGTCAATGAATAAGCTCTCGCTACCGAAATCACTGTCTGTGATGGAATAATAGTACTACGTGCAGACTAAACACATCATTTCCTTGATATTCATTCAGGATTCTCATCATCATGACATAGAAATGGCTGCTGTTTCTAGTTGTGCACTAGATCACACAAAATAGGTAGGTAAATTGTGCATGACAGATGTGAAGGAAGAGGTAGAATTGGCCCTCCAGTACCTCTCACTCTTGGGCAGATGCCCGTGGTTTCAGACAGCGCATTGGCGCAGCGGCGGGTCACAACAGAACTGAGGCTGTTACTCAGAGTCGGTTAACGAAAGGTTCTTGTCTTGAATGTGGGGAACGCTTCCGGCTTCTGCCGCTTTTGCGTTTGGAGAGGGGGGGGAGAGGGAGGGGGGTGCATTTCTGCTGCTGCGTGTGCCCGTTGAGAAAACATGTCTGGCCGGCAAAGGCGGACTCCAAACCCGGTGATCCGTGGGTTTAAGTCGATGTTATTGTTGTTCCTGGCAGTGGCGTTGATGTTGTTGCTGTTTCTGGTGTTATGGTGAGGGGGGGGGGGGTCTTACAGAGCCCAGGCTAGTAATACACCAGATCTATAACCAGTGTGTACATGTGCCTGGGTTGTTCGACTTCCCGACCTCCTCACTGGTGGCGTCGATGATGTTGTTGTTGTGGCTGTCCCCGGTGTCCATTGGGATGCCTGTAGGTGGGCACTGGCGGCCAGTACAGATGGTCGAGTAGCAGTTGGATTAAATCGGCCATTGGATGGTTTAACCCCAAGAGGGGTAGTGTTGTTCCTGGTACAGCCAGTGTTGTTGTTGTTGTTGCTGCTGTCCACGATGTTGCGGTTGTTGTTGAGGGCGCTGTTGTTGCCTCTGAATATGTGGTGGTGTGCGCTGTCTTTTTTTCTTTTCGCCCTGTTCTGGTGTTGGTGGTGGTGGTGTGGGCTGGCATTCTGATGTTGCTGTCGTTGTCGCCGTTGTTGGTATAGGCGGCATGGCTGGTATAGGTGAGAGGGGTACGGCCTCGAGTTCCCTTGAAACCTGGTCCAGTATGGTATCAAATTCATTCGGTTGTTGTTGTTCTTTCGTTCTTACGTTTGTTTGGATTTCTTTTTCATTCGTCTCAGTGTTATTTGTCTGAGTATCTGCGGCTTTAAGATGTATTTTTTTTCCTTCTTTGCCTCTGTTTGTATTTTTTTTCCCTCAGTTGTAGTCCTTCGGGTTTGCGTTTTCTTTTCTTCTGTCATTGATACTGGTGTCTGAGAAAATGCCGTTTTGCCATTATCTTTTTCCTTCGTAGTCTATGTGGAGTTAATTTTGGTCTTTGGCGGAATTTTCCAGACTATGTGTGTATTTGTTTCATTATCGCACGTGTCGACTGGTGCTGTTTGCGTTTCGTTTTCCGCTGTTCTTGTATTTCTTCTCGAATGGCTCCAATGTTGATGTATTTCAAAAGCTTCACATATATCACGTTCATTTTTTGTGCAGAATAAACCCCACAGTAGCCTTTGATATGGAAGTTTTATGCAGTCGATTTCGTCGTTGAGTGTCAGGCAACGAGAAGATAGCCATAGTTTGTATTCTCCGCGTTCTTTTGAATTGATGGTGATCTCCATGGCTTTGGCCTGATTCTTGATTTTGCGTTGTTCACCTGGCCCTGAAAAGGGCAAAGGGCTAATGTCTACTTGTTCTTCCGTCCCTGAAAGGGGCAGGGTAGTAGAGTTGATAGTCGATTGGGTGGAGTGTGTTTCCATGTTGAGTTCGAACGTGCTTCTCCGTCGGTGGTCCGATGCGAAGTGTGGAATGTTCGACTGAAAGGACGAAAGGTTCGGTTGTGACGTTCACACATATAGTACAGCCATTGGTACAGACTACAATCAAAGTGTGTGCGCTTTATACATATAATATATTAAGTGTGTGTGCAATAAAACTGATACCCGGAAATTCACAGTGTGAAGTAAGGAAGAAAATAAACGTTCGTGAATTGAAGACCCGACAAAACTTACGAAGTCCTTTCATCAGTTGCATCCAGAAGTTGAAATGCTGGGTGCTGCAGAATTTGTTTGGGTCTTTCCCTCGAGACTGGCACTAGATAATTCCAATTTCTTTCTCATGTTTCCGATAATCTTCAACGCAACGTTGAGACCGGCAGTCCCACCAGGATACCGGCCATTACACGCTTGAAGGCCGGCCTATGTTTTTCCCTGGGGACAATGTTTATGTGGGTTGCCTGCCCCTTTACCACTACTCTTACCTTTATTTCATCAATGCAGTTTTAATGTTGCATACTTAGTAATGAATACGTTAATTAATACTATAAAGTAGTACGCGCGCGCGCACACACACTTTCTCTCTCTCTCTCTCTCACGCACACACACACATAGTATAAGTTATAACTAAACGCTCACAGTAATGATGTTGTCAGTTCCGAGCACTAGCAGTTAAATCTGGTCTCTCATGTCTGTCGAGCCTTTCTCAGCAGGCGTTTTTTCTTCTTCTTTCTTTCATTCTTCATTTCTTGTGTTGCTGTGAACCCATCTTCACTTTATGCGAGGTGAAGGTGTCGGGAGAAAGTAAAACATTTCCTGGAATAAACAACATTGCTGACCGAAGTGCATTTCTTCACTTACTTAGGTGTGCGTAGATGGTATATTTATATCTTTAAAAACAATATTTACATTTTCTTTCATTTATTGTCAGTTAACCTGAATAAAACTCACAGCTTACTAGTAATCACATCTGTCTTTCAATGTTTGAACAGATGAGAGGAGAAAGAGATCAGTTTGTGTTTTAGTTTACAACTTGTGTTAGTTCTAGAATTGCTTTTTGGCAAGTGAATTTGTTTGTCAGTCATGTAATTGGAAAATCACTTAAGTGAGGCCCTAGATCAGGGGTGGGCAACTTCTCCAGTCGGCGGGCTGAATTACTAAATCAATACCTTAATCGCATATTTATCCACCAATGCAAGGAATAAATCGTATTTAATGTAAACTTTAAAGCTCGATCTTGATGCCTGTAACTTGATGAAGTGTTAGAGCGATCATGATGCCTGTGACTTGACGAAGTGTTAGATTGATCTTGAACCCTTTGACAAGACTAGTTTTAGCGACAGTTAATAATTACAAGACAGATTTAAAACAATATTTCACTAGTATATATGGGATTTGCTTATTATGTTTTAACATGCTGAGTGATCTTTAAAGACTTTAATTTGAGGAACGTTTTTATTATTATTATTATAAATATAAATGTTGCTGAGTTAAAGTAGTTTATGCTTAGGTGACAAATGGTGCAAGGATATCACACTATTACAATATTAATCTGTATTAACTCCTGCTTTGTGTGTATTCTTATTATTCCTCAGCAACATATTTTAAATTTGATTCAGGATCTGTCCAGTTTTAACTAATTGTTCTATTCATATAAACTAGAAAAACCCTATTTTTAGTTTTAATCGTTCATTTAGTAAATTGGAAGCAAGGTGAGTACAATGTATACCTGTTCATTTTATTTTTTCTACTTGTTTTCTGTCTAATGAAAGATTTATTCTCAGGAAATAGGCAGTTTATTTATTCATTATTTTTCAGGATATTTTTCTTTTTTACAAATCTGCTAACAGTTTTAACAATTTGATTAACATTTATTTACTATTTTATAAAAAGGCCTGTCAGTGCCAGAAACCCAGACAGCTTGAATTGTGTAGTAAATAAATTATGTCCATGGGAAAAATGTTGCTCCCCCAAATCTCATGCATTGTAATTATGAAAGTTTACAGATATGAAATTTAATTATGCTAATTTATTTGTCCAAACTACATAAAATGACATTATTAACTACGCAGCTATTATGTCTTACGTAAATCATAGCTTTGAATATGGCACCATCAGTTTTACTCACAGATACTTTAGGGACAACATTTGTGTTACTTTAAAATAAGACACTACTGTATAATTTACTTATTTAGACACTAATGTATGAATGCACTTATTTCAGGAAAAACTTTTCCCGTATATATACACTTTACTACAACATTTTATGAATATATTTACTTTCGGTATACATTAATATGTTACTTATACTTAGTAAAGCTATGTGTATTTTATATTCTTCTTATTTAACTAGAGTATGCTGGGCATATTATATGTCTATCATATGAAGTTGGAAAATTAAAATAAATGCATTGCTAGGAACATAAATGAATTTGTTTATTGGAAGGCTTGGTTATAAGCCACATTATGAGCAAAATTCAAGCATCATTTAGCAAATGGCTTTTACTGTATCAAAGCTGCTGTTTGAGATGGATGCCCATTGCACCACTCAGCATTGCGTATTCCAGGCAGGCACACAGCAAAAAAACCCCAACAAAATAATGTGTGTTACTGGGTCCATCAATGGATTGAAATTAAACTCAGTGCCTTTAGCTGTAATGACTTCATCATAGTGTACTTGATGACGTGGAGTGCAATGGGTTTGCAAAAACATTTCAGGAGTTAAAACTTTATCGTTCTATCCATTATTCATGCCCACTGACATTTTTTGTAACTATTGTTCCTTACCTGCTCGGTTATTATTTTTACAAGTCTGATTGCGAGTGAAAATTCAAGCATCATGAAGCAAATGATCTTGACCGTCAGTTTCTTTGATGAGTTGGCCATGTGAAAATACCCCAAATTCCACATGCTTGAAGGTCAAGGATGCTTTAGTGTCATTCCCAAAAATCCCATATGCTTGAAGGTCAAGGACACTTTAGCATTTCACACATGAAAAGAACTGGAAAGCTATAAATGATTATGTACAAAATATATATTTTCTTACTACTTTAGTACATTTTATATGTTAATTTACTTATGTAAAACATGTATCTGTTTACTTACATGAGAGAACATTTATGTATTTACTAACTTTAGTACACATTTATGTATTTATTTTTTTGTATCTTATTCTGTGTTTACTATCTGTTTGTCCTCTATCCATCTACAATTATTATTATTATTAAGGTCTACTTTCAGCTTTTTGTTTGACACTACAGACCTTTGACCTGTAATACATTTATCAGAAGTGTGTTCCATAGAATAGGTGCACATCTCATATTGTTTTTTTTTATATTTTGAACTTAAACCAAACAACAAAAAAAGCTTTTGTTTGATAAGAATTTTGTAATCACTAAATTAAATTTATTATTATATAAAACATAGCTTATTAAGTTATTATACAACCATCTAGTTTATTATAAAGCCATCTATAGGAAACTGAATAAAGAGTAAGGAAAATGTCAGAGTGTGATAAAAGTTTGCTTTTATAACTGGTATATCATATAATTTCACTGGCAGACAAGAATCAGTAAGAAATGTTATGATCCAACTAACCTTGAATTACACAGACTCATTGTTTAAAAAAAAGTAATTTACAATAATACTAAGGTAACCAGGCAATAATCTTGCACCTAATGAAGTGAAATTCCTTTCTGAGCTCACCCATTTATTAGTTTCATCTCCGAGTTTGTGTTCTTTGGACACTTCCAATGGTGAGTTTACCATTTTTTTTTAAAAACAGAACTACGATCATTATTTAATTTCTTATTAGAATATATAGAATGAACTACTTTTGAACTCAGATACATGAACATTTTTAGAAGAGAATCTTTTCCATAGATCTAAACGTTCATAACTGTAAAGATCCCACCTGGGATTTTTCAAACTTTAAAAAAAATATTTCTTTGCTATTCTTTTTATATCTTGTTTATATATTTCTTGCTGAAAGATTTCACAGATGAAATGCTATAAATCTTGTATATTGCTTAGAGAAGTGCTGTAGTAAGTCACTATTAAGTATTATTATATTTGGCAGGTACTTAGGGGCAAAGCATTCCACAACAAAGCCATCTGAAGACAGGGGACATCACACACTACGTAAGCCACCATGGCTTCATCTAATCAGGTACAGAGTTTGTTTCACATGTAAGGAAGTATTCTTCATGTAAAAGGAAAATGGATTTGCAGAGCATGCATTTCTATGTAAATTGATTTTAATAAAGTTAGTTTTTAAAAAAAATTCGGGCTGCATACTCACCAAAACTATTTTTTAAAATTTGCTTTTCTCATGTGGTTTTTCACTGTTGATACTAGATAGTCAGCCAAGGGTGGCAACCATGTAATTTACACATTAGTGTAAGGTCAATCAAGATTAGAGCTAAGTTCTTTTGAAATTTTTGAGAATATAACTAACACGCTTTTTATATATCCCTTTCTACTTACTGGTGATTTGAAAGTTAAGTTGTAGCTTTTATTAATAAGACTACGTTTAAAAAAAAATATGTGTGTACTGTATTGCTAAGGGTTATATCATTTATTTCTATACATTTTTCCAATTTTGCTAAGCGAAGTGTTTGATAAACAAAGCACTATTATTTTTAAACTGTGTTTTAGAATTATTTAATTTTTTTGTATAAGTTAGAAACTCAGCAATTCAATGTAAACTATTTTTACTGACTGTATTACTTGTAATTATATGCACTAGGTGTTTGAGAATTTAGTATTTAGAACAAATGGAGTAGGCTGAACTTGAGGTGCACTCTAGGTAATTAATTGTTTCACTTACATGCCTGAGGTGGTAGATAATTCAAGAACTCTCATGAACCAATTAAGTGGTCACTTGCAATGGGAGACAGGTCATGCCCTGGGTTAATGAGACAGGGCTGGAGGCTTAATTGTATGAAAATACTAGAAGATTTACAAGTGCTGAGGTGATAGTTTGTATCTACATCTAATTAGTGTTTACTTTCACTGACCAGCACTTGCTAGGACCAGGACAATTAATTAGTAAACCTATGTTTTAGTTGGTACACAATTTTTCCTATCTAATGAAGCAGCATATTTATTTAGCCTGCTAGAAGGCACTGGGAATTGTGGTGAACATAAAATTGTTTTTGCCAGGAGAGGGAGAGAGAAAAAGGGAAAGACAGAAAGACAAGAGCGACTTGAATTTTCTGTATGCTACATGGCCCTCTTGGTCCATAGTGGTGGTTGGTGCCATGGCTTAGTAAATATATCTCTCTTCATGATTTTTTTAACATCAGTTTAAATTGAAGATTCGTTTAAAGACCTTAAGCAGAAATAAGAAAAATATGGTGTTTTAATTTTTTACTTGAGCAAGAAAGTGTCATCAGTTTGGAAGAGGGTAATGACAGTATGAGACTGAAACATGAATTTGGAGAACAAGATTTAGCATAGTGGTATTTCTTTCTATTTCTTTTGTGATGCCATACTAGATGTTCAGAAATGTTGTGATGGTAAAGCAGCTTAGAGTGTTTTTTTAGCACTGTGAAGTTAACTGGAAAGGAGATGTCCCACTTCCTTGGCAAGATCATTAATTATTTAATGATTGCAGTGCATCAGCTGAACAGTCAGATAGGACATTTTGCCTGTGGATGACAGATTTTTGCCTCTATTCTAGGTGCTATTCCAGGGTAGACCAACATATATCCTTGTAGATTTTGAAGGAGGGTAATACCACACCTGACAATACTTGACTGATGGCGGAGTGTGACATCAACTTGAGTCGATGATTTTACTTGATGATGAGTCTGAATAACCATTCCAGGTCATCTTTTGACACCAGGATAGTGTCAGATGGGGAGAGCAACGGAGCAATCCCAGTGAGACAGGAGATGACAATGACTTGACAAATTGAGCAAGCTACTTACAGCAAGTGTATATTTTTTCTCCATCATTTTTCCTGCACAATTGAGCAGCCAGTGTCGACACCACACACCCTTGAATGGTTTGTGACTTTCATTCTTCTACAGGGGAAGTCTAGAACCAACATGACACATACACATCTAAATGATTATCATATTTTTCTGCATGGGAATTGTCTACAATCAGCGCTGACATAACCAGCACATCTAACTAGTTATTATTGTTTTTCTGCATGGCTAATTGTCACGTTTTCTTCAAACACACTCAACTTGATTTTTGAAGAGTACAAAATAAACCCCAAAACTGTAAGTAATCTAAAATTCAATCTGTTAGTAAAAACCTCAGTGCACATAAAATTAATTATGAGTAAGTAGGATTTAGGATTTGTACTTTTATCTGTTTGCTATTGAATTGTGGAGGAGCAAAATAGCTCCAGGACTCTTAGTGATCATTTTTAGAAATAACTTTGTAATTTCTACTTGTAGCTATTTTCATGGCTTCTCTTATAATTTTCATCATCCATCATTTAGAAAAATTACTCCTTTATCCCCAGAGAGTATGTTTTATGACTGAATAGTTTGTGAGATGAGCGATTATATTCACAGCATGAAAGAGAACCTGTAGGACAGTAAAGTTAAATCATAAGCATCAAAACATAATAACTTGTCTACTATTGTTTTGAAAGGGTGAATGCAGTGTCTACATTGTATGGTCTTGTATTATCTAAATGCTCCACATACAATGTCGCATACAAACAAGTCAGCATATGTAACCCTTGCATGCATAATAAAAGAGCAGACAAACATCCATGGTGTATGCATGTCAGACTCTGTGATGGACAACCATCAGGTCCTAAGTAGTGTTGACAAATCACTAAGGGACTGAATAAAGTTGTGATGTAGATGATAGCAGTACACTTCAGTGACGTTTCCCCTGTTCACTTTATTTGTTTATTCTCCTTGTGATAGTTAGTATTACAAATACCATATTTACTCTAATTTTTAGGCACTCCAAGTGTTCCTCAGTGTCATGTGTGAAAGCCAATAAATTTAATATGAATATAATTAGCCATATCTGTACCAGTATTATGTTTACTCTAATTTTTATGCTCTCCTAGAGTTCATCAATTTTACAGCAAATGAATCAGTACTTTTTTCCCAAGATGTAAATGCTTGGGACTAGATAAGCAATTATCACATTTCATTCTTTTCTGGAAAAGTAAAGAAAAGAGTCTAGTTATTGTGATTATTAAATACTAAGAAATGAAAAAAGATTTGTTTGAATGATTGTTTAATTGAATTTTCTTCACATAAGAAAGATCTCTGCTGATAAACATATGCATTCGTTCTCCTCATCTTGTTGTCTCAGCAACTGTGACATTCACATTCAACAGCTTAACCTATAATGCAACTGTAGAAATCCATTTGGTAAATAGTTGTCATGTTTATCACTGAATATATCAAATTGAACATCTGTTTGTCTACTGTAAAACCTAACAATTCTTGTTTTAAGTCCAACATATCATATATCATTGGATTTATCTTGTGACAGGAATCTTTAGACATGCTCAGAAGCCTGAACTGGGATTTTAGGTTCTCCAACCCCCCAAAATAGTAAATTTTTTACTTGAGAAAGACAAGATGAATGTATTTCATTTCATGCAGTGGTATTCCCTTTGGAAGGTCTGTTGATGAATTTGAAAAAAAGTTTTGTTATTTCCAGCATTTTATGTATTCATTGGATTCTTTTTCACATTTTCATTATCTATGATCTGGCAAATGTGACCTGTCACCACAAAAAGATACTTAAGTCGCGCAAGGCTAAGCCAAGAAAAACGGCAAAAACGAAGGTGGGGGTCTACATGGGTGAAATTGAGATTTTCATTTTAGCATGTTCCCAAACCATCGAACAACAAATTACTAGCGTGTTTTTCCTTAATTCGAACTAGAAATAGCTTTATTATTATTTTTTTGTGACCTACTGTCTAACTTCGAAGGAAAAATATGGCCCAAAAGTGCTATAATCTGACGATCGTAGACGGTAGAATCCCTGGGTGAACCTCATCATGTTGTATATCAGAATGCTCAGGAAAAAGCCTATTTTTATGCTGATGACACTGGTTATTTATAACGTCTAATCAGAATGTTTTATAAGGCTGTGCTTGGCGTAAACAAAGTGAAAAGCGTCAGCCAATCCGCAGACAGTTTTATCAAAGCTTGCAAGGTTACCAAGCATGCTCTCATAAAAAGACGGTCGCGATTGGTTGAAACGCACACAAGGGAGACAGTTTCGTCCTGTAATGCGTAATGTAAACATGGAGAAACGAATCGCTAATTTGTTGAATTCATGTAAAGAAAGCAACATCTTAGAAAAAGAAAGCATTCAGATTAAAGATTTGATATCTGATTATTTTGTTAATGAGGATGTAGCTGATGGATTTTCATCTGAAAGTGACACGGACAGCGAATCGCGTGATCGAACAACGAAAAAGACGAAGCAGACGACAGCTGGCAGTGGCACAAGCGGTGCCAGTGTAAGTGTGTTATTTAATGACAGTGAAACTGATAGTGATACTGAAATAGAAGAGCCAGATGTCAGCATTTGCGGACCAGGCAAAACTAGTGAAGACAGTGAACTTAAAGATTGTGAAAACTGGTCATGTGGGTGTAAACAGATCGACACTACACCACCTGAGCCACAATAATCATTCTCGCATACAGAAATTCTAATCGTTATGGCTTAAAAAGACTGTTGTCTGTAAATGATGTAACAATATATTTGTTGTTTATAGTTATTACAGTGTTAGCTATTGTGTCTTCTTCAACTCTGATTGCAAATGAAGCAGATTAATATATGGTTGCTAAGGAAAAACCTCTCAGAAATGTGTTCAATCTTTGAGGCCGATTTTCTCAAAATGGCCGTCCGGACAGTAGTGCACTTCAAACAAACATAACTTTTCCATATTTTGTCCTACACTCTTTATTTTTATATCAAAGGAAAGCCCTTTCAATTTTCTTTCTATTGATATATATATATCTCTCAATACCCCCAAAATCCGACTTAAGTATCTTTTTGTGGTGACAGGTCACAAATGACATTGCTTCATTGTGACATGGATTGTAGATGTTGGTATCTTGTGCCCCACTCACTCCTCTTGCACATGCCATCTTAGGAGTAAGTACAGTCACAAGTTGACCAGATTGGTTACACACCAAACAGATCACTAGACAAGTGCATGGCTTGCCCTATCTACATTCAATCATGACAGCATATAGACAATTGATAGAATGAATGCAGAGTCAAATGAATGAACCCCTGACTTATATAACAAAAGGTGGGTTGAAATTTCTGTGTTGTAGTCACATACAAGTTTGTACTCATAAGTAAAGACAGGTTGATGAGAGTCTGTCCACTAAAGTCTGTACTCTCCAGATACAAATATTAACTTGCAATGATTCTAGAGCAGTTGATGTCTTCCCAGGATGAGAATGGGCAACTGACAGCTTTGTCTAGTAGGATTAGTGGAATGGTATCAATGTAGTCAACCTATTAACAGATCTGGGATAGTAGTTTGTAGCCTTAGCCAGAACTGGACCAGACAGGAATTAAGGGTTCTGTCAATAGGAAGCTTTCCAACATAAGAAAGTCCAGCATAAAAAATACTGTTATTAAAAAAATGTGGTTTGCTCTTCTACTTGTGTATTTTGATTGTTTGCTACAGTTTTAATCTGCAGGGCTATAATGAAATTATCAAATATAGTCTTGCAGGTTGTCTTTTTTTAATCATATATGACATTATCTAGTACAAAGCTAAGATACGTGATATCTTAATAATGTTGGCTGAGACTATGAGTACACAATACTTATAACAAAAAGATTTACTCTTCAAGTGAATGACTTGTTTTACTGATCAGTAAATCAGTGTAATATATCAGCTTACATAATAAACATATACTGTTAGATAATTGTGTTGCTGTACTGCATACACACATGATTATAGAATGCATCTTTTAGTTTAGACAAATTAAATATAATTTCCAGTATTTTATGATAATTTTAATATTATTTAAAAGAAAGACATGCATAGTCATTTAAAACAGTAAAATAGACAACATGCTTTCAAATAGGAAAACTTTAAATCAAAGATGTGTTTGACAGAACTGACAATGTGTCAGAAAATAATTTTACAATAAGGTAAACAGAAATGCTCTCTCAGTCTCACACTTTAGAAAATAATTTAGTAAAACATAAGAACAATCAAATAACAAAATAGTGAAACATTCTTTAACAAAGAATAAAGCATCTTCTCTTCCTTGCATATGTGGTGAATCATATTGAATAATTTTACTGTTAGATCTTTGTTTCCTTAAAAGAATAGCTTGTCACTGAAACAAAACCTTAGATGGAGTTTTAAATACTTGGAACCTACTTAGTTTGAAGTGCTGACAAGATACATATGATAATGCTAGACATAGAAAATCATGCCAGACTTAAAGGATGCATGCCCAGTCCCTAATAGTGCACTACTACTGACCTTGAACCTTCTAATTACAGAGAAGGGTGAGTGTGGGGGGGGGGAGTTGATGTAGACAACTGCATTTCTGACTCATGTTTTATTTTTAAAAGTATTTTCTCCTTCACAGTTTTTTCAGTGTTGGATGACAATACACACTATATATACATTCAAATATTTGCATTATTTATGTCAATTATATCTCAGTCAGTGATAATGCATGGGTTCATGGCATTTGGGGCAGTGTATCTAACAGCACCATCTCTCCTCACTTCAATCTGACTAGAAAACAATTGACTAGTTTTGTATGACCATTATGTTAAGGTTTCAAAGACAGGGTTTAAGCCTTGGCATGATCATTGTTAAGGTTTTAAAGACAGGATTTGAGCCTTTGCATGAGCCTTTACACGATCATTATGTTAAGGTTTAAAAAAAAAAGGTTTGAGCCTTAGTATGTTCATTACATTACATTTACAGTCGTGAAGGCAAAATTTGAGCATTTAGCTTGACCAGTATGTTAAAGGTTTCAAAGGTAACATTGAATCTTTGTACTGCTTGCAGTACAGTTGATTTATTTGTTGATGAGAGGACAGTAATTCTTCATCTGTGATGCAATCATTATGTAATGTGCATGATACTGTTATTCCATATTTTGGCAGTCAAAAGAAAGTCTTGGCCCTGTGGCATCCTTAATAATGGAACCTAGTGGCAACTGCCCATTTCATCTCTTACACTGCCACTCCTTTCCATGTTTGCTTTTGTATTGAGAAAACTGCTGCTGTTTTAATAGACTTAGATAAGCACATGATTAATGAAAGAGTTCTGACTCACAGTCCATTGATTGATTTCTATCTAGTAAGTACTAATAGTGAGTGAACACTCATGTTACCAATAAATATTTAGGTACCTACAGAATTCCCGTAAGGAATTCTTTCTTCAAGGCATTTTTGTGGATAATTATCTAGCTTCAGATAACATTTTTAATGCATTTGAAATTTTGTGCCTTGGATGTTTACTGTTATTTGTGTATATTTTTGTTGTTGGTATATTGAATATATTATTGTTTTTTAAATTTAAGGGTATCCAGTTTATATTAAATTTACTGGCATTTTATGTTTATTGTATTATTTATTTATATATTATATTTTGTGTACATTATGCTTATTTTGTATTTTGCTTATTGATATTTGTTATTTTGTATATGTTGTCTACTGTTATTTTGTGTGAATTATGTTATTTACCCATATATTCTGTATTTATTATATATTTTATATATTATATTGTTTGTTCATATTTTGTCTTAATTGCTTCTTATAGTTACATTGTGTTTTTGATAATTGAACAATGCCACCCTAGTTATTGGTTACGATTCTTCTTCTTATTAATCATCCATAACTAATTACAAGTGATGAGAAACTTAATTTGTTATTAATAATTCTCCAGAAGACACCACTCATCTCTCACTTGGTAGATATGTGGGTGCTATAAACATGTACTCTCTTCCACAACATTAAAGACACCAATTAACAATCACACAATATTTCCATAGATGGAAAACTTCTTAGCAAAAGAGAAGATAAATCCATCTTTAATCTATATTTAGTGAGCCCCCCTCCACCCACTATCTTTCCAACATTTGGTTATCAATTGTGTAAGTTTTTAACAATACATTTATTAAATCAATAATCAAATACGTATAACAAACAGAATTAAAAGATTATTTGACATCAATATTTCCATGAAACCATGTTTAAATAATTTCAATGCTTATATAGTCTTATATCCTAACAAATAATTCAGCAGTCAGATTAGTATCAATATAAATCTCAGAACAGAAATGGAGTTATAGAGAGATAACTTATAAGCGATAATAGTTTGTACATAACCTTGTCCATGATGATGCCTCAATAGTCTTTTGCGTACTTTTGTAACAATGTCACAGATTTATTGTTCACAATAGAATTGTCAGTTCTTCATGTGCTCCACTAGCATGCTGTAGAATGTTCCACATCTACTGTTCTCTTGAGACTAATCTGGGCGCTCAATCACCCTATTAGTTTCCAGCAGCTTCTTTATATCAGAAATTCCATGTTGTAGTCAAGCACTCGTGTTGACATACTTTAACAGCTGCAGCGTATCCTTACATGCTGGGGTAGAGACTTCCCAAATCTATATGGTCCAAACAGTTTATAAATCAATAAACCGGGAACCAGGAAGAAAATCCCAACATTCTAGTAGTCACAGAAATTCTATAAAAGGCTGCTTCTTCCCATTAAGCTAACAGCTTTCTTTCATGACCAGACTTCAGCCACACCAAATTCAAAGTGATTAAAGAAAAAAATAATATCAACAGGTAATCTTTGATCTCAGCCCATTGGCTGATCTCGTTCTTTGTAAATCTTAACCATTAGATAATTAAAAAAAAATACTCATCCACCTAAGACCAGTTTAGATTACATCAGCAGATTTTAGCACATTCTCTTCACGAGTAGTTATTTGAACTCTGGTACTTACAAAACACCCCACACAGTACCTGAAGTTCTGAAGGTCATGTTACGCTGACATTAAACAATATAATAATATTTAATTTAAAAATAGAGACAGACAGCTCTGCTCTGTCACATGATGATATTTTGTTTATTGTGTTAATTAATATTTTGAGCCAATGTGATGGTTTGTGATATGAGGGGTTTGAAATGGATTAGAATTAATTAAATTAGTATTAAAACCCTAATGTGGCCAACACGTCTCACCATACTTCAATGTTTATCAGATATTGCATAACATGTGAATAACAGATTATTAATTAGTAAATGGCTAATGAACCCCAATTCCCAACTTGACATAAAAAAAGGTAAAAAGATTAACACAAGTACCAGTATATTTAGGGTAGGTTTAATTTATAGTAAAACAACTTTTGTGATTTATAAAATCAGTTTTCATTCGAACAAATCTCATTGAATTTATACAGTAAGATTAGCAGAGAACAGAATGGAATGTAGACTAGGGGATAGATAGATAGATATTGAATTTATTGAAAAAAATTAAAACTATTCTGCAAACAGAATTATATATAATTATTTTAGTTAATATTTGAATGTAGTCTTAAGGTGGCTAAAACTAAATCTAGATGACATGATTATGCACTGACTGTTAGGTTTTGTTTAGTACCCACACTGTTACAAGAGAAAAAGCTCTGGTGTATATTTCTTAGATTTGCCAGGCAGGATATTTATGGATTGGGGCAGATTTCCAGCATCAGCCTTCATCAAGGGTTATAGCTCAGAGCTGGCATTGGGCTCTTGCATCTGTGAACAGCTAGGGGCAGCCAAGGCCTGTTCTTCCTGCTTCTGACTTGGTGGTTAAATTATAGTACGGTGCTTTGGTGCACAGAATGCTCATCTGAACCAAGAGTAACCCTTTTCCCTGAGTCTCAGTGGGAAATAGTAGTTGATGAACAAGACATACATCATTCATACTTGGATAGTGGATTGGAATGAAGAAATAGAAGAGGATACACTATGTTAGATATATATGCATACATATGCACATGACTATTATTACACAAGATTCAGTGATGGTTTCAACCTGGCTAACCTCTCTCGGCAAGCCTTTTTACCAGTTTCAGACATGAGAGTTTTCTCAGTCATTTCCTCTTTGACATTGTTAGGAATGTCTCTACTTTTTCTGGCCGATTTTGGCATGCACACAGACCAGTCCAACTGGTCACATGGTCAGTTGGGCTAAGTATCTGGTGAACTATTTCTCAGGTTGTATATGAGTGCTGGCACTCGCTCAGAGAATCTGTGTATTGAAGCAAGCTCACAAGTTCTTGTAACTGTAGGATCTAAGGTTTAAACCTTCTTGGGTGAATTTATCAAGGGTTTGCTTCCTAAGACCTAAGGATAAATTAACGATTTGGAGGCTATTCCCCTTGTACTGTCACTTGTTTGTTTGTGAATATTATTGTCTAGCATTGTGTAGTTATTATGTTGTTTTCTGGTATTTTATATTATTGTGTTATTGTTTAACCTATGTTAGTAGTTACTGATATTTTGTGTTTATTGTGTAACTTAGTTACCGATATTTTGTTAACATGATGTTTGCTGGTATTTTGTATTTACTGTGATTAAATATTGTGTATTTATTATGTTATTACTGATATTTTGTGTACATTGTCCTGTTTGCTTTTATTTTCTGTGTAATAATGTTATTTACTAGTATTCTGTGTTTGTTGTGTTGCTTGCTGGGATTTTGAGTTTATTGTGTTACTTATTGATATATCGTTTATTCTGTTATTTAGTGATACATTTTTAGTGTGCTGGTTTTTGACATTTGGTCTACATCATGTTGTTTTCTGGTATTTTGTGTATATTATGCTGCATTATGCTGTTTGCTGGTATTCTGTGTATATTATTTTGTTTGATTACAGGATTCCCATAAAGAACTCTTCCTTGACATTCTGACCAAGGAGGAGAAGGAAGCTCTCCTGAATAAAAAAATGGAGGACATACGAAAACGGAATGAGGCCCTTCAAAAGCGCCATGCAGTAAGGGTGTTATTAATTTTTGTTTTATTAATCTCTTAAGTGCTGTATTTTAATAAAAAAGTAATTTTTTTACTTCTCAAGAGAGTTGTGAGTGGTTTTATACAAATAGTAGCAATCTGCCTAAGACTAGCAGATGATTAAAGGGAAATAACAAATTAAGTAACTATCAAGTTTGATGGTTACTTCCCTTTCTCTGCCCGACATACATACCCTACATAGTTTTAAAAATTTTCCCAGCTATTAAATTTGATGGATGTTCATGGGTATTACTATCATATATACCATATTTCTCATTAACGGTAAAAGGTTCTCATTTTTTTTTAGAACTAGATTCTCACTCACTTATATACTTGAAGAAAGTCAGCATTAGTAATTTTATTGTTTAAAAGTTGTATTTAATTCTTTCGTATATGAGTTCTGAAAATATGTAGCATAAGGAAACAATTGTATGAGTTAATTAAAGTGCATTCTTAAAAAAATATTGCTCTTTAATCATTAAAATCTTAATAAACAAACTATTGTTGAAAATTGGAAACTTTCACCTAACTAGCACTCTCAAGATCTCACTTTAGCTTCATGTTCAATTTAATATGCATGACATCACTTATTCCAATGTCTTCTAGCCAGTTGTGGCTTTCACTTATGTAATGCTGCTATTAAAAAAATGAAAATAATCTTAGAATCACCATCTTGCTATCTTTTAATCTGTGTTTGTCTGACTGTTCATTAGCTGTTCATCAACCATCTGACAGTCCATGCTTTCCTCTGTCATCTCTAAACATTTGCATGATCATGGGTTTTAGCAGCCAACTTTTTTAATCATGCAATAGCTGATATACCCAGCATTGCCAAAGTAAAGAACATAACTGAACCTTTAATACCTTTTGTCAGTTGAAAAAGAAATAAGACTTGTTTAATTAGTTCTGTATAAATATGTAGAAATATTTATATTCAAACAAAACACCTCTATTTACACAATGTTGCACATCTTTCAGCTAGGGCATATACAAAAAGATTACCTTGGACTCCCCATCTTGAACATCCTACATAGAGTTGTCCTTGTACAAAGCAAGACTCCCCTAGTTGTCTGCTCTCACATTCTCTTTCAAACTTTATTATAAATAATATATAAACAATAAGTATTAAATAAGCTCTGGAGAAAGATATATTAGTTTTAATGATAACAACAGCTAGAGAAACCACGACTACAATCTTTTGCTGGCATGTATCTGAATTATAAATCCAGTGAAAATCATCCCACAAACAAGTCTTCAGACTTATAAATATTTTATCTGGAGTTTTACTTTAGGAGATGCTCGGTGGGTCGAAGGCAATCTATTTTTTGTTTTCTTAACGCACCTATATATGCGTACTACTAGCTGTTGACAGCAATTTGTTTACTCTTATGACATGTCTAGCCTCAGTCTGAGTGGACTCTGTTCAAGGGACAAGAACTCACTCTCTGACAATAAGGCTTTGTGCAAATGTATGGTGGTCGAAGAGCAGCAACAAGTTAGGTTAAGAATTACATAACTAGCGATCTGGGAAGTTCATCATTAAGTTTGATTAAAGTGTCATAACTTCCAGTCAGAAATTGTTTCTAAGAATTTAAAGTGACAAAGTCACAATTTTTATTATTAATTTAAATTATTATTATTAGACTTGAAATATTATTATGAATTAAAATGATTATATCTTTTGACTTGCTTAATAAAACATGAGAAGGGGCCAACATGTGACAGCTGTCAGTACTTGAATACCCACCCCCTGCCTCCATGGCTAAAGAAAAATCTAAAATCATGTTACCAGAGAATGTGGCAGTAGGGAATCCAAATATTCATTATTAAAATTTACAGACTGAAAATAGGCACCTAGAAAATTTTGTAATTCTGTCATCCATATTATTCTTTGAAAAAATAAGCATTTCAAAACTCACACTAAATCAAACCCATCTTGCTACTCAGAATATTGAACACAATCACCAGTACAACTGTTTCTTATGCTCAGCAACTCACTTTACTGCTCAGAGCAGCAAAGACAACTGCCACTATGACCATTTCTTTTAAACAACCATCCGCTCACCATATTGAACCTCTCAAGGTTGTGTATTAGTATAGTTTACAGATAATAAACAACTTGGGTCAAGGGTGATCTAGAAAATAAATGTCGAGATAAGCAAACTTTCTACATAAACTAAGAAAATACTTTACACTTTCTGATTTTTAGTTCTTTAGTTCTGAACAGATCTCTTACTGTCTAATAAAGAAAAGTCAGGAGCCAGATCCTTAGGTTTATTTGTACATAATTTCGTTGTTAGTGAACAGTGATATTAATCTTTCATATCCATGGCTGATGAACAATTTCCAGGAGATTGAAGCCGATAAAAAACGGGCTCAGAAAACAGGGAGTGCCCTTCCCATTGTGAAGGAGAACACTGGCTTGCCCAAGGCAGTAAGTATAATATTTCAAATTGTTTCTAAAAAAAAAAGAAATCTCTTCATTTTAGTCATATTGGTTACTTTCAACTAAGACATCCCTGATTTACCTCAAATTACTTCATTGTTTTCTTCCTAATCACTGACTAAATGTGCATGCTAATTTTAACTAAGAGATCAGGGCAGTACAGTACATGAGGAAGTATTTTTTTCTATTTATTTTTCCCCCATTTCTTTTTCTTTCCTTTTTTCCCCTACATCTCTTATTTTTAATCTTAATTATTTCTACTAAGTGCAAAGCTACAAATACAATATTACATATTAATTTGCCCAAGTCAGTAAGTAATTTTTACTGTGCTTTACTTTTTCTTTTTCCCCCTATCTTAGTAATTTGAACTAAATGCATTGTTAATTTTCACTTATATCTTATCTTGTTCATTCAAAGTAGTAAATATTTTGCAAAAGTAATTTTTAATAACATTAAACTGCCTTTCTGACTATTGAAAATGAATGGCATGTTTTGAGTGTGTGTTAGACTGTGGAAAATTACTTTTGTTTTTTGTTTGTATTTGAGATGTTTCTAAATTTAATGAGGTTAGAATTAGTATTTTTGATGTTGTTTATTTTTTTTAGATCTTATGTTAATGAGTTTTTTTCAACAATTTTGTGTGTGGGTTTATTTGTGTCAATCTGAAATGCAGTCAGAGATTTTGTTGTTTTTGTTTGGTCTATCTTACTGAAATTACATATATTTATAGTGTCTTAAGATCACTTTTTAATTAATTATAGGCATTTTTTTTTGTTCTTGTTTTTGTTTGGTCTTTCTTACTGAAATTACATATGAAGACCACACGGGAAAAAACAGCAAGGTCACAGTTTTTTACTTCGGAGATATTCAATTCTTAAAGTTTGAAACCATGTGAGCTTGTAATATGTGTATAAAATCACAATTTGCTTAAATATAACACAAACATGTCCTATTTACAAGGAAATAAAGCAGAAAGAGTAGCGATTACAACAATGTTTTTGTTTTTACTGCTTGTTAATCAAGTACAGGTAAAATTTGACTCTGCCTTTTTTTCCCTTTTTCGTGGACTCTGCTTATTTTTTCCAAGGATTGTTATTATTTTGCCTTGTGATTAATGCTAATACATTTCACATTTTGTATTCAGGTGTCATATTGAAGATTATTTTTGCACCAATGTTGTGTGGTCTGTTTTGGAAAATAAAATATTACTTTTTGTGGATTTTCATGATGATAGTCACCCACCCACCCACACACACACACACACAAACATCAAGTGACTGTTTAATTTTGGAGTGCCATGCCACGTTACACAGAGACAGGTAAATCCATCTGCTTAGGTATCAGTGTACTATAAAGTGGTGCCTACTATACTGTTTATATGTCATCAATGTCTTCATGCAATGGCTCATCAGCCTGTTGGTTACATGGTAAAGCATCAAAATAGTCAGGATTAGAAGTGAACCTTTTAAGCACTTGCAAATCATTATATTTAGCCTTTGAGATGCACAATTTCTCTTTGTATAAGTTTAACGGTTCTTTGTTTACAGTGATTTTACTCTTGTGTCTCACTGTAGAGCTGATGATTGTTTTTAACAACTAGCCATTCCATGAGTCCCTATGAGTAATTGCGTCAGGAAAGTCCACAGAAAATGAAATTTCCCTTAGAGTCCTATTTGGAACTGGACAAACATTCTTGTAAAGCAGCTTTAAAAAAGCAGTCATGTTTTTAACCATGTTTTGTTTCAATTCAACAATGTTGTAAGGAGAAGGATTTTTACGAGCACTTCGGAAAATCTCGAATTAATCTGATGGAACACTTACAGATGCTTTACAATTAATGAGTCTCATGTCTATCACACTCCATGTAGGAAAGTCCATGTTCAGGAAATGAAATCTCTTTTTATGACGCACACAAGAAAGTTCATGAAGCGAATCAGTGTGTATAGTTCTTGTTTTGCCCAGCACATGAATCACAAAATAATTCCACATGCCTCATTTTTTCATTTAAATGATTCATGAAGAAATCAAATAACATTGATGTCACCTCATCAGCACCCTTTTTAGCTATGGTTTCATCAAATCCATAAATGAAAACAGTATTTGTAGAAAGTACATGGATATTAAATGAATTAAATGTTAATTTTCTTCAGTAGTAAAAGTCGTTCGATGACTGGTTGGGTACATTTAATTTTTTTTGGAAATCAAAAGCAATCGCCTCAAAATCAACTTCTTTGTGAGCTATCAATCTAGCCTCCCGTTTTCGTCTACAAAATGTTTCTGTTTTTCTTTGGTCTTTTTTACTGAAATTACATATATTTATAATTTCTTAAGATCTCTTTTTAATGAATTATAGGTATTTTATTTTATTGTTTTTATTTGGTCTTTCTTACTGAAAGTATTTATGTATGTGCATTCTTTCTTAAGATATCTGTTTTTAATGATTTTTATATCAGGTTTATATTTAGGGCTTTTGTACTGAAATTAAGGATGGGAGAGAGAGAGAGTGAGAGAGAGAGAAAGGAAAGTGGGAATGTTTGACACAACATTTTAGTAAGGCAACAATAAGTATTATGCTTAATACAACTATTGTGTGAACTAGAAGCATAGGGCTAAGGAGAGTTATATATATATATACTAAAAATAGACCAAATACATGTCTATGAGAAAGACCTATTCCCAGATATGCATACTGCCTTTGTCCAACGAAATGCACACAAGTTTTCTAGTGGGTATTTGTATTATTTTTAATATATTTTTATTTCAGCCAGATAAATAATATTATAATATTTCTCGCACTTCTTTTTCTGTCTGTCTCTCTCCCACCATCCCTCTTTTAATGTGTCTATAAATAGATGTGGACAGAACACTGGCCTGTATGTTATACCTTATGATAATTAATTTCCTTTCATTTGCATGATGAAAGTTAATGATGATCAGGAAAATAACCATCTTCATTCTGCATGATGTACAAAAAGTTTGGAATCACGGAGTGAAATACTTGTTTACAAAATTTGTTTCACACTTCTGTGATTTTTCTTCAGACATGTTTGCAGGCAAACTTTTTGTTTTGAATTTTTCACACCATGTCTGCAATAAGCATTAATAGACTGGCACACATGAACTACATTAGCAGTTTTAACATTGTGAACTTTTAATTTCACAAAGCCCCCATCAATTTTATGGATATAAATCTGGTGATCATGGAGATATTTGCTCTTGAGAGTGATGAAGTAAGAGCACATGTTGATGTTTGCTGTAGACAATAATGAAATAAGAACACATGGTGACGTTTGCTGTAGACACTGATGAAGTAGGAGTACATGGTGATGCAAAATGTAAAAATAATTTCTTATGGTTTCAGATTTCTGGGACACCTTTTTGGACAGAAATTCCATGAGTTCTAAATTTCATTATATGTCAGAGTGCTGTAGTCCCTAATCCTGACATATACTTTGAACCTCTTGTACTCACTATCCTCTGGTCATTGGTATTAAACATTGTCTCATCCATTTTGGGTGGCATCTTGCGATAACTACAAAACACATAAATGCAGAATTTATCATTGTTGTTGACCATTTAGTGTATTGTACAAAACAGTCTAAACTACTTATTAATTTTGTATATTGTTGCAATTTTTTTAATGAAGATATTAATATTTATTCAATGGGCATTTCTATCTACTAATAAGTTCTGCCTAATTTGTATGCAAATTTTGTTTCAGAAATTGCAGGTCAATCCTCCTTGATTGAAATTTTGTGAATGTCACGGGTATGAGGAAATATTAATAAAAATTTTTTTCTCTCTCTAAGTGTCATCATGCTCTAAACGATTAACGAAACAGCCAAATTAATTTAAACATAGAAAGGAGCGAAAATAACTATTTGTTCAACAATGGAAAGCTAAGTGTGGAAACCTAGCTGAGGAAGAAATAGGTTCGTGCCAGTGAATAGGAGAGCATAATTAACTTTCGAGGATGCACGCATTTACCCCTCTGTGGTCAGCAATGCCAGACCATAAATTGTGTCAGTGTACGGTTATACGTGGTAGGCCACTGAGACGCTAATTTTGTCTGTGAGAAAACAGGCTCTGAGTTTTGAAATGTAACTTGTTTTAAGAATCACCACTTTTTGGTTTGGTAGTTTACAGTTGATATTGTTATTGTGAAATTACTTGTTGAAGTAGAAGTTTGAGTTATTGGAAAGATGGGATTTATTTGTTATAGTTAAATGTGTTGGTTTATGTGTACAACCCTTTCTTGCTATGACTAGTGTACAGTTGCCAGGTGGCGATGAGTCATTGTGGTATCATAGTTTTAAAAACAAAATAAAAATAGGGCGTGCTCTAAGGATCATTTGTGCTCTGGGTTAGGTAGTTAGCAGGCAAATTAATATGTCAATCAAAGGAGTCAACTTGGAATTCGATACTTGGCACTAAATGGAAGTGGACAGTCAGAATATTTGTCAGCACGTACGTGCATGCTGGAAGGGGGTGCCATGTACTGGAGGGGGTGTGTTCTAAACAGCTCAGTGAAAATGATGTATAAAGACTTTGTGTATAAAAGAGGATGACGGAGACAGAAACGAACAAGAAACACCAAGAATATAGAGGTTGGTAGAGGGGTGAGAAAGACCCTCTGTTGTTGTTAATGTGGGGAACGCTTCCGGCTTCCGCCGCTTTCGCGTAAAGACCCTCTGAGTTTCTCCCTGCTTTTTGTACCAAGGACTCTACGAGCTTGGCCAGCAACCAATTTCTAGAGAACTTTTGGACACTGCAATAGAGTGCCAGACATCTACCCGGCTGTATTTTGAAGGCGCACCATTAGGGCTGTCAACAATCAAGATGGACCAGTCGTACGGACAGTCATCTTGGGTTCTTCAAAGACTGTGCAAAGACCGCAGGTGATCGACTATTTTCCAGGCAGTGGAAGTTTATTATCATGGCGCTGGGAGATATTTCAGATAAGCAGTCACGACCATGCGTGGCATGTCGCAGAATAACGGCAAGGTTGGCCATTAATTAACGTAAAGAGAAGAAATGAGAAACGTAATGAGAAGAGAAGAAATGAGAAACATAAGAGAAGGGAAGTAACGAGAAATGTAATGAGATGAGAAGAAATGAGAAACTTTAAGAGAAGATAAGAAATGAGGAACGAAAAGAAGTAGTGAGAAAACGTAACAAGAGTTGAGAAATAGGCCTAACGAGGAGCATAGCAAGAGAGTGAAACAGTAGCAGCGAGGATGGCTGTACTTGGGTTCCAGGGAGTGAACCACGACGTCGACGGTGTTTTGTGAATCATCAAACACACCCCCAGCACAAGGAGAAAGTGACAATAACTATGTGAGTAGAAAAATACTAACTAGTGTAGGAATCTCAGAGCACATAAACCTAAAACTTAAAACTAAAGCTTAGAATCTTAATTAAGAATTAAACCTTAAAATAAAAAATAAACCTTAAACTTAAGTCTACGATTATCAGTGAAGAATCATTTTAAGATTAGTTTGGAAATGCTGATGTGACTATCTTGAAAAGGACTTGCAAGTCAAATGACAATGTTTTCTGTTGAACTATTGAATTTTGATAGAGGAGCAGTGGCTCCAGAACTTTTAAATAGTGACTGTTATTTAATGTTGAAAATTGCTTAGCCTATTTTAGAAGTAGTACTGCATGAAGAGTCTTGAATTTTATATTTCTTTTATTTTACTTCATCATTCTTTTCTTTCTTTTCTTTTCCCCTACCCCATGGGTGTGAGTTGTGGATGGCTGACTAACCAACATGTGAGAGGAAACCCATAGATATATATATTTGAATTTATACTTTGACATTGAGATTTTTCCTGTCTATGGTATTGAAAGAGTAGTTGTGGTCGTTGTTACACGTTGTGTTGTCTGTGCTGTCTACACTTCACCCTTACCCGTATGCAATCACATATGCAAACATGTCAGCAATAGGTAACCTACATGCAGAATAAAATTTGAGCCAAATAACCATCTTGGTATTCTGTGTGGATTTGTAATAATATCTATGCAAGTCCTAAGTGGCGTCGACTAGCCACCACCCCCTTTCTTCGGAAAGAAGGATAGTGGTGACGGTGAACACTTATTTGTGTTAAAGTTTAAAATTATTATTTATTTGTTTTTAATAGATATTTCTAATGGAGACACTTAACTAAACATTGCATGTTTGTTTTTAACAGTCATTTCTAATGGAGAATCCTGATGTTGCAAGGCCAAAACCACAGCTGTCACCACAACCACAACTGCAGCCACAGCATCATCAACAACAAGGCAGTAAACCAGCTACCCGCACTAAACCTGCATATAATGGCAGCAGTGGAGGAGGAGGAAGAGGCATGAAAGAGCGTCCAAAATCACAGGTACATACTATTCACACTTCTGACTTGTAGCATTCCTTCTTGGTAATTACAAGCTCTTGTCGGTCTTAATCTTAGACTATAATGTTCAGTAAAATCAACCTGCAACAGTCACATTTATAAATAAAATGTTATTAATTAGAGGCTCTGTAGGATGATAGATTTTTAATTTAAAATTATTTACATATCTATAAATGCATTGTGATTGTTAATATAAAGTCATATTCATAGTGTGTATATGTGTGTGTGTGTGTGTGTGTGTGTGTGTGTGTGTGTGTGTGTGTATGTATTGGTGGTGGCCATGAAAAGACTGCTGTATACTCAAAAGAAAAAGCCTAAGATTTAACTTAAAGATATCCAAAACTATAACAAACAGTTCCTAAATAGAAGTAAGACTGATAATGTGTAATTGTGTTCATTGTGTGTGTATGAGATGGTTGTGGTGATAATGCCATTATCATTGTGTACAAAAAAGAAAAGTCCAAGATAAAATAAGTGATATTAATCAGTGGTTTTACTTTTATATTGAGTATATTTTGTGTGATTTATAAATCAAACAGCATAGCATTTGTCTATGCTTTTAGATTTAGATCTAGTATTTTACTATATATACTAGTTGTTTTTACTTGGTAAATATTGCTATTTCATAAATTCATTTGTGTAGGCACCAATCATGTTGACAGTGGTAATTATAATCGAATAATCACCAGAGAATAACGATTCTTGCCACACTCTTTATCATTATTTTGCGGTATTGAATAATAATGATATGAACAGTGTTGAAAGTAATATTTTAAATACCCTATACAATAATTAAATTGTCACTGAGTTTCAAAAGTGTCTTGTATTAATCTCTGTGCAGTTTATAAGCAATTTTCTAACCAAGCTTTAAAATGTCAATTATTTTATTTTGTTCTTAAATTATTCGTAAATATTTTTATCTGCTGACAGTTGTTTCTTTTAGTACTGTTTGGTTGCATGTAATATGTTTAACATTTCTGTATTTAATGTTAGAAATTTATTGTAATAAATGGTAAAGATGTTTTATTTTTAAAATGTATGTCATGGTCTAATTGGTCTTATTTTGCTCCATATGTGTATGAGCAAGATATGTATGCTAATAATAAATGCTAATTATTGTCCTCTTATTTGTTCTGTGTTAGTTTGTCATATATTTTTTGTTAGTTTTTAGAATTTGAGAAAAATGTTATGTATATTGTGATTGTGCTGATGTTTTGGCTAAGGCATTTTATTTTTTTACTATTTAGTCCCAGCAGCTTTTTATCTTTCTTTTCTTAAAAATATTATCATCATATTTCTTACATAAATGCCTTTTCTAAGACTAAGAAAGGATACACTCTTACACTTTACCATGTGTGCGCAGGATTTTCGATCTGATGCATCCTATGAATATGAGCCCATAGTTGACATCGCAGATCTTGACAGTAGGCTCTCATTTGGGTCGCAGTCTCCCTCCAAAAGTAGACGCAACTTTCAGAGAGAAGTGAGTGAAATGAATCTCTCAAACTGGTCATCACCAGAACTGCTCATGCCTCTAAGGATCAGTTGTCATGGATATGGTGGGATTTGAACTGTGTGCTTGATTCTGTTTTCATTCATTTGACAAAATAGTCCTTGCCAGCTGTATGGGGCTCTTTTCTTTGTCTGGCACAATAACACATTGACCTTCTGAAATAAGTTCTCTTTGCTTACATGGGCAGTGTGAGGCTGTCTGGTTTGGCTGCTGTCTGAATGGTATAGATATGGTCTTGGTTTTGGTTCTTCTGCTAAGGTGTTGGGTCCCAAGTACCAGCATGTATTCAGGTCAGAGCTTCTGGAAGCACAATAATCAGCATGTATTCACTTCCCCCCAAATAATGCAAGAGACTTTCATGTTTAATCATCTATAAAGTACTCTCTCATATTTTTCTAGTTCAGAACATTCACACTCTAATCAATCTCTTACAGTAAACGAGAGTTTTGCATGTTTTTAATGCTATTTCCAGAGGTTCACCTTCCATCTATATTTATGGTTAATTCTTTCAATGTTTCATTTTTCATTCCTTGTTATAGTTTGACAATTTTAATAGATTCATTTTAATGGCATAATTTATGAATTTATCATATTTTAGTATTATAATGGAGTGTTCTTTAACCTCTTGCCCATCACGTTAAAAAGTTACGCTATGCATCACCATGGCAGGTTGTTTTGCCGCTCAGCGATAATTGGATGGGTTAGCATACAAAAAGAGATAAAAAGTGACTCTAACTCTCAATGGATTTTGAAAATGTAAAGTGTAACATATGCTAAACATACTGAAAAATTTTTAATTATTATTTTTTTTTTAAATTAAAAATTTTAAATTTAATAAAAAGTCCCCTTACCTTTCGTTGATCTTGAATAGCGAGTCTCAGTATCTGAATCTATTTACTCACAGTGATGCAAATGTTTATAAAGATTGTTATAAAAATGGACCTGACACCTCCAGGAGTTAATTTTATAAAGTCTAAGTGATTTCGGGGTGTTTCAGCAGTAGTTTGGATGAATATCCTGGGTACCGCCTTATCAAAGATCTCTCACACTATGTTAGATCAAACTAGATCAAAAGTTTGAAACACAAAGCATCAAGCAAGCAACCACTGAGTACTGTTACAGGGCATTGAAAGCTTCAAAATCGAAGAAAACAAATCTCATCCTGTTGTTGATTAGAAGTATACTTAAAGTATACTTTTTTCTGCATAATTAATTTTCAGTCCTAAGATTTTTCTAAATGAAAATTATTTCCTCAAGCCGAAAATAGTCCTAATGTATATATTTTTACAGTTCATGTCAAAAGTACTTGTTAAATATACATGATAGGGAAAGGAATGATGAAATAAAATAACTGATATTTATTTGTTAGAAAATATGTTTGTTACAATTATATATACATAAAACTGTGAAATAAATACATTTTAATTATAACACTTGTTGCAAATCATGGCACAAAATAGCCAGACTCTAGCAAATAACAAAGGAGATGTGAAGATTCATAATTGAATTAGAATTAGCAGAGGAGTCCATTGTTAATTTTCTGTAAAAATTCCAGTTACAATTCCATTGAATATAGTTTACACATCCAACTGAAATAAAAAAAAAAAAACACCACACTTTTTTTTCCAAAACACAGGAGTCCAATGCACATTCTTTTTTAACAATTGCAGTGAAACTTCCATTGAATATAGATAGTTTACACATCCAGTTTACACATCCAACTGAAGTAAAGAATCATTGTTTGTTTTCCATATATCCCAACACAGGAGTAAAATGCACATTTTATTTTAACTATTCCAGTGAAAATTCCATTGAATATAGTTTACACTTCCAAGTGAAGTAAAGAAACACTGTTTGTTTTCCATATATCAAACAGGAGTCCAATGCACACTTTTGAAAACAATTTCAGTGAATAGAAAGAAACTTTTTTCCCAACATGTCCATTTGCTTGGTAAGATTAGTAATAGATATAATTAAATCTGAATAATAAAATGTAAGCCACAGACTGGTTGAAACCAGTAGATCACAAATCCAGGTGCAGAACATTTTGTAATATAGATCATTATCAGTAAAATTTAGAAATGTTGTATTATTTTGATAAAATCTGTTTGGTACAATGACTACTAAAATAAATTGTCAGGCAAGATTAAAAGTACTGAATGTGTGTTCGATTTCCTCATGAGTAAAAGAAAACACAATGAAGAAGTATGAAATAATGTAAATACACTGAAGAAGACATAATGCATGTAAAAAAATGTAAATGAGCAATAAATAAATTTATAATATGATGTTGCTCAATTATATATGTTGTAAAGTATGAAAATAAATGTTCAAACAAACTGCTGATGAAATACATAGAAGAAAATGACCAAGAATCAATGAGATTTTCTTAAATCAGTCTCTGGTCACGCATGCTTTTGTCTGAGAAATGTAAGCAACTCGGCAGCAAATGGAATCTACGGCTAGATATAACTTTAGGAAAAAAATTATGAACGTAAATTTGATCATTAGTAAAATAATGATCAATAATAGATTTCCAATCTATCCTTTGAAAATGATAAGCCTCACAACTTGATAAATTCCGCTCACAACAGAACCAAGTCACTGATCAATTCGAGATTTCTCAGTATTTTCTGGATCTATCAGTAATGCAGCAGCGTATATGTATTTGTATACTCGACAATTTGTTGCACTATATTATCAGGAAAAGATGCTTGAAAAATATCGAATTATGTACAATCTTTTGCCAGTGGGATTTGCACTTCGCTGTTTCCAGCAAAAGCATGCGGTGTTGTGTTCCAAATCAAATGCCTCACACCATGCCATGCCATTTTGATTTTGATTTTGATTTGGACAGGCTGCAACATCTCTGATATAAATTTGTGGTAAATCCCTAGTGACCAGAAATATTAATCTTCTGACAAATAAATAGAATTATCAGCCTCATCAATATCAGAGTCAGCAGTTGAATGACAGCCAGTAAATGAAGCTGAATGCACGTTTTGATGAAGACGCCATAAATGAATGAATGAAGGCAACAAAAAAAAAAGAAAAAAAAAGCTTTTAGATCAAATGAACAGTCTAATTCTAACTGCCCAATTGTAGAAGAGATAACATGTGCCTGCTAAGGGAAATACACAATTGTTTGACCCCGATTAGCTTTGTTGACAGACTAAGAAAATGCGTGCGTTGTCAAATGATGTACCATAGTGATGCATTTACGTTTTGTGACGCTAAGGGCACTGTACCAGTCAACAGGTTAAAGTTGAAGACTTTTGATTAAAATGGTTTTATTAAGTTATTCAATGTCCTACATTGCCTGCTGTCTGACTATATTATATCTTTCCTTGCATCTGTAATAACTGAATATTTTTTATTTTGCTTTTTCCCATAATTACTGTCTTCTGGGTTTACTGTTGCATGCATTTCCTGAATAGCATGAAGACATAACATAATTTTGTTGATTAATTTTCTATTTTTGGCCTTGTAGCTGTTGTGATTGTTTTTCGCATATGTAAAACTTTTAGCAAGGCACTTGCTGGCAAAGTTGTTTGTTGTCTGTCTGAAATAAACAATCTATGAGCTCTTCACATTTCAAAGAAATATTTCATAAGAAATGTGCATACTAGTTAGACATTTACATCACAACAATATTCAATTAATGCTGGACAACCATTCAGTTTATCCTAGCATAGACACAAGCAGTCAGTTAACATAAATATATAATCAAGTTTATGGACATCATCATGGAAATGAGAGTAGTTTCAGAGAAATAATTAAAGTCAATGCACATAACCTTTTCAAAGATGGCAGCTGTCACCGGCTCGTGTTCCCAATTATGCAGTTGCAACTGTCACTGTCTTCCTTATTTAGGCAAGGCTCCATGTGTCCATTCTAGAAGTATTCTACAACTATTCCAAAATCTTTGATACACTCTAAGGTGTGCTTGGATAGAGATCCGTCCTGAATTTCACATGCACTATCAAGCACATCAGGATGAATATTCTTGAATTTCCATGTGCGTTTACCCAACACACCATGAGAACATTCAAAATAATCTTTGTGAATTCTCAAGACCAAACTCAAGCCACAAATTTCCATCATATTGATTCTTGAATGGAATTCACAAGAATCAATGTACAGTAACATATTTTACTGCTAAGTTTGACAACAGTGCTGGATGCACACATCAGCATAATCAAGTAGAGTACAGTAGTCACCATAGCATGATGTGACAAAAGAAAAAGGCTTGCTCTGCTCTGCAAAAGTCAAATTAAGGCAACACTAAATTTCAGGCATATTTCATCTCGGAACTCTTTTCTCTCTTACAAACATTCTCAACTTACAAATACTGCAACAGTTTCAATTAAGTTTATAAACAATTAAGTTTAAAAATAGGGATAGGCAAATTTACTCTGCCACACTTGGTTACATAAACATATAATCTGTTGGTAGTTATGTACACATGATTACTTTAACTTGCAATCTGGCAGTTCATATTTGCACTTGGCTCTTTAATATGCAATCTGATGATAAGTACATATGCTGGGTGCTTTAGCATTCATCCTGGAAGTATAGGCATATCTTTGGTTCATTTACATACTCTGGTGGTAAGTACATATATTTGGTTACTTAATTATACTATCTGATGGCATGTGCATAAACTTGTTTACTTTAACATACGGTCTGATGGTCTGTGCATACACTTGATTACTTCAACGTTCAATCTGAGGCTTAGCCTCTTGCCTGTCAGGTCACATAGTTACATTATGCATTATCCTGGCAGGTTATTTTGCAGCTCAGCGATAAATGAATGGGCAAACTTACTAAAAAATGAAAAGCAGCTATAATTAATTATGAATGGTTTTGAAAATGTAAATTGTTACCTATGCTAGACATATCAAAGAATTTAAAAATTATTATTTTAAAATTATTTAAAATTGAAAATAAATATATAATTAAAGTTCCCTTACCTTTCAATGAATATGATGACATTTTTTCCAAAAATGCAAGATGAAAAATACATTACTCTGTCATAAGACAGTGCTCACAAGAATTCTTTTTAGAAAAGCATATACAAGTCCAATTGCAAATTTATATTGGAAATTGAAGTTCATTGTTGATTATAACAGAGACATTTTTGTCTTCAGAAACTCCATGTGAGGAAATGACTAAACTGTCAGTATTTTGAATAAACAAATACAAGTCCAATTGCACAATTTATATCAAGTCCATTGTTGATTAGATGCAAAAATACTATTTATTCTGCATAATTTTCAGTCCAAATATATTTTCTAAATAAAAATTATTTCCTCAAGTTGAATATAGTCCAAATGTATATATTTTTTTTATATTATATAATTCAAAGTACTTGTTGAGTATATATGACAAAAAAAGGAATGATGAAGTAAAATCACTGAAATTTATTTGTTAGAAAATTTGCTTGTTTGAATAATATAATATTTAATTGTGAAATACATAAATGGTAATTACAGCACTTGTTGCAAGTCATGGCACAAAAAGAGCAGCCCCTAGCAAGTAAGAGTGGAAAAGTGAAGATTTATAATTGTTTATAACAGATTAGAATTAGCACAGGAGTCCAATGCACAATCTTTTTGTTATCAATTCCAGTGAAGTTAAAGTTTATACTTCCAAATGAAGTAAAGAAACGCTGGTTTTTTTCCCATATGAGCTGACATATTGAACACCATAGCGTATAAGAAACACGCATCATCAGCCAGCTAAATCATAATCTGATTCAAATGTGGGTTGACAAAATATGTTGATAAAAGCAAAAGCATTCTGACTTGAAACCATGACTTGCAAAAATTCCTTTTTGGCATAAGATGCAATGGCTGTTGGTTATAGAAAGACAAAGCAGTGGGGTACAAAACACAGTCTGTCTATCATGTGACCAATCTAATTACAGCTACCCAATGGTAGAATTGATACAGATTGTCTGCTGAGGGAAACATATATTTGCTTCACACTGATTGGCTCATTTTGAATTACTAAAAAAATGAGCATGCATGTGAATGGGATATATATATCCCTATGACATATAGCTATATTTAGATTTAGGGACATATATGACCCAATGCCATCAAATAGGTTAAGTACACACATGTAGTTACTGAAACATACAATTAAATGGCATGTACATATACTTGGTTCTTTAACATACTCTCTGATGGTGAGTAAATACACTTGGTTATTTAAATATGTAACATAAAATAATACACATACTGATATGTACATCACTTAGTTACTTTATCATACAGTCTGGTGGTATGCACTTGTTTCTGTAGTATACAGTCTGGTAGTATGCACATATATTTGGTTAATGTAACATACAAAACTAACAATATGTACATACAATTGGTTACTGTAACATACAGTCTGGCAGTATGTATATATACTTGGTTGCTGTAATATACAATCTAGCAGTATGTACATATGCTAAATTACTATAACATATAAAATTGATGTTATTTACATACACTTGGTTACTGCAGCATACAATCCGGCAGCATGTACAAGCACATGGTTATTGTAATATATAATCTGGCAATACCAAACTGCATGTTGCTTTTTTTTATTCCTGCATGACTGTTGCTCAAACCTTGCAGAGAGAACCTGTAGTTTCGATCAGCCATGAAGATGTTCCCAGAAATGGGCAGATGCACAGCAACAGCAGTTTTGCACGGCCCAGGCACAAAGACACAAGAGAATCACATGAGCTTTGGAATGGTCGAGTTTTCGTCTCTCAGACTTACAATGGCCGTTCTCATGGACATGGTAGAATACCTGCTGAAGATGTGAGTTTGAGGGTTCTGTTAAATTTACTATATTTGCAAACAAAACTAGCACTCTGATAGCTAGTTACACCAAACTAAATTAATGTATTATTCTGAAACCAGTACCTGCTTTGTTGTCTGATGCATGACAAGTATATTCAACACAATTGACACTTGTATAAAAAGAAATGCATATAATGCACAAAATTATTGTTTGCAATGAATTTTCTTAGGCATAATTTTTTTTTGTTTGGGTTCTTTTGTAGTTGAAGCAGTACAACTACAGTATAATTTTATAAAACATACTGTATATAATATAATTCCTCAAAGAGAGAATCTGTTGTGTGACAGTAATCAGCAGGAATTATATCAACTGTGAGTGCATTTGCATAATTCTTTGTGTGAAGTATGGTAGGTAGGTCAAATGATCATTCATTAGAAGCAATTATTTATTTTTCAAATGAGATATTTTTGCTTTAATACTAAAGTTTTCACATCTTCATTAAATCATTTCTGTGTTTGTTATTATTTGTAATTTATATCATCCATTTTTTTTAGGAGGATTTTTCATCATCATTGTATTAAACTAATATATTATTTTTATATGTAAAAATCAACTGCCATTTTTTTCATTTGCAGCAAAACAACAAATTCAGTCAGGAATATGCATTTCAACATTTTTGTGATTTAAAACTATTTGGACTTTTTTCCAAATGCTTGTAGACTAATTTTTAAATTATAATTCTTTAAAAATTAAAATTCTGTATTAATTATTAATATCAGTATTTGAAATATAGTTTATTTCACTCCAGTAGTAAATTGCTCTCATATTTCAGTATATCTCTGTGTTTACATGAGGAATTTGATTAATTATTATTACCTAATAACTACAGTATAATTTTTGGTAAAAGTGAAACACTATTGTGAATAGAACAACTCATGAATATGCAAATAGTGTTTTCAGTATGCAGCTATTTTATTTAGCTTATGAAAAGTTTTTCCTTTGGAAATATCCATTACTTAAATTTAACAACAATTTTATTGTCTGCTTTTATATTTTAAGCTGGCTGAACATTGCAGAAAATAAATATAGTGCACAGCAAATGTCTATTACAACATATAAAATATAGTGCACAGCAAATGTCTATTGCAACAAATAAATATAGTGCACAGCAAATGTTTATTGCAACAAATAAATATAGTGCACAGCAAATGTTTATTGCAACAAATAAATATAGTGTACAGCAAATGTCTGTTGCAACAATTGTCTGTTGCAACAATTGAATATAGTGCACAGCAAATGTTTATTGCAACAAATAAATATAGTGCACAGCAAAAAACCCCTCAGCACTGCCTTGTTTTCTAAAAATGTCTAGTCACAGCTTTGTATCATCTCTTTTTAATTTTTAAATGTGCATTTTTTTTATCTTTTGTTTATTTACATGCCATAAAACTTAACATTGGATAATAAAACTACTCATCAGGTTGGAACTGGCTTGCATTGCATCAGCAATTTCTAGCATATTCACAACTCAAGTATTTACTCCAACTCTGACACTTACATAAAGAATGTCCAAGATCAGGTCACTTTGATAATTTAACAATTTATATAACAATTAAGTCTAAAAATAGGGATAGGCAAATTTACTCTGCCACAAATCATTTGCAGTGTAATGAAATAGTCAGGGTGTAAGATTAACCTTCATGTTATGTTACAGAAGAGTCCATACCGAAGATTAACCTTAATATTGTATTATGGAAGATTCAAGGCATATGATTAAACTTAATATTGTATTATGGAAGATTCAAGGCATATGATTAACCTTTATGTTGTTTTGTAACAGAGTCAAGTTGTAGGATTAACTTGTAAATTTTTGGTATTAACCCATAATTATGTTATCTCATGTTAACCCACGTATAGGATTAACTGCTGTGTTGTGTGAAGTCAAGAGTATAGTGTAAGAGAAAAAAATATTTTTTACTTGAGGGATAATTTAAAAAGCACTTAGCCTAATGTCCTTGAAACAGTACAGACCTTTAGTTTCTATTCATGCACTTTGCCTGGTAAATAGTACAGGCCTTTAGTTTCTATTCATGCACTTTGCACTGGTAAATTGTATTACTACATCCCTGTACCTTTCATCTCTCTGTAGGAATGTCCTAATTTTTTTTTCATATTCCCTGTCTTCTACCAGGAATCTTAAAGTAATGATTGTTCCTTCTCATTTTGAATATCTTTCTTCTTCTGACATGAAAGTTTTGTGTTATGTTTATTTTCCAGCTATAAGATAACAATTTTTATTTAATCATCTGAACATTTGAATTATGTGTTTAACAGAGAGATAGTTGGATAAAAGAATTTGGATATGAAATATTTCATATTTATGAAATTGACTAATCACATGATACGCAGTTTAATTAAACTTGCACCCCACCCCCTGCCACCAAGGCAGTTACAAACACATTAGACCAGCATTATCCAAATTTAATAAGCATTCTTTTCTCTTGGTCAGTTACAAACACATTAATCCAGCATCATCCAAATTTATTAATGATTCCTTTCTGTTGGTCAACAAACACATTAGTCCATCATTATTCATATTTATTAAGGATACCTTTCTCTTGGTCAGTTACAAACACATTAGTCCAATGTTATCCAAATTTAATAAAGAAGCCTTTCTGTCTGTCATTTACAAACACATTAGTCCAGTGTTATCCAAATTTATTTGGCCGTTAAATATTTTTGAACTTGAGGGTTATTATCAAAATCTATAAATACTGGATGCCTGGAAGTAGAATTATGGTTTCCTTGAAGCCGAAAATAGAGAAAACAAAAACTGATTTTCCTAGCAAGCTATCTTTGCTGGCAGTGCTTTAGGTGTTCACTTTTATTATTGTATATTTCATTTTTTTAAATTTATATATAATTTTACAATACAAACAATCAAAAGAGAAAAAAGGAAAATTATTGATTCAACGAGTATCTGTCTTGACATACAAATAGCACTCTGTAATTAAATATTAAACTGAAAGATTAAGAACCAAACCAAATACAACTTAAGACACTGTAAAAATTATAAGATTAATTCCTATTAGATTAGATTCCTACTATTAGATTAATTCCTACTTGTGTAGAAAGTAGTTTGGATCAGTATATACAAAATGAAAAGTATGCATTTTGATAAATATTATGTTTATTGCATTTGAATGGGAATAGTTCTGCAATCTTTAAATCTACATATATATTTATGGATATTGGAGAGTTGGATCCTTATATAAGTCCATTCCTGTATTTTATCTTCATTCTTTAATGCAGAAGTCTAATTTCACATAAGTTATGACTTGTGGAAGAAGTACTTGATCAGTATAATCTTTCTACACTGGGTACATTTCTAGATTGGGTATATTTATATATTGGATACAAACCATTTATCTTGTACTTGTGATGCTATTGCCTTTAGTGAGTTGCCAGTCAATTTCTCTAACAGAATATGGCTTATTTTAAAATAGTAACACTGATACTTTGTTAAATTTCATTACTTTTTAATACAGTAATAGAACTATGTTTTCTTGTTAACGTAGTGGTCTTATGAAAAGTCATCACACACAGTTTACAAGATGCTAATTTGGCAACAATCCCAGGATTTGCCTTATTTTACTGTTTATATTTTAAAAATTGTATAGTGCAATATACAAATAATAAAAGTGGTTTGGTTGCGAGTTTGAGCAGGCTTAAATTACAGGACAGATTTTCTTAAGACTTTTTCTGTTGTATACCTTAGTGCCATAGAATCAAGATAGGCTGTATAACTTTTCCTGCTATCCCTTAAAAGAGCTTACCATGAAAATTTGAAATTTTCCATTGAACCAAACCAAATACAGCTAGTGACACTGTAAAACCTTAATTCAGTCTAAGGCTTCGTACAGCTGTATGTTGCAAACTCCAGGGTGAGCGGCAGTGACAATCTCTTATTTGCATCCCAGATAACAAGACTCACAATACTGTCTATAAAGAAGCACTTGAACTTTTTTTAAGTCAAACAAATGTACTATAAAATAATTTTACTTCAAGCAATGTATTCTGAAAACCAACATTTTTATGTGTGCAAATCTATGGGGAAATATATAATATTATTATAAATTACTAAATATTTTATTTTTTTAAGCTACAGACTTTATTTTACTTATTCACTGCCCTGGTATTCAACAATAAAAGTGACTTTGTGGTGACAATCCAACAGTTGGAATTATCCTTGAAAAATGTAACTCTCAGCATTTGGTGGATTATTCTGGACTTTTTGTTTAGATTTGTTGAAATATTGATATTCTGTAGCTCTTCATTCCAATCATTTATAGTAATCAGAATTAAAAATTACAAATTCACTATTCCAGAATAATTATATTTGAATAAGTTTTCATGTGTGATTGGAAGGGAAAAAAAAAAGACAAATCTTAGGTTTGTAATTCTCATCATCATATCTGTTTGGAATTAAAGAAAGCATTTTCATAATCTGTTTAAAAGTTTTATTATCAAATTGCACATTAATTCTGGTAAAAGAGATAATTTATAATTAAATCTAGATTGCTTTGGAAGAAATTTAAGCATTGTACCTTTAAAATTTCCACTACGTGAATTGTAAAATTCTTGAAAATTAATGCTGAGGATGAAACCTAGCCATTTTGAAGGGAAGATAACTCTTCTGAACTTGCTTTATTTAACTTTAACATTTTAAAAATTTTATTTAGATTTTATTGATTTATAAACCCAGAGAAGTGGCTAACATTTCATTTGCCTCTAATGTTTAGACCTCTTTTCACATTATACCTAGTAATAATCTTCATGCAAAATTAATTGATGTTTCAGTAAAGTGTCCTTTCTTTACTGTTTCATTTCTCTCTCGAGTTCTAGACATTCGTGGTCCACATTTACCATTCCTTTCATATCTTGTTCAGATCTTTCCAGTTTGAAATGCAACATCTGCTTTAGGCAGCATAATCTTGTCCACATTTACCATTCCTTTCTTTTCTTGTTCATATCTTTCCAGTTCAGTTTGAAATGCAACATCTGCTTTAGGCAGCATAATCTTGTCCACATTTACCATTCCTTTCTTTTCTTGTTCAGATCTTTCCAGTTTAGTTTGAAATACAACATCTGCTTTAGGCAGCATACTCTTGTCCACATTGCAATGTTATCTTTTGTCATTTGCTCATACACTTGCATTTTCTTTTAGATTTTATTAACACACTGTTTACATTTAAAACATTTTAATTTTAATCACCAAAGTAGCAATCATCATAATCATTAAATATTTGCACAATAACATTTTTGCAAAAGAAAAATGTTTATACTTTTCAAATTACTATAGATTAACAACTTTAAATCCATGAAATATGTAAACAATCAAAATGGCCATGTAAGTGTGACTAAGATTTTTCAAAAGTTTTTATTCCCAAAACATGTTTATTCATCAATTAAAGCATGAACATTTTGTGTATAAAAGAAATTTGACAATAAATTTGTGAAACAAACTTGGCAAAGATACTTTCAGTATTAATTAAAAGACACAGTATTTGCAGGTTCTTCATAAAATAGTTTGTTTACAGGTTCAGTTAAGAAGTATGGCAGTGAAGGGTGCTAATATACATTCATAAATACCTTCAGATTGTGGAATATTTTTGATGTGTTAGTTTATAACAAGTGCATGCAAGAAAATTTCCAAAAAGTTTTGAGTGCTTAAATTTGCATGTATGTATTGTGTTGGGTTTTTTTTTGTTTTTGTGTTAACTAACAATCTTGATATATTAAAATAAAATAATTAATTTGCAATTTTATATATTTTGCTAACATTGCATATATCACACACAAAACACATACACTTATACATGAATACATTTTATATTCATCATCTTTAATTATTTATTTCTCTTTATCAATAATAATATTTACTTTTCTTATAATTTAGAATTTCTCTCAGATCTTTGGCCAAAGACCAATATAAAAATTCATATTTGTTTGTAATTTGTTTATAATATAGCCTTACAGCATTTTTAATTATTTCTTCTCATAAGTTATTTTTAAAAATCGTTATTATTATTAATTTTTATCTTAAAATCAAGGGTCCGCCTCCAGATCCATCATACAATTTTTTATTGGATCGGGCCCGTGATCCATCAGCCAGACAGCAGGTAGAAAAAGTTGATCATGAAGGTGGACATGGAAAAGACATTCGCAGGCACCCTAGAAATTTTGGAGGCCAAGACTTTGGAAATGTGAAATCTCAGATGAAGGCTGCCAAAGAAAAGGTACAAGTATAGACAAATATAAATTAGTCTTATTATTAGCATTATTTAAATTCCTTAAGAGAAGGTTAGACTAATATTTAAATGATTATAGAATATGTGTTGTCCTTACTCTTAAGTCTTGTTTAGCATTAGAATAACAAGTACAACCTGGGTATAATTCCTTCAGTTGAAATCTGCTAAGCAACTTGGGATAATTATGGGTTCTTAAGCACATTTCATCATGTTTGTACAATTTTTGTCATAATTCATGATCCATGGTTGCTTCAGACAGAGATAGAATATTTCAAATTCGTTATGTCCTTATTTCAGTTTTTACTTTGATATTTTTAGGGAAAGTACCATTTAATCTTCAAAACATGTTTGAAGAGTAGTTTCTAATAAACATAGTATTTGCTAGACCTAAAGAATTTGTATAAAGTTAGATTTATTTAATGAAAATTAGTTGTTTGATTCTTCCAAAATAAAGGGCTTTTAGTAATATATATATGTATGTATATTTTTTTTTTTTTACAATTTATAAAGATGATTAGTAATTGACAATACATTTTTCACATTCAAACTCATTTCTAGATAAGCATTCTTTTCTTGTATCTGAAAGATATGTTGATTTGAGAATTATTTTCAGTAAATTGAAATGTTGGAAAACTTGTGTATGTAATAAAAGAAATCCTCAAAACTAATTTAGCAATATATTTTTCTTCTTTAAATGGTGTTGTTAATAATTTCAAGATATATGATAAATAAATGCTTACTTGTATATGTAATGAAGAAACTTTATAAATAAATGCTGATTTTCATTAATAATCATGCCTCTGTGTAAAGTGCCACAGTTGTAAATGGTGGTCTAGATCCAGCAGATAGTAAGGGTTGGTATTCATTTTCATTAGCTAGTCACAAGTTTAGTTGCTAATCACTACAAATGAAATCAGAAGTCAGAAGGCTTAAATAAACAGAGAAATTTATAATATTGCTCATATTAATAAGTGATTTAGTAATCCAAAGTACTTTTGTCTTTTACATCTAATGTGAATATGGTTCTAAAGTTGGGTTTTGACATTTTATTTTGTTTTTTACACCTAATTTTATATTACAGTAGAGATATATGTGTGATGCTGTCCATTCAGAATTGGTATATTGGTATGGGGTTCTAAAAGCTGTTTTCTGACATTTTATTTTGTTTTGCTTTTAAAGGAGAAAGACCGCCGTAGCTTTCCTCCCAGGAACAAACTAGAAATGACTCTTGTTTTGACTGGGTCTGAGAGATTTCAGTATGAAACTTGGAAGGCAGAAAGACAGAAAGTTGACAGAGAACGACTTGATAGACAAAAAACCAACTCAGGGGAGTGGAGGCGAGCGTGGGATGCTGAAAAAAGTGCACAGGAGTAAGGATTTTCTTAAACTTCTCTTGTCTGCCAGAATTCAGAGTTCACACAGTTGTAGTAAGGATCTTCTTAACCTCCTCTTGACCATAAGAGTTCAAAGTTCACAAAATTGTAGTTACTTATTTAAAGCTCTTGTCTTGTCAGAGGTCATAAAATTGTAGTTACATTTAAAGTTTCTCTTGTCTGTAAGAGTTCACAAAATTGTAGTTATTTAAAGTTTCTCTTGTCTGTAAGAGGTCACAAAATTGTAGTTAACTTATTTAAAGTTTCTCTTGTCTCTGAGAGTCCACAAAATTTTAGTTACATTTAAAGTTTCTCTTGTCTCTGAGAATCCACAAAATTGTAGTTACTTATTTAAAGTTTTCCTTGTCAGTAAGAGTTAAGAGTTCACAAAATTTTATTTTCTTATTTAAAGTATCTCATGTCTGTAAGAATTAAGAGTTCACAAAGTTGTAATCACTTATTTAAAGTTTCTTTTATCTTTAAGAGTTAAGAATTTAGAAAATTGACATTACTTATTTTTAATAAACGGTTGTTACATATATTGCAACTAATTTTGAGTAATTTAATGCATTGTTTTACAGCAAACAAAATCAAGGTTTCTTATTTAATATGTTATTGTTATATTTACTACAACTAATTTTGAGTTAACTTTTGCAGCATTTTAAAGCAAATATATTTTGATTTATTTTCTTTCATTTCTTTTTCATTCTTTCTTTGCTTTCTTGAAATAACATAACCTTTATATACACTTTGTGTTCCTGTAAATTTGTATTTGAGAAATATTTTTTCTATTCAGTTTTGATGAACCTTCATCACCAAGTAAAACTGAGCCTGCAAAAAGACCAGGTAATGATTATTACTTTTTTTTAAATTTAGGAATTAGGGCAACACTTAATTCATTGTGAATATACTTACAAACAGATTCTTTATTGGCAGCACAGAATTTCTTTTTATTCAGATGATTTATTGGTTAAAAAAGATGATTTATTGGTTAAAATGTTTCATTCTGATAACTGTACTGGAGCAATATTTTACTGACAAGTCATTTGATGTCACCTATCATTGTGTTCTCTGACAATAGTGTCAGCTGCTCTTGATTTATTGGCAACACATTATTTATTTTGATAGTGAGAGAATGAAGTGACTTTAAGGGCAGAATGTAGTATTCATTCTGACTTCACAGTGTTTGTTCTTGATTTATTGGCAACACATTATTTATTTTGATAGTGAGAGAATGAAGTGACTTTATTGACAGAATGTAATATTCATTCTGGTATCACAATACCAACAACAGATTTATTGGCAACACATTATTCATTTCGGTAGTCATGCCAGAAGTGATTTTATTGACAGAAGTGTATTATTCATTCAGACTTCCACAGTGTTTGTTCTTGATTTATTGGCAGCACATTATACATTGAGATAGTCGGAGAATAAGTGATTTTATTCTCAAAATGTTTTATTCGTTCAGACTTCACAGTGTCAGCATCAGTTATTGCTTTATTAGCAGTGCTCACACTTTTGATTTATTGACATTCTCAGTTGTTGTTGTTTTTTTGGCAGTGTATTTGTTCAGTCAGCATTTCGTTTTACACCCATACTTCTGTTTTATTGTCAACAAATGCTTCCTCGGAATTTTATTTTATTGGCAAAACATGTTTACTCAGATTTATTGAATTGTAGTTCCTCTGTTCACTCAGAGTTATGTTATAGTGGCAACAGTTCTGTTAATTTCTTACTTAAATACATGTTATGTTTATTTATAGAACCTACTGTTAGTGGGAAAAGACATTTAATGACTATGTTATGTTTTATTTTTTAGATCCTTGAGTCCAGAAATTTATTTACCAAGGAATCCATTGTGGTCTACATACTTTGATATTTTAAGAGTTCAGTGATAACCAATAAGCTGATTTTAAAAATTGTTTTCGAGTAACTTTCCAAACTTTTGCCACATCTGTATTATTGACTCTAAAACTTCCATATAGCTGTTTTATATTAGTTTATGAATATCTTTTCATGTTTTGCCATGTTCATTTTTTAAATCTGAAACTTTAATTTAGCTGTTCCTCCATACATTTATGAGAAAGTTTCCAATTTTTTGCCATATAGATACATATTTCGTCTGAAAATTTATTTTGGCTTTTTTATCATAAATTTTTTTTTCCAGATTTTTGACCATATCTTTGTTTCATTTATGAATGTTTTTTGGGATTATAAGTTTATGAGCACCTGCTTTACATTTCAAGTTTGAGCCACTTGATCACTCTCTTAAGCTTGAAGTATAGATGCTCACAGATAATTTATACCATCATAGAGATGACATTATGTTTTCTTGAGTTAATTAGTGAAGTTTAACTATGCATCAGCTTTAATTTGTTCTTGTCCATTTCTTTTCTTTACACATATTTTAGTCATAAACAAGTTGACATTTGCTCTTTGAAATGTTTGAATCCTTCTTTGTTAATTCTTCATTCTCTTACTTTTTATGTGACAAGCCGGTCGGATAGGTAGTGGGCGATTTGATCGAGGTGAGCGTGATGAGCGACGAGTTGAAACTCAGAATGTGAAAGGTACTAACATGTCTGCATAATAATGACCACTCAGACTGAAGAATGCTTATGTTCTGGCATGTAGTATATTGAAGTTAGCTTTTTACACCTGTGCTGGCTTGATAATTATCCTCAGATTCACAGAACTTGACACCATTCAGCTGATTTATGGCTGCAACAAATGACTTGAATAGCTTGTTAGTGTGGTTTTCATATGGTGTAAATGGGGCATTAACCTGTATACTACCCAGCTTAAACATCTAGAATGTTATCAGGATCTTTACCATTGAATTATAATAATTCCATCAGGGAATTTTTCTGTTTTTCATTAATCACTCTTGTTGTCTTGATTTCTTTTAGTGTCTGGTGCTGAGTTTTAAATGGATACAGTAAGGCTTTTAAAAAATACATTCACATTGCATTTCATTAATAGTATTACCACAGTTTCAAGCACAAAACACACACACACACACGCACACTCATGCGCACATACATGTGCGCGTGTGCACTCTTCTTTGGCTCTCTGAAATCAGAGTAACTATAAAATTAATTGATTTCCATTTATATGACTAAAATTAGGCAAAACAAATATATTTTTAAAAAACATTTAATTTCTTCCTAGTCCAGTATTGCTTATAAAAATTAAATAAAATTGAAATGAACAATTGGTTTTAAAATGTATTTGATAAAGAAATCTACAGAGTCTTCATTGCCTACACCTTGCCAGCACAATAGGAGTTCAATTTCAGAGGCACAGATTCAGAGTATTTTCCTTATATAGTGTTCCAAGGGAATGAAATGCAATCTTTCAGTCAGGTATTGTTTGTTTTGTTTGTATTTTTATGCCAAGTCAACCACATAGGTCAGTGCTATCCATCCTGCAGCCCGCAGGCTCCTTCTAAGTGGCCTGCCGGAGCTCTCACAATATTTAAAAAAATTTCAATTACACAAATTTTATCATAAAACTTAAACATTTTATTTAATTTTTTCAATAATTTGGGTTAAATTCCAGGCAGGGGATACATTTAAAGAAGAACTGTTGGCACTGATACCACTCAAAGATACAACCTGAGGGGAAGACCTTTATAGAGCACTCAAAGAATGCTTGTTAAAAATGACATTGACATTAAGAAACTAATTTCAATTTTACCATGGATAGTGCCCCAGCAATGGTAGTAAAGAGAATTGAATTGATTTGGCTTCTTGAAGGAAGATAACGATTTTCCTGATTTCTAAGCCAACCTAATTCACCAGCAAACACTTAGATCAGAAATGAGAGACAATGAACTGAAAAATGTCATGGATGTTGTAAAAATTTTGAACTTCATTCAGGCTAAATCTTTAAACCACCGGCAGTTTAAGACACTTGTTGAAGAGTATGAAACCAATTACGGTGATCATGTTCTACATACCAATGTTCATTAGCTAAACATAGGTAAAGTTTTGGCAAGATTCTGAGATCTGATTCAAGAGGTCAAACTCTTCCTTGGGAGAAAAGTGAGAAGGAGCTATTAATTCATTGTCAGAATCCAGTTTTTATCTGTAGACTTGCATTTTTGACTGACATTTGAAAATACTAGAGTGCCACCAAATCATACCTACACTAATTAAGGAAATTAGTGTTTTTGTTGCAAAGTTGGATTTATTTATCTAAAAATCTAATTTTACACACTTTCCAGCACTTTCTAATTTTGCACAAAAAAATCTTGATTTAATTAAAAGTGAATGGTTTGATTCATTAGAAACATTGAAATCAGATTTCTCAGCTCACTTTCAAGACATTCATCCTTTGACTCCACTTGTGCTTTGTGTTGACAATCCCTTCACAAGTGATGTCTCTGTCAGTGTCATGGCTGCAAATATGCAGATACTGGGAGGAGATGAAAGTGCAGCTCAAAATAATTGAAATGCAGCATAACATGGCTCTTCAGGAAAAATGCAAGGATACAACGCCAACAGAGTTTTGGATGAAATATGTGTCTCCTGAGAAATGAAATTCTTTGACTGACGAAAATTTAAAAAACCTGATGAGGGCAGCTGTAACTCCAGTACCAGCCACAAGTTAAAAAAAAATGCTAATTTAACTCAGAGTCACATTTCACACTGAAGATGTAAATTGAGGCTAAATAAATTGATAAATTGGAATACTGGTTTCAAAAAATGCACAAATTATATTGTTAGTTACAATAAACAACTTTAGACTAACATCAGATAATTCATATTTGGTATATCAATTAGCTAAAAACTATTGGAATTTGAAAAACATCAGATGACAAAAATATTTTAAGCTCCCCCAGTCCCCTAGTTGTAAGGGGCTTTGGCACCTTCATTAGTCTACCTGGCAGCATTGTGGCCCTTGGCCTCATGACACTTTTTTAAAGTGGCCCACAACCTGAAAAAAGTTGAACAGCACTGATATAGGTTATCTCACAGTAGGACAGTCCACATGAACATGACAAAAACTCAGGTAGACATGATTAAATTTTGTTTAGTTAAAAATTAAAACAAATTATAAAAGTGGGGTAGATCATTAAAAGATTATTAATAGCAGTAGATTCTGAGTTGTACATAAAGTTACTCAGGAGTTTGGAAAATTTCAGTGTTGCTTAAAGTTTATAAAATGTTTAGAATTCTTGAAAAAGTCAAATACTTTATCAGTTGAGATGGTATGAAATAAAGTTTCATGGTATCAGAGTTAAAATATATGTACCTGAAAGTGAAAAAATTTAGTGTATAAGTATATGCTCAACCGACATTTGATAGGTAAAAATAAAAGTATCATTAGAATCATTTTCATCGTTTTTCCAAGTATTTAAATGTACTGATGATGTCCAGATTAAGAAAGCAGTCTTCATTTGCTGTTCTCGCTAGTACAGATGAAATTAAAATTGTAATATCCCCTGAAACTAGCTGATGGTTTCTCCATTAAGAGAGCAGTCTTCATTCCTGCTTATTCTAGTACAGTTGAAATGTAGTATTCCCTGAAACAAGCTGAAGCTATCCACATTAAGAGAACAGTCTTCATTCACCTCTTATGCTAATACAGTTGAAATCGTAGTATTTCCTTGAAAAAAGATGAAGATATCTGCATTAAGAGAGCAGTCTTCACTCGCTGCTCTTGCTTGTAGAAATTAAAGTTATAATGAGGCAGATAAGTAAAGTATTAGATCATTAACCCCTTTGAGATACCTCAGAAATGGTCCATTATTTATTAAAACAACTGAAAACCATAGCATTAAGCAAACATACACACATGCACATCCTACAAATTAAATGATAAACTCCCAGAGCTGCTAACTTGTAGGCAAGTTTAATTTTAAAATGTCAAATGATCCTTCATAAATTATTTCTTAAGCATTCTTTCCATTTGGTAAAGGCATTTCTTCAGTTGCTGCTAGCCAAAGTCTTAATACAGTGTATGTCAGTTTCTGCAATAATGGTCTCTCCTGTGCAAAGTCCTAATTGTACATGTATTTTAAAGGATTGGAAATATATTAAATTAAATGTTCCATTTTGAACTTGTATCTAATACACAGAACTATACTGGTTTGGCTTGTTTTTATTTAATATTGTATCCAAATTTTTTTTTGTTTTGGTTGTTTTGTTTCCTTTTTGAATTTTGTTTATAAATGATTGCTACAGTCCTTCAGTCTTTTTTTAAAATATTTGTTGACTAATGTTTATCCCGTATTGGAAATGTGCATGTTTGCTGCATTCATTTGACAGTTTGTTTGATGTTTTTAGTGAAAGCAAAGGATTCTTCTTTGTTGAAATTACATGTATTCTAATTACTAAAATGTTTGTATCACTGTATCTGCTTAGCCAACCTGATGTACTTGATATATCTTTCCCATTTAAATTAGTCCTTCAGTATATTTCCTTTATTCATGTGCTACATGGCAAGTTTAGAAAAAAAGTCTTTCATCTTCTGTTTGAAAGGAAATACCAGTTATTAGCTCTAAGTATATGGTGGAAATTAATTACTATTCAATAAAATGTGTGTAGATTTGGCTTTAACATAAACCAAATTGTTTTATGTCAAATAAATTAACTTAGTAACCCAGCTAATCTTCTTTTAAAAAATACTTTTTCTAAGTCCACAACGAAACACCTGTTATTAGGGCACTATGATATAATTGCTGTATACCAGAAAGTTTTCTTCATTTGATTTACATACCAGCTATATTAAGATGTTCTGTCTCTCAACATTATAAATATATTTATACTATCACAAAAAACTGAAAAACACCACAATACTTTCATCTCTTCTGACATACCAATTATGATTTCTATCTGTCCAAACCTATTCCATCAGACCAGTTATGGTTTCTATCTGCCCAACAGTTATTTTACCTGTCCCGTGAGACCAGTTATGATTTGAATTTGTCCAACAGTTATTTTACCTGTTCCATCAGACCAATTCTGATTTCAATTTGTCCAACAGTTATTTTACCTGTTCCATCAGACCAATTATGATTTGTTCAACAGTTATTTTACCTCTTCCATCAGTTATGATTTCTATCTGTCCAACAGTCATTTTACCTGTTCCATCAGTTATAATCTCTATCAGTCCAACAGTTATTTTCTTGTTCAAAAGTGAATATTACCTATCCCGCAGTTATTTTACAAATCCCATCAGACCAGTATTGATTTCTACTTGTCCATCAATTATTTTACATGTCCTGTCAATCATAATTATCAAAACCTGGTATAGATGTGGGAGTGTATTATGTTTCATTTTATAGTATCAAATTGGAATGTCTGCTTTTAATGCTGTGTACATATATTTTTATATTCAATCACTTTTATATGTTTTTATTATTTTATGAAATTGCATGAGATATAAAAATTTTTTTTAAAATATGGCAGACCAGTCCTACTGTTGATGTCAGTTAGTGATAGCTGAACACTTTATATAAAAAAAATATGACATAGCTTGGCCACAGTTTAAAACATAATGACTTCTTAAATTGCCTTTTACCTCTTGGTTAATCAAGGTAATTTTTCTTAGTAATAAAACTCATATACAATTAATTATGATGAAGATTTTGATCAATGTATTTGGTCTTAAAATTTCTTAATTTTATACTGGTTTAGTGCCTATTTTAAAAAAATCAATTTGATTTTTAAAAAAATATTTTGTGGCATTTGGCATGTTCTTCCAAGTCTAAAGGGAGGATTTTTTTTAATCCTCTACCAGATGTATATAATTTATTCCTAATGTTTCATGATTTTTCAAAGCATTTTTAGTAGTGTGTGTGTGTGTGTGTGTGTGTGTGTGTGTTGGCATTGATTTAAAATTAATCAACATTCACATTTTTATGTATTATTTTAATTCCACATTAATTTTTAGTTTGTAGAGAAAAAATGTAGACATTTTTTTTTTAAGTGTTAGCATCAGTACTGCATTTATTATTTTAAATTTGGATTAAAATATTATACATTTTGTGACACCTGGGCACTCTTCACTTGTGATTATTATTTATTAATTAATAACACATAACTAATTACACATGATTGAGAATCTTAATTTATAGTTACTAATAATTCTACCACAAGACCAACATGTCTCTCATATGGCGGATTATAACGGTGTCGTAAAACTCTTTACACAATAATAAGATAGATGTTTTACTGTCATATAATGTTTCTGTAGGTGGAAATTTCTTACTAAAAGAGTAATAAAAATCTGTCTTTTATTTATATTTAACGAGCCCCCATCCACCCACTATTACTCCAACATAAGGTTTTAATATATGTGGAAGAAGGTTAATAAATTTAATCAACAATCAAATATACAACATACGAATATAATCAAAAGAGCATTGACATTTACATCACTTCACAACAGTGTTTGATTAAACATTAAACACTCATTCATTTATCCTAGCATAACATCAGCTGTCAAATTAACATATATATATATATATATATATATATATATATAATCAAGTTCATAGACATGGTTTCATGATAGAAATGAGAGTGGAGTTTTAGAGAGATAATTATAATCAGTGTATATAACTTTTTTAATGATGGCAACTGTCACTGACACAAGCCACAATCATGCGGTTTGCAACAAGTCACTGTCTTTCTTATTTAGATGATGGTTCAGTATACCTCTTCTAGGCATATTACACAACTCTTTCAGGATCTTCGATGCACTCACAAAGCACACCATGGAGAATCACCCAGAGCTTCATATGTGCTATCAAAGCACAAGGAGTGTTCAAAATAATCTTCATGAATTCTCAAAACCAAACTCAAGCCACAATTTTCTGTCATATTGGCTCTTGAACAGAATTTACAGGAATCAACTTACAGCACCATGTTTACTGATAAGTTTGATGACATCTCTGGATACACACCAACGTGATCTGGTAGAGTACAGTAATTCTGCAGTCTGAAGCAGATACAAGGTTACACAATGACTAGACGTGCTCCTTTCTGCAAAAGTCCGCGCTAATTTCCAGGCATATTTCAAACTCCTTTTCTGTCTTACGCACATTCTCAACTTACAAATCCTGCAGCATTATTCATTAGCCCGATACACAACTTAAGAAATATAGCATCAATCAAAATTCACTAGTATAATGTACAACATAGTCAAATTAGTGAAAATAGAAATAATGGTTCAATTACATAAGCATTAACCAATTCAAATTATAGATCAATAGCAAACATGCAAAATATTTCTCAGTCAATTCTTTCTTTATCATTCAGTTAATGATCGCCTGTATGACCAGACTTGAGTTATGTCAAATCAAAGTGATTAGAATGTAGAACTTACTTCAACAAAATAACTTTTGTTCTATCCCCATTGGATGAAGTTGTTATGAACAAGTGTGAGACTCTTAGTCAGAAAAACTACTCATCTGCTTGGAACTGGTTTAGATTGCATGAGCAAGTTTTAGCATATTCTCCACCTGAGTTGTTTACTCCAACTCTGGTACTTATAAAAATTTGGGTCACATTAACATTAGCAACAGTTATATAATTATTAAGTTTAGAAATAGGGATAGAAAAATTTATTCCGCCACACATTTGTGCTCATTATATTAAAATGGTTTATTTCTTTTGTGAATATTTTATTTGGGGGTTAAAATTGGATACTGCTTTAATTTTTTTGAAGTTGAGTTATTTTTTCCCTAAGTAATAAACTTTACTCTCTTATTCTTTGTCTATTTTAGCCCTAAATTCTTTAAAAGTACTACATGCATCCAAAACTATAGCAGTTGAACATAAGAGAAGTCAAATGCTATCAAAATTATGTTTGTTGAATATGACAGGAGGTCAAAATTAGAGCTGTAATGGCAGTTTCTGTAACATTTTGAAAGTGTCAGATGTGTTCAAATCTATATACTGCTTAACATATCTAAATGGTACAACATACTTAAAAAATGCAAAACACTATCCAAAACCATAGATGATTTATAAAATACTATCCAAACTATAGTATAAATTGCTTACATTCAGATGTTTTAAAATACTATCTAAACTATTGATTGCTCCATAATAATTAGCAAAATAAAATACTGTCTGAACTAAGACTTTTTAATATATATTGAGAATGTAAAATACTATCGAAATTTAAGTATACATTGCATACATCAAGACCTTGTAAAATACTATTCAAAACTATTGATTGCTTCACAATATTTAGCAAAATAAAATACTTTCTGAACTATAGTCTTATTAATATATATATTAAGAATGTAAAATAATATCCAAAACTTTAGATTGCTTTATAATATGTAGAAAAATATAACACTCTGAAAACTATAGATCTCTTAATATATCTAAATAATATAAAATGCAAACCAAAAGTGTAGATTCTTTAACATAATCAAGAAAGGTTAAGAGAACTTGAAGCTTTTGACTTTTAAAATTTAATTCAGAACTGAGAAACAATTACAACACCAAACCTTTGTCTAGATGACAAAGAAACTGTTGTATGATTATACCTGTCTAAATGACAGAGAAATTGTTGTATCACATACTTATGTCTAGATACCAGAGAAACTGTTTCATCACCATATCTTTGTCTGGAACTCTAGATGAAAGGACAACTGTAAGATGAATAAGTATTTGTAAACATTTTGAATGTCTTCCAGTGCATTACTCATTTATTTATTTATTGTTGTTTTATTCACTTGTGATAGATCCTCATTGCACTGGTTTTTGTAACAGTAAGTACATAACACTATCTTGAGACAGTGTTGTAGTTTGGTTGGCATTTTAAATCTTTCTTAAAGAAAAAGATTTAATACATTTTATTATATTTAAAGAATAATTAATGCAAACATTACCTCTTTTATTTGTATTTTAATTTATTTTTTAAAGAAAGAAAAATCCTTTCCTTGCTTTTGCATGATTGTTTATTTATGCTTAGATTTTAAAAAGAATTGCTCAAGTTGTTGTTGCTTGTTTTGCTTAAATTAATTAATTATTTTATAAATGGATTTTTCAGGTTATATTTAATATACTTTATAATTACATTTAAGTGAGTGGGTTTTTTTAAAGTTAACAGATAATGTACTATTTCTCTCTGTTATGTCATTTTATTTATTAAAATTTATTTTTTTAATCTTTATTAATTATTTGATTTTTAATTAATTAATTTTTTAATCTTTATTATTTTTTAGCCTATTTATATCTTTTAGAAATGAGAAAGTATTGAGATGGTAATAATTTACAATGGAAATAATTTTTATATACAAATAATTGATTGAAAAGTGTGAAGGATTCCTTTACATTGTATCAATATTGTTTAAAACTAATAGTATTTCTTTTTCTGTTGACATTTTCTTTCAGTCACTTTTTTTTCTTTTAAAAAAAAATCAAATTGTAAATTATTGTTATTTAAGTTGATTTGATAAGAAAGTAATGAGTTTAACAAATTAAAATTAAAATAAAAACATAATTATTATAACTAAAATTTTATGATATAAATGTTTTCTGTAGTGTTGCTCAATAATTAAAAATAGGATATTAACCAGTTAGAACTTGTATATATTTATTTTAAATTCTAAATATAAAAGTAATGGTTTAATTTGATAAGAAGGTGAAGTCTAAACATTATGTCTAAACATAATGTAATTGTGTTCATTTTAATTAATATTTAAACACCTTCAGCTGCTGTTAATACCAGTCCTATGCATGGAGTCATTGTGGAGAAAGATCAGAAGCCACCAGCAGGTCGAGGAAGAGGGCGTGGAAGAGGACGGGGACGAGGTCAAGTTAGCTCACCTGGTGTTGTGGCTGATAGGCCAGCCCGTCCACGCACATGGTCAGGTGGTGATGAATCTAGAACTGTAGAATGCACAAATGACATGCTTCTGGTCAAGATTGACAAATCCAGAAGCAATGATGACCACTCTGTTGAGGTTGAATATTGGGATGAAGACATCATTCCTGTTATAGACAAGAATCGGAAAACTTCACCCACAAAATCAAGATCACCTGTTCGTAGAGGGAGCCCTGTCAAACACCAGACTCCCAGCCAGAAGCAAAAAGCAGCACATTTTACTGAGCCAGAACAATTTACTGAATCAGCACATGTTCCTGAAATGAAGCCTTCTCTGCAACCAGTAGTATTGTCTACAACAGCAGCAATGCCACCAGTTCCCTCTTCAGCATCTAGTCAGGAAGAGAGTATTGATGGCAGGACTCTTAGTCTCTCTCAGTCACTGTCTCATGGGGATACCGATGAATGGGAAGATATTACTGGCACAGATTCTGACTTGTATGGGACAACAGAAGATGAAGGAGAAGTTTCAGGTGCCTTGGGCTCCAAGCAGAAAAAAGAAGTAGGCATCAAGGCCATTGCCGATTCATCTCTTCGCCTAGAATGCAGATTAAATCCTGATGCTCCTGTCTTTCAGCCTTCATCTCCAGACTTTCTCAAAACTCCACCTGACCATGTCAAAATAGAGAACTGGGCAAAAGAAATGACTACTCCTAAGTCCCCTATTTCATCACCAAATTTTCAAGCTGACACTCAAAACATCCCACACCACTCACATGTCTCTAATGACAGGATCTGTGAGAGTAAACTTGAATTATCCAATGCAGCACAACAGGAAACAGAAGTGCCATCACTAGCTAAGCATGAAGAATCAGAACCAACAGACAGTGTAAAGCATGCAACTAAAGATTTAGATGAGGCCACCATTGCTGATCACCTCTCTGAGGAAGCTGGTCAAGACAGTGATCAGATTACAGGAGAAAATGATATGGCAGTTATGCAAGATGATGATCATGATGATGATGAGCATGCTGCTGCTGCTGCTGATGTTGATCATGATGATGATGAGCATGCTGCTGCTGCTGCTGATGTTGATCATGATGATGATGAGCATGCTGCTGATGATGATGATGTTGATCATGATGATGATGAGCATGCTGCTGCTGATGATGATGAACATTTTGTTGAAGATGAACTCTATGGAAATGAAATTGATGAAAATAAAGATAATTTTTTTTACAGTGAAAATGTTTCTGACTGTGAAGTTGCTGCAGATGAAAAAGAGGTGATAGAGGATGAAAAACAGTTATTCAGTTCTGATTCCACTTCTAATGATGTTCATAATGGTACTTGTGATGAAATTATGAATTTTCAAGCAACCATTTCTCTCTCCAAGTCGGTACTCCCAGCTGAAGATGGTATCCATAATGTTACAGAAAAAGTAGTAAGTTTTGAGGAAAGTGTAATTAATAAAGGGTGTTCCAAACAATTGGAACTAAGACAAAGTATAGATGAGTCCATCCTCAAAACTGCTTGTAAGCAGGAAACTGAAGAAGTAAGAGACAAAGTATTCTTGGAAGATGCAAAATGTATTCAAACTGCCCCTGAACATAAATGTGATAGTCCCACAGAAGATAGTGTCATGGCAACTCAAACATATCCTGATAATGCCATTCTAAAGCAGACATCCTCCGACTCCGAAGGAGTAGGTGCTATTTCTGCACATGAAGCAGGTAATAGCTTTATGATTTTTATTATAAAATTCTTTTTAATGTTAGCTTATTAAATTATATATGTTGTGAATTTGCTCATGGAAGTATCCACATTTTGGTGCCTTTATACCTTACAGTATTGTGTGAATGATAAATTTCAGGCAGCAAATGTTTGTTGGAGAAACTAGACTAAGGAGAAAAAAAATATGTTTGTGTAAATACTAAAATAGACCAAGGGGGAAAAAATGTATTTGTATAAATAGACCAACAAAAAAATTGTTTGTTTAAATAGATCAAGGGGAAAAATATGTTTGTGTAAATAGACCAACAAAAAAAGAATTATTTTGTAGAAGTGGTCAGGTGAAGGTATAGTTGTGTTTATAAAAAACCGATGTCAAGGACAGAAATGTGACTTTTTGTATAAGACCATGTGACATGCACCAGTGTGTACAAGAATGTTTATAAATTTGCATGTGTTCATAAGTCCTTGTTGCAAAATTAGTTGATATGTTTTGGTACCAAATTTCAATAGCACTGCTGTGACTCATTGCAATTCACTGCATGTGTTTGTACATGAGACAGTATATTGCTGTTAATTAGTTGCTTAATTCTGTCTTTAGGGACCTGATCAGAAATCCGTTGTATGTGCATATGTGTATGTGTGTGTGTGTGTATGTGTGTGTGTGTGTGTGTGGTGTGGTATAGTGTCTAGATGTGTTGTGGATGAGACATTATATTGCTGTTAGTGAATAATGTAATTCTGTTTTTATGGAACTAGATCTGAAATCCATGGTTTGTCCATATGTGTGTTTGTGTGTGTGTGTGTGTGTGTGTGTGTGTGTGTGTGTGTGTGTTTGTGTGAATGAGACAGTGTATTACTATTAGTGATTTGTTTATTTCTATCTTTACTTGAATTGGAAGAAATAAGCTTAAAATCTAAAACACTCTACAAACAACCGATTGATATTTTTCAAGTAATACAAAGATGAAAAATAAATTTCAAAGTCTGAAACTGCAAAACCTGTACAGAAGAGACCCAGATCACAGAGATTATTCACTGGAGGTAACACTCTTAGTAATTTATATATTTATTAAGAAATATTCATATTATTGTGTACATAATATTAATAATGGTATAAAGAGCTTTAAAATATTATTTTAAGCATCTGTTTGAGAAATCATTCATTTTTTTTGATAACTTTTTTATTTGTTTTAATCAGAAATATCTGAATCTGTAATGGAGTGCACAGCTTTAGATTATAAAGCAGATTGCCAGACAAATGCATTGGAAGATGGCCAAGTCAATGTGGAAATCGCTTCCACTTCATCTGCAATCCCTCTTGTAAGCATCATCAACATGCACGCTCTATCTGTTGTGTGTCGGATATTGCCAGAGACTCTTGAATGACTGCTCAGCATGCTTACATATAGTGAGTCTCTCATTGAGTTAACTTTGTCAGGTCACCAAATTTTCCTTTAGCATGGTTTTAGTGGCAGTTCTCTGCTCATTTCATGAGGGTGCTTTACAAGTTTTGGACAGTCCTCTGAGCTTAAATAATTTTATTTGCATTTTACTGTTTCCACTGAACAGACACTTGAACATTTTGTGGGGATTTTTTTTGCTTCTTGTTTTTGTTTGGTTAATGGAGTATGCCTTGTTTAGATTGTACTCAACATTTTTATTCAATAATTCTTCCAGTTTTTTCTCTGGGAGTCCATTTAATTCAGTTTGCTTGGACAAAGTAACTTGGATACAGGAATAGATATTGTTTTAATTTTACTCACCCTGTTTATTTATTGATCAGTAGTTCATCTATTTAAAAGAAAAATTAATCAATAGTTTTATTCTTTATTCAGTAATTCATCTATTCTTTTCTCTCTGAATCTGTTTAATTCACATTATTTGGACCCAATAACTTGACTAAAGAAGTAGATATTGTTATAATTTTATTCACCATTTAAATTTTTTATTCAAATAATTCAAGTAATATTTTTTTCTGATCCTTCTGAATTCAATAATAAAAACATACACATTAAGCAGGATTTTAATTTAACTCATGTTTAACTAACTGCCTGTGCAAGAAGGCTTGTTCAGTTTATGGCATGCATATTTCGGATGCCATTTTAAATATGGAAAATTTCTTAAACAAATATGATCTACATTTTAAAAAATTTCTTATTTGCATATTTTCTTTTTAAAAAAAATCATGTTTATAAGAAAGATTTAGTTGAGTTACACATTTCCATTTTGACGAAAATCATGTTAATTCTAAAATTATGTTAAATCTAAATTAATGTTAATTATTAAATCATGTTTAACTCTAAAGTCATGTTAGCTCTAAAGTATACTTGCTCTAAAATCATGTTAGCTCTAAAAATCATATTAGCTCTAAAGTCATGTTAGCTGTAAGATTATGTTAACTCCATAGCCTTGTTAACTCTAAAGTCATGTTAACTCAAAACCATGTTAGCTCTAAAATAATGTTAACTTGTAACATAAATAAAATTTGATAGTCACACTCTTTAATGTAATTAAAGAGTTTGGCAAACATCTTAACTCAAATAGGTTACAGGTAAAATATTTGTGTAGTCACTTTTAATATTTAATATCATCTTATCATGTTTAAAGATTTGGTAAAATCATTTTTATCATCTAATATCATCTTATATAGAAAGATTGGAGAAGTCAAATATTCCTTTAAAAAGAAATTCTATAACACATATAAAGATTTGGTTAAGTCAGATTTTAAAAAATTCATTTTAACTCCCATATAAAGATTTGGTTAAATCAGATTTTTAAAAAATCATTTTAACTCCAGTATAAAGATTTGGTTAAGTCAGATTTTAAAAAAATCATTTTAACTCCTGTATAAAGATTTGGTTAAGTCAGATTTTTAAAAAAATCATTTTAACTCCTGTATAAAGATTTGGTTAAAATGTGCAGTGATATCATCAAGCAAGCTGTCATACATATGGTAAGGCCTAAACAAAGTATCTTCCTTGACCCAAGATCAGAATTTTTAAAATTTCACTTTAATAATAATAAGAATAAACAAATCACCATTGTGATCAGTATTAAAACAATGACTGGGTCACCATCATTATTAAACAGAAAAAAACTGTACACAAAATAAGCCAAAAGCCCTGATGGCAATTGGGAACAAACTTGCTGTCAGCACATCTAATTAACCTTTCACCCTAACCTGCAGATGAACTCTGAGAGCGTGATAGTGTCCCCAACGGACAGCTCTGACAGCTCCCCAACGGACGTATGGGCAAGGGGGAGACAATTCACAGGGACAAAAATAAATTTTCTGATTACCCCCTCCCACCCCCGTGACACGTCCCCCATAAAATTTGATTGAAACTGTAAGTTGGAAATCAACCAAATATCAGTAAAATTTATTTTTAGGGAGAGAAATTGTTTCCTTTAAAAAAATTTATCTGAAGAAAATTCACGCAAAATAAAATGTCAACGTCAAGTACTGGTAGTACCAACATGTCAAAAATTTACACCTAGTGGAAACAAAAATTAGAACTGTTGCTCTGAATAAAAATTATCATTACTAGTACTAAAAAACTGCCTATCAAACAAAATGATTGTCAGCCTATGGGAATGTCCAAAAAACTTATAGAAAAACTTCACAAAATGTAACATCAACTTGAATACAAACAATATTAGCCTATCAAAATGCAAAGGCTCAAAATAGGTAAACAAACATCCAGGAAAAGTATTTGAAAAATTATTAGAAAAATTAGTTGGACCCAACACCAAATATTTAAATGCAAATCTCAAATTCGAAATTATCCCAAACGGCTGGAATAACGTGTGCCACAACACGAAAAAATAATCAACCTTACGCCTAAACTTAAACGTCAAAATCAAAGTGGTTACAAATGCCCTGGTATTCTGACCTGTGTCAATCACAACTGTAGTAGTGTACATGGGTATGCCAACTGCCACAACACTTGCATCCTTCTTGTCAGGCGATCTCAAAAATGTGGTACCGCCATCGTATATGTCATTAGAGTTTCCCAGAGCCATCATGAGGCTCGTACTTGGGGGTAGGAAAAGAAAAATAAAACTGTTTCTCAATCTCGCTGCCTCGTCTGCAGCCGCTGTCACTGTCCGAGTGACGTCATCAAAAACTTTTTCCGTACCTTTTCTCTTTGAATACCGCTGTTGATTAACAGACTGAATTGTTTCGATAAAAACAAATGGGTCCTTAACTTCTAACTGATCACGACACGAAACTGCTGGTTCAGAGATAGCAGCATTACGCGAAAAAATCTGCGGCGCATCTAATATGTCATTTGGCAACCGAGTTGCCTTGCTAAACTCATGCGAAGCGAAAGTAGCAACAGTGTAGCTATTTGCGGCGGGGTAACCGAATCTGTCTGGTTTGCTTGTCTGAACAAATGAATGGCTCTGTGTAGTACTCAGCGGTTCAATCAGTGTACTAGCCTTATGCACGGTAGGAGATACTGGCAATGAAACAAACTCTGAAACTTCGGACTGTACTTCTATCGCTATAGGGGCTGTACATATCAAATCAGAAAATACCGGCGGTTCCGCTAGTGAAGTTTCCATAGTAGAAAAAGATGGACACTGTTCTTGCCCCGATGGGGAAAACAAAACAGATGATTGTCCTGAGACATCTAAAGAAGAATCAGTTGTCTCACTCAAGTGATCGATTATCACAGGACACGGCGGAGAATTTGGATAAGAAATCTCGGCGCTATCATTATCACTAACACCAGAATTAAACTGAAGGTCAAAATCAAACTGAATATCTAACTTGGGCATTTCATAGTCAGGCATTTCTACTGCTGATGTAGGAATCTTAGATGAAAAAGGGTGCTTTGAATGTAGCGGACTTTTTCTTTCACCACCATTCCCGTTAGTCACGACATCTTGTCCCACTAGGAATTTAGTCTTGTCATCTAATTCCTGTGTGACACTCGACTCCTTGAGCGGTGCTCTAAGAGAGTCATCCCTCATATCCTCAGCATTCGGGCAAGTAGCTTCCCCCGTCGTCATGACAGTAGCTTCCTCCCCATCAGACATCGCAACCTGGTCAATTATGGTTTCGCATCTTTTGAAATGCTTACAAAAACAGTCACCCACTGGGTCCTGAACCTTTGTCACAGGTAATTCCTCAACACCACTTAAACTTATACCTCTAACCCTTGCTATAGCCTCCTCTAGTTCTGTTCTTTTGCCCCTGATGCCTGCCCATATCTTCTTCATCTGCCTCCATCCTCTCTAGCTTCAAAGCAGACTCTGCCCTCACCTTCTCTAACTTCATCCTCTCTACCTCTAGGATAGCCTGTCTGTGCTTCTCTCTTTCTTCTGATTCTAACCTCATCATCTCATTCTCTACATATTCTATCAATTTATCCCCTGTCAGTCCGAGTCTCTTTCCCTCCTTCTTAATCTTAGTTCTGTCTGCCATGTCAAAGTACTAGCAACGATACCAGTCAATTAAAAAAATCAAGAAAACCCTAACAGTGCACGATCAATAACAAAATGGTGTACAAAATCCACAGTGTACAAAAATCAATGCACGCAAAAACCCATGCAAGTCCGATGTGTACAAAAATTACGGTGCACAAAAAAATTCACATCAATACACAAACCTATGTAATGATGGTGATGGAGATAGGAAAGAAAGAAAAAGAAATGATCACTCACACACACAAATTCTTACCCTAAATCACGTCAGGGTCACCAAAAATGTCACGGGCCACCTATGTTGTCGTTGTTGTCTGACTGTAGCTGGCCTCTCTCTCCTTCTCGGTCAAAGGGAGGGGTCAGGTCAGTTACCGTGACTTGCTGGATCACACCGAATGATTTAAGGTGTTATACAATCATTCTCACATGCAAATACCACGTTGGTCTTGTGGGGAAATATATTTATTTTGCATGTGGGGTAAAGTGTGAAAATCAGCGTGTATGTATGAATGCGGGTTGAATGTATTTTGAGGGACGGACAGAATGAACGAACAAACAACCGTAGCACCGCACTTGCACCACACAGAGAGAGAAAAACCCAACTCTTGATGAAGAGTTAAAAAAAGAAGAAATTTATTCTAATAACTTAGGGCTAATTCTCTCGTACGGTGTTAGTCATTCATTCAAAAAAAATACATCCGCTCGGCAACATTCATGGGATAGGGGGAAAAAGAAAGAAAGAAAGAAAGAACAATGGATATGATAAATGAAATAAAATGACAAACAAAATTTATAATAGATCTGGCAGTGAAAACCGCAATACTATCAAATCATGTATGGAAAAGAGCGGTGATGACCGCAAATAGCAACACTAAAAAGAGCAGCTGTGAAAACCGCAATACTATATCAAATAGTATCAAAATTTCTAATACCAATTTGTGGGTAAAATCCCACCACAAAAGATAAACACAAAAATTATCTCCACTTAAATTAAATGTCTGAAAAAAGTTTAGGGTAAATACCCTATATCAATCATAAATGTTTATATAAAGAAATGTCAATAATGTTTGTAAAGGAAAAATTGTTCAATAATGATAATATTCGTATTCTAACTAACCTACCTAAATGAATGCACCCTGAGAAAAGTTCTTCTACTTACTAATTTCAAGGAAAAGAGAACGCACGTCTGCGTGACGAAAAATAAACGTAGTGGTATTGGCCAATAAACTAAGAAAATCACGATGATACCGCAGATAATGTACGTAGTACATTTGACGAGTTGAGGTTGTAGAACCGTCAGGCCTCGTTGTGATAGCAGATAATGTACGTAGTACATATGACGAGTTGAGGTTGTAGAACCGTCAGGCCTCGTTGACTGGTACTTTCGCGTTGATAAACGCCGAAAGTATTACTCTAACTCCTCGCTGAAGAATAGCGGGCGAAGTTAAAGGATGGTTAGTATATTGATGAATGGTGGTGAATATCTTTCTCCCGGCCCAGTCTTGTCCCGTCAGCACTTGGCGCAAAGTCACTGATGAACAACCACTGTCCAGGTTTCGGGTCCAACGTATGATACTGGCATCCGATGCAGGTTACCATAAAAGAGTTGGGTGCGACAAAACACACCTCCAACATTGTATAATATGGAAGATATTCTGGCCTTTCTTCCCCGATTGTGACGAGAATAGAAAGACGGTCCGGACTCGGTGTAGGTGAACCATACAAGACCTCACACCTCTCTGTAGTCCAGAATGTACACACACACACTGATTCAAAATGGCCGGGTGAATCCTTTTATATTCTTTCCCCCCAGAAAAAAAACTCATTAGTCATGACTGCTTAGGCCATTGTTCTCAGTTTTGGTGCATTCATTCTAGGGGTGCATTGACTAAAAAAAATAGTCCCTAACTAAATTTATACTTAAGGACTAAAAACTGACTAAATGCAACTTCTATGTATTGTTAAAATAACTAGCCTACCTTGACATAAATAAATATACAAATGATACAAAACTAAAATTACAAAGTGAGCATTCACACTCTCTAACACTCTGACAAAGCATGAACATAGTACCACTCGCTCATTAATACATTGAAAAAAACTGTACACAAAATAAGCCAAAAGCCCTGATGGCAATTGGGAACAAACTTGCTGTCAGCACATCTAATTAACCTTTCACCCTAACCTGCAGATGAACTCTGAGAGCTGTGATAGAGTCCCCGTTGGGTCAATGGTTGGGTCATTGGGTCACGTATGGGCAAGGGGGGAGACAATTCACAGGGACAAAAATAAATTTTCTGATTACCCCCTCCCACCCCCGTGACAGTATATCTTAGCACTGAAAAGATTTAAGAATGTTAACAGGAACCCAGTCATATGTTTTATGCACTATTGATATGGTACATCTTTGAGCCTGAAAGGACATTGATGTTGAGCTACACCTACAAATTTGCATTCACACCACACTTTCTGAGTTCTTTATGAAACAGTTCTGTCAAAAATGATTTGAAAATAAGAAATGTGACCCCATTAAATGTAAATGTTTTTGGTACTCCTGAATTTTGGGTTCCAGACTTATGTGACTCTTTGGTTTAAAAATCAAACAGATAATTGAACATATCTTTTAGTTACAATGAGAGAAGTAATACATTTCTTCTATTAGCAAAATAAAAGTACTGTACTTTCCTTTTTTCATTATGTTTAAGTTTGAAACTGTCATCTCATGCTTTCATTTTGATTATGTTGTTTCTTTTTTTAAACTCATTTATTTATTTCCTGTGGCATTGTGCATGTATCAATTTATTTTTGTATCAGTATTTACGTCATTCTGATGTGTCTTAAACTGTTGGTTTGTGTCTGTGTTTTAAGAGCACTTAAAGATTTCTAAAATTAACTGCACTTTTAAGTTATTAATATTTTTATATTTGTCATCAGAAACAATTTCCATATACATATATATTTCCTTAATTTCCAAAATGTTGGCAGCAAAAAATTGAACGGTTTTATAGTCAGGTAAAACAGTTGAAAATATATTATTTAGTTTTTTTTATGTCTGTTTTACAGTCTGCTTCAAAACAGTAAAGTGGGTGCCAGGATGAATACATTTTTTCGACCACTGTCCAGGTAAATAATGCATAAACTGGATGATGGAAGGTATAAAGCCATTTAAAAAAAAAAAAATAAATAAATAAACCTTAACTCATGTTGCTTTATTCATTTAGTAAATTCACTGTTTATGCTGATGCAAGACTCAGCTTGCAAGAGCATTTAGATATTTTCTCACTTGTTAAGGCACTCATAAAAATTACTATTTTTAGCACTTTTAAAATGTAAATTTAAATTTTGTAAGGAATGGTTTATTGATTTTTTTTTTTTCATCATTTGAATTTGTTGGGTTTTATTTTGTAGTGTTTCACTTATTGCAGCTTGTGAATTGCATTTATCAATGCATTTATATTCTATTACTTAGTAATTATTGATGTCTTTAATGAATATCTCTTAATTGTCCACTCTTATGTTGCAAGAGTAGTTAGTTTAGGCTCTAATAGATTGTATGAATATGTGATTATAAGTTCTTAAGATTGTATTAAGTAAACAAATTTATCTGCAGCAAATGTAGATTACCTTAGTTTCACACCCCTTAACAGATTTATTTTAAACTTTTAAAAATTCATTAATTATAAAGATCAGCAAAACATTTGTTGGGTTACCTGTTTGCTTTCATATTATAATTTGTAATAATGTATAAGGCAGACTTAACGAGGCTGTGAAATAATTTAGAGTTAAGATTTACTTATTTTAATATACAGGGCTTCTGTACTTTGATTTATTTTTCAGATTAAAATCTCCTGGAGAAACACTGGTTTTGTAGTTTGAATTGTAATTTGTATATGCTGCATATAAGATATTAGATGTTACAGACAAAAAAGCAACATTATCAACATGGAATTTTCATTGTTTTCTGTTTGACGTGGACTAGAAATTACTTTTAAAATAATTTATTTGCTGTAAAACCGAATGCCCTCATTTTCATTTTTTGTCCACAATTAATATTATAAAGTTGTCAGAATGAATCTTTATTTGATATCTAATAGAAATTTACTATAAATTAATAATGAAATTATATAACACTAATTATGTTTGCATCTTTTAAATATTTATTGTGAAAAGTAATAAATTTTCTCTTGTTACTTTTTTACATTATGCTTAAAACAGTCAGTGAAGTTTGTTAAAGCACAAGAACAGGCTCCCTCAAAACTAAAAGCATTGTGTTTCATATATTTCCAAATTTTCAAGATTTTGTATTTTTAAAGTGAGAGCAAGTAAGTTTTTATTTAATCTAAATTAATAATTTTTAGGGGTATCAAGAGGTAGGGTATCAACAGATTAAAAAAAATATAGTTTATTGACTTTTATTTACAGACCTTTAGGTTTGTGAAGAATGACTTTTATTTTTGCATGAAATGTTGCATTTTCTATGAAGGAAAGATTTACATTAGACAGTTTTGTGAAGAATGGCTCTTATTTGTGTGTGAAATGTTGATTTTCTTTGAAGGAAACATTAACAGATACATGTGATATGATTTCATATCTTTATTTCTTGTGGGTAGAATTTTATTACATTATTTTGTATATTTTCTAAATTAAATTTAATAGTAATATATTTAAAATTAAAATATATGAAAACAACTGCAGAGTAGACATGGCTAAATAGCCCTCATCAGGTCAACACACTGATAACAGTGGCATAAAATAGTCAAATGAATAAACCTTTTGAACTTATCTGAAAAAAAGATGATGGCATAGAACAGTATAGGATTACCCATTTCATAATTTATATGCCATTGTTATAAATGTATTGCCCTGAGGAAGGCTAATTGTAGCAGAAACCCTGACTGTTGTATTTGTTTTTGTATTAAAATACCTAAAAACTGTTTCAGATTTTCATGGTGCATTGATTTCTAGCATATACTGTTTTTATTGCTGAAGTTTCTGTCTTAATGCTTAGCACATACTGTTTTTATTGCTGAAGTTTCTGTCTTAATGCTTAGCACAATCTGATTTTATTGCTGAAGTTTCTGTCTTAATGCTTAGCACATACTGTTTTTATTGCTGAAGTTTCTATCTTAATGCTTAGCACATACTGTTTTTATTGCTGAAGTTTCTGTCTTAATGCTTAGCACATACTGTTTTTATTGCTGAAGTTTGTGAAACATTACCTTATTTAAAAGTGCTCAAATTGCACTTTCTTCCAGCTGCACACACATTACTTCTGAGTGGTATCTGAGTATTAGTACATCTGTCTTTATGTTCTACACATATGGATTAATTAAAATTTGTAAGCGCTCACAGTTTTAAAATAAAGTATTTTCTAAATTAATCCATAATCATAAGCAACACAAACAGAAAGACTTATAATTTATATGTGCCTTGAATTATTAATTAGATTAGCATAGCCTATTACAATTATTTTCTTTCTCAGAATCCAGCATTAAGTAGATATTTCCTCCTATAGTGATGTGTGTGTATGTGTGTGTGTGTGTGTGTGCACTTAAGCACACTAAAGTGTGTGTGTTTACTTTGCTGATTTTGTATGTGCTGACACTTAGTATGGTGATGAAATATATGCAAATGCCAATTACAATTTTGTACTGCTCCTGACTGCTATTATTTGACTTATTCAGCAACATCCCTGTGTGAGAGTATATGATTATAACTTGTATGAATTCATGGATACAATAGTTTGACACTAATATATATCAATGAGTGTCATTTATATCTTAAATCCATGGATATTACAACAACAACAATAAAACCCATCCTAGAAACTGGACTACATTTGGTTCATGCATGTTGGATGAATTTATTATTTAGTCATAATAAATGAATATCATTGAATACTAGACAGGCCTATATCTGGTGTTGGGTTTTGATTTGTATTTTTCACATTGAATTATATTTATTTCCTGTCTATTTATTTTCTTAGTGATTTTGTTTATGATAGCTTTTATTTCAAATTGAGAACCACTTATTTTACATTTATATTTATTGTTATTTATTTCCAGTTAACTATATAGATATTTTTTTATTATAAAGACATTCTTTTATTGTCGTTTTCATGTCTAATATGTGAATTTAACTGACATAATCTAATAATCTGTTTCTGGAATTGTTGGAAATATTTTCAACAGTGTTCTGTTTTGTTTTTAGTTGCTGAAATTCATTTTTTTTTAAATAAACTTTTGTTAATATGCATTCATTTATAATATAATGTTTTAAAAATTAAAGGTTTATAATTGATAACATTGTAAAGAGCACATTTCTTTCCCCAAAATAAACAAGACATTGGATATGGGTATGGTGTAATAAACAAGACATTGGATATGGGTATAGAATAATAAACTAGACATTGGATATGGTTCTGGGGTAATAAACAAGACTTTGGATATGGGTATGGAATAATAAACAGACATTGGATATGGGTATGGGGTAATAAGCAAGACATTGATTATGGGTATGGGGTAATATTACTATAAATACTAATAAGCAAGACATTGGGTATGGTATGGATTATATGAAAAGAGCATCATTAATATTTTTACTTTGACTTTTATAGAATTGCAATGCCCATTGCTTCCTGTTGCAGATCAAGATGGATATTTTAATTGCATTTCAGACTTTATTTTAAGACAGAAATGTTATTTTGTTTTTTTATCATGTTTTCCATATATCTTTTCACTTTGGCATTAAATGTAATAGCTTAGAGACAGATTGCCTAAATTGAATTAAGGGAAAATTTTATATACACCAGGCATTAGGAATAATGATTGATTTCACTCTTGTTACTGATGAGATTGATTACATTTTCAGTGTAAATCATTTGTGTGAACATACAGTTCAGAAGTATTTTCATTGCTTCAAACCATGAAAAAATTATATTTTAAGGTTTTCTTTTATTGCAAATATTATACCCTAGTATGCATCTAGTCCTGATTGCTAAGCTTTAAATATATTTGCATATTTCTGCCTGGCTTAAGTTAATATGGCTCACATCTCCTAAACTTCACCTGAATAATTTATTGTTACAAGTTCAAATTTCCAGGCTTTACATACACACACTTATATGTTCATCAACTGTGTACTTACCTAAATGCAGTGTCAGTTTAGGGTGCTTGTAATAACTGTTCACTTTCAAATTTTATTGGTGAATTTATTTTAATTTTTTTCAAGTTGCTTCACTATACCAGTTAGGTGAATACTGACATACATTAATTGATAAAATTACTTGTTTCTTAACATTTGTTTGTGTGTATGGATTTTTGTTTTGTATTTTGTTGTTTACATGCTTTCATTGGTTTTCTTATGATTGCTCTTCAAGACTGTCAAAACTGATTTTATTGTGGTACATACTTTTTCAGGGGTGGTCACTCTTGTAGTGTTTTATCTCCTGTGTTTCTGTCATAAAAGACTCATATCATTGTCATGTCATCATATTCATGTTTTATTCCCACCCTCTTGGACATAACATTTTGTGTATAGATACTGTGCAACATTGATTATCTGAAACGATTAACACAAGACTTCTTTCAAAGTATTAAAAGTTTGGGATAGTAAAAACTGTATATTTTTGAAACTTTGAAACAAATGCATATAATTTTATTTATTTTTGTTGTTGTTTTTGGTAATATTGCCTTAAGGTACAATCAGTAAATGCCAAATTAAAATATTATAGATAAATAAATTGTGCTAAGTCATAAATGACAGAAAACAGACAACTCTGCATACAAGTAACAAACCACACTTGACAGCACTATGCCCAGTTTTATGGACATAATTTTTTGTTTTTTAGTAGGTAATGTTAAAATGTACATAAAAATAATCTTTTATAAACTGACTATTTGTATAAGTAAATAATGTTAAAATATCAGACATAAACATATGACCATAAGCCACTTCTATTGACATAAATAAGATGTAATTAAAGTGTGTGTGTGTGTGTGTGTGTTTACTTAATGTTTTATAGGTAAACAGTCATAAAAATGTACATATTATTCCAAGTATCATCCATAAGTTATGTCTAGGCATCTTAGTACAACAATTTTGCACTGCAGCTAATGGCATGCTCTCAACAGATCCATATTCACAGTGGAAGAAGTACACAACTATCTGCCATTGGGGCTGTTGAGATTAATGTGGGTTTGGATAGTTGAGGTTGCACTGCATTTATACAAATCAGTATGAGCTTTATGGAAATTGTTCACCAATTGCTTGTCATAGGTTTGGTTCTGATTAATGTTGATTCCATGATATTGCTCTTATCACACTTTGTATTTTAAAATTACTAGAAGTGTTGTTTTATTTACCTCTTTGATATTATTTTTATATTTCTTAATGCATTAGATATATTGAGGAAGTATTTTGTAACTAGTAACTTTGTTTCTTAAAATAAAATGAAAATGATTACTACTGTCATGTATTACTTCTCTTGCTACATTTTGTGCAGTGATGTCAAACATGTCTGTCACTACATTTCAGAACATTTTAAATTATTAATGTAGATTCTAAGTGAGGATATGATTGTGCAGGGATGAAGTATTCATTGATGGAGTTTATCATTTCAAATCATGTGAGGCTTATCTAATATCCTCACTTGATAATTATTTACTTCCATTTGATGTCAGCAGAGTTTTGGCAATTGTCACTAGATGCAAAATACCATCCTCTCTTCCCCCTCCCCCACCAAGGCAGTTTAGCATGTATTATGAAATAAATCAAGGTACATTACTGTAGGAAAATCCTTTTTTTTTGTTTGTAAAATATTAAAACAATTTTAAGAAATTAATATAAAATTAAAAATTGTGCTCAGAAATTATATAACTGTTGTTAATTATTTTTTAATTAGCATATGCATTTTTCCCTTAGCCTTCTCATAATCTTTAATGAGCATGACTTTTTTTAATAACCTTTTATTAGAACCAAAAATACTGATTTTTTTTCCTGTTGGCATGAAGAGAAAAGGATGTTATTTTGTCACATTTCTATGAACTAGTAGGATTTGTATACACATATATTTTTAGAGCTGCTGCAATTGATATACATGTTTATTATTTGAGCTGCTTGGAATTTTGTACATAGTTATTTTTGGAACTGCTTGGATTTGTATACATTGTTATTAATAGAGCTAATTCAAAGAAAACAATGATACCACATATCTACATGCTAGCAACACATTATATGATCTTCAGCTGTGGAGACATCTCCAGCTAGCATTAATTATGGATATAATGGCATACATATTGATTATGGACATGACCTTTCTAGATCAAAGCATTTAAGGATATGTGTTTATGTTTCTTAGGTGTTTTTAGATGTTTATATATATATATATATATTGATTGTAAACAGTCCTCTAATGGTTTCATGTAGAGCAGTCATTGTCCATAAGCAGACTGATTGTAAAGTTTGTATTTAAGTATGCCCAATGTTCATTGGATGTTTTAAACACCTGTGGGGGACAGTTATTTGGTTAACATTTAGATCTTTTGTTTCATTGTTCATTCAAAAACATGTTACAGTGATTTTGTGTACTAAAAAAATAAAATAAGTTTTAATAACAAAAACAGTTTTTTCTCTGGCTATTAGTATTATATCTTACTCTTATGATTTACCTGTTTTGATAGCAAAAACAGTGTTTCTCTGGCTTTCTGGCTTTTATGTCTTAGTTTTCTTATTTGCTTGTTCTTGTTGTAAATATCAGTACACTGATTAATCACTTTTATTGTTTTGATTTTTTATTGTTGTAATTTATTTCACCTATAAATATCTGTAATCTGGTATGATATAGTCTTCCAAAATTTTAATATTTATTTCAATACTTCTAGCATACATGTTGAATTGATTATATAAATGTATGTCTTTAAAAAAGTATCGATTGTGTTGCTGAAAACTATTAATTATGTTCTTACTTATACACACACTGTAAATTATGTTCTTACTTTTCATATACATACACTGTAAATTACATTCTTACTTATCATATACACACACTGTAAATTATGTTTATATTTTTCATATATATACACACACACTGTACATTACATTCTTAATCATCATATATACACACTATAAATTATGTTCTTATCATATATACAGTATAAATTATGTTCATTTTTTTCAATACAAACATTGTAAACTATGTTCATATTTTTATATATACACAGTAAATTACATTCTTACTTATATACACACACTGTAAATTACATTCTTACTTATCGAATATCATATACACTCAGCACTGAGCATCTTTTCTTTGGACAAGTTGCATTAGAATGAATACTTAATATATTTATAGACATTTAAGAAAGGCAATAATTTTGAAATTATGATTTAAGCATGGTTGTGTATAAAATTAGACTTCTGGAAATTATACCTTTTTTCCCATTATACAGGATGTGCATTCTTCACAAAATAGTCTTCTGATGACGAATAGTTGAGTATTATTTTTAAATCTTTAGTCCCCAAATTTTTATAATTATTATTAGACTAAAATATATTAAAAGCATTAATTTTGCTGGACTATTGGAATTTTCACAGCCTATTGATCATTATGTTGTATTTCTATAATTGTTTTTATCTTGTCCATTTTTTCTTGTCCATTTACTTTTATTTTAATTATTTATAAAATACTGCACTAGTAACATTTTGTAAGCTAGAACATAAAGATAATATTTTTGCTATGACAGTTACTTAAAAGTTATTGCAATAAGTAGCTTATGCTTATTATTTCTGTTTGAGCATATACTTTTTTTGCAATGAATTCACCTTGGATGCAACACATTTAATGATAATAATTGAATGCAGTGAGATGCAGCCTATGAATTAAGATTGGGGCATCTTTTAAAAAAAAAATTAAATAAAGAAAAAGTAATTAAGGTATATCCTAAAGACACTAAATTCAATTATACTTTTAAAAAAAATTGACTATATCGGTCACATTAAAAGTCATGAAAGTTATCTTGGAGATTCAGTGAATGTAGCATGCATTTCTCACTTAGTTTGGTATGATTCACTTCAATGGAAGGATGAATAGTTGTAAAATGGAATACTGGTGTTGAGGCTTAAGATCATAGTGGTAGTGTGCTTGATTTTTTGAAATACAAAGAGATGTACATGAATGTTCTATTTGAGATTAGTTATGGATATACTTCATGTATTATTATTATTCTCACTTTTTTAATTGGCATGCAAATAATTGTCAGGTTTAAAATCCATATATAAGATTTTAATGTTTTAATGGAGTTTTCAATGGTTATAATTTAATATATATATATAGACCATTTTAAAACATGTTTCATTTCACAAGGATAGCTCTGTATATCCCAATATATACTTAGGTAAATTTTATCACAGCCAGAGGTCATTCTGATATTGTACAAATATTTACTAGGAGATAATTAAATCAGTGTATACTTGAGCCCACAGAGATAATTAATCAGTTTGACTTGTATACTCTAAAGATATCAGTCAACATAGATAATTAATCAGTATTTATTTGAATCCACAGATAATTAAATCATTGTATACATGAATCCACAGAGATAATTAATCAAGAAAGATTAACTTGAATATTATTTTTTTAAAAGGTTTGATTTTGAAGGTTTATTTTGGTGAGTTTGTGTTAAAGTTGTACGTGAAATATAAAAATAGTAGGTACTCTTAATTTTAAAAATTATTTTAGATTGTAGTATTACATTTTTTTTTCTGGCTTTTGTTTAGAAGTATATTTAGCATTTGAAATAAACAACTATTCTTATTTTCACTTCACAAAATAAAATTAAGGCTTCATGCATATTTTTCTTTGAATGTTGTTTTTAGTAATTGGATATTTGCTTTACTGTTTGAAAACTAGTTAAGGTGATTAAAGTTTCAGATGGAGTCATCATGCTTGTACATAACTCTGGTTCTGTGTAGTGTACCTCTCCTGGAGAACTCTAGTTCTGTTTTTATATCCCTCTCCTGGGGTTTCAGGTTCTGTTTGGTATGTCTTTATCCCAGGGAACACTCCCACATGTATGAGATTGTTTTTTTGGTGTACAATGCTTTAAATTGGTTTACTACTGACGATTTAGCGTGGACTTTGTTTCTAACAAATTTTGATATGCAATAAAGAGATGTTTAAAAGTTATTTGTGTACATTATTTTTTTATCATAAAGCGCAGAAAAGTATTGGAAAGAAAGTGTGATACTTTTTATTATGGCTCATGTATACTTTTTATTCTAATAAATCATATGGCTCATGTCTCTTTGAGTACAATAGCCTTTGCCTTCTAGAACTTATGGAGTACATATATTTTAATATGTGTGTGTGTGTGTGTGTGTGTGCATGCACACATGCATATATTTCATAGATGATAAATTAGTAGTAATATAAATGCACAATTTTTGCTACTAAATTAATTATCTTAATTTAAATTAAGATATAAAATATTGCTTAATTCTTCTGATTATTCTTCTGAATCTTTCTTAGTTTCCCCTGATCAGATATTTGATGACTGAATCCTTCTTAGTCTCCCCTGATTAGCTATTTAATGACTGAATCTTCTTTGTCTCCCCTGACTAGATATTTTATGACTAATTTTTCTTAGTGTCCCAAGATTTGGTATTTGGAATCTGTTAGTCTCTATTATTAGATATTTTATAATTTCTCTCAACTATATGCACTAAGTCAATTTTAGTGTTTTTCTCTCACCCTTTGACATTTATTTTAAGACAATCCTCTTTTGAGATAGTTTTAAAAGTGACTCTCTCACCAGCAGAGATATTTTATTAAAACTGAAAGCTGCAATGTAAATATGCTGAAAAGAAACTAACAAATGAGTAAAATACTATTTTAAAAGAGTTGAAAATAAAAAAGAAATATACAGTTGGATGTTTGTGGTTGCTTCACTAAAGATGGCTAGGAGGGGAGTTGCACTGAAGTATAAGTGTCAAAATCTCCTGGCTGCATCCTACATCACTTTACTGAAGAAGGGAAATATAAACATTTGTTGAAGGATAAACAGGTAACATCAAAGGCAGCAAAGAGAGTTAAGAAAAGCTGATGGAAACAGTCCTGGCTGAAAGTGTAGGATCCAGAAGACCTGAAAATGTCTTTATTGACACTCATCTGGGATTTACTTTTGTGTGTGCTTGCTAGTACTGTGCATGAGTATGTTGTCTACTGTGCATGCTTGTTGTTAGCTACTTTTGTACATACTTTTATCAACATTGCATCCAGAGTGTACTTCTTTGTATGCTTGTGTTATCTACTTTTGTGCATATTTTTATCCACACTGCATCTATTATGTACTTCTCTATGCTTATTAGTATTTTGCAATCCTCTCACTAGCTACTTCAGTGCATACTTTTCATTTTAAATGCTTTTGTGCATGCTTGTTGCTATGTATGTGTGTGCATCTTGTTGATACATATATATATTCAGTGTACTTTTGTTACTGTATTTCTTTTCTGTAGTCCGGTTGCTATGTACTTCTGTGTAGTTTTGTTGCTATATACTTCAATGTACTTACTATTTATTTTACTGCTATTTTCTTCTTCTTTCTCTTGTTTGTTGCTGATTACTTCCATGCACTCATGTTATTTCTGTGCATGCTTTTGCTAACTATGTTTGTTGCTGACTAATTTTGTGCACTCATGTTATTTCTGTGCATACTTTTTGCTGTCTATGTTGCTGACTATATCTGTGCATTAATTATTTCTGTGCATGCTTTTGCTGGCTATATTGATGGCTATTTCTGTGTACACTCATACTGTTATTTCTGTGCATGCTTTAGCCCTGTTCATCTGTTTGCTGGCTACTTCTGTGTGCACTCATGTTATTTCTAATTTAATGCCTGCTTTAGATGTCTGTTTGTCTGCTAACTAGCCAGCTAGTTTATCACTTTATAACTCCATTCTTGCTTACATAATTTTAAGCATTTGATTGGATGTGGTAGCTGAGACATTGCATTGCATGCATGCTTACATAATTTAAGCATTTGATTGGATGTGGTAGCTGAGACATTGCATTGCATGCATGCTTACATAATTTAAGCATTTGAGAGGATGTAGTAGCTGAGACATTGCATTGCATGCATGCTTACATAATTTAAGCATTTGAGAGGATGTGGTAGCTGAGACATTGCATTGCATGCATGCTTACATAATTTAAGCATTTGAGAGGATGTAGTAGCTGAGACATTGCATTGCATGCATGCTTACATAATTTAAGCATTTGAGAGGATGTGGTAGCTGAGACATTGCATTGCATGCATGCTTACATAATTTAAGCATTTGAGAGGATGTAGTAGCTGAGACATTGCATTGCATGCATGCTTACATAATTTAAGCATTTGAGAGGATGTAGTAGCTGAGACATTGCATTGCATGCATGCTTACATAATTTAAGCATTTGAGAGGATGTAGTAGCTGAGACAAGGTAGAGTGCTTGCATACCTAATTCAATCATTTGCCAGGATGTAGTAGCTAAGAAAATGTAGCTATATTACAGATGTCTTCAATAATTTTTCCAGTAAATGCCCAAGTCATAATATGTGTTTATTTTCTTTTTCTGTTTTTTCTATATTTTTTCCTTTTAAATTGGAAACTGAATATTATTGTAGAGTAATTATGGTCAGTGAGAAGAGTGAATGTTTTAATTTGTAAATGAAAACAGTAAGTCACAAAGTTTAGACAACTTAAAATAGGTCACTAAACTCTTTGCTTATTAAAATGGTCATTTTTTAAAATTAATTCATTTAAGGTTGTTTTTTTTTTGGTTGGTTTTTTTTTTTTTTGGTATGTGAAAAGGTTTTACTTTGAACCTGTTCTGCTAATAAGGTGTTTTGTATGTGAAAAGGTTTTACTTTGTACCTGTTGTGCTAATAAGGTGTTTTGTATGTGAAAAAGTTTTACTTTGAACCTGTTGTGCTAATAAGGTGTTTTGTATGTGAAACGGTTTTACTTTGAATTTTGTCAAAACTCAATGAAATGAGTACAGACCAGTGCAACTGACAACTTGAAGTTGAGCAAACAACTATACCACCATGGAGAGTGTAGTTGCAAGATGTGTAAGTTAGTAACTGATGACAGCCTTAGAGATTGCAGTCTCAAGTTGTATAAGTAACTGATGACAACCATGGAGAGTGTAGTCGCAAACTGTATATTAGTAACTGATGACAGCCATAGAGATTGCAGTCTCAAGTAGTATAAGTAAGTAATGACAACCATAGAGATTTCAGTCTCAAGTAGTAAGTAATGACAACCATAGAGATTGCAGTCTCAAGTAGTGTAAGTAATGACAGCCATAGATATTGCAGTCTCAAGTAGTATAAGTAATGACAGCCATAGAGATTGCAGTCTCAAGTAGTATAAGTAATGACAGCCATAGAGATTGCAGTCTCAAGTAGTATAAGTAATGACAGCCATAGAGATTGCAGTCTTAAGTAGTATAAGTAAGTAATGACAGCCATAGAGATTGCAGTCTCAAGTAATATAAGTAATGACAGCCATAGAGATTGCAGTCTTAAGTAGTATAAGTAAGTAATGATAGCCATAGAGATTGCAGTCTCAAGTAGTATAAGTAAGTAATGACAGCCATAGAGATTGCAGTCTCAAGTAGTATAAGTAATGACAGCCATAGAGATTGCAGTCTCAAGTAGCATAAGTAATGACAGCCATAGAGATTGCAGTCTCAAGTAGTATAAGTAATGACAGCCATAGAGATTGCAGTCTTAATTAGTATAAGTAAGTAATGACAGCCGTAGAGATTGCAGTCTCAAGTAGTGACAGCCATAGATATTGCAGTCTCAAGTAATATAAGTAATGACAACCATAGAGATTGCAGTCTCAAGTAGTATAAGTAAGTAATGACAGCCATAGAGATTGCAGTCTTAAGTAGTATAAGTAATGACAGCCATAGAGATTGCAGTCTGATGTAGTATAGGTATCTTTTGCTTAAGAAAGGATATGTTCATGTTCTGAACTGCTATTATACTTGTTCTTTGGTGTCCCTGTTTAAATATAAGCATAGATTAAATTAGACAATTATTTTAATAATCCTTTGTGAAGTTTGACTGAACATAGCAATTTCGGTATAAGGAAGTACTAGAGTTGCTGTAATTGTTATTCTGCTTGAAGAAACTGACATGGTGAAAGAGGACACCCAGGTTTGGCTTGTGAATAACAGCCCATCAGAGTTTTTCCAACATGTGTGGAGAGACATATGGAGTTGACAGCAGACAATAAACTTGATGTTGCAAAAAAAGTGCATGAAAGACAATTGCGGCTTTGTCTAAATCAGATTATGTAAAGACTATTATTGCTTATCTCTAATAACTCTATTTCTATTCTCTGATAAGAACTACTCTGTGATTTGTATTGAATTTTTGAATTGTATTTAGAATATAGAATTTGTAGACAAAAATATTTGAACATGGTTTTTTTCTAAATATCGATGTCAAATAATCTATTTCATTGTATTTGTCAGGTATATTTGATTTAATAAATTTATTGTTAAATTTATTTACCTTCTTACACATATTGATAACCTTATGTTGGAGAAGAAAGTGGGTGGATGGGGTCCCGCTAAATATAGATTAAAGATGGATTTGTCTTCTCCTTTAGTAAGAAGTTTTCCACCAACGGAATATTGTGTGATGGTAAATGTTGTCTTAATGTTGTAGAAGAGAGGAAACGTTTACATTGCCCGCATATCTGCCAAGTGAGAGAGACGAATGGTGTCTGCTGGAGAATTATTAGTTACATAAATTAAGATTTTCATCACTCGTAATTAGTTATTAGGTAGAAAGATTGATTAATAATAATAATCATAATCATTAACTAAGTGGCGTTGGCAACACATATAATTAATTACCACACAATGGATTTTCTTGACTCTATTAAACTGTTAATGGCTATTAGCTATATTCATTTTGTTACAACTGTTCACTTTATTAGCTATTACAGTTTTCTTGTCAAAGTGATTGGTTAACAGCTATTACATTCTTAATACAAAAGTGGTTAGTTATTATGTTCTTGTCAAAAACCTTGTCACATGTGTCCAGTTATTAGCTATCATAACTTCCTTGTCTTTGTTGTTTAGTTATTAAATAGCACCAGACTTGCACATCTGTTATTAGCTAACACAGCTCTCTTGTTGTACTATTCAGTTAGTAAAGGTCTTATCACATCTTTTAAGTTATTAGCTAACATTAATTGTCTTATCGAAACTGTTCAATAAATAAATAACACAACTTTCTTGTCAAAACCTGCTAAGTTGTTAGAAATTTCATTTTTGCTGTCATAATTGGGTCAGTATTTAACTCAAGGTTTACGTAGGTTATCAGTATATATAATTAGGTCGGTATTTAACTCGAGGTTTACGTAGGTTAATATCAGTGTACAAAATTAGGTCACTGTTTAACTCGAGGTTTTTACGTAGGTTAATATCAGTGTACATAATTGGGTCATTATTTAAATGAAGGTTTTTACGTAGGTTAATATCAGTGTACATAATTAGGTCAATATTTAACTCAAGGATTTTACGTAGGTTAATATCAGTGTACATGATTGGGTCGATTTTTAACTCCGGTTTACGAGATTAATACCAGTGCACATGACTGGGTCACTCCGGTTTACGAAATGAATACCAGTGTACTCGAAGTCTCTCTGGTCCTGAAGCGAGCACGTTCGATATTGTGGCGATTAATTTCTTGTTGACAGTCACACAAAGATAGAATGATTTAAATGCCAACTGCAACAATGCCCATCGGAGCACTCAGCCTGACAAAATCTGTCTAGTAAATTGCAGCCGAACAAATACAATGGCCAAAACAAAGTCAACAACAGTTTTAATTTAGCCAGTCACCTGTTACATCGTGTATTCAGTAACACACACACAGAGCGTCCTTTTCAATCACTAACTCACTGATAGACCTTGTTTCCCATTTCAGATACAACGGCGTTTACAATTTTCATTTGAAATCAACCCTTAGTACTTTTTAAAATCAATATCTTACATAGTGGTTTATTTAAGAGTGAATGTTTCAATTGATAGTGAGGCTGCTCAGTATATAATTGGTATACACCTATTCCCTTTACTACTGACTGAAAAACAGACACCCATTCCCTCTACTACTGACTGAAAAACAGACACCCATTCCTTCTACTACTGACTGAAAACCAGACACCCATTCCCTCTACTACTGACTGAAGACAAAGCACTCCGCACATATTCTATTTCAAATGACTGAAAACCACCGACTCTTAATACCTCTTCTACCTTGTTGACTGAGGGCACTCTCAGCGCCTTGCCAACTGACTCAGAACACACTCAGCACATTTTGTAATTTTGCTGACTGAGGACATAGACTACTTCTACTGACTGAGGACACACTAAGCACCTCTCCTACTGATTGAGGACACACTCGGCATCTCTTGTAATTTCATTGTCAGAACACCAGATACTTATGACTTCTCCAACTTTTGCTGAGGTTATACTCAGCATCTCTTCTACTTCTACTGACTGAAAACCCGACACTACTAATTTCTCCTTCTTTTACTGACTGAGGACTTACTGAGCATGAACCATTGTAAATATAAAACTCCCAAATTAATACATTCACTGACACATATTGGGTGATCCAAAGCCCCCCAACATAAAATAGATGACGTGGTGGGAAGCTAACTGACTGGATCAGCGCCCCAGATTCCAAGGCTTGACAAAGTCTAAGGATAAGCCACCTAAAGTAATGATTGGGAGGACCCTGTGTATATAAAAACTTCAACCAATTAAATAAAACAACACAAATTTTATAAAGAAAATTTATAAAGAAAATCACCCATCCAACAGCCATATGAACCTCATCAAAATCCAGCAGTTAAAAGCAATAATTACTGTGGTGGAGTAAACTTGCTCATCCCTATTTTAAAATTAAATTGTTATATACATTGCTAAATTGTCAGAGTGATTGACTTTGGGCACTTCTTATGATGGTATTTTTGAAAGTGAGTTGAAGTAAATGCTCAAGGCAAGAATATTCTAGATTTGCTGATGTAAATCAAGCTAGTGAGTAGTTTTTATTGTCAATAGTTTTGATTTATGAGGACGAAACCAGCCAATGAGCTGAAATTAAAAAAGAAGTTTACTTGTTGTAGAGAAATCTACTATCTAATCACTTTGAATTTGAAGTGACAAGGAAGAAGTCCGGTTTTGAAAGGCAGTCTGGTGGCAAGATAAACTGACTGGTTGAGAGAGACTGGACTTTAAAAATTTCATGCCTTTTCGCTATTGATAAGATGTAGTCGAGTTTTATGTAGAGATGTGCTATGTGAGATTACTTTTATTCCTACAAGTGTTTGAACTAGGCTGTTCACATGTAGTTTGCTAAAAGAACACTTGACATTGTTTGACATGCTGTATTTATTATGCCATGTACGTGAATTGGGCTAATAAATACTGTTGCAGAATGTTGTAAATTGAGACTGGTAAGATAGAATGGAGTTGTAAAGTGATAAACTGGAAAACATGGTGCTTGTCCCCTGATTATCTCTTTTTCAGAGATAAACTGTGCCTTTCACTTGCTATATGAATGTCCTGGTTTACTGTTTGTAAACTGCTATGACCGACCCTGATAAAGGCAGGAATGGCATGTAAGTGTAAGGACACACTGCACTCTACTGACGTATGGTGGCAAGATTGTTGACTGCCCAAACAATTTCTAGTGTAGAGATCGCTACATTTATTGTTCTGTTTGAAGGAGTTGGCATGGTGAAAGGAATTTCCCAGGTTAACTCTAGGTAGTGGAACAGTGTTTGTCATATAAGAGTGGCACTTGTGGAGCTGATGAAATCGAACTGAACTAGAAATTGTGAAATTGGTTGGATGGTGTTGCTTACAATGAATCAGTGATTCAATGTCTGGCTTAACTGATGAGATTGATAAGCGAAGAATGTCATTTAGATGACGGTCAGAGAGTTGAGAGTGAAGGCGATTCTTTGTATATTTCATCTTTGAGAACAGTTGTTCACAGCAAAATGTTCTTCCGAACATAGCTACAATGCGCTGAGCATGTTTAACAAAATGTGGAAACTTGCCTGATGGACGAATGACATTACGAAAATAAGAAAGAGGAGAAGAAGTGCGGAACTTTGCTTTTAACTCATCGCTGCATTGCATATCTACCAAATTCTATCTGCAAGGAAGCTGGAGCGTCATCCACTGTGATTGCAAAAGGGGCACTGAACAACTTGAAATCTGCAGAGAGTGGTCTGATACCCCATATGTGAGGAAAATTCTTCCCTCAGTGAGGTAATGACTTCACCACAAGTCTCCAAGTCGACGTCTGCTATGGAACAAGCAGCAAGACATGGAAAATGCTGAAACTGACCATTAGACAAGTGGAATTCACACAGGCATAGTTTCACTTCAAATGCTGTGATGTGTGAATACATTTCAGGAACGAGAACATCCTTACATTGCAAATTGACATTGAGGATGTTGAGGTGTGTGGTGATATCCATGAGAAAGGCCACACAAGCAAGCCATTTTAGGTCAGTGATGTTATCAGCATAGGGGAGGTTCTTTTCATGAAGAAAGTTGAAAATTTCTTGTTGCTGGTCCTACACATGAGAAAGCACGGCTCCACGACTTAGCCAGCGGACTTCACAAAAGTAGAGCAGATCACCATAGTGTGCATTCACTTCATCCATCAGTGCCTGAAATTGACGATGTTTGAGATTTGGGGATAGTAAAGAATTTACAAACTTCACAACTGACATGACCTCAATGAGGTTTGCAGACTTGGCACATAAGGATTCTTGGTGAATGATGCAATGCAATTTAAGGATAGTCTGGTTGTGTCCAAGGGCATTACAATGGTGAATGAGCAAAGAAGCTGCGCCCTTATTCTCTCCAATCATTGCTGGTGCACCATCAGTCATTACACATACAAGACGGGACAGATCAAGGGAGTGATGTTCCACACATTGAAATAAAGCATTGAAGATGTCTTGCCCAGTTGTGGTGTTATGTAGCGGAACAATCTGAAGGAACTCTTCATGCACTTTGAGAGCAGCAGTGACACTTCATATGAAAATAGCTAGTTGGACTTATCTTTCATGTCAGTGCTCTCATCAAGAGCAAGAGAGTAGGTGACAAAGGTTGAGCAATCACTCTTCACCGAGTCTTGGACATTGTCTGATATCTCCTCAATGCGACGACGAATAGTACGGGATGACAGACTCATATTCTCCAAGTCAGAACGTTGCTCTGGACAGACAGAATTCACCACAGTCATGAGACATTCCTTGATCAGAAAATGGCTTCATTCTTTAAGCAAGGAGTAGTGAAACTTCATAACTGGCGCGTCACTTTTTCATGCACAGATGTTTGCTTATGAAACATCAAACTGCTTTTCTCTATATTGCCTGTGAGTTTAACAATAGTATTCTTTTTCTCAGAGGCAGACATTAAACCGAATTTCAAAGAAGTTCGGTGTACTCTTTCCCAGTGGTGGTGCACATTAAACTCTTTGAAGACAGCAACAGTTTTCAAACATCAGACACTGAGCTTGTCCAACTCGTTCTATGAAAAAATACTTCTCCGTCCCCTCAGAGTTAAATGTCCGACTTTCCATATTTTTTATGATGCATGGTTGCAGACATGATTGTGGGGATGGGGGAATAATGGCAAAGAAATAGCAGAATTGCAACAACCAGTTCGGTTGTGATGGCAAAAGACTAAGTTTCAAATTCGAGCGCACCTCTGTTCACCTCCAGCCCTCCTTCCCCACGTCCAATAGTCGCGGTGAAGGTCAGATCATGACTGAGGCAGAGTACAGATGCTGACATACATGTACTATATTGTACATCTATCCTAGGCCTGGGAGAGTCGACGAACTATAAAGAGATGCTAGTGGAATATACACAACCGCAGGCATAAATTGTACATGTGCATATGATTCTGTGTGAGAATTTCAAACTGTTAAAATTACATGTAGTCTTTAGACTAGTTTAGCCTTGGCTGTTTGACAGCGTAAAACAACGCCCATTTGTTTTAGTGACTTTTGCCTTGCGGGCCAAAAGCAATAACTGTGAATAGCTTGGCGGGCCAAAAGCAATGTTAACTGTGAATAGCTTGGCGGGCCAAACAAAAATGCTTCGCGTGCCAGAGTTTGCCCGTCCCTGCGTTAAACTCACCAAATCAAACATCCTTGTACATTTATAAACATATCAGCCTGACTTTTTTGTTGTTGTTTGTCTGGTTTTGCCGTTCACATTTACATACGTATTTTACCAGTAGGCGGTAGCTACAGCATCAACAGCACAGTTATCTCCCGCGGGCTGCTGCTGCCCGGACAGCAAGCAGACTGGCAGCGAGCGCCGCCGCCCTCTGCATCACTGTATCGCGCAGCAGAGCTACAACATAGCTGCTGACGTTTTTGGCCGTCTGTGCGAAGAGAAAATGAGCACCACTTAACGGAAAGACGGGCAGTAGCTGCGCTATCGAAAATTCTGAAGTTTCCAAAATCGTCTACCTTTCACCCTCATTTATTCCTTGTGACGTTAGCATTTTGGCTATAGTGAATGCACGCGAGCCCGGCACAGCACAGAAACAGGATGGAAAAAGACGAGACAGCGAGTCCTGCTTTCCGAACCAACGCAACATCCAATGCTAAAGGTTCGGCTGCTTTTTCTAGCGAGAAATCTAAAAGCAAAATGGCTGCTAAAACAAACAAAAAGTGGGTTCGACTGGCGACTGTTCTGGCCTACGTACTGGCCGTGTCTTTGGCCGCCATCGTGTTGGCCACATATTACAGTCTTATTTGGGAACCCGAACTCAACAACGCTGGGGCGACGACAACAACCACCACAAACCAGCCACAGGACGGCCAATCTTCGGCGGCGCCGCTGGTCATTGACAACAGGACGACGACAACTCGAGTAGGCTAGCCCCTCGGTACCACACATTATTTGAGTGAGATCACAAGTATGTATTATGGAGTAGATCTGTCTTAATGAAGTTAATCCAACATTTAAAAAACAATCCTGACTGCTATTGACTTTTAATGACATTTAGTATTTACAGTATCAATCTGTACAATCTAAATCTATCGATATCAATCATTTCGTAGCTGCTTTTTGTGTAAGAGTCTAAGACGTATAATATTTGTTACTTTTTTTTTGTATGTGCTTCCATTATACAGTATTGTTATTAATGAAAAGTCTTATATGAAATAAATAAACACCCTATAATATATATACAATGAACACTTGCAAGTACCCACAAACAGCAGCAAAAATAGTAGTTGATTTTTGAATGAAATTAAAAAATAATCTAATGTTTACCAGAATGTAGTGATGCATATTCAAGTTTTGACTGTTAAATTAAAAGAAATCCTCTGTATTTCTAGCTCACTTTGGACAATTATGCCTTAATAATTACATAAAATGTAAATATTTGACACCGCTGCCCTTTCAAGTTTCATCCACTCCTTCCAATTTGGGAAGTGATGAAGCTGCCTGAATCATTTATTATGAAGTGAATATAATAAATAATTAATTTAGTCTCTTAGTCTTAAGTGTTATTCATACTTTTGTCCCACTCCCAGCATTTGCTTGTTATTGATTATATGGCTAACCTGAGCAGTACATGCAGAAATTTTTAGTTTTAATTTTTATAGAGGTCAATCATAGGATTTATCATATGGCTATTTTGTTTAGGTTTATAGAGGTCAGTCATTAGATTTATGATATGGCTATTTTGTATAGGTTTATAGTTTTGTAAGGAGAGGTGAATCATAGAACTGTATATGTATTTTAATGTTGAAGACTAGTTTGGATGCATGATTTTGCCACTACTTCACCCTAATAATAGTTTTATTTCCTCACCCTAGTTGTTTTATTTCCTCACCCTAATAATCGTTTTATTACTCACCCTAGTAGTTGTTTGATTTCCTCACCCAAACAATCGTTTTATTACTCACCCTAATAATCATTTTATTATTCAACCTAGTACTAGTAGTTGTTTTATTTCCTCACCCTAATAGTTGTTTTATTAATTATTTCCTCACATTAATAATTGTTTTATTTCCTCACCCTAATACTATAATAGTTGTTTTATTAACACATAGTTGGTTTTTTATTACTTCACCAAAGTTAATTTTTTATTATTCATTATTACTATTATTATTATTTTTGATTATTTTGCAGCTCAATCAAACAATTGCTGGTTTTCATAACTTCATCATACATTGTTTGTTGCATGATTACCTTATCCAAACAGTTTTTTTTTTAACCTCACAAAAGTCACATACATTGTTGCATGATTACCTCATCCAAAGTTTCTTTTACCTCACGTACATTGTTGCATGATTACTTCATCCAAAGTTTCTTTTACCTCATATACATTGTTGTATTATTACCTCATCCAAACAGTTTTTTTAACCTCACATACATTGTTGCATGATACCTCATCCAAACAGTTTTTTTTTTACCTCACAATCACATACATTGTTGCATGATTACCTCATCCAAAATGTTTTTTATAAACTCACATAACAATCACAATGTTGCATGATTACCATATTGAAACAATTGTTTTTTTTAACCTCATTATATATTATTTGTTTGGTTTTTAAATACCTCATTATTAATATTTTGTTTGTTTTTTAATTACTTCATCACACATTTTTTTGTTAGTACTCTTATAGTTTTTTTTTAAAAAAGTACTTCACCATACAGTTGTTTGTTTTGTCTTACCTTATCCTTTAATTGTTTATTTTGTGATTGCCTCACTATGCACTCATTTGTTTTGTCTTACCTCATCATATAATTGTTTATTTTGTGGTTTCCTCACCATATACTATAGTTGTCTTTGGTTTCCTCACCATTGCCTATCACTTGTTTTATGATTACCTCACCAAACAATTGTTGTGTGGTTACCTCAGCATATTTTTATTACCTCATGCAGTTTTTATTGATTGCCTCATCATACACTTGATTATTTGCAGTTGTGTGATTTGAGATCACATTAATTAATATTGAAGATGTTTATTTCTCTGTTGAATTTCTCATGAGCATTTGTTTAAAGCAAAAAATGTTTGATTATATCACAGATAGCAACTTTTTTTTTTATTTTACAAATTTTGATAACCTAATATAGTTTATGATTTACCTTGACAAAAATTCTTTCGTGGTTGCTCACTAGACTAGTAGACAGTATGTTCTTTTATTTCAAATTTATAACACCAAATGGTGTTCATAAATTGTTTTTCATTTTAAATTTTAAAAATATGACACATTTCAAAATCATAGTCTCAGAATATTATATAATACAGATCTGGATGTATTACTCAATTATTGATATTACAAAATTAACAAATTTGAAATAATTAATTTTTGTAAAGTGTCTCTTAATTAAATGACAGTTTAGAAATTAACTTTTGAGGAAGAATTTGAGATTTTAAAAACATAATCATAATAATTTATAATAATTACATAGTTTATTGAATTTGTTGAATCAAAGAATCTAGGAATTTCCTATTTGGATCCAAGAAGTCTATTTGTTACTTCCCATGTCAGATCAAAGAATTCTGTATTACTTTCCATGTCGGATCAAAAAATTCTGTATTACTTCCCATGTCGGATCAAAGAATTCTGCATTACTTCCTGCGTTGGATCAAAGAATTCTGTACATTATTTCCTGTGTCTTAACAAACTCAAAGAATTTTGCATTCCTTCCCATGTCGGATCAAAGAATTCTGTATTACTTTCCCATGTCGGATTAAAGAATGCATATTTATCCTTACATTTTCCTCTCTACTTACTATGCTCACTCCTGGACTGTTCTTATTTTGTCATGTGCATGTAATGGTTCTGTATTTAATTTTGTAATGTGTGGACATCTTGACATTTTTTCTTGTTTTTCTTGTAATGAAGTATGTTTTGATTAATCATATTTCATTTGTCACAAAAGATTAATAAGCAAACTTCTGAGATATAACAATTAACATTATAACATGTTTGTTACAGTGTAACTAAGCTGTTTTTATTTGCACAAATGGCATGAATTTACAGTATTTGTGCCAATGATTAAATTTACAGTGCTTGTGCAAATAAGTGATGAAATTGACAGTGCTTATACAAAGAACATTAATAAAGTTTACAGTATTTGCATAAATGATAGGAATGAATAAACAAGTGCTTTTGCAAATGACAGTGATGAAATTGACATTACTTATGCAAAGGTATTGTTTACAATCCATGTTGTGATATTGTCTGTTTCAGAATGGGATCTTGTGACAAAGCTGTGATTCCAGACTAAAAAAAACTGTATTGGAATTGAGTCTAAAAGTTTATAACTTGTGACCATGGCACCCTTAAAGCTGCAGCACTGGGAACATAATTGATTTCTACTGCAGTGATTGTATGCAAAAGTGTGCTAAATGGCTCATCATATGGCTGTGAATTGGAATTGGGACACATTGTCCGTCATTCTTTTGTGGGGAAAGATAAATCTTGACCAATGTCTAGTATCAAGTTTTGTACAGAATGTCTCATGATTTAATTCAGTACAGGTAGATTAAGTTCTATTCATATGTACATGGAATTCTGTTAGTCTTTCTCTTTGTATTTCTCCACAAGCAGATATTTTTCTCTCACCTTTTTCAAGTTTTTGCACTCAGATGTTTCATTTTAGCACTCACATGCCTCAGTAAATGATTCAGACACAATGCATAATGACATATAATAAGTAAATAAATTTAAATTAAAATTAGACCATCAGTGCTTGGAACTATATCCTTATGCTTCCCCCCAAAAAAAAAAAAAGTAAATCTGATTGATACAGGAATACTATTTTTTTTAAAACTATAAAATATATGTACACAAATATATTAAACACCCAACTAAAACTTGTGTAGTTAGACTAGACCTGTTTTATATTTATAGTTATTATATATACACATTATGCACAAATTGTGTTTTATATTAATTTATGAAGAAAGATATGTGCAATACACATTCATATTTTTGTACAGTTGATTTGATTGTGCTGCATGTATTGCACCAGTATACAGATAACAACATTTCTTGTTTGATGAAATAATGTATGTGCATTTAGTAGGAGTTAAAAAATATAATATAATACATATAAAATAATCATTGTATGGTGTAAGTTGTATGTGTGTGTATATATATATATATATTATATTATATTATATTTGTGTGTGTGTGTGTGTGTGTGTGTGAATTTTTTGTAGTTTTCATTTAAATTTTCCCATTACACTATTATATCTGTTTACTTGGGTGATATATGCGTATTGAATAAGTGACATTGTTTTTAGTTCTGATCACTTGAATACATATATGAAATGTACAAAGAAACTCATTCATGCAAAAAGCACACCAAGAGGGGATGTAGTGGTTGTTTGACAGTTAAGGATCGGAATATTCAGTCATTCAAACCCAGACAAACATACTCTATGGGAAAAAAGTAACTCCTTATGTTATGAACAAACTTTTATTTTTTTACTATTTTTTTACAGTAAAAGACCAACTGAATGAGCGGTGAAGTGACTGGTTCAGGTTGGGTGATATTTAACACAATCCAAAACCTTAGTAGAAAATATCTGTACATGATCACTGTTTGCAGAAATGATTTGAAATTTGTAAGAAACAGAAATCAGTTGCTTGCTTATAATCATACATTTAATGCATGCATTACTTATTCAATAATGCATTTAGTACCTTATAACATTACTTATTCAATAATGCATTTAGGTACCTTATAACATTACTTATTCAATAATGCATTTAGTACCTTATAACATTACTTATTCAATAATGCATTTAGTACCTTATAACATTACTTATTCAATAATGCATTTAGGTACCTTATAACATTACTTATTCAATAATGCATTTAATACCTTATAACATTACTTATTCAATAATGTTTGCATTGCTGAAGGCTTACAGTAGTATTATCTGTAGATCTGTAGATAAAAACTCAGTATATAGAGATTGTTTTGCAAAAGTTTACATCAGGTCTAAGTACCTGTATTGAATTCATTATGTAATGATGGCATTGCAAAGGGTTTATAATAGCTATATGCCTAAGTATGTGTATATAAGTACTCACTCTTTAATGATGCTATTGTAAATGAGTTAGAATAGTACTATATCAGTAGCATATCTTCAAATGCTAGACCCCATTGCAAAAAATCTAAAATGCCCCCTCCCCATTTTCCACACACACACACACACACAAACACACACTTGCACTATCTCTGCTCCACAGAGATTCAGCTTGCTGTGCACCCTGAGAAAACTTGATCATGTATTTATTTTCCTTATTTCAAGTACATTTTCTTTTGGAAACAAATGGGCCTCTTCTGTTGAAAGGCACTGCATGGGCAGAAGTTGCACCACTGTACTTGGCCTTGAAATTTATAATGATTGTTAAAGAATAGCCATGTGGCATTTTGGAGGCTGGAACAAGTGTAATAGTAAAGCCATTCACAGAGATTAATTTGCATTCATTTCTTTACAGGTAGGAGAAAGAGAGTCAGGTGACTGTGCAAGGGAAGGAGTTTGTGTGTGTGGGTGGGGTGGGGAATAAAACCAGACATTTTTTATTGATAAAAGAAATACCTTATGTGAGTAATGAAAGCTAGGTTACTGATGGAGTATTACCGTGAGTGTCAAGTCAGAGTGTTTTTAAAGTATTAGTCATACCAGCCATCAATAAGAGTTTATCAAAGAATGGTGTTGAATATAATGTATTGTGTATGTTTCAATTTCATGAACATTATTATCTTGGCTTCTTTTAAATATCCTTATTTGAAATTAATATTTTCTTGCCTTTAGTGAAACTTCTCAGGTCAGTATTTTCTTAACACTTTCTTAAAGTTACTTATGATGTACTGCATGTATTCTTGTTGTAGTGCTAGTTATAATTTCTCCACATCTGTCTCCTTGTTGTAGTGCTAGTTATAATTTCTCCATGTCTGTCCCCTTGTTGTAGTGCTAGTTATAATTTCTCCACATCTGTCCCCTTGTTGTAGTGCTAGTTATAATTTCTCCATGTCTGTCCCCTTGTAGTGCTAGTTATAATTTCTCCATGTCTCTCCCCTTGTAGTGCTAGTTATAATTTCTCCATGTCTGTCCCCTTGTAGTGCTAGTTATAATTTCTCCATGTCTGTCCCCTTCTTGTAGTGCTAGTTATAATTTCTCCATGTCTGTCTCCTTGTAGGTTTGTTATAATTTCTCCATGTCTGTCCCTTTATTGTAGGGTTTGTTCTAACTTCTCCATGTATGTCCCATTCTTGTAGGGTTGTTATAATTTCTCCATGTTTGTCCCCTTCTTGTAGGGTTATAATTTCTCCATGTCAGAATTGTAACTCCTGTGTATTATCCATTACCATATATGTATCCTTCAATTTAATATTCCCTTGCATCTTACTTTATGATTACTTATAATGTCCCCTTGTATGTATCCTTACTATGGGTTCAGTTATAAATTGTATATACCCTTACTGTATGGTCACTTAAATTCTGATATATGCATTCTTACTACAGGATAAATTATAAACTCTATAATTCCCTTACTCATGTATGGTCACTTATAATGTTTTGATATATTTACATTTACTATAATTCAGCTGTAAAGTCCCTTGTAAATGTACCCCCAAATACTACGATTTCGTGTATGAAAAGATATTTAATTAATAAGAATTTAAAAAGCAAAAGCAAACCTAAAGTATAAAAGTAAGCAATCTTAAATTATAAAACCAAACAAAAACATTACTAAAGTATAAAAGTAAGTAATCTTAAATTATAAAACCAAACAAAAACATTACGAAAGTATAAAACTACGCTAGTTTGATTACCATACTAGTTTTATTTTAAACGGTCTCGGAATTTATTACATTTATTTTAATAAATCTTTTGTTAATTTTCATTTAATTGAGGGTAGGCTCAGATATAAATGACAGTTACGTGCAGGAACTGTAATAGAAAGTATAACACTTTGGTTCCAAATCCCGTCCAGAAGTGGCCAAGGTACACAGCGTTAGTAGACAATCCAGTAATTAGAATAGTTAATACCCCCCCCCCCCCCCCGCCACACACACACACACCAACAACCCTCCAAATCCTAGCGCGAAATCTGGTTCAGTCGGAAGCAACCCTTATCCCAGTAATCCAGCTAGTAAGTCAGGACAGTGTAATGTAAGCATTTACATAGACGATTTGCTATTCAAGGTCACCTCGAGTACACAAATGAATGAGTCATTGTGGCTCATGTGTACTCAGTATTATGGCTCACATGTACTCAGTATTGTGGCATGACAGATGTGTGTTTGCAGCTTTCTGCTCTGCCACGTTTCTTGAGCAACACAGACATACATAGGTACATGTGTGCCCACTTCTACAACAGACATACACAGTTACCCTTATTTACAACGTTTTGCTTAACTGCACCCACTTTAATAACACACACAAACCCCACACGTACATTAAGTTGCAGTCGATGAAAAGTCTGAATGGCCTCATTTATATTGCACTTGTACGAATCCAAGCTGTTACAAACCAGTTGGATTGTTGTTCAAGTATATACGTTTAATACGACATCTGTAGTCGGTCATGTCACTTCAGTAGGCTACTTCTCTTGAGCCATTCAGACCCCTCACCATTTTCCACTTCTGTTTGGGCCACTCACAACCCGTCACCATTTTCATTTCCTTTTGGAGCCATTCGCATCCCTCACTATTTTCACTTCTATCTGGGCCACTCACCACCCCTCACCCTTTTCATTTCCTTTTGGAGCCACTGTCATCTCTTACTTGTTTGGGCCACTCACAACCCCTCGCTATTTTCACGACAAAGTCCGGTAGACACAGGTGGAGGTTGCAGGACCGGAAAGATCATCTGTCTATACTGCAAATGTGTAGCAGAGGCACTCACATTGTTGTCATGTCACGGACTTGGCGATGATACCCGTATTAGAGCGAGTGCTAAGTCCTTGCGGCATACATTTACCATTTGGACTTTTTTATTTTAATTTTAACGCTGTAGGAAAAGAAAGAAAAATTGACGATGAATTAGATGAAATGTTTCTGTAGAACACACGATATAATTTCCATGCATGAGGATGAAACATTATGGAGTAGGGATTGAAACAATAAGTGAAACCGTTTTTCTTGTACTCAACTAGTCAGTTTGATCTCGTTTAGCTGTTACAGCACCCACTGTCTTGTATACAGCCAGTCAGGTTGTTTTTTTTTATCTCGCTTGCTAGCTGTTACAGCACCACAGTTTTGTATACAGCTAGTCATTTTTTTTTATCTCGCTTGTTAGCTGTTACAGCACCACAGACAGACTTATACACAGCTAATCAGTTTTATCTCGCTTGTTAGCTGTTACAGCACCACAGACAGACTTGTACACAGCTAATCAGTTTTATCTAGTTTGCTAGATGTTACAGCACCACAGGCGCAAATGCAGAATGGAAGAACGGTGTTACTAGGCCGAAGCCATAACCAACATTGACTGACACAGCCAATTAGTAAATTACAGTAGCATGCAGAATATTGCACTCGGGTCGTATAATCATGCCAAAGCAAGCGAATGAACAGTTAGAGCACAAAAGTTCGTGACAGACTGATTTTATTACTATTATTCTTTTATTATTATTCCTCAGTATGAACACGCACTCATTTAGGGCAGACAGGGAGAACAGCCTGCATCTTAAACAGATGAAAAATGTCCTCGTGTGTTCTACAATGAATCTTCATTTCTTTAAATCTTGGCTTTTAAAATTTCGTCATAATTCTTGATAGTATCAAACAAGTAGTGTCCGTGCTTTTCTAACGGCTAAACTTAGTAAAACGATCAGTATCTTCAAGTGTTAATAGCAGTAGTTCTTTTAAAATTAAATTTATGCCTTTTAATGCATATCGTAGTACTCAGAGATTTACAATATCTCTCCACGTCATTTAATGTATTTTAGTTTTTCATAAACAACTCACAGTTTTACAATCTCTCGCCAAGTAATTAATGCATTTTATATAACTCAAAGTTTTACAATATCTCGCCAAGTAATTAATGCATTTCATATAACTCACAGTTTTACACTTTCTCGCCAAGTAATTAATGCATTTCATATAACTCACAGTTTTACACTCTCTTGCCAAGTAATTAATGCATTTCATATAACTCACAGTTTTACACTTTCTCGCCAAGTAATTAATGCATTTCATAGAACACAGTTTTACACTCTCTCGCCAAGTAATTAATGCATTTCATATAATTCACAGTTTTACACTTTCTCGCCAAGTAATGCATTTCATATAACTCAGTTTTACAATCTCTCGCCAAGTAATTAATGCATTTTATATAACTCAAAGTTTTACAATATCTCGCCAAGTAATTAATGCATTTCATATAACTCACAGTTTTACACTTTCTCGCCAAGTAATTAATGCATTTCATAGAACACAGTTTTACACTCTCTCGCCAAGTAATTAATGCATTTCATATAACTCACAGTTTTACACTTTCTCGCCAAGTAATGCATTTCATATAACTCAGTTTTACAATCTCTCGCCAAGTAATTAATGCATTTCATAGAACACAGTTTTACAATCTCTCACAAAGTAATTAATACATATTTTAGAGACTGACCATTTGGCCAACCTTTGCTGAGTATTATTGATTTTGATCTCTTTCATTCGTGAATAGGATAGACAATATCCATAAATGAGCATTCTATAGTATTCAAGAATAGTTAAGGCCGAACATAGGAACGCAAAGTGTACTCGGCACTCTGGCACTGTGCTGCTGACAAGTGATTGTTAGTCAAGTTTTACAACACCGATCTTTGTCGTTCACGAATAAATCGTCAGTGTTTTAGTTGATATGTGGATTTTGCATGCATTTAATACAAGTTTGTAAGTATTTGATTAGCTGTATTTCAACTGATCACCAATGCTTTCAGACAGTACGGAATGCGCTAGAGTAATTTCCCTTGTAATGAATGTCGAGCTATTCTTTATCGAATTGGCACTCACTTTAATCAAACTTAGCATGGAATGACGCGCTTTTAGTTTTTCTTTTTCTTTTCAGTCTTAAAAAAAACAAACGAATGAAACACGTTGGTCTATAAATGTTTTTACGTCTATGGGCGTAGTTTGCATCAGTTAAAAGGGAGTGGGTTGAAGAACTCCGAGGAGGTCAACACCCGTTCACCCGCGTTCCCTCTCACGCGAGGCCAGAACCTGAACATGGCGGCCAGCCAATTCCCGAAAGTTTACAATCAAGCGCTGCTCTCTTGAGTCCTCTTTTATTGTTCATTGTACTGTGAGGCAAGTAATAAAACTTTATTTGTCATGTTTCTTATTACTTTGAATGCAATACAAAGTTTTTATTGTTCATTTTTCTTATTACTGTGGGAATGTACAAAATTTGAATTGTTCATTTTTCATTCAAGGATGAATGAATTGAATTGGTGATTATATAGTGCGTCACCAGGTGCCGTATGCACAGTTTTCATTGTAATTTTAGTTAATGTAGATCTACGTGTCGAGCGAAATACAACAATACCTGCCTGTCTGTCTATGTTTTATTTACTATTTTGTTTACAAACGGTATTGTTTATAGTAGTAGTTTTGCAATACTCTTTTGTTTACTATTTTGTTTACAAGCGGTACTGTTTATAGTAGTAGTTTTGCAAGACTCTTTTGTTTACTATTTTGTTTACAAACGGTACTGTTTATAGTAGTAGTTTTGCAAGACTCTTTTGTTGTTACTTCTTGAAATTCTAGTATATATGGTGAACCTGTGTTACTACATGCCAGCATCAGGTGTTTTTAAACCATGCGTTGCTACATGTTCTGTCAGCATTAGTTATTTGTAAACTCTTGTGTAAACTTACCACAGTTATGAAATGCAATCAAATCCGATTTTATGAAAAGTTGTTAGTGCATGTAAATTTCAATAATAATCATTACAGAGATTCATTTTGTTGGAAACCTTACACATGAATGTTTTATAAATTTAATTAAATGTGTCTCTTGAGTCTAATTTGTTTTACTGTTGGTGCATTGACGAGAAAGTAGCCAGTAAGGTTGTGAAAGCTCGTTTACAGTCACCTAGTTGTCTTCTCTGTTTGTGTTTGTGGTAGGACTGGAGCCAGGTACAGTGGAAATGTGTTCACATTTGTATTGATTATTGTGACTGTATTGCTACTAACATGCCAGAACTATCAAGCATTGTGCACTTGGGGACATGCATGTAGATGTAGAGTGGTCTACTGTCTTGGTGACTTCTTCCTCACAAGCTGCTAAACCTTTTAGCCACTGTAATTTAGCATTTGGCAGTAATTGTGAAGAATATAAAAACATAAATGCACCACACTTCACACAGTAAATGCAGTAATCGTTACCACGTGACCTATTCCTACGTACTGAATTTTCTTTCTTTCTTTCTTTCTTTGTGTTAATCTCTCTTCCGAAATGCTGATCTCCATTAAGGAAGTGCTATATGTACAAATTATCATGTTAATACAAAATTATAAATAACTGAAGACAAACACGCTCACCATAAAACAGATCAACCTCACGATCTGAGGAAAATCAAGTTGATTAATGATTCCAGGCTTAAGACTAGCAACAGATGTGGGTGGGAAGAATGATGCTGAAGTTCGTCACTGAGAGAGACCAAATGAGGTCTCGCTCATTACAGCAGATGTGTCACTGAACATGGTCTCACTGAGTAAAACTGATGTAACACCAAATGTGACATTGTCGAGTACGGCTGATGTGACACTAAACGTGATATTGTGAATACAGCTAATGTGACAGTAAAGGTAATATCACTGAGCACAGTTAATCTGACTTAAAAAATGATCTTGCTGAGTATAGCTTTTGTGACCTAAAACATGATCCTGCCGAGTACAGCTAGTGAGATGGAGTTGTGATGAAGCCCTTGTAACCAAAACGTTGATCACCTAGGCTTGTCTGCACAACTTCTCACACTTTTATTAAGTTATTAAAAGATATAAATGTCTTAATTCATAATAATATTTTAAATATAATGGCAATAATTTAAAAAGTCATAATAGTTTACTTCCGGGCTTACACAGAGTACTGAAATGAGTTTACTTCCGGGCTTACATATAGTACTGAAATGAGTTTACTTCCAGACTTACATAGAGTACTGAAATGAGTTTACTTCCAGACTTATAGAGTACTGAAATGAGTTTACTTCCACTTACATAGAGTACTGAAATTAGTTTACTTCCAGACTTACATAGAGTACTGAAATGAGTTTACTTCCAGACTTATAGAGTACTGAAATGAGTTTACTTCCAGACTTACATAGAGTACTGAAATGAGTTTACTTCCAGACTTACATAGAGTACTGAAATGAGTTTACTTCCAGACTTATAGAGTACTGAAATGAGTTTACTTCCAGACTTACATAGAGTACTGAAATGAGTTTACTTCCAGACTTACATAGAGTACTGAAATGAGTTTACTTCCAGACTTATAGAGTACTGAAATGAGTTTACTTCCAGACTTTCACATAGAGTACTGAAATGAGTTTACTTCCAGACTTACATAGAGTACTGAAATGAGTTTACTTCCAGACTTACATAGAGTACTGAAATGAGTTTACTTCCAGACTTACATAGAGTACTGAAATGAGTTTACTTCCAGGCGTCGTGCACAACGCGTACGTTATGGTAAAGGAGAGATTAAAGGTGCCATAGTTTGATTTGAGTGTTTATTGTTCTTTTAGTTTGTTTTTCTTTTAGTTTGTTTTGAGTGTTTGTTATTCTTTTAGTTTGGATATTTGTTGATTTTTATTTCGGTAGTTTTAAATTTAAGTATGTTACATAATTTCGTGTTGTTTGAGACATTCAGGACTATTGGAAATACTTTAGTTTTAAAGACACAAAATGCATAGAGTAGAAATATGAGAAATATCTGTGGCGTTTTAATTTCGTCACACTTGCTGTACTTTTTAATTGCCCAAGAATGTTTTGTGTGTGCTGCCTGAAGCACACAGAATCCAATTGCATTATCCTAATCAACGAACTCGACACTCCACCTCGATTTAAGGAAAAGGTAAGAGTCATCTGTACGCTTTTTGCTTTGAACTGGGCTCAAACCCGAATCTTCTGAGAGGAAATCCAATACATATTCCGTTTAGCTTCCCTTTCCACTAATTTGTTTTGTTAGCTTGATTTTTTTTACTTTGTTTTCTCTCACGACGATATGATCATGTTCGCTAGCTTGGTGTTGTCCAATGACATGTTCGCTATCTTGGTGTTGTTCAATGACAAAATGCTATGGAGTTCGATGCTAGACGGTGCACTGTGCGCCGTAGCTGGAAATCTATTAATGTCGCAGCTGTCAATAATATTGCTGCTGGAAATGACAGGGCGTGGTTGATCGTGTTCCGTTTCCACTTCGGTCATAACAAGTGAAATCCGATTGAAGATGTTAGTCTTTCACTCAGTCGCACTGCTTTTGGTTACTGTTCGATTTGTTACGTAAGACTCAAATCACTGCTTTAGGTTACTGTTCGATTTGTTACTCAAATCACGTGACAGCTGGTGGTCAACAACCTAGCGTACCATGTTGATGATGAAAATAATTAATTTGCAGCAATACAAACAAGAACGACTTGAATACAAATGACGATGGCATGCATAAGTCCCTTTGCAACAACCAGAAACAAATACACATACACTGGCTAATCAATTCACATATACACTGGCTAATCAATATACACATACACTGGTTAATCAATATACACATACACTGGCTAATCAATATACACATACATTGGCTAATCAATATACACATATACTGGCTAATCAATATACACATACACTGGCTAATCAATATACACGTATACTGGCTAATCAATATACACATACACTGGCTAATCAATATACACATATACTGGCTAATCAATATACAGAACTCAGAGGCAACTGACACCAATTATTGTGTTTATAAATCTAATAATGAGTTGACTCAACACCACCCTAGTTATTACTTATGATTTTTATAATTATTTAATCATCCATAACTAATTATAAGTGATGAGAATCTTTTAATTTATGTTATTAATAATTATCCAGAAGACACCACTCGTCTCTCTCACTTGGCAGATATGCGGGCACTGTAAATTCTTATCTCTTCTACAACATTAAAGACAAACATTTACGATCACACAATATTTCCATATGGCGGAAAATTTCTTACCAAAGGAGAAGATAAATCCGTCTTTAATCTCTATTCAGCAAGCCCCCATCCACCCGCTATCTCTCCAACATAAGGTTATCAATGTGTGTAAGAAAGTTAATAAATTTATAAAATCAACATAATCAAAGAACGTTGACATTTACTTCACAACAATGTTCGATTAATACTAGAAAATCATTCACTTTATTCTAGCACTTATCCTAGCATAGATATCAGCTGTCAAATTAACACACACACACACACACACACACATAAATATACATATAATCAAGTTCATGGATATGAATCCTCAGAAATGAGTGGAGTTTCAGAGACATAATTATAGTCAATGTATATAACTTTTTCAATGATGGCCACTGTCATTAACATGGTTCACAATCATGATGTTTGCAAAGTGTCACTTGTCTTTCTTATTGGATGACTGTACCCCTTCTAGGCATGTTACACAACTGTTCCAGAATCTTAGATACTCTCACCAAGCACAAAGTGGAGAATTGTCCAGAAATTCGTATGCGCTATCAAGATGAATGTTCTAGAATCTTCATGTGCGCTACTCAAGCACACCACGAGGAATATTCAAAATAATCATTGTGAATTCCTAAGCCATGCTTTTCTGCCGTTTTGGTTCTCAAATGGGATTAACAGGAATCAACTTACAGTAATACATTTACTGATGAGTTCATCAACAATGCTGGATTCACACACCAACATGATTCAGTAGAGTACAGTAGTCACTGTAGTTTGAAGCGGGTCTAACACATCAAAGAGTAAAGGCATGCTCCTTCTGGAAAAGTCAATATTAAAGTAAATTTTTAAATACTATTTTAACTTTTACCTTTAAACGAGTAGCTAGTGTCAGGATTTTTACTCCAGTTGTAGTCTGTGAAAAGGTCCTTCTTGATTTGTTCTTTGGTTTTCTCCAAGGAGCTGACTTTAATTTTTGGTGGAATTTTCCAAATGTTGGTAGCGTTAGATTCCACCTCTCTGATCGGGGTTGTTGTTGTCTGAGTCTCATTTGCTGTTGTTTCTATTTTTGTAATGTATCTATGGAGAGCGTGGCTTACTTCTATCACTTGGTTTGAGGCTCGGTCTTTATTCTCGATGGGGTCTTTGTCTTAGTGAGGTCTTTGTCTTAGTGAGGTCTTTGTCTTAGTGAGGTCTTTGTCTTAGTGAGGTCTTTGTCTTCAAACATTATCCAGAGTAGTAAAAAGCTTCGTTAAGTTCTGAGTCTCCAGACTTTATTACGTGGTCATGGGTTGTATTTGGAATTTTATTTCTTCTCTCCCATCTTCTGTCTTCCTTATTATCAGCTCTCACTTGTAGTCATCTAGATCAAGATCAGAGTCTTCTTCTTCAGAATCATTTTCTACCTTTTGCTTCTTTTCCTCTGCCTGCCCTGACAAAGTCATGGAGTGTACTTGGCTGAGGCTCTTGTAACTCGCCTTTCCATTGCTGTTTTCCTGAAGGATAAAAGCTGGGCATGTCTTGATTGACTAGAGGGACAAGGTGAAGTGTAAAAGGAAAGTGTGAAGTCATCACGAGCAAAATTGTGTTTTGTCATCTACAATTAACCGACGAAATAAGTTTGGCCATAGTTGCTTTGGACTAGCTTTTGTCTCAGTGACCTTGGACTAAGATTATGTCCAGCACCAGAGACCCACTAGTGGGGGCATGTGCAGTGATAGATCATCCGGCCAGAGTCACTTTTGTCAGAGTGCTAACACATGTCGCCCAGTAAGGGGTGACCAGTGCCTATACTCTGAATTATATCTTTACTGTAGCTTGCAGTATTAGCTGCTGTTCATCAGTGTTCCCACGCTCTTAGTCACACAAGCATTAATCCCCATTGTTATCAAAACTATTTAAACCCAGTCTTTTCCACATTACAAGAATGGGTTTTACACAAAGTGAAGGTTATGATTGACATCAAGATGGATGAAAAATAATAAAGAATTTATATAAAATAAATGCAAAAATATAAATAGAACAATCACAATTACAATTCCAAATTATTATCCTATCTACCTCCAAAAGATTTTAACTTGTACTACTGTTAGTCTTTTTACATACTAATATTCTCCTGAAAGACAGTTTAATGAGTTTTTATAATTGCTTTCTCTGTCTCTTGTCTTGACTTCTACATGCAACACTATCTTACTAGAGTTTTTATAAATCTTTTCTGTCTCTTGTCTTGACCTCTGCATGTAACAGTTTTTTACTAGAAATTTTGGGTTACCGGAGTACATTCTCAACAAAATATAGTTCTTAGCTCATAAGTTGTTTGGCGACCTTCTTTCTTTCCATGTTACTTTACGCGCATGAAGAATGGATGACGTCATGAAGTGTTTGCTCTTGGCCACCTTGTCACAGCCAGCTAAGAAATTATTTAGAATCTAGGATAGGCTGTTGAAGCAATTCCAAAACCAAATGAAATTCAACTAGTACCACACAGAATGAAGTAATAAACGAAAAAGGAAAACAGACAGGAAACCCTGCAAAATAATAATGCAGTAATACATATTTGTTTGCAATGAAATTGATAGTGGGTTTGTGTCAAGGTTAAAATTCCTATCTGGTCACAATTCCACTAAACTGAGAAGGAAATAGATTAAAATATACATGACATAATATCCTACACAAAATCTTTAACTATAAACTTCACAAATAGCAATAATCATGCCTTTTACATTCTACAAACCAAAGGGTCAGAAGTAACACTGTATCAAAGCTCCTGAAGTTTTCCACACAAATATCTTTCACTCTTTTTATAATCTTTTTAGACTCACCCACACATAATTTTTACCTTAGATAGGACTTATCTTCTTTACATCAAAATGTAGGTTTATTCTGAGAAAATTCATTGATCTGGGTCTGTCCCTTTAATGTATTAACGAACAATTTTAAATCGAATTTACTGGCAAAAATTATAAGATAATTTCTGTTCCCCTTTAAAGTATCACAATTGAGCTACATTTGATATAGGTCCCATAAAAATATATCTTTCCCCACCCACACAGATGCACTCCTCCAATCGCGCGCGCGCACACACACACACACACACACACACACACACACACACACTCCCCCATTCACACACATACAAATGCTTGCACTTCTCCAATCACACATAACACTCCCTTCTCCATTCACACATACACGCACTCCTCCAATCACATATACAGGCACTCCTACAATTATACATACACAAGCACAAATTATTCCAATCACACACACACACACACACACACACACACACACACACACACACTCCCCCATTCACACACATACAAATGCTTGCACTTCTCCAATCACACATAACACTCCCTTCTCCATTCACACATACACGCACTCCTCCAATCACATATACAGGCACTCCTACAATTATACATACACAAGCACAAATTATTCCAATCACACACACACACACACACACACACACACACACACACACACACACACTCCCCCATTCACACACATACAAATGCTTGCACTTCTCCAATCACACATAACACTCCCTTCTCCATTCACACATACACGCACTCCTCCAATCACATATACAGGCACTCCTACAATTATACATACACAAGCACAAATTATTCCAATCACACACACACACACACACACACACACACACACACACACACACACTCCCCCATTCACACACATACAAATGCTTGCACTTCTCCAATCACACATAACACTCCCTTCTCCATTCACACATACACGCACTCCTCCAATCACATATACAGGCACTCCTACAATTATACATACACAAGCACAAATTATTCCAATCACACACACACACACACACACACACACACACACACACACACACACACACTCCCCCATTCACACACATACAAATGCTTGCACTTCTCCAATCACACATAACACTCCCTTCTCCATTCACACATACACGCACTCCTCCAATCACATATACAGGCACTCCTACAATTATACATACACAAGCACAAATTATTCCAATCACACACACACACACACACACACACACACACACACACACACTCCCCCATTCACACACATACAAATGCTTGCACTTCTCCAATCACACATAACACTCCCTTCTCCATTCACACATACACGCACTCCTCCAATCACATATACAGGCACTCCTACAATTATACATACACAAGCACAAATTATTCCAATCACACACACACACACACACACACACACACACTCCCCCATTCACACACATACAAATGCTTGCACTTCTCCAATCACACATAACACTCCCTTCTCCATTCACACATACACGCACTCCTCCAATCACATATACAGGCACTCCTACAATTATACATACACAAGCACAAATTATTCCAATCACACACACACACACACACACACACACACACACACACACACACACACACACACACACACACACTCCCCCATTCACACACATACAAATGCTTGCACTTCTCCAATCACACATAACACTCCCTTCTCCATTCACACATACACGCACTCCTCCAATCACATATACAGGCACTCCTACAATTATACATACACAAGCACAAATTATTCCAATCACACACACACACACACACACACACACACACTCCCCCATTCACACACATACAAATGCTTGCACTTCTCCAATCACACATAACACTCCCTTCTCCATTCACACATACACGCACTCCTCCAATCACATATACAGGCACTCCTACAATTATACATACACAAGCACAAATTATTCCAATCACACACACACACACACACACACACACACTCCCCCATTCACACACATACAAATGCTTGCACTTCTCCAATCACACATAACACTCCCTTCTCCATTCACACATACACGCACTCCTCCAATCACATATACAGGCACTCCTACAATTATACATACACAAGCACAAATTATTCCAATCACACACACACACACACACACACACACACTCCCCCATTCACACACATACAAATGCTTGCACTTCTCCAATCACACATAACACTCCCTTCTCCATTCACACATACACGCACTCCTCCAATCACATATACAGGCACTCCTACAATTATACATACACAAGCACAAATTATTCCAATCACACACACACACACACACACACACACACTCCCCCATTCACACACATACAAATGCTTGCACTTCTCCAATCACACATAACACTCCCTTCTCCATTCACACATACACGCACTCCTCCAATCACATATACAGGCACTCCTACAATTATACATACACAAGCACAAATTATTCCAATCACACACACACACACACACACTCCCCCATTCACACACATACAAATGCTTGCACTTCTCCAATCACACATAACACTCCCTTCTCCATTCACACATACACGCACTCCTCCAATCACATATACAGGCACTCCTACAATTATACATACACAAGCACAAATTATTCCAATCACACACACACACACACACACACACACACACACACACACACACACACTCCCCCATTCACACACATACAAATGCTTGCACTTCTCCAATCACACATAACACTCCCTTCTCCATTCACACATACACGCACTCCTCCAATCACATATACAGGCACTCCTACAATTATACATACACAAGCACAAATTATTCCAATCACACACACACACACACACACACACACACACACACACACACACACACACACACACACTCCCCCATTCACACACATACAAATGCTTGCACTTCTCCAATCACACATAACACTCCCTTCTCCATTCACACATACACGCACTCCTCCAATCACATATACAGGCACTCCTACAATTATACATACACAAGCACAAATTATTCCAATCACACACACACACACACACACACACACTCCCCCATTCACACACATACAAATGCTTGCACTTCTCCAATCACACATAACACTCCCTTCTCCATTCACACATACACGCACTCCTCCAATCACATATACAGGCACTCCTACAATTATACATACACAAGCACAAATTATTCCAATCACACACACACACACACACACACACACACACACACACACACACACACACACACACACACTCCCCCATTCACACACATACAAATGCTTGCACTTCTCCAATCACACATAACACTCCCTTCTCCATTCACACATACACGCACTCCTCCAATCACATATACAGGCACTCCTACAATTATACATACACAAGCACAAATTATTCCAATCACACACACACACACACACACACACACACACACACACATACTCCCCCATTCACACACATACAAATGCTTGCACTTCTCCAATCACACATAACACTCCCTTCTCCATTCACACATACACGCACTCCTCCAATCACATATACAGGCACTCCTACAATTATACATACACAAGCACAAATTATTCCAATCACACACACACACACACACACACACTCCCCCATTCACACACATACAAATGCTTGCACTTCTCCAATCACACATAACACTCCCTTCTCCATTCACACATACACGCACTCCTCCAATCACATATACAGGCACTCCTACAATTATACATACACAAGCACAAATTATTCCAATCACACACACACACACACACACACACACACACACACACTCACACAACCACATTCTTCCATTCAAATACACACGCGTGCACTTCCTTTCTTCACTCACTCACTCACTCACGCACTTGCACACTCCTCCATTCACAACGCAAGCATGCACACACTCCATTCAAATGTGCAAACGTCCCTCCAAACACACACACACACACACACACACACATTCCTCCATTCTCAAACATATGCATTCCTCAATTTACACAGGCACACATCGTCCATTCACACAGTTCTTTATTCTTTCACACACACATGCACTCCTCTAATCACACACACACACACTCTTCCATTCATACACACAAACACACACCTTCATTCACACGCATTCCTCCATTCACACACACACGCGCGCGCGCGCGCGCACGCACGCACATTCGTTTCTGTCTGCGACAAAGGTTGCTGATGGTTTGATTTACTTCTCACTTCTGCTTGCAATCAATGGTGATTTCAAGCATGGGCGCAAGCGCCGAGAAGTGCATTAGTGTCTTAGATCGAAGAGCTATGTAGCGCCTTGGATAACTACAGTCAGGATTAGGCTGTTTTGGTGGTCAGTAACCGTCTGGGCATAAGCTTACGACCTACTTTCCCCAAATTCTAGCTGTCTTTTGCGTGAGCAGCCTGCAGAACTCTAGACCCGATTCATCGTCCGTCCGTCGGACTAGACACTAAGCGTTACACCTGATTCATCATTCCTTCCGACCGATTAGACACTAAGGCTACTAAGCCCCCTGGGGCCTGATTATCTAGGCTTCTAGTGAGTGGTTAAGAGGTTTAGGCAAATGGTTCCTACTTGCGGTTCGCGGCGCATTATCAGTTGGTCGCACTACGTTATCCAGTTTGAATATAACCAATAAAATGTATTCTGGTGGACGCAACTTGTACAGCTAGTAGTTGGATAAGTTGTCCTTAGATGTATAAAGTTTGGAACCACTGGTCTAGGCGGTCTAGGTCTCTGGGGAGTGGTGAAGAAACTAGGTAATCTAGGCCTTAAGGGAGTGGTTAAGAACCTAGGTAAATCTAGGCCTTAAGGGAGTGGTGAAGAAACTAGGTGACCTAGGCCTTAAGGGAGTGGTTAAGAAACTAGGTGACCTAGGCCTTAAGGAGTGGTTAAGAAACTAGGTAATCTAGGCCTTAAAGGAGTGGTGAAGAAACTAGGTGACCTAGGCCTTAAGGGAGTGGTGAAGAAACCTAGGTGACCTAAGCCTTAAAGGAGTGGTTAAGAAACTAGGTAATCTAAGTCTTAAGGGAGTGGTGAAGAAACTAGGTGACCTAGGCCTTAAGGGAGTGGTTAAGAAACTAGGTAATCTAGGCCTTAAGGGAGTGGTTAAGAAACTAGGTGACCGTCCTTAAAGGAGTGGTTAAGAAACTAGGTAATCTATGCCTTAAGGGAGTGGTGAAGAAACTAGGTGACCTAGGCCTTAAGGGAGTGGTTAAGAAACTAGGTAATCTAGGCCTTAAGGGAGTGGTTAAAAAACTAGGTAATCTAGGCCTTAAGGGAGTGGTTAAAAAACTAGGTAATCTAGGCCTTAAGGGAGTGGTTAAAAAACTAGGTAATCTAGGCCTTAAGGGAGTGGTTAAAAAACTAGGTAATCTAGGCCTTAAGGGAGTGGTTAAGAAGCACACCGGTGATGGGCTCTAACTGTTCGACTCGTGGTATTGCTAAGACATTCGTGCATTATCTCCCTTGGAATAGTAACTCCAAATCAGCATTGCACTGTTGCAAGTTTATGTTGCAATTACGTGTTTGTGATAAAGACCGTAATGAAATAAACCCGTGCATTGATTCCTTGGTGAAGACTCTAATGAAACAAACTTGTATATTACTTCAATCAGTACACAGCTAGCTGTTGATACCTCGCTACAATGACACTTTCGCTAAACAGCTAACTGTTGATATAATGACACTTTCTCTAATCAGCTAGGTGTTGATACCTCACTATTATGACACTTTCGTTACAGAGCAGATATTTTGCAAATAAAAAAAAACGTAACAAGAATCCACGACTAATCTTGCACAATATTCATATTCTCAAATGTCAGCTTGCCTTACACTTTCAGCCTGAGACTTCTAGGTGATCATATTGAGACTAGAAGAAAGAAAATAAAAGCAGATCATAATTAGTATTATATGATGAGACTATTATCGACCAAATATTAACAGACTCTAATTATAATTGCAGTTAGAATCTGTTTGAAGGTAGTAAGTTATGTTTTAATCAATTTAAGCAAATATTAGCATACGTTTTGAAAATAATCAGTAGAGGGCTTACAGGTATATGCATGTGTAGCATTATTAGGAGCGAAAATATCTCAAAATCACTACATGAATAACATTATTACTAGTTAGAGTAGAGGTCAAAATCACTACATGAATAACATTATTACTAGTTAGAGTAGAGGTCAAAATCACCACATGAATAACATTATTACTAGTTAGAATAGAGGTCAAAATCACTACATGAATAACATTATTACGAGTTAGAATAGAGGTCAAAATCAGTACATTAATAACATTATTACAGTTAGAATAGTGGTCAAAATCACTACACGGATAACATTATTACGAGTTAGTAGTCAAGGTTAGTACAAAAAAATACCATCATAAGCTGTGCCTAAGGTCAGGTCACATTAACATTGGCGACAAATATATAATTATTAAGTTTAGAAATAGAGATAGGCAAATTTACTCCACCACATGCCTCCCCCTCCTTTATGATATGTTAACCAACCTGTTAACATCTCCTCTACTAAGAGTAAATTTGAAAACATTTCTGGTGGACCTTTCACCATAATATGAAATGAATGACAAAATCATTTTGTGCCAGTTTTACGAATTAAATAGGTAGCCAGTCAATGTGGGACATAAAACACAGTTGAACTGTCCTAACAAATCCACAAGAGAAAGAACACACAAGACAGAACAGAAGAAAAAGGCAAACGCACAAAGAAACAACAATGAAGAAAACACATTAACAAAACCAATCCGAGACGGAAAAGAATTAAAAAAACAATCCGAGACGGTAAAAGAATAAAAAGAACAATCCAAGATAGAAAATAATTTAAAGAATTCTAAGACGGAAAAGAATTAAAAGAACAAAGACTGAAAAGAATTTTTTTTTTAATCCAAGACAGAAGAGAATTAAAACAAACAATAAAGACGGAAAAGAATTAAAACAAACAATAAAGACGGAAAAGAATAAAAGAAACAATCTAAGACTGAAAAGAATAAAAAGAACAATCCAAAACGGAAAATTAAATTAAACGGACAACCAAAAAATTAAAATTCCAAGACGGACAAGAACAAAAGAACAATCCATGACGGAAAAGAGTAAAAAGAACAATCAAAGACAGAAAAGAATAAAAAAAAAAAAAAAAGAACAATCCAAGACGGAAAAGAATAAAAAAAATCCAAGGCAGAAAATATAAAAAACAACAATTCAAAACGGAAAAGAATTCTTAAAAAACACAATCCAAGAAGGAAAAGAATTTAAAAAACAATCCAAGAAGGAAAAGAATTTTAAAAAACAATCCGATTCGGAAAATAAAGAAAACCAACAAAGGCATCAACACCAAAAAAAAAAAACACGTTACCAACGGGAAAGTAGATAGAACCATTTTCCACAGTGGGGACACTACAACCACCCCACAGTGGGGACAATACAATCACCTCAGTGGGGACAATACAATCACCTCACAGTGGGGACACTACAACCACTCCACAGTGGGGACACTCCAACCACCTCACAGTGGGAACACTACAACCACATCACAATGGGAATTCTACAACCACTCACAGTGCTACAACCACCTCACAGTTGGAAAACTAAAACCACCTCTCAGTGGGGATACTAAAACCACTCACAGTGGGGACACTACAACCATATCACAATGGGAATTCTACAACCACTCACAGTGCTACAACCACCTCACAGTTGGAAAACTAAAACCACCTCTCAGTGGGGATACTAAAACCACTCACAGTGGGGACGCTACAACCACCTCACAGTGGGGAAACTAAAACCACCTTACAGGAGGGATATTACAACCACTCACAGTTGGGATACTAAAACCACACACAGTGGGGACACTACAACCACCTCACAGTGGGGCACTACAATCACCTCAAGGTGAGGACACTACAACCACTTCACAGTGGGGACACTACAACCACCTCACAGTGGAAACACTACAACCACCCCACAGTGGAATACTACAACTATCCTATTATAGACGTGATTCAACTTATGCTGGAACACTTTTACTTGCTACCATCTCTAATCTTCAGACAACCGTACAAAATAAAAATTGGGGACAACATCAGTGACAACAAAGACTGTAACAACAAATAAAGTAAACAGATAACAGGATGACTCCCCATATATATATATCCATATTAAACAGACTAAAATTGCAGGCAGAGGAAATCATAGCTGAAGAACAGGCAGGCTTCCAACCAGGGCGAAGCACGACTGAACAGATTTTTAATCTGAGAATGCTATATGAGATGTACCTTCAGCACCAACAAGACCTAAATCATGTCTTTGTAGACTTTAAGAAGGCATTCGACAGGGTGTGGCATGCAGCCCTTTGGTCCACCATGAAGCTATACAACATCAATGTCAACCTGTTGAAAGTCATAGAATGCCATTACAGCAAGGCTACCAGTGCAGTCTGCTTCAACAGCCAAAAAAGAGATTGGTTCAGGACAAAAGTGGAAATCAGACAAGGCTGCTTACTTTCGCCTATTCTCTTCAACATCTTCCTTAAAAGAATCATGACAGATGCTCTGGAAGACCATGAAGGAACTGTCAGTATTGGAGGCAGAACAATAACGAACTTGAAATGCTTTGCTGATGACATCGATGACCTTGCTGAAAATGAGGAGGAGCTAGTTCAATTGGTGGAAAAACTTGACAGGACAGCTACTGCTTTTGGTATGGAAATCAGTGCAGAGAAGACCAAATTGATGACCAACAACACCAGTGGTATTGGCAATGACATCATAATTGGTGATCAGAAATTGGAAATAGTTAATAAATTCACATACTTAGGAGCCATCGTAACAGACGAGGGATCAAAACCTGAAATATTGTCTAGGATTGCGATGACAATAACAATTGCAAGGCTGAAGACATTTTGGAAAGACAGAAACATCTCAGTCAGCTCAAAGATCAGACTGATGCGCTCCTTGGTTGCATCTGTTTTTTATATGCCTGTGAGTCAAGGACCCTCACAGTGGATCTCGAAAGGAGGATACAAGCTACTGACATAACATGCTTTCGAAGGTTGCTTGGCATTTCGTATAGAGATCATGACACGAAATGGGAAACAAGCCATTGGACTTTATGAAGAGCTATTGGCCATTGTGAAAATACGCAAAATTAAATGGTATGGGCATGTCACACGATCAACAGGGCTTGCCAAGACAATCATGCAAGGTGGGCGAGGAGAGGAAGACAGAGAAAAGAAGGGAGGATAACATCTCAGAGTGGACAGAACCGAAACTGAGCAATGCTAGAGAACAAAATGGAATGGAAGAAACTGGTTGACAGGTCATCAGTGGTGCACCAGTGGTCCAGAAGACTAAGGAATAGATAGATAGATAGATAGATAGATAGATAGATAGATAGATAGATAGATAGATAGATAGATAGATAGATAGATAGATAGATAGATAGATAGATAGATAGATAGATAGATAGATAGATAGATAGATTGGATATATGTTTTATGAATGAGTGATTTATCAGACTGCGTGTTTTATGAACGAGTGATTTGTCAGAGTGTGTGTTTTACGAATGAGTGATTTGTCAGACGAGTGATTTCAGTTATTTAGGAAGTATGCGAGAGAAAACAAAGGGCAATAAATTTAAATCATAACCATCGAATTATAAAACGAAACAACGTTAACATATATAACCCTGCATGCACTTTTAGAAAAAAAAACAAACATCAATGGAGAATGCATGTCAGACGCTGTAACCAACAGCCAACAGATCCATACAAATCGCCAAAGGGCTCAATAAAGTTGTGTAAAAATGGTGACGTTAACGTGAGGAATTATAACGACTTCCCCAAATTATACATCGTTTATTTTCATGTCTCCACCACCACCACCATCACCACCACCCTTTCTGGAGACACTTATGTCTAATGGCAGCTCCATTTGAGTCAAGAAGGGTGCTGTAAAGTCACATCTTTTATTTACTGAGTGCTGTATAACCACATGTTTTGATGGTGATGGTAGTGGTAGTGGTGTGGTGATGGTTCCATTTACTTCTTTTGTCGGCTGATTTCTGCAAGCGACCATTCATCTGGAGAGGTTATCAGTTTTGTTTAGACTTACCCCCTTGTGGGGGGGGATGGTATTGTCGTCCGTCGGTGCCGCTCTCCTCCTTTGTTCACATCTTTTAGAGTTCTGTATCTTTGAAAGATTCCTTTGTTCACATCTTTTAGAGTTCTGTATCTTTATAGACAGATTCCTTAGTTCACATCTTTTAGAGTTCTGTATCTTTAAAGACAGATCCCTTTGTTCACATCTTTTAGAGTTCTGTATCTAAGACAGATCCCTTTGTTCACATCTTTTAGAGTTCTGTATCTTTGATAGACAGATTCCTTTGGAAATTATTTTTCATTCTGGACTAGAGACATGATTCGTGCCAAGAAAGGTTGAAACTTAGTTTTAAATATTTACTTGATCTTGAGTACAACACTAATGTAAACTGTAATCTTGCATGCTAATAGTGAACAGTTTGTAAACGCCGCATACATAGACCTCTTGCTGTGCACAATGCTCATGTTGTGGGTACGACCTGATGAATAGACTTGAAATGAGAAGCGTTTCATTATTAGTTTCTCGCTTGATTTTACCTCCGTATTTATTTGAACAAACACAGACTAAAATGAGTCCCAAGAATAATTAATTTACTTTAGAACTCTGGCATTAATGAGTCCCAAGAGTAATTAATATATCTAGCAACTCTATGGCATTCACGAGTCCCAAGAATAATTAATGTGCCTTAAAACTCTGTGGCATTAATGAGTCACAAGAATAATTAATGTACCCTAGAAAAATGTACCTTACATTTCTAAGGCATTGAGGAGTCCCTATAATAATTAATGTACCTTAGAATTTTCTGGCATTAAGGAGCCTTAATGTACTTTAAAACTCTGGCATTAATGAGTCCCAAGAATATTTAATGTACTTTAGAGGAAATGAACCTTAGAATTCTATGACGTTAAGGAGACCCAAGAATAATTAATGTGCATAGGAATTTTACAGAATTATGGAGTCCCAAGAATACTGTGACAATGAGTCCCAAGAATAATTAATGTACATTAGAATTTTACAGCATTAAGGAGTCCCAAGAATACTGTGACAATGAGTAATGAAAGTACATTAGAACCCTAAGACATAATAACGGTAGTCCAATGAGTAGGATGGAAGTGTTCCAAGAATGTAGTAGAGGCCAACGGATAGTGAGGTTAATTGATAGAGAAAACCGTTGTTCATTTGGTAGAGTTCAAATGTGCATTTTTGTTTGTCCGATAGAAGCCAGTTCCGACTGGTAGAACTGAATTGTAGACGTCATAGAGTCAGAGAGAGACATGAAAACTCGGCTCTACCCCAACCCTCTTCTTTCCGTTTTGACACTCCAAGGGCATCGGTTTGAGTAGATGCGAGCGTTCTTTTTTCCAAGAAATTCATTTCTCAGAGAAGTCAATGTTCGTCCCAAAATGATTGCAGCGGAAGAAGATACACTGGCTTTCATTTATCAGGTGCGTGACAGAGTGACTGCTGAGTTTGTGTAACACATTCTCATTCATCACGTTTCACTGCCTCAAGTGACAAGGAAATTGCAGGAAAACATTGCTGGAGTGGGCAATTGGGCAGTCAAGATCACACACACACACACACACACACACACACATACACAGAGAGAGAGAGATTTGGAGCCACTTTGACAAGGAATCCATCCATAGAATATTTATTATTAGCTTTTATTAAGGATTTTCAAGTTGGAATATTGCTAACGTCAGTACATATTTCTTACAAGCTACGTTAAGTTAGATTTCTACGTGCTAGCGATAATTATTTTTCTTCACTTAATACTTTTTTTCTTTTTTTTTTATAAAGTAGAAAAGTCGGCAATGCTTGACTCGTGTCAAGCCAACAGAGCAGAGCGAAGAAATGACACCAGATTTGGAACCCGCAAAACAGATCTAGTCGACGATCAATTCATCTATCTCAATTCTAAACGTTGAAAGGCAGGTGATTTTTCTCGTGTGATAAAGCATAACGCGGACTTGAACATGTCAAAATGAACAAGGCCGGCGGGGAACAACTAAGAAACGATTGTAAATTTCAAATAAATGTGGGAGTACGTGCCAGATCTGTCGCATTTGTCTGTCGCCTTCAAGAGCCACGCACGGCGAATGAGATTAGTGTGATTTGAAAAATAAATACAAGTTTCAATATTCTCAGCAGACTGACTTGGAGCGTGTCTAGACGGTATTGAGCGGAGATTTTTCTGTCGCTGGTGCCGTAAGCTCTGTGAGTGATTCGACTGACGTGACTTACCAGGAGTGATTGACTCAATTTACGTGACTTACTTGGAGTGACTGACTCAATTTACGTGACTTACTTGGAGTGATTGACAATTCACGTGACTTACTTGGAGTGACTTTATTTACTTGACTTATCTAGAGTGAGTGACTCAATTTACGTGACTTAACTTGAGTGAGTAACTCGATTTTCTTCACTTACCTAGAGTGAGTTACTTGACTGTCGTGACTTAGCTGGAGTAAGTGACTCGATTTACGTGAATTACCAGGAGCTAGTGAATCGATTGACGTGGAGTAAGTGACTCGACTGTCGTGACTTACCTGGAGCTAGTGACTCTACTTGACTTACTTGGAGTGAGTGACACGATTTACGTGACTTACCTGGAGTGAATGACTCGATTTACCTGGAGTAACTCGACTGTCGCGACTTACCTGGAATAAATTCTAGGCTCTCAACAGCCTGTTGCTCTCGCTTGCATCAAGCATTCTAGCATGACAGACGCATTAGAAAGATTGAAGAACACAAGTGGCATTGTGCATTGTTGTACGCATTAGAAAGATTGAAGAACACAAATGGCACTGTACATTGTTGTACACATTAGAAAGATTGAAGAACACAAGTGGCATTGTGCATAGTTGTACACATTAAAAAGATTGAAGAACACAAGTGGCATTGTGCATTGTTGTACACATTAGAAAGATTGAAGAACACAAGTGGCATTGTGCATTGTTGTACACATTAAAAAGATTGAAGAACACAAGTGCCATTGTGCATTGTTGTACGCATTAGAAAGATTGAAGAACACAAGTGGCATTGTGCATAGTTGTACACATTAGAAAGATTGAAGAACACAAATGGCATTGTGCATTGTTGTACACATTAGAAAGATTGAAGAACACAAATGGCATTGTACATTGTTGTACACATTAGAAAGATTGAAGAACACAAATGGCACTGTACATTGTTGTACACATTAGAAAGATTGAAGAACACAAATGGCACTGTACATTGTTGTACACATTAGAAAGATTGAAGAACACAAATGTCATTGTACATTGTTGTACACATAAATGCATATAAAGAAGTCAGATTCACGCACGCAAGCGTACACGCAATTAAAAGATAACTGATTATAGAAGAATAGGCATAAAAATGAGAAAGACAACAGTTGAAATGTCCTGTTAAAAGGAAAGATGAGGGAGTGAGAGAGAGAGAGAGAGTGAGAATTCTGAGCAACATTTGATAAGATTATAAATATTATTAGAATCAAATACAGGAAAGAAAGATTTATTAAAGAAAGTTATTTAGATAAAAATATTGCTGGAATTAATCTGCTTGGTAAGCAATAAAACAAAAATCCATACCTTATTATTAAATAAGACAAGATGATTAATTGAGATAATGAAAGAAGTCAGGTTAATGGCTGATTTAATTAAAGTAACGTTCAGCTTAATGTATATTTTGTAAATATCAAACTGCTGCAGGAAGGACATCCAAGAAGAAAACAAGGTACGCTAAGTTTAGAGAGGACAGTGATGTATGACAGGCACAACTGAGACTGAAATGGTTGTTTTTTTGAGTGATTGATTAATACTTACTTAGCCCCAGCTTGATATCTAAAATCTCTTATGTGAACGTGCACTCATAAGTGTGTATGTGTGTGCCCATGTGAATGCATGTGTTTGTATGCTTGATTGGCGTGAGTGACATGCAATTTTCTGTGAATGGAGAAAGGAAGTGAGGCGAGAAACGCTCTTTGATGGGGCATAAACATTGGAGCCAGTCCTGGCGGGTAGTAGACCTGGTGTAGAGGTGTTTGTACCAGCGCCCAAAAATGCAACGCTTGGCTTGACAGTTGTTTGTTTGCCATCATTTACTTGGTAAGTTAGTCGTTAAATAACAGCAACACCATAGCCACATATTTCACTATCTAGATTTTAAAATTAGTGCCTGACAACAACACAGTGTGAATGCTTTCAGATTATTTGTGAAAACTGTTCTCTGTAGATTTTATTTTTACACCTTTTCCTAGTGCCTTTAGTTCCTGTTATGCCAATGTTAACAGTTTGTATTACCAAACTAGTACTGTCTGATAGCTTTGGCTTAGAAATAGTAGCATAGTTATTTATGCGCATGCGCAAAGTACAGATGTAGCTATAGATACTGATGTCGAGTGTCATACTCATCGACGCGCCCTGCAGGGTAGACATAAATACAATTATAAAGTGACGTGACTGGTCACATCAGATGGGTTTATAGATTTTATTATGTAGCTTGTCTCCATTGTCACCATTTCGCTCGTATATAGTTGATAGAATGAAGAAAGAGTTTTAGGAACGAATTGGAAAACGTTGATTAAGACCTCTGAATGTACTAGAAATTTTAGGATGTACGTGAAAACAATGCCTGCAGACATGAATAAAATAGAAATACACGTTTCTATGATCGATACTACAATAATAAATATTATGCATGACAGTTTAGGCTTTGCAGTGTACACTGCTTGATGAGAATCAGTTTGTAGACATTAAAGTTGCCATTAATAAAATCACCTTCGTTCTTCCTATTGCACAGAAAGAATAAATGTAAACAGCATGTAGAGTTTGGGTGTTATTATACATAATTAAATATGTCACTATTTACGTAAACATATTTATACACATGTTTATAGATTTATACGTGTATATTTATGTATACATATCTATATTTATTTGACGCACACAAGTGTATATGTATTGATATTTACAGCATGTATAGTTTGGGTGTTATTATACATAATTAAATATGTCCCTATTTACATAAACATATTAGCTAGCAATGAAGCAGTAAATATTAACAACCAATTAGTAAACAAGTATTATTAGCTAGCAATGAAGCAGTAAATATTAACAACCAATTAGTAAACAAGTATTATTAGCTAGCAATGAAGCAGTAAATATTAACAACCAATTAGTAAACAAGTATTATTAACTAGAAATGAAGCAGTAAATGGTAAGCAATAGTGAGCAAACAATCAAAATAGCAACTCAGATAACAGACACAAATAATACACAGTTAAGATATTCATTCCAACAATTGCAACATTCTAACTAAGAACTTTGAAGGGAGCATTAACTCACTCTCAAATGACGTGCATGTCAATTTCTTATTCGACCCCTAAGTAGATAATTAGAAATTCATAGCATGCCGCTCTAAGCAAATACAGACACTAAAGGGGTGAACTTTTCAAAGCAAGCAAGTCGCGCTTGGAATAAAACAGGGACTTTTAAAAAGAATTCTTTTTTCTGTTGTCATTTTACCGATGGCTTAATTGTGACAGGAAACAGCCACAAGCCCTGTTTTATTTGCACATTTCACGTCCTCAAATCCGGAGATTTTTCTAAACAATCTTTTGTCTTCCTTAAAAAAAAAAAAACCCAAATTCAATGGATACTGTCTGTATGGCGTTAATGAAATACACTTTAGTAGCTGTGGGTTTTCAAATATTGAAATGGTTAGAGTTAAGATAACAGGTTTTAGTCGATTCTTGGTCTTTTATTCATTTGGCGTCAGTAAACGAAACTTTTAGCATGTTTGTGACTCTTTATATTTTCAAATGCTTCGGAGCTAATAAAGCAAATTTTAGGCGGTTTGTGGCCCTTCCTATCTACAATTGGCACGGGCTTAATACAGTGGATTTCTGATTTGTGGCCCTTCCTATCTACAATTGGCAAGGACTTAATACAGTGGATTTCTGATTTGTGGCTCTTCCTATCTACAAATGGCATGGATTTCTGATTTATGGCTCTTCATATCTACAATTGGGATGAATTTAATACAGTGGATTTCTGATTTGTGGCTCTTCATATCTGTAAATGGTATAGAGTTAATAGAAAAATAAGAAAAGTTTTATTAGTTACGTTAGGTTTTCCGAATAGTATGGCTTTAGTATAATAAGCTTTTGTGGCTTTTCGCAGTTCTAATTCAAAGGAAAGAATTAGTAGTGGTTTTCACATTTCTAAAGAAAAAAATTTATAGTGGTGCTTTACAGTTCTAATTCAAAGGAAAGAATTAGTAGCGGTTTTCACATTTCTAATTGAAAGAAAAAATGTATAGTGGTGCTTTACAGTTCAAATTCAAAGGAAAGAATTTATAGTGGTGTTTTACAGTTCTAATTCAAAAGAAAGAATGTATAGTAGTGTTAGTGGTGTTGGTGGTTTTGGTGATCCGCACATAAATAAAAAACATAAATAATTATATCCTGGAGAACTGGGCAGTGTGTTTAGGCCTTGCAATGCAGCATACAACAGACAACGTACAACATGCAATGTACACATAAGCAACTATTTAGCTTACCTTATCTCACGTGACAGTGTCCGCGTGTAAAGAAATGTGACGAACAAATCACGTAATATTTGCTTTACAATTTTCACTCTCACAGGTAATGTGATGAATGTCAAGTTATATATATCAATGGTGATTGTACCTTTCAGCAATTGCACACATACGTACTTTAATAATTTCAACGTTATTAATATGAAATCAGAAAATCTAATCTATCCTACTAATTATATAGTGAATTATATAGTGTTTGCAAAATAATTAACCATTTAAATTTCGACCTCCACTTCAAATTCTCTGTATGATTTAAAAATAATTATTTTGAAACTTTAGCCAGAGATGGTGACATCAGTTCTGTATGCACTCACGTATAATAGCAGCAATTAATATTTGAACCAAACTCTTTCTTCTTTCATCCAAAGTTACGTTGTCTAAATTAGCACACAAACAAAAGTATGCTTTTTCTCGTGTCTCTCTCGTGAGACATTAATTGCACTCTCTAAGCCGAAATGGCGAGTTTGGAAAACTAACTAAGCATTTCTTTTTTCTTTATAGCAGCGATTTGATACTTCTTTTCGTCACTTCTGTATTCAATATATTACTTCATTTCATTTATGACGCTCATTTTGTGGTGTTTCTTTAAAACCGAACTTGAAAATGCAAACGTGATGTTTGCAAGAAAGACAAAACAATCAGCATTAGTAGAGTCAATGAGTAATGATCATTACAATTAGTAGAGTCAATCAGCAATGATCATTACAGTTAGTAGAGTCAATCAGCAATGATCATTACAGTTAGTAGAGTCAATCAGCAATGATCATTACAGTTAGTAGAGTCAATCAGCAATGATCATTACAATTATATGCAAATATATATATAAATATTTTATTTTGTATTAAATTTCCATTAAGAAAGACTCAATATTATAATAATTTGGTTTTCATTTATATTTAAGCACTAAGTAAAATAAGAAAACTTTCATTTATATTTAAGCACTAAGTAAAATAAGAAAGAATGTCAATATTATAATAATTTAACTTTCATTTATATTTAAGCACTAAGTAAAATAAGAAAGAATGTCAATATTATAATAATTTAGCTTTCATTTATATTTAAGCACTAAGTAAAATAAGAAAGAATGTCAATATTATAATAATTTAACTTTCATTTATATTTAAGCACTAAGTAAAATAAGAAAGAATGTCAATATTATAATAATTTAGCTTTCATTTATATTTAAGCACTAAGTAAAAAAAAACGAAGAGAAATCATAAGACACGTAAACAAATGATGTCTCATAATTTTGTCGTGTATGTATAATCTCCAAGTATGAACACACTAGCAATCAGAAAGACATGTAGAAAAAAAATGCTTTGACTTTGGTGTGATAGGCCATTAGATAATATTGTAATAGGAGGGTGATTCAGAGGGCTTTCGTAATGATTTATTTTTAAACTTGTCGCGTTGCCGGCACTGCACATTTGACACTCAGGTGACAGCTCGACATACCTACATGATTGTAAAAAATATTCCACCTGATCGCCTAGTGTTAGTGTCACTATAAGAGAGTTAACATAGTAGCTCTACTTTCATATCCACCCTAGAAGTGTAGCAAAGTGTTTGTGAGTTGAACGTATTCCACGGACCAATAATTAATCCATCGCAAACTTACAGCACAGTTATAAACACAGTGCTTGAACAGCAAAATACCTCTCAATGGATATGCATGTCCATAAACAATTGACAAGTGTCACTGATGAAGACCGATCTGGAAACCCACTACATCTGCAACACTTACTACATTCACTACACCTACAAAATTCATTACATCCACTACAACTACTACATCCAATACGCCGACTACTACTATAAACTACATCCACTACGCCAACTACTGCATTCATTACACCTACTACATTCTCTGGAGTAATAAATTTGCCTGCCTATCCCTATTTCTAAATTTAATTATTATATAAATTGTTAAATGTCAAAGTGACCCGATCTTGGGCACTGGTTTTGATGATTTTTTTTAAAGCGAGTAAACAACTAAGTTGGAGATTGTGCTAGTTTTGCTGATGTAATCTAAACCGGTTTTAGGTGGATGAGTAGTTTTTATTATCCAATGGTTAAGATTTACAGAAACGAGACGAGCCAATGGCCTGAGATCAAAATTTACTATTGAAAAGGAGCGTATTTTCTAATCACTTTGAAGTTCGATCATGAAAGGCGGCAATTAGCTTAATGGTGAGGTGACTGATTGAGAGAGAATGGATTTAGAAATATTTCGTGCATTTTGCTATTGATATATGATATTTGTGTTTTATGTACAGATATATTTTGTGAGCATTACTATTATTTCTGGAAATTGTGAACTATGATGCTTGCATGTAGTATGCAAAACACTTGACATTGCTTCTAGTGAACCCGTTCACAAACCCGATATGTTGTATTTATTATGTTGTATGCGTAGATTGGGCTAATAAATATTGTTGCAGGAAACTGAAAGTTGAGATTTGTATGTAAGAAAGAATGGAGTTATGGATGAATAACTGGAAAACTCAGCATTGTTACCTGATTATATTTTATAGGGAAGAAGAAGCCTTTCTGGTTTTACCAGAATCTCCCAGTTTTATAAACAGTTACGACTGTGGTTTGTTAGTCAAGCCAAAACATTCTTTCCTAAGTGCAAACAGAAGCCAATGGAATGACATGTTATATGTCATTGAAAATGGGAAAACGAGTTTTACGTGTCCATTTTTTATTTATAGACCATGTTCCAGAATTTTAGAATTTAGGTTAATTTAAATTCGTTCTCCTATCCTGAAACAGACTGGCTGCTCAAATTCACCCTTCAGTCTGATCAAATTTAATGCTTGTAGTTTAAGCCAACAAATTTATAGACAGGTAAACTTGCGTACAAAGCATGGATTGGGAAACGTTAAACAATTATAGTTAATTATGCATTCAATCTCCTTTTTCTCGACTCATTCGCCCCCACCCAATCCTATAGGTCTATTTGCATAAAGAACCAACTACAATAATTGTGTTAACAATAAAATAAGAAATTTAATAAGATTTAAACAAATAACAAAAGATATTCAAATTCAGACGACATCAAGTCTCCTAATACTATGCTATTTGTCTAACACACGAAGTGTTCGAATAGATTGCAATAGAGTTTATTTAGTTCAAGTACACCAGTCTTTGTACTTAGCTGGTTTCTCAAAATGACGACGATAAATGAAGCATGTGGTCCACAACAAAGTTCTGCTGGATTACCGGACTCAACGGCTCAATTATCTCCAACTTGGTCGACAGTCGTTCGTCAATTACACCCCACTTCTGAATTACACCAGGAACTCAGACTCAGCCAATTGCTAGACACCAATCGAAGCAATATTCAGGCAGGTTCACTGGGGTGAATTTTACGAGGATTGAAGAATGACCAAAGGTAAAAGAAGAACGAGAGGAAAAACCCACTCTGGAAATAAATGAATTCCTATGAGCGATAGTTCTCACAGTTTCGCAATCCAATACACGTGGTTGACAATAGCATAGCTTATTCTTCGACCTTCTTGTGTCTTTACAATAATATTTAAATATATATAAATAAAGATACAATGCAGTCAAGCATGTGCGTTTTACAATTAACGTACACATGAACATATGAATTCCAAAGAAGCATTTACATTTCACAAAATGGAATTAAATAAGAAAAGAATCAAAAGTTACAATTTAAAATCACATATATGTGCTTTACAATTACAGCAATATAGTACATGCAAAAATGAATTTAAATTGTTAACAAGAATTTTACAAAACGTGCAAAGACGTTCTGTGATACAAATCAGTTATTTCGAGTTTACAAATTATTGTTTTTCCAGTTTAACAATTAATTTTTAAAATGTAACATTCCAATTTAGCCACACTTTTATCAAGCCACGTGTTTTGGAGGAAATCGCAATAATACAATTCCTGCAATAAATAACATTCATAAATTCACATAATGATAACTTTGAATGAAAATACAAACAATATTTTAAGAAATCGATGTGTTACCTTATTCTATACAACAGTATGATCAGCAGCGGATCTCTTGTGATCCACGGTATTACAGATGACTTAGACGCTCACATCGGTCCGTTCTTTCCTCATGAATGCGGCTACACGGCGCGATCAGTGTATATAAAGGAGTATACGAATTTATGGCGTGAATCATTAGTCACGTGATAATGCTTGGTTCAACCTACAATCAGCCATCGTCTAAATTGTTACATAACTGGAGTGAGTTCTCTCTCTCCCTATGAATAGGCGTGTGTATCAGAGCATGATGATTACTTTACTCTTACAAAGAACTGCACCCCAACAAGAAAATAACGAATTTAAATGAAAGCAGGTTAAGAGGTCAAGTATAATTTGTCTTGACTCTATTACAACGAGATAGAAGAATTCTGCTGTTATACACTTGTTATGACCTCTTTATTTCATTTTAAAATACAGTGGTACCTCACATAACGAACACAATTCGTTCCAGCAGTTCATTATGCGAAACACAATATCCCATAGACTTCTTCTTATGGAAATCGTGCAATCCGTTCCACATCGCCGCGAAAAATCAAAGATATTAGAGGAAAATGAAGACAGGACAGTGTTCATGGGGGAAAACGCTAGTAAAGACACTCACTAAAGCAGGGTATGATGTTAGGTGTAGATGATGTAAGATGTTAGGTGTTCATCAAAGCAAGGAAAAAAGGACAATCAACTGGGTACAAACACGCCCTGCCTTCATCTGAGCCACGCGAGACACGAGTGGCCTGATTCGGCCATTCTTTCACGGGAAATGCGATGTTTTTGCGGCGTATGTACGGGTCGTTATATAAAACAAGTTCGTTCTGCGAGTCACGCGGGTGTTCGCAGTGGCGTTCGTTATGAGGATCGTTCGTTCTGCGAGGTACCACTGTAACTGTAAATACCTTCCTGACTCACCATTGTATAATGACAGAGATTGTAATAGTAATGAGAAAATATACTCTTTCGAGAAACTTCCAGTGCAAAATGATTTCCTCGCAATATTAGTGACTTTCGAGAAACATTCAGTACAAAATGATTTCCTCGCAATATTAGTGACATGGAAGAATGTAACAGGACGTTTTACAGCAAAAAGCAGAATAATTGACGTACAACATTTTATCACTATTAATTTCTTCTGGCTTCGCGCATTAATGCACTAACATCACATTTTCGTATTCATTAACATTTTTTTAAAAGCTGAATTGCATATACATCTTTTGGAATCGGAATCAATTTTATTTCTTTTCCGTTTTCCGTTGAAATTACAAGTTCTGTGAAAATGAGAACTTTGCACGTGACAGCTGATGGGTAATACGACACTACTCTTGACGACACAGTGACGTCACTGCAAATAAGTTTTTTTATGTTCAAGTGGTTTTAGTTATTTTATGAATGATTTCCAAGCCTTATAAACTGTTTATATCACCATGTTCAGAAAGTAATTTTAGCAGAGAACAGAATGGAATGGAGGAAATTGGTTGTCAGGTCATCAGTGGTGCCCCAACGGTCGACAAGACTAAGGGATAGATAGATAGATAGATAGATAGATAGATAGATAGATAGATAGATAGATAGATAGATAGATAGATAGATAGATAGATAGATAGATAGATAGATAGATAGATAGATAGATAGATAGATAGATAGATAGATAGATAGATAGATAGATAGATAGATAGATAGATAGATAGAGCAAAGCTTGCAATCATACATAATATCGTTCTTGTTTTCCTAGTAGAACAAATCACATCAATTCATCCAGACTCGAACATTTTTCGAACTGACGGCATTTTGTGAAGGTTTCTACAATATTATTCCATTAAGATTTGTGAGGTGTATTATTTCATTGTCAAAATTTATGACAACAAGTATTATTTCATTACGATTTGTGATAACAAGTATTATTTCATTACGATTTGTGATAACTTGTATTATTTCATGACGATTTGTGACAAGTCGTATTATTTTGTTATCAAGATTTGTGAGGCACAGCATTATACTATTTGTATTTGTTATCTTCAATCATTCAGAGCCAACATTATGCAGGAAATTATATCAACCAACTAACCAGATTACTAGCAGCCACCAAATTATTCAGATTTGAACCTGTTAGAATGCAAGTTTGGAAACTAACTTCATATAGTGCATACAATCTCCAACTTGAATTAACAAGAAATCTGTGGCACAACACCATCTTAGTCAAAGATTCTTCTTCTTCTTCTTATTATTATTAATAATCATCCATAACAAATTACAAGAGATGAGAATCTTAATTTATGTTATTAATAATTCTTCAGAAGACACAACTCGTCTCTCTCGCTTGCGGATATGTGGGCACTGTAAAGGCTTTCTCTTTTCCACAACATTAAAGACAACATTTACCTGCACACAATATTTCCGGTGGAAAACGTCTTACCTAAAGGGGAAGACAAATCCATTTTTAATCTATATTTAGTGGGATCCCATCCACCCATTTTCTGTCCAACATATGGTTATCCATATTGAAGAAAATCATTAAATTTAACAATAAATTTCTTAAATCAACAATCAAATATACATATAACAAATACAACAAAAACATTATTCACATCAATATTTCCAGGAACCACATTTGGATAATTTCAATGTTTAAACAGTCTTGTATCCTAATACATAATTTAATAGATACGTGTCAATATAAATCAAAGGGTAATTCTAATCAGAGAACAGAAATGGAGTTATAGAAATGTACATAAACTTGTTTAGACGCTGCCACAATAGTCTTTCATGTTCTTCATAAAAAAGTCACAATTTTATTGTTCCTAATAAAATTGTCAGTTCTTTATATGTTTCTCTTGTGACTAATCTGGGCGCTCTTTCACCATATTAATTCCCTCAAGCAGAACAAACAGTCTGCAATTTCCAGTAACTTCCTTATTCCAGAAATTCCACTAGGTAGACAAGCATATTTTGCCACCATACATCACAGAGTGCAGTGTAACTTTACACATATATACTGGGAGTAGAGATTTCTCGAATTTACCACGGTCGTAGCAGTTTATAAATCAGTAAACCAGGAATTTCTAGTAAAAAAAAACAAAAAGGCTGCTTCTTCCCTGTAAAATAAAATGAGGGAACAAATGCTAAGTTTCCAGTTTATCACACCACTTTTTCTTACATTCAAGTCTCAACTTACAGTTTTCTGCCACAGTATTTATTAGCCCAATCTACGCATACAGCATAATAAATACAACATAACAATATTTTTACATGCCAGTATTTATTTAAAGACCCTGCTCCAAAATCTGGATTTAGATTTAAATTCCATCCCTCACTTATTCTGATAACAGACTGGCTGCCCAGATTCACCCTTCAGTCTGACCAAATTTATTCTCGTAGTTAAGACACAAAATTTGTGTAATAATTGCACGGACTGAGACACGTTAATCAATTATGACTAATTATACTTGCATACATCTCATTCTTACTTCTTACCCCCACCCAGTCCTATTTGGTCTCTCTCGCAATTGATTAGCCGACTACGTTAATTGATTAACAAAATAAAATTTAATAAAACTTTACAGATAACAAAAAAATTGAATTGAATACTCGGTCAAATAAGACTACGTATTATCTGCTCTATGAATTGCCTCAAATGTCAATTATTGATTCCAGTTTATTGTCATCACTCATCTTGTAGCTCCCCACGGCTATGGCAACACTTTCCCATCAAGTATGGCAAAGCTCGCACCCCAATCAGCATTAAGTTGTGGGCTTCAGTGGCGATCCATACATCAACTGTCGATCTCCAACTTGAAGTCATGAGATCCGCGCCAGTAACTCAGTCCAGAATCCCTCACGAAGTCTCAGGACTCAGAGATTAAGAAATCTCAAAACAACGATACGAACTTGAACCCGCTCTGAAAATACAATATTTCTTATGAGCGGCTACAGATTCGCAATCTACACATGTGGCCTTGATAATAGCGTAGTTTATTTACAATTGACCGTTCTGTATCTTCACATTTAATAGTTAAATAAATAATAGTGAAAATACAATCCACATCACGCTCATGCATGTCACAATTAAAATGCAACATTACACATGCAAGAGAATTTAATCATTTCATTTATATTTTACAATGAAAATAGATATGTGAAGAAATAAAATCACGCACCTGCGTGTTACAATTATAACTACAATTATACACGAAAATGAATCAAAATTGTTTACATAAAAAGAATCATATGAACGTGCACACGTTCTGTGATTACAATCCCATTATTTTAGCTTTATAAATCATTGTCTCACAATTCAACAATGAATGTAGAGAATGCAATGTTTCTAGCTTAGCCATACTGTTATCAAGCCACGTATCAAGAGAAAGTTGCAGTAAAAGTACAATTTCTAGAATAATAGATACGCAAATTCACATAATGATATCTTAAATAAAATGCAAGTAATAATTCAAGAAATCAATGTGTTACCTTGCTCAATACACGATGGTTATCGGCACAACGGGTTCGGCTTATCGACTGATTGACCTGCGGAATAATCGATGCCGCCAGACGTTTCCAAGCGGTTTTTCCTCGCAGAGTACTGAATAACATTCGTAACTGGTTTATAAAGACTCGTGAATGTGGACAGAAACCCGTACATGTTATGTACGCACGCGGCGCTTTGGGTGGTCCGCTGTTGCGGTGGCCGTTCGAGGAAATGATCAGCCACGCGCATTGACACGCTGACCATAAACGCTGACCATAAACGCTGACCATAAAAATGCCAGCTACTGGCAGGCTTAGAAATTCTCGTATAACTGGCCTTGACTCTGTTACAAATATTATGAAAGAGTTCACTAGAAACAATATCACGTGCTTTGCATATTACATACAAGCATTATATCTCACAATTCCCACAATAGTCTACTCAAATAATACATCTCTTTGTAAAACACAAGTATAATATAATTAATAGCAAAATGCATGAACTATTTCTAAGTCCATTCTCTCTCTATCAGTCAGTTAACTCACCATTAAGCTAACGGTCGGCTTTCATGACTGGACTTCTTCCACTCCAGATTCAAAGTGATTAGAAAATAAATTCTTTTCAATTTATAAACTTTGATCTCATCCCTTTGGCTGGTCTCGTTCTTGTAAATCTTAACCATTGGATAATAAAAGTTACTCATCCTCCTAAAACTGGTTTAGATTATGTCAGCAAGTCTAGCACATTCTACAACTTAGTTGTTTACAAAACTTCAAACGGCATGCTCCGTTCTGCAAAGTCAAATTAAGGGCAGCACTAAGTTCCAGGCATATTTCATCTCCTAATTCCTTTTCTCTCTTACCAACATTCTCAACTTACAAATCTTGCAACAATATCCGTTAGCCTGATGCACACGCAGTATAAAAAATATAGCATCGATCAAAATTCACAAGTAAAATGTACAACATAATCAAATTAGTGAACATACAAGTAATAGTTCAATTACATAAAGTATTCTCCAGTTCAAATCATAGAGCAAACAGGTACAAAATATTTCTAAGTCCATTCTTTCTTTATCAGTCAGTTAACTTACCATAAGCTAATGATTACCTTTAAGACAAGACTTGAGTTACATCAAAATCAATGTGATTAGAATATAGAATCTTCTCCAACATGTAGGTTTTGGTCTTTCCCCTTTGGATGAAATTGTTATGAACAAAAATATGAGACTATTAGTCAGAAACAAACCCATTCCACTTGGAACTGGTTCGGATACATCACCAAGTTCTAGCATATTCTTTACCTGAGTTGTTATTTTAACTCTGGTGATTACAAAAATATCATAACGCGCAATACCCGAAGGTCATGTCACGATGACAGAATCAGGGACAGGCAAATTTACTCTGCTACAGACTAAAGGCATTTAATCATCAGTTTGATTGTTTCTAAAAATAATGCAAAAATGCCCATTCTTTCATGATAAAAAACTTAGTGTCCTTCAACTAATCATTCCTTATTACACACACACACACACACACACACACACACTTAGCTAGCTAATTGTTTTCTGAAAATAATGAAAGCAAATAATACACGACTGATCTCACACCCATCTTTCCGGGTCACGTTTCTAGTCCAAGGACTTGTGGTTATGTATACACTACGACTACGTCAATAATGCACGCCGGCTAAGAAGAATGACCAAGTCACGATCATTGGTCAAAATTAGATTCGTCATTCCCATTTTCGATTTATGAAGAGCATTAATGTCTTTGGCCCGCACTCACGTTGACACAGCAATCACGACATCAGGTCGTACATTTCGCAAACAGCCTTGACTGCACCACTAGGGAAAGCCCTGATGACTGGAGAATAAGTCTTGCTGGAATAATTTTGCATGTAACAGCGCAATTCTTTTTGGTGGTCTAACGGTGCAATGGTCTGTAAGTAGTTAATTCTAAAGAATAAGGGCGAAGTTTTCGCCACTTACACGGGCATTTTATTTGGGATGCAAATAAATGGTTTATGCTTGTGTGCATCACTGAAGGCTTATATGTGTGTGCGGGTGAGTTCGTATAGAGACAAAAAGTATTGAAGGTGCACTGATATATCACATAATGTGTTTATCAAACTTAAAAGAGTCACGTGGCTGTGACGTCAGATATTTAACAGTAAAAACTCATTCTGAATTAAAAACAGCTGATATAAAACAGTGCCTGTTTCGCTTGTACTGGCCATTACATGCTGTGTTCTTTTGTTAAGAGAGACGTTCTTTTGTTAAGAGAGACGTTCTTTTGTTAGGAGAGACGTTCTTTTGTTAAGAGAGACGTTCTTTTGTTAGGAGAGACGTTCTTTTGTTAGGAGAGACGTTCTTTTGTTAAGAGCGACGTTTTGCAAGAGCTGGGAGTAGGGAAGAGGGAGTGGAGCCGTTTCAGGATTTGGTGACACTGCAATGGCTATGTAAGGAAATTTGTAACTGATCTTTGAATCAATTTCTTCTTGTGACTGAAGGTAACAAGACATACACGCACAAACACACACACACACACACACACACACACACACACACACACACACACACACACACACGCACACGCACACGCACACACACACATGCACATACAAACAATTTATGTATTACATGCAAGAAGATAATCTGCAAGTTTTGCCCACACTGGTCAAAATTCCAAGTACTGAATTTTTTTCAAAAGAAAAGTAATAGTGTTTTCCTTAGAGTTGTTTTCATCTTTCACTCAGGCGTGTTACTATGACAACGCACAATAATAACTAAAACGTTTCCATGTCTTAAAACCTATGCTTTCTTTTTTTAATTGCAACCAGGCAGCTTTCACATTCTGGATTTTAAAATCGTTCAGCTAATTATCCAAATAATATCACAAAAAATACTGTTGGGTCCAACAACGCAAATAAGCAATCGCTTATAATCAACGAAAATAACCACCAGCGCCACCGCCACCACCACCACCACCGTCGACGACAATAACAACATCTTCATATTTGTCGTCATAATTATATCCTTATAAACAAAACTTGATTGTAATATTTATTTACTGTTGCTATTAATGAATACAGAATGTGAAGATTAATTTAAATTGACGAGAACACAAAGCTTTAACTGTAATATTTATTTAGTGTTGGTATTAGTGAATACAGAATGTGAAGATTAATTTAAATTGACGAGAATACAAAACTTTGAACCTTACCATAATGAAGCATTAGGTCCAGTTAACGTGTACATTACCTACCTTGTGTCATCTGCTTTCTGTTATTTCTTGTCAACTGCCTCTTATCACTATAAGCTTTCTTCCATCAAATTGTATTACCATTCTCTGATCATCTCTTGTAAGATGCTTCCTACAGTCTCTGATCAACTGCCACATATAATCTCCTATTACCAGTCACCTGTCATATTTTATAAGCTGTTATTTATCATCTCCTCCTTTCAGCTATTTTCTATACTTTGCTACTTCTTATCATCTCAAGTGAACTGCTTCCTGTGAACTGCCTCCAATTATCTCCTATAATCTACATTCTATCAAATCCTTCGGTCAGATATTTCCTGTTATTGCCTCCTGTCAACTGCTTTGTATGTCTCCTACCAGCCACCTACTTTCAACTATTCCTACCAGCCACCTAATTTCAACTACTCCTACCAGTAACCTCCTTTTATTTGCACCTACTTTCCGTCATCCCCTACCAGTCTCCTATCAAAAGTCTCCATTCATCTCTTCTGATCAACTGTCTTTAATCATCTCTCCTTAACATCCGTCTCCTATCTTCTTCTATCATCTCTCCTATCTCCTCCTAACATGTGTCTCTTATGAGCTGTCCCCTCTCCTCCTCTAATCTGTATCCTATTAGCTGTCTCCAATCTCCTCCTAAAATGTGTCTCCTAAGAGCTGTCTCCTATCTCCTCCTATCATCTGTCCCCCATCTCTTCATAGCATCTGTCTCATATCATCTCCTATCTAGCATCTATCTCTTATCTATCATTTGTCTCCTTTCTCCTTCTATCATCTGTCTCCTATGAGCTGTCTCTTATCTTCGCCTGTCATCTGTCTCCTATCTCCTCCAATTATGTCTCCTATCTTCTCCTATCATATGTCTCATATCTTCTCCTAACATGTCTCCTATCATCTCCTATCATCTGTCTCCTCATATTATCTGTCTCCTATCTTCTTCTAACATCTGTCTCCTATCACCTCTTTAAATTTGCAGTTCTAGTCGCCAGAAGTCGCTGTTGAATGTTGGTAAGCGACAGTTGTATCTCTAGATCAGCAACGCTCAGCTAGTTTCCTTCCTGACTGAATTGTCTTTACGAAAAGAGGTGTTTTTAAACTGATCACACACATTATACTTTATCATAAAAGAGAGATGTTTAATTGATCACACACATTATACTTTATTATAAAAGAGAGATGTTTAATTGATCACAGCACATTATACTTTTATCATAAAAGAGAGATGTTTAATTGATGACAGTAGATAATATACTTTATTATAAAAGACTATTCATGCCTTGTCATTTGCACTTCGCAATAAATGATTATTTCTGTAAGGCGAAATCATGAAACCAGCACTAAACCAATTCATTTATATTTTCATTGTCATTTTTAAAAAAAAGTTGGTGAACGGTATATTATCTGACAATGCGGACTAATAGCAAATTATTCTGGTACCATAAAAAGTCACAAGCGTTATTTTTTCCCAAACAGTAATTATCTTTTTTACAATTATAAAAATCCAACTGATATTAGCTTTCATGAAATACCTGCAATGCCAATGGCCAGACATTAAGTAAACGCTTTCATGCAAGGTCGTACTCCATCTCCGGTTTGGCACATCTCAATAACAAAAGTGATTGTAACTTAGCAATTCAAGTGCAAAATATGTCAATAGCTACAGTTAAGGAAGCAATTATACAATTTACCCACATTAAATTTTGGGTCTTAAAATAAATTGCCATTGGCTAATTACACATTTTTCACTGGTATGTTTTAACAACGGCTTTGAGTTATTCACAATGAAAACTCATCTTTCTCAGTGTTGTGTTGCACTATTAAGCAGTTTTGTTGCTGCGCAATAATGCGGTTTATTTATATGATCACTGAACATTTATTTAGTTCATGTTTTTCAAACGCGTATTGCTGGATGTTTAGCACGTTATAATGTTTTATTGTTAATGACAAGCACAGTGACCTTTTCCTTAGTTTACCACCAGAACAATGCAGATTATTTAAGCATGCCTACTAAAGAACAAAGTAGGCAGCTTACTATGATTCGTCTCTAGCACAATGCAAATTATTTGGGTGTCAGTATAAGTATGAAGATCATTTGGGTGTCAGTACAAGTTTGAAGATTATTTGGGTGTCAGTACAAGTATGAAGATTATTTGGGTGTCAATACAAGTATGAAGATTATTTGGGTGTCAGTACAAGTAAGAAGATTATTTGGTGTCAGTACAAGTATGAAGATTATTTGGGTGTCAGTACAAGTATGAAGATTATTTGGGTGTCAGTACAAGTATGAAGATTATTTGGGTGTCAGTACAAGCATGAAGATTATTTGGGTGTCAGTACAAGTATGAAGATTATTTGGGTGTCAGTACAAGCATGAAGATTATATGGGAATGTTGTCCTAAGCACGATGAGTTTATTATTTGCACATCATAAACATTTTGTGAAGTTTATATGGGAATGTCGTCATAAACTCAAATTAGTTGTATATATGAATGTAGGGGTAGTTTCCGGCTTCCGCCGCTTTCGCGCTGGGAAATGGGAGTGGGGGGAGTGGAGGGGTGGTGGTTCGGCCTGTCGGCTACGTCATCTTTGTTTTGGGAATTTAATAAGCATCTTGCAGTGTCGTTGTGCGCTCGTCCGTTGCAAGCATGTCTGGCCGGCAAAGGCAGTCTAGCCTGGTATGCCTAGGCTTAAGTTGTAGTGGATGTTGTTGTTGTCGATCACGATGTTGAAGTGGGTGGGTGGGTGTCTTAAAGAACCCAGGCTAGTAACAAACCATGTCTGTATGTGCGCCCGGGATGTTCAAGCGTCTGGCCCCACCAATGGTAGTGTTATTGTCGTTGTTGTTGACGCTATCCCCTGTCCTTTTGGGGTGTTCGAAAATGGGCGCTGGCGGCCAGTATAGGTGGTCGAGCAGCAGTTGGATCATGTCCGCAATGGTGTGATTGAAATATCCCCACTGTTGCTCATACTACTGCCATTGTTGTTGTCGCCGCTCTTGTTGATGATGGTTTCTGCGGGGTTGTTCGGGCCGTTGTTGTGGCTCCTGTTGTTGGCGCTGTTGTTGCAGTCTTGTATCAGGCCTGATGTGTTGAGGCGGTCTATTTCTTTCCTTATTTTCTTTGCATTGAGCTCTAGCTCACCACTTTATTATACAAATTAAACAAGTTAATTATACAAATGCATTAAACAAACTTCTCTAGCATCAGTCCGACCCATTGAATAATTCGACATCATAATTTCTTAGACAGTCACGCTTTCAGTACGAGGGGCTATTGGTGTTGCAGGTGCTATAAGCGCGATTTGCAAATTTGCAAGTACTTTGGAGCAAATCGCTCGAGTTGACCCTTTAGATAATGTATACAATCATCATCTCTCAGTATAGTGTACTAACATCTCTCAGTGTAGTGTACTAACATCTCTCAGTATAGTGTACTAACATCTCTCACTATAGTGTACAATCAAGAATTAGCAGCTCCATAGATAAATTACAGACTATAAACGGCATCAACTAAAGTAGTAATGTTAAGGACATATTAGAACAACATGGAATTTACATTATGCCCGTAACTGAATGTATTTCTATATCACGTCATTAGTGTTAATTTTGACATTCGTAAAAATAGATTTTTCCAGCACCACTCCGACACATTGGGCAATTTGACACCTGCACGCACGTGCTGTCTGGCAGGTTTCTTATCACAACACGTTTTGTAGAGGTGTATTTCAACAAACTTGAGAACGAATGTACACGTTTTACAGAGGTGTATTGCAACAAATTTTAGAACGAATCTACATGCTGAGGTAATAAGCTTGGTCTGTGTTTTTGTAAACTATTTATATTATACCACAAAGTCTAAAATCTTAGTTATGTACCACCTAACCCAACCTCATATATATATATATATTGGACGACTGTTCAGAGTGGCAATGAACAGCATTTGAAAAAGGAAGTGTAGATGATCGATATATACAATATTCAAATTGCCTTATCATAGATGGTTACAATATTCGAACAGCCTTATCATTGATGGTTACAATATTAAACTGCCTTATCATTGATGGTTACAATATCCAAACTGCCTTATCATTGATGGTTACAATATTCGAACAGCCTTATCATTGATGGTTACAATATTCAAACTGCCTTATCATATATGGTTACAATATTCAAACTGCCTTATCATATATGGTTACAATATTCAAACTGCCTTATCATATATGGTTACAATATTCAAATGCCTTATCATATATGGTTACAATATTCAAACTGCCTTATCGCTAATGGTAATAGTATTCGAAAAGCTTTATCATCGATGGTTACAGTATTGAGAAAGATCTTTGCATTGATGGTTAGAATGCTAAAATAAAATGCTTTTTCGTAATATGAACTTCACCTTATTTGACTCTTTATAATATGTAATGAAAATAATATAGATCATTTAATCGCTTTGACTGTTTACACTAGTAATATGTAAAAAAAATTATATAGATAATTTAATTCCTGTGACTGTTTACACTAGTAAGATGAAAAGCTTTGATATTATTTGGGCCATTTTGTAAGCAACTATTTTTAGTGCAAACAAAAAGTGAAAATTTAACATTATACTGAGACCAGAAATCCAATGACATTCCATGCTAAAAGAATTAAATTTTTGAATTATACTGATAGTTTCGTTTCTCTATTACAATGTTTAATTTTAAACAGCTTTATCAATATATGGACATACTCCATGTACCTTTTCAATGTTAAGATAAAAAGTTTTATCAAAATATATAGACATACTTCATGTATCTTTTCAGTGTTAAGATGTTAAGATAAAAACCTTTATCAGTATATAGGCATACTTCATATACCTTTTCAGTGTCAAGATAAAAAGCTTTATCAATATATGAACATGTACTTTTTCAGTGTTAAGTTAAAAAGCTTTACCATTATATGGACACAACCCATGTACCTTTATACAGTCACAGAGCTAAAATAACGTACCTTTTTACAGTTACAGAGCTAAAGTAACGTACCTTTTTACAGTAACAGAGCTAAAGTAACGTACCTTTTTTACAGTTACAGAGCTAAAGTAACGTACCTTTTTACAGTTACAGAGCTAAAGTAACGTACCTTTTTACAGTTGCAGAGCTAAAGTAACGTATCTGTTTACAGTTACAGAGCTAAAGTATAATGGTTATGTTTATATGGACTACAATCTATTTAATTCTTTATCTTAAAAAAAAAGTATATTTTTTAAAACATAATCTATTTTATAAAACATAATCAATGTAACTGTAGAGCAAGGTTCTATCTATATCTTCAAGAGAAAAGTCTTATCATTAATGATTACAAAATTGGGGCAAAATGTTTTTATCTGTTTGAACAATAATCTGTTTATTTTTAGCATTTGTGTTAAAAGAAATTCTTATCTTTCACTGAACCATAATCTCTTAACTGCTTAAAACATTTGTTTAAAAGAATAAAGGAAAATCTAAACATTATATCATTGATTGGGATCATAACCGTTTAATGCATTTGAATAAAGCTTCAACGTCATTTGGCAATAAAGCTTCAACTTCATTTGGCAATAAAGCTTCAACGTCGATTGGCAATAAAGTGTAGAGCTGATAATGCAAACAGACACACGGATAAAATTTCTTTGATTAAAGTTGAAACACACGCAGAATTCTTTTGATGGTTTAACTTTAATTTTGCCACTGCAAAGCCAGTCAGGTATTTTGCGGTGTAGAAAAATCGTATTCAGCATCTTAGGCAGCCAAACTTTGATCTCAAGTAAGATTAGAGATTCAAAGTCGAGCCAAGCCACCATAACAATCACGCAACCATATGCTCAAGTAGACGCACCGAGAGGAGATGCATGTGTTACCTAATAGTACGCACCGTCAAAGAGACAGATGCCATTGAACCTCAGAGTCAGGCAGCTTCTAAAGGCACCAGCCTTGTACTCCCTGAGCAGCTCATTTGAGTCACTCAACCGAGACTAAAATACAATACACGAGACAAGGGACGGATTATGTCCAGAAGGGGAGATTAGAACGTAGAACCCAACTCTAGCTTAAATTTCTGTCTGCGGGACGTGCATTCAACTCATGGATCCCGTACCCCTCTACGGTTAGGAGCATAGACAGAGCAGGCTTGGGATTGTCTGAGATGGTAAATTCACGATTTTGTACAGATTTAATTACTTTTTTACTTATTGCAAATTGTAGATTTTTTTCTTTGCTAATATTGTAATTTTAAATCATTTTCTGTAATGCATTCTTGGACTAAAAAAGAAAATAAATGTGAAAAGAATTTAAGATGAAAACCAAGAATAGAATTACAGGTTTACTGTAGTCAAAACATGAGACTGATGTGCGGAAATTCATTTGTATTTTCACAGCTTTGAGGTACACTGGTCTGAAGGACGAAGGGGCAGAACCATCTGGATGATGCAAGCATGCTTGTTTAACTGGCTACTGTCTATGGAGCAGAGAACACAGGGCGAACTAGGCAAGGAAATTTCACAGTGACTAAAGATTTGGCGTGAGGTTGGCTAAGTCAAAGTCGGTGGTCATTAAAGGTATTACATACCATTTATTGGACAGGCTATATCAATTCTGGTGAGATTAGCGGACCGTGAATTTGGGATATTCGGTGTGGATATTAGCCTAGACCCAAGACTGAATTTCACTGGACTTGTGATTTCAAGAGCATGTGTTAAGTTAAACAAACTGTGAACTTTATGGACTTGAACATTATCTCCAGAACTGTTCCAATTTAAGCTGATAACAAGTGGCTGAGATAACTGGCCAGGAACGACGCACACAAACACCAGGTGAACCATAACCCATATTTATCTCATTGTAAACCTGTATTGTTCAGTGATTTGTGTAAATTCTTGTATCTACTCTTTTTTATTCTTTCTTATTCTAATATTATTTTTTATTGAAAATATTAATGCTTAATGTGTGAACCTAGTGATTGTTCTAGGAAGCGTATTGATATTAATTTGTGGATATCTTCTAATAATTGTTTAGGAAGATAATTTGATAAATGATGAATTTCTTGTTCTTTTAATTATTGAATTCATGAGAACTGTTGAATGACTATTTCTTAATTTCTTATTTTTCTAATGATTGACTTGAGAGAGGAGTATTTGAATATTGAATCCTGTATTATTATCTGGTGTGGTTTTATTAATGTTGAAACAGTTTAATTTTATTATCCTATTTATTCTTAATAAAATTTGTTAAATTTTATAAGCTATTCACTCTTCTTTTACATAAGAGGAGCGTATATAGGTAGTGGGTGGGGGCTGAGCTAGATGACCTAATGCCGTAACGGAAGCCGGTCACATATACGCTTTAGAGTAGTTTTCCTGCTACCGGAATGAGAGAAGTGGAGGGCCGGAAAATAGATTGACAGACAAGATAGAGCTGCAGAATCTATTGTTCTAAGACAAAAGTAACGCTTGGAGAGGAGGTAATCTATAGATAGAACTCTCAAGGTCTGACTTAGTCACTCTTGACCGTAAGACAAAGACCCTGTCGGTGACTGATTGATTGTATGAGAGAATCTTGTCTGTGTATATAATTTAAGGTTAATTATTCACTTAGAGATTGACAGTCAATTAATTAGGAACTTGGAAGTTTGCCACATAAAGCTTCAACATCATTTGGCAATAAAGCTTCAACGTTGGTTGACCAAACGACTTTATTGATTTTATGATATGAACTAGACATTATTTTGTGCTTTGTTACTGAAGTGTCTGTCAGTAATATCCATTCGGTCAACTATGATTAATGATTTACAATATTAAAACGAATAACATAGTGTGGGTGGAAAAGTGCCTTGACAGTAATAATTTTAAGTATGCGAAATATTCCTCAGTTAGCACTGCGTTTCATCTCATTTTAAGCAGTCAAATTGTTTTCTGATAAGAATTACTTTCCCTGGGAAATGTTGACGTCAGGGACAATAACTCTTAAGATCTAGCATAATTCAGATCGTAAACTTGAAATAACTATGATATAACGACCTCTACCTTTTAATTTGTAAATACCTTAGCGCCTTCACTAATCGTATTGATATTTGGGGCTCTATCTGACAAGACATATTTATACTTGTGGAGATTGGTGATTATAATTTTGCTTATGAGTAAAGAAAAAAGGAGTTGTCTTGACCAAGGGTCAAATTTGTCTTCTCAGTGTCATGTGAAAGACATTAGTAATGAAAGAAACGGATTGTCAGTTCATATTCTGAACATTCGTATCGCTGATAGAAATTGTGAGCATTCTTACTGTGAATGAAAGATATTTTCACTTAGATTATGAAAAATCTTAATGTCTAAGGAAACAGTTTAAAAATTAGATTATATAAAATCCTAGTGTTGAATGCAACGGGTTTCCAGTTAAGTTGAATGAAACAGATTGTTATTTCAGACTGTAAAGAGCAATAATTTATGTTTTAAATAAGGCCGAGCCGTTTGACACGTTATTTGAATGTGTACCTTGACCTGGCTTGCACGAGTATTGTTTTGACACTTTCATAGACACGTAAATCCAAATAGTTCTCGCTCCACCTCCCCCCCAACGATAAAAACACAAATTGTTTGAACTGTTTGTATGCAGCAAGCTGCCACATAGGTGCATTGAAACAGCAAACTGAATGTTGAGCCAACTGAGTTTTTGCTTGAAGAGTGTTTATTTTCATGTCGGCAAGCTGACTCAGTATTATTTCAAAACTTGCATCAGTCAGGATATCCGCCTAGTGACGTCATGATGGTGCGATCGATAGATAAGACTTCCATTCCGAGGAGAACCTGTTTAACGCAAATTGGAAATATCCTCTTAGTACCCCGCCACTGCTCTCCACTCGTGGGTCACATCAATCATCTCCCAAATCACCTCCAGTCACTGCCCACCCATCCTCAGAAACCACCCTACAACGAAAGTTTTGCATGAGCTCTGTTGCCGAGATGCAGTTCATTATAGGAAAACAAATCTCTTGTCTATCCGAGAGTACGTATCAGCGTTCTTTGCGAATGGACCCACTTAATCACCGTAATCAGTCTGCCTCGCACGGAGTTTCCTGCCACAAGTTAGAGTTGCTGAACCTGATACGTGCGTGCGCGCGATGCTTAGATGGGGTTGGAAACAAAATATCCACACCTTTATTTACCCACCTTCACGACCCACCCACACAAAAGCAAACACGCGAATAAATAAATACACAACTCACTTCTACAAAGGTGCATATGGTGTTGGTATTGGTAAATGATTGTGAAATATTATTTCCCGAAGTCGTCTTTTCCCAGAAACATGGTGGTCGGTGGTCTGATTAACAGTGAAATTAATAACTTTAGTAGGTGGGCACATTACCCACATTTAACACGAGCATATTTATTTATATTTATATAGCCACACTCATCATCCATGCCTACAGAGGTGTTTTCAAGGGAAACGTAACTCTGAATTTTCTTGGTGACGAAGTTTATATGCGTATGGATCTTCTTTAGTACATTTTCACTCACTCAACTCACTCACTCTCTCTCACAAACATACACATACACACAATTATATATATATTCACACATAAAAAAACTCATTTATATAAATCAACAAAAGAAAGAAAAACTCAAACAAGAAACATTAAAAACTTGATCTATCTATCTATCTGTGCTAACCAACCCATTACATATTTATTCTTACACATTCTTTACTCAAAGAATCTTACGTGACACTACTTGTTTAACAGAAGAATTATCTGTACTAGATAATTTCACTCTTCGACTAGTGCAGTGTCTGATATGTCTCAATCTGTTCTATCACGGTCATAAATAGTGTCTGATATGAGTCTCAATTGTTCCACAACACCTGCTCAATATTTATTCTATCATAGCTATGAGCAGAATTGTTTACACAGCCACAATTAACTTCTCGTTAATGACACGAAATAATATATGTATTCAGTATCAGATGCAAGAGTACATGTATGCTTGTTGCTTGCTTATACTAGTGGAGTCCACAGATCACTTTGGTGTCCGCGAGAAGTCCACGGACATCTCAGGTAATTATTTTCATTAACGACGAGAACCCGTTTGAATTTTACTCAGAAAATGTGAGGGGCCCATGGACCAATTTGGCAATTAATTACACTGGTCTGTCGAGAAAACTAATCTCTTTGGTCGTTACTTATACATATCAGTGATGAGTGGTTGGTTTCCTTGACCCTTACTAAGTCCACTGACCACATGCTTGTCAGTGAAAATTGTAGGGGTGTGACTGCTTGATGTATGCCTATGTCCTATCCCAGCGTTTTTACACCGGTATGCCGTGTGTGCCGCGGAAAAAATTTGAAAAAATCATATATTTTAAAAATAAATCTTTTGAAAACCATGGTCATCATTATTTTTGAAAATAACACGAGGATTAGAATTTTAGCCTCATGTATTGAACTTTTAAACACAGTCTGATTACTTTTTCTTAATGAAAGAAATTTCTCCTTAAAAAATTATTGTATGCCTTGACAATATTAGTGACATATTCACTGTGATGTGGGTTTTAAAAGGTTGAAAATCACTGTTCTATCTACTGTCCAAGTTTTCGTGCTTCCTCAAGTCCATCAGATTTCTCAATACTGGCCTGATCGGTTTATTTGGAGATTGCCGGATAACTTTCTTCTTTGACACGTACATCTCGTTAGTCAGCCCGGTGTGCAGGGAAGGATTGATATCCGATTCCAATTTACTCGAAATGCGTAGTCACTCCAGCTTTACAGGCTAAGTAGACATTCATGGTTTCATAGTTTGACAATCCTGGTTTCATAGATGAATTGATCATCACAGACCTCATGGTTAAAGTTATTAATACAGATTTCATGGATAAAGAGGTCATTCTTGATTTCATAGATTGGAGGTTTCACGGATTGAGATCTTACATAGTTTCAAAATAGATGAAGTGAATATTTCGGGTTATTCAGACTGTTGGTGCGACAGGTTATTTTAAACGACGAGAGGGCCTCTTTAATTAGGAGGATATTATCATCTCTCCACGTCTATGATAATACACACCTCTCAATTTGCGGGCAACGGACTGAAAGAGTAACCTCCCGTATCCTTTCCAGAGCAATGACCAGTATTGTAAATAATACCACAGAATAACTCTGATCTGGCAAACGTCCAGCAGAGGCCTGCACCCATTTTTTAATTATTACAGCCCCACCACTACTCCTGACATTTATCATAGATAAAACATAATGTCGAGGGTATTGATAAACAAAGAAATATAATTTATTAACAGTATAATTTAACTAGACACTACACAGCAAATACAGCATTGATAATGAAATATGAAAGAAAGACATATATAGATACACATAATAAATCTATCTATCTGTGACGGAAAAATGCAAATTAATGCACTCAATTATTTAATTTAATATTTAATTAATTATCTCTTCTTGTAAATTGACATGCTCAGTTTCATCTTGCAAGTCTCAGTGTGCTGAGTTTTGTAACAAACAACGCTGACCTATATCCTGAAAAAAGCGAAAAAAAACTGACCGGTACTGAGTCTGCCCCTATATACGATTTTAGAGATTTTGAGGAAGGATCTGGAATTGATTAACCTTTCTGGGTTTTTCCGACTGGCCATGGTGGACCATGCAAACACTAAGGGTAGAGTGAACTCATGGCTATATAGTATAGGGGCAGACTCGAGACTGACCGGTACATGCCAGCGCCCCCCTAAATTAGCAAGCAAGTGACCGGTACTCTTGTTACGCCTGAGTCACGTGCGCGGCTTCGTGGTTAGAGCTGAACAGAAAGGTATGTCCGAATAGAGATTGTTATTATAGCTGATTTTAATACTTGTTTAACTTCTGTCTAAATTATGCTTTTCTTGTAAATGTCATAATGAATTTAAGCTATGTCATTTTTATTCTCGTTTGCACAAAGAATCAAATGAAAGAATGTAATGAAGAAACGAGAATAAAAGTACCGATTACAAATGATTGAAACACAAGACTGATGCGTGCAGTTACAATTCTTCTGTCAGTCAGCAAGCCGTTTTTTCTTTGTTCCATCTTCGTTTTGTTCCGGCTGATGTGCAAGCGTCGAGAACCGCCATTCCGTGCTGCCATCAAGCGTCGCTTGTCTCGATACTGGTTATGTTGACGTTCGTATGACTCGAGGTCGAAGTTGAAGCTTTACTTCTACGTTGATAAATTGTTAACTGCATTGGATTTCTTAAGGGCGCTGAGGTCCAAGAGCAGGTGGAATTCTTGTTGAGACTCTGTCATATTCTAGAGAAGTGTAGGACGCTGCGTGTGGCTATGACGTAACTGGACGTTACGACGAGGAGTATCTCTAAGTGGAAGAGATTCATAAACAACCAGTAAGTAACACTTGCTCGTGGAATTGGGTCCATCAAGTGGGGAGTTATGTGGAGAGCTGCAGCGAGGAGCGTGAGTCTGACTTTCCAGTAACTGTTAGAACTGATAAGGAACGACTGTATGGAAACCAGTATTGTAAACTGAAACTGTGAATTACTTTACCATTTGTTTATTCAGTGACAGTAGGAAGAATTGTGCAGTGTACATTATAAGACCAGATTGTGCATTGTATTGTGTAGTTACTCTGTACCAGATTTGTGATCATAATTTTGTGGTGTATTCTTAGATGGACTATTCATGAACATTCACGTGACTGTATGCGAGAACTGTTACCAGGCAAGGCCACAATAAAAAGACTGTTTAACTGCCAGCCAACTGAAACAAGAGCAAGATTATTGTTCACAAGCCACAACCAGATGAATTGTTTCCATGAATTTTCTGTGTAATCTGTGCATGTTTCTATGATTTATTAAATTCTTTATTTATTTCTGATTCTTCTCTATCTGTCTTATATTGATTTTAACCAAATTGATACCTAGTTTACTTATTGACATTAGGTACTTGTATAAGCTAAACTAACTGTATTGACCTTTTCTTGGGTATAAATTTCTAGTTCTTAGCATGATATATCTTTTGATTAATTGAATTCCATGTGTCTTGATGAGATTTGTGATTCTGATAAATTGCCTGTGTGTAATTTTGACGATATTAATTTTTAATAAATTTGTTGAATTTATAACTATTCACTCTCGTTTCACTGATAGAGAGGCGCTTGTGCATGATGATGGGTGGGGATTCCAAATGATGTAACGACAATAGAAAGCCGGTTAAGTGCAAGCTTAGGGTAGTTCCCATCATTGTAGAGAGCTAACGTGTGGTGGCTGGGTTAAAGACAAGATTGACGTAATAGTTCAATTAGGGTCTGTTAATCTAGATAGGTAACACTTGGACAGAGAGTTAATTAGTTAGCAGACTGTTCCAGGGATTGACCTAGTCGCTCTCATGACCACAAAAACAAAAGACCCCTGTCGGGTGACTGTGTGTGTTGGTTGCATGAGAGGATTATTATTTATGGGTATTAGTTATGAATAAATAGCATAAATTAATAATTAGCAACAAACAGACAGGAACCTTGCCACACTATCTATCTATCCCTTCGTCTTGTTGACCGTTGGGGCACCACTGATGATCTGACAACCAGTTTCCTCCATTCCATTCTGTTCTCTGCCAATCATACTGTATTGCTCAGTTTCAGTCCTGTCCACTCTGAGATGTTATCCTCCCATCTTTTCCCCTCCTTCACCTTCCTTGCATGATTGTCTTGGCAAGCCTGATGCTCGTGTGGTATGCCCATACCATTTCATTCTGCGTTTTTTCACAATGGCCGCTAGCTCTTCATGGGGTCCAATGGCTTGCCTACTTCTGTTTTCCATTTCATCATTCATGACATGATCTCTATACGAAATGCCAAGCAACCTTCGAAAGCATGTTATGTCAGTAGCTTGTATCCTCCTTTCAAGATCCATTGTGAGGGTCCATGACTCACAGGCATATAAAAATACAGATACAACCAAGGAGCGCATCAGTCTGATCTTTGAGCTGAGTAAGATGTTTCTGTCTTTCCAAACTGTCTTCAGCCTTGCAATTGCTGTTATTGTCATTGCAATCCTGGACAATATTTCAGATTTTGATCCCTTGTCTGTCACGATGGCTCCTAAATACTTGAATTTATTAACTATTCCCAATTTCTGATCTCCAATCATGATGTCATTGCCAATGCCATTGGTGTTGTTGATCATTAATTTAGTTTTTCTACCATTTGAAAACTCCCCCTCATTTCCTGCAAGGCCACCGATGTCATTGGCAAAGCGTAAGTTCATTATTGTTCCATCTCAGATACTGACAGTTCCTTCATGGTCTTCCAGAACATCTGTCATTATTCTTTCAAGGAAGATGTTGAAGAGAATAGGCGAAAGTAAGAGGCCTTATCTGACTCCTAATGTTGTCCTGAATTAATCTCCAATTTGGCCGTTGAAGCAGACTACGCTGGTGGCCTTGCTGTAATGGCTTTCTATCAGGTTGACATTGATGTTGTACAGCTTCATGGTGGACCAAAGGACTGCATGCCACACCCTGTCGAACGCCTTCTTAAAATCTACAAAGATATGATAAATGTCTTGTTGGTGCTGGAGGTACATCTCACATAGCAGTCTCAGATTAAAAATCTGTTCAGTTGTGCTTCGCTCTGGTCTGAAGCCTGCCTGTTCTTCAGCTATGATTTTCTCTGCCTGCAGCTTCAGTCTGTTTAATATGATCTTTAGCATGACTTTGCTTGGGTGGCATATAAGACTTATCATACTATAATTCTGACATTGCTGCAAATTGCCTTTTTTCGGGAGCATTATTATGAGTGACTGAGCCCATGGTGTTGACCATTCCCCTGTCTGCTAGATCTTATTGCATATTGTTAGTAGGGCGCTTATCATGGCTTCTCCCAGTTCTTGGACTAGTTCTTCAGGGAAGTTGTCTATTCCTGCCGCCTTTCCCTTTATGAATGATTTCACCGCAGCCTCTACTTCTTCTCGGAGGATTGGGTAGTTGTCTGGATCCCCTGTATGTCTGTTGTTGTATAGATGTGAGCAGTATTCTGTCCATCTCTTAAGAATGTCTTGATCTTCCGTAAGACATTTCCCTCCCCTATCTTGAATGATGGAGGATCATCCTTGTTTTACACTGGTCAGGTCTTTCACCAGTTGAAATGCTTTTTTAGCTATTATTTTTCTTTAGATTATTTTCTATATTTTTACACTGGTCTTCAGTCCATGTCTCCTTTGCCTTTTTCATGCTTTTCTTGATAATCTGATTAATTTCTCTGTATTGTTTTGCTCCTTCTACTTCTGATTTCTATTTTATTTAGCTCTCTATGCTTGTCACACATATCAAGGATGTCATCTGTAACCCTAGGTTTCAGAAATATAAAACAGCATACAGGGTTATAAACTAGAATTTAAATACATTATTACTCAGCATAAAGAAAGACATAAGAATTACATTTATATTTAGTTGCAAAAGAAAACATAAAATTACAAGTTAGAAAATGTACAACTCTGTGTTACGATGTGGCATTAACCAAGTGACTCACCAAAATGGAGACTGCAGAGAAACACATCTTACTGCGTGCAGAATTTCTCGGACAGTGATGAGCAAAGAGATACTTTTACACAATCTGCCCCCCCCCCCCTTTTCCCTTAGCACCCATTGGTCAGCTACAATTGGTTAGCCCTGATTGGCTGCTTCTTAGAAATGTTTGCGTCATTTGATAAATCGTTTATCTATAACAAGATTTAAGAGGTGGACTCACACATTCAATGGAACTTAGAATAGTAAATTCCACCAGGAATGACACCACTGTCATTTAATTATTACTCCAGGCAATTTCTAGTTATCCATTTAAGATGAATCGTTGCAATTTTTCTTTGCCTTTTCATGTAACGTGCAATGCATGACGTCTGCTTTAAAAATCTTACTGTATAAATATCATTAATATGAATAAAGTATTCTACAAATTTGATCACAAAAATATATCATAAGTAAAATATTTAGAAACAAGTGACAAATAAAGAAAGGAGGTGGGAATATTTGTCACAGTTGGTACTGTTTAAAAAAAAATTTTAAAGTGAAATGCTGAGAAGTGACTGAAGTTTAGCTGGAAGTTAGTACAAGTAAATGCATCTGTTGTAAAAAAAAAAAAAAATAGTCCTCATTTCATTTCAGTTTTCATTTCCTTTGAAGTGAGCACCTTATTATGTAAATGTACACAGTCAAGCGTAGTCAAAATGATAACATATTTTCACTACGCGAACTTGTTATTGTACATGTGTGTGAGAGTATGTATGCGCTGACGAAATAAAACATTCAATTTAACATTTCCAATGTAAAAAGACTGAAAGGAAAAGGCAAAGTATATGTCGTTGACTTGGTCACCATGACACCCTTGAACGCACAGAATAATTTTTCTAACTGACGGAAGACTGTTGTAGTTTGTCACCGATGTGTGTCTAGACGCCTTTAATTAATGCTTTGCTTCACTGAACCTGACATGATTATAATTTAGACGAATGTGAAACGATGGCTTGGAAAATCTCCTCGGTGTTCCGTGCTTTTAGTTTTGCCAGGCAGCTAGACTTATTTTCCTTTCAAATTATACTTAAGAAGAAAGACAAAAGATAAACAATTTATCAAGGGTCTCGCCTTCTACACCTGATTTAGTTTAGCTCCAGATTATAATTATTTGATTTCGAATCTCAACTTTACCTTAGTTATATTTATGTAAAAGTAAACGTGCTCAATACAGCACAGCCTTTCAGCCATCCGTTCGTGCACGTTAGTTTAATGTCAGAAGAGTGCAATAATGTGTGAGTATTTACTTATCATTGAATTCGGTTATAGAATGGTGACTATTCAAGACTGTGCAATTTGAAACATTCACTGTCATTTGAAACATTTCTTTGAAGTACTGACTTTCACATGATGTTTGAGGCATTTACTATAACTGACACTGCTAGTGAAGTAGTGACGTTCATGTTCTGTTTGAGGCATTTACTATCACTGACACTGTTAGTGAAGTACTGACTTTCATGTTCTATTTGAGGCATTTACTACCACTGACACTGCTAGTGAAGTACTGACTTTCATGTTCTATTTGAGGCATTTACTATCACTGATACTGCTAGTGAAGTACTGACTTTCATGTTCTATTTGAGGTATTTACTATATAGCCGACACTCCGAATTCCTTTCATGTGCCATTTTGGTCACGTGATTATGACTAATATGCCTTATTGGGTTGGTATAATTTACTTCCTAAATGGACAGCGGATTATTTTGAAGTGTTACATTGAAACAAATCTTTCTAACAGAAAGGGCGTGGTGATTATGTAAAACATAATAAATCTAACATAAATGTAATATGGTTGACTGCTTGAAGAGAAAGTTTGCTACAGAAAATGACACTTGTTTAAAGCACTAGTGTGCATTAGTGTGCATGCACTAAAATTAATTCACCCATTTATCACATTTACAAATTCGTAGTTCTGTAAATAAAAGTGAAGAACACGTTATTTTTAAAGTAGTGAAATTTGAGATTTGTCATGAGAGATGGTTGGTTGATTTGCTGATTGTCTAATGACTAGTTAGAGTGATTGTATAGTGACTAAAAGAGTGATTGTCTAATGACAAGTTAGAGTGATTGTCTAACGACAATTTAGAGTGATTGTCTAATGACAACTTAGAATGATTGTCTAATAGCAAGTTAGAGTGATTGTCTAATGACATTTGGAGTGATTGTCTAATGATAAGTTGGAGTGACTGATTAATTACAGTATTTTTTTCTGTGGCAAACTTCCTCTGCAAGGAGCTAATCATATTACAGATGAAAATAGTTCCAAACCAATTTGCAAGTGAGGGTAATAGAGTTATGATGGTCATAGCATAAATGCTGATAACATAATTATCTGTTATTCTCATCCTAGTTGCTACTTTCTTATACATTTTATTATTTTTCAGTTACCATTAATCCTTTGTTAATTAAGTAAACAGAAATTATTATTAGAATTACAAGTGTGTATATGATAAATATGTCAATTTTCATTTTATTGTTTCAATTGATACCGTAATTTTAATTGCCAGAATGACAAATGCTACAGTTAATCTAACTGATATTTAGAAAAGAAATTTGTACCAATATATTGCATTAATGGCTGATTGTCATACTAAATATGGAATATCTTATTACCGTACTAAATGTGGAATGTTAGATTGCCAAATTAAAGGAAATATTTGATTATCATACTAAATGTGGAATGTTACATTGCCAAATTAAATGGAAATGTCTGAATATCAAATTTAGTGTGGAATGTGTGATAACAATAATTACGCACGCACGCACGCACGCACACACACACACACACACACACACACACTCACTCACTTCTTTTGAAATATCAGTCTTCTGTTTTACATATTCTGCATATTTTCCGAGAACATTACTTGTGATTGTTTTGTACTGTTGTATCTTGGTGTCTTTCCCTAACAGTACAGTTATAGCAAAGTTGGTTGTTTTGTACTGTTGTATCTTGGTGTCTTTCCCTAACAGTACAGTTATAGCAAAGTTGGTTGTTTTGTACTGTTGTATCTTGGTGTCTTTCCCTAACAGTACAGTTATAGCAAAGTTGGTTGTTTTGTACTGTTGTATCTTGGTGTCTTTCCCTAACAGTACAGTTATAGCAAAGTTGGTTGTTTTGTACTGTTGTATCTTGGTGTCTTTCCCTAACAGTACAATTGTAGCAAAGTTGGTTGTTTTGTACTGGTCTCTGATGGGGTGTTAGACTGGTAGGTCTCAAACCTGCTGCATTAGTGCCCATGGAACAAGCAGCAAAGCACACAAAGTGGCTCTGAAATGACCATAAATGTTAACTTTACACGCCAAACATCAAGCACTACAACATAAATCCAACACAAGTGACAGCCAACCTCCAACTCCAACTCCATCGCCAGCACTCCCCAAATACCCGTGAGGAGAGCAGGTCCCACTGGAGCACTAAAGACCAGAGGACGTCATATGATGAATGATCCAAGAAAGCCTTTTCCAGTGGTGACGTAAAAAAGTAATCGTAATCACCATCACCACCATCGAGCAGTGAAAATTATCTGACTTAAAGTCACTGGACTCTGTAGTTGTGCACGAGTGCCATGACATCCAGATCCACTCTCCCCTCAAGACTGTTATAGTTTCGGAGGGGTGTGGGCATCCTGAATGGTTTCTTTGTTATTTTTAGAGCAGAACTCTAATAGCTGATTGGGGGAGTGTCACAACCTGGAGAGAACAATGAGGTTAGAGGTCACTTGAGAGCATGATAGAATGGCACTTATTATTGTTATGTGTCATATTTTTATTTTAAAGGTCTAATATTTAAAGGCTATTATTATAGTGTTATTTCGGCTGTATTGATTTTCTTGTTATGATCATTTATAACATTTACTTTATATTTTCTTTTATTTCTTCTTCGATTTAACTGATATTTTATTTGCATGCTTTTATCTCATTAAACTGCTATATCTTTTCAATTGATCGAATTATTGTGAAGCTGTGTTCTTTTGTGTTCGTGTTGTTGTCCGTTTGTAACTCGAGTTGTTTGCAACATGGCGTGTTGTTGTGACGTTCGTTTGTAACCCTAGTTGTTTACAACATGGCGTTCGATTGTCTTTCTAGGTCAATCTCAAGGCGTCGAATCAGCAACTGAGGCCAGGGTGGGTAGTTTTTGGACTTTTGCAAGCCATAAATTTACCATGGAGGCTCTGATTAATTGGAAGAAATAAGATGTAACTCAGGAATTATGTAGATTTAATAATTAGCAAATTTAACCCCACCGTTTTAGAGTTACTAAATGTTAGGTTGCCAAACCAAATGGAAATATCTGATTGTCGTACTAAATGTGAAATGTCTAATTGCCATATTAAATGTTGAATGTCTGATTGTTATACTAAATATGGAATGTTTGATTATCATATTAAATGTGGAATGTATTATTGTCATTAAATGTGGAATGCCTTATTGTCATATTAAATGTGGAATGTGTTATTGTTATATTAAGATGGAATGAAACAAAGTCTGCAATACATCTTTAACAGTATTAAACGCTGTAAAAGCGGACGAATCTAGAATACTTTGAGATGGGTTCACAAACATGAATGAAAGAAAAATAAAATGATGTATGACATACCTTTTTCAAATGAGAGGAAATGTTGAAGTTCTGTTTTTGTCAATTTAGTCATCCACCTTTCCAAACATTGTCACCCATCTATCGATATACTCGTCCATCTAACTACAACCTTTATCATTTATCGGTTTGACTGTCTGTCATCCACTTATCTTCTAACTACAACCTTTATCATATATCGGTTTGACTGTCTGTCATCCACTTATCTTCTAACTACAACCTTTATCATTTATCGGTTTGACTGTCTGTCATCCACTTATCTTCTAACTACAACCTTTTTCATTTATCGGTTTGACTGTCTGTCATCCACTTATCATTTAGCATTTAGGCTCTTATTTACTTCAACAGCTTACTTGGAAGTATCTCCCCGTGTTCTTTTAATGTTGTCATAAGGCAGTGAAAGCAATTACTCTTAATTTTTAAAAAAGTCCCAACTTTTATTTACGTTATGTTTTGCATATGATATATTTGTTAATATTCATTATCACTGTCTTTGTCGTGTCGTTGTCGGTAGCAGCAAGTGGCTCTTGTGTCTTCCATCTCTCACTGTCTTTGTCGTGTCGTTGTCGGTAGCAGCAACAAGTGGCTCTTGTGTCTTCCATCTCTCACTGTCTTTGTCGTGTCGTTGTTGGTAGCAGCAACAAGTGGCTCTTGTGTCTTCCATCTCTCACTGTCTTTGTCGTGTCGTTGTTGGTAGCAGCCACAAGTGGCTCTTGTGTCTTCCACCTCTCACTGTCTTTGTCGTGTCGTTGTCGGTAGCAGCAACAAGTGGCTCTTGTGTCTTCCATCTCTCACTGTCTTTGTCGTGTCTTTGTCAGTAGCAGCAGCAAGTGGCTCTTGTGTCTTCCATCTCTCACTGTCTTTGTCGTGTCGTTGTTGGTAGCAGCCACAAGTGGCTCTTGTGTCTTCCACCTCTCACTGTCTTTGTCGTGTCGTTGTCGGTAGCAGCAACAAGTGACTCTCCTCGAATTGTACTTACAAACACATTTTTGAATAACTTCTTCCCGTGGCGCATAGCTGGCTGCTTGATAACTTGGTGCCAATGCTTGGACCTGCCATGAATAACTCTTGCGAATCCTATAGATTGAGCAGGTAGATGGAAGGCTGCCCTTGACCTTGTGGTCCCAAGCCGTACAATTTCATTTTCGATTAGTTAAGTTTGATAATATACTGAGGGTTTTATTAAATTAGATAGTCTTTTGAAGTAACTGTTAAATATATATATAGAATAATTTATAATGCTTCTGAAAATATAAACTCTATCATTATTTAATTAGGCTTTTATGACGCCACATATGATGATTATTAGCCGTTGTTTCATTAGTTCGATCAGCACTCAGCTATGTCATTACTTCCTATATATTCAACACGCCGACAGTCCACTGCCGAACTTCGTTCGAGTGAATAATCCATAGATCTAAATCTACAATGTTGATTAATTATTTATGAGTCGACACTAATTGGTCATGTATACGTCATCCGTTTCATAGATAATGTATACATCAATTCGTTAATTAGTTATGTGTACGTCAACTGATTGATTATACATATGTCTTCTGTTTGATTGGTTGTAAATGCATCAACTGACTGGTTTGGTATACGTCATCAATTTGATTGGTTGTATATACATTAACTGACTGGTTTGGTATACGTCATCGGTTTGATTGGTTGTATATACATCAACTGACTGGTTTGGTATACGTCATCAGTTTGATTGGTTGTATATACATCAACTGACTGGTTTGGTACATGTCATCAGTTTGATTGGTTGTTGTTACGTGTCCAGTATTTATTTATAGACACTGTTTCAGAATTTAGAATTTATGTTTATTAAAATTCGTTCTCCTATTCTGAAAACAGACTGGCTGCTCAAATTCACCCTTCAGTCTGGTTAAATTTAACGCTTGTAGTTTAAGCCAACAAATTTATAGACAGGCAAACTTGTGTACAAAGCACGGACTGGGAAATGTTAAACAATTATAGTTAATTATGCATACAATCTCCTTTTTCTCGACTCATTCGCCCCCACCCAATCCTATTGGTCTATTTGCATAAATAACCAACTACAATAATTGATTAACAAAGTAAAAATGAATTTAATAAAATTTAACAAATAACAAAGATATTCAAGATTCAGACGACATTAAGCCTCCTAATACTATGCTATTTGTCTAACACATGAAGTGTTCAAATAGATTGCAGATAGAGTTTATTTAGTTCAAGTACACCAGTCCTTGCACTTAGCTGGTTATCCAAATAGTGACGATAACTGAAGCACATAGTCCCCAACGAAATTCCTGTTGGATTACCAGACTCAACGGCCTAGTTATCACCAACTTGGTCGACAGTTTTCATTACTTACACCCCTCTTCTGAATCACATCAGGAGTTCAGACAGCCAATTGCTAGACACCAATCGAAGCAATATACAGGCTGGTTCCCTAGGCGGTGAATTTTACGACGATGAAGAAAGACCAAGACATCAGACGGAATACGTCAGACAAAGACCAAGAAACCCACTCTGGAAATAAATGAATTCCTATTAGCAATAGTTCTCACGGTTTTGCAATCCAATACACATGGTTGACAATAGCATAGCTTATTCCTCGACCACTTTAGTATCTTTACATTAATATTTAAATATATAATAAAATGCTGTCACACATGTGTGTTTTTACCATTAATGTACGCATGAGACGTATGAATTTCAAGGAAGCATTACATTTTACAAATGAAATTCAATAAGAAGAAAATCATAAATACAATTTAAAATCATGCATATGTGCTTTACAATTACAACAATATAATACACGCAAAATGAATTTAAATTGTTAACAAGAAATTTTCAAAAACGTGCACAGACATTCTGTGATACAATTCAGTTATTTTTAGTTTACAAAATTATAGTTTCTCAATTTAACAATTAATTTAAAGGATGTAACATTTCAACTTAGCCACACTTTTATCAAGCCACGTGTTTTGGAGAAAATTGCAATAATACAACTCCTGTAACAATAAAATGCATAAATTCGCACAACGATAACTTAAATGGAAATACAAACAATATTTTAAGAAATCGATGTGTTACCTTGTTCTATACAACAGTATGATCAGCAGTGGGCCCTCGCGTGATTCATGGAATTTCAGATGATTTAGACGCTCACATCCATCTGTCCTTTTCCTCGTGATTGCGAGTCTATAGCGAGATCAGAGTATTTAAAGGAATATACGAATTTATGGTGCGAATTATTAGTCACATGATAACTCTTGGTTCGACCTACAATCAACCATTCTCTTAAATGTTACATAACTGGAGTGAGTTCTCTCTCTCCCTATGAATAAGGCTGTTTATCAGAGCATGATGATTACGTCACTCTTACAAAGAACTGCATCCAAACAAAAAAATAAGGAATTTAAATGAAAGTGGGTTAAGAGGTCAAGTATTATTTGTCTTCACTCTGCTACAGTTATATATACATCAACTGACTGGTTTGGTATATGCCAACTGACTGGCTATGATAACATCAACTACTTGACAGACTATTATGCGTCCACTGTTTGACTTTTTTCAAAATTTGATATGTGTAAACTTTGACTGGCTATGTATAAGTCAATTATCTCATTGATTAAACTGCGTCACAAAAAAATTTTTTTGAAAGTTGTCTAAGATTATTCAACTGATTTAGAACAATTTTGCACTGCTAAATTTGAAAATGACATCCGTTTTTTTTTAATCAGGTCAGGTTTTTGATCTAATTCGATTTTTAAAAATCCGATCTTATAGCTAAATCGATTACATTTTTGTAACATCATTAGGCAATTTTTGTTAATATTTCTCTTCCAAAAAAGTTTTTTAAATTAAAAAAAATTTAAATTAAAAAATCATTTTCTAACACAATTCATTTATTAAATGTTACAAAAGTTGATTAGTGTACATTGAATAGTAGACTTTGATAATGGTAAGTACATATAAATTCAATATTAGGTCATCATTGTTCAAAATTCAGGGCATGAACTTCCATCTCTTCGAACTTCTAGAATGCTCAGCAGTATGAATCTCTCTTTAGAGTCCAACAGTAATCAGCCATCATGACTGCATCCCAGCGTCCCTGATACCTGGTTTCCATCTCTTTCATATCAAGATGAAATCTCTCCCCTTGCTAGTCGCTCATTGATCCCAGATTTTCAGGAAACCGATCCATATGTGAGAATAAGTAATGCATTTTGATGCTCATGTTGCATCCAAGGTTTCTGAAAGCAGTCAGCATATTGGCAACAAGCTCAGCATAGTTCCTGGCCTTATTGTTGCCAAGAAACTTTTTCACGACCAGAACAAAAGCCTTATATATATATATATATATATAAAAACACCATAAATCAGGTGCATTAGTCGAGCAACCTCTCAAACTGCACTTTACAGAAAAGTCATGCAATTCATCTTTCTTCTTAACAGAGATGATCAGCGCACTGCACGACGATTCCATTCGATCGGTCGCATCCAAATTGTTTACCTCTTTGTTTATTTGTTTGTTTGTTTCACCCATTAATTTACAGGTTTTTGCTCTTTAAGAATGGAAGAATATTTTCAAAACATAGAGCACCTACATCTTTTAAGAGTCTCACAAAGTTATTTACACCTCATTGCTTCCACAATACGTTCAACATGCATTACCATTTCTCTCATATCACTTAGATCTGGAGGTTCAACATGCATTACTATTTCTCTCATTTAGATCTAGAGGTTCAACATGCATTACTATTTCTCTCATATCATTTAGATCTAGAGGTTCAACATGCATTACTATTTCTCTCATATCATTTAGATCTAGAGGTTCAACATGCATTACTATTTCTCTCATATAATTTAGATCTAGAGGTTCAACATGTATTACTATTTCTCTCATATCATTTAGATCTAGAGGTTCAACATGCATTACTATTTCTCTCATATCATTTAGATCTAGAGGTTCAACATGCATTACTATTTCTCTCATATCATTTAGATCGAGAGGTTCAACATGCATTACTATTTCTCTCATATCATTTAGATCTGGAGGTTCAATATGCCTTACTATTTCTCTCATATCATTTAGATCTGGAGGTTCTATTTTGTGGTCTTTGTAATTACGATCTTAGCACATTTCATTGTAATCAGAGATAATGTACCCACTTTATTGCTTCGAGACTAGAGGGGAGGGGGGATCGGTTCCAGTGGAACCTACCCCCAAGCTGCAGATTACTTGCACTCCATTTGATGGCGGAATTATTTCACTCACATGCTCACCTTTCTAACCTCCCTTAATTCACACAGCTACACTGCTTGTCCTGCCTGTTGACAACAGTTGGTGATTGTACACTTTCTTTCACAGGGCACTCATCAACAACCTTTACTCTTTCATCCTGCTTACTTCCCTCTATGAAACAATCATAGACATCTCTATAGATTTGTTTCCCTTTTCACAAAATACTGAGTTGCAGTTATCTCTTTCTCACTCTTCTGACAATGCAGTACACTTTTTTTTTTTTACAAGACAACTGTCAACATTTTTTTGACGGTACTCAATGACAGTTTATGCTCTCTCCATGGCGAGTCTATCTGCAAAGAATGCCATACCCTTGTCAACGTGAAGTGAATCCTTCGTCATAGACCTGTCAATGTGAATAGTTATTTTTGTAGACTTCTCATTACGAAATATGTTGTAGTCTTGTCATTAAGAATCCTTTTTTGTAGACTTCTCATTAAGAAATATGTTGTAGTCTTGTCATTAAGAATTGTCATAAACATTTCATTGAGAATCCATTTATTTGAGATATTTATAAGCTTTTGTTTCATAATTTTTATTAAGGTTCTTTCTTCTACATGTTTGATTAAAACTCCCTTGTCCCCAATAGCACAGAATCTGGATCAAGAGTCTTTGAAAACTCTCAAATAATGGCTTATGTAGCCGATGGCCACCCTCCTCTAAAAGTAGGCTATATGCAAACCTACCTTCTTGAAAGACTGACCCTTATCCCCGGACTGAAATATACCTGAATGTTCCAGACATTTGCTCTAACAAACCAACCAGAGTGCCCACTCAACCACGTGCAAATGAATATACTAGAAACTCACCTGTTGTCAGTCATATTCAAGCTCTAGACTCGAGAGGCAATGTGTATTTTGGCTTCCAGCCTTAACAAGTTATAACCATAGTACTAGCTCTTATTGCTGGTTATCAATACCTTCAGGAAACCATTCTCTGTGTATATTACTGCCAAAGATATGTGGTTTTGCTTGCATAACTAAATATTATAACTTTGTTCATTTAATCGTAACTATATTTTATATTGTTATAGTTTGTTTCTTGAAATGTATGATAACACTGTAAGTAAGATTGTTGTCTATCAGAGAACACATGAGGACAAATTCTTAGCCCATGTGCATCTTACTGGCAGATTGGCACTTTACCTGAGACATTGATTTTGATGAGTGCAAGTTGCAAAGCAATGCCAGAATGGAACTACATTATCATGGTTGTTGAATTTGATGAGGACATAGCCACGAGCAACACCAGCACAAAACGACACAGGGGCCAAAGACCAGTTCAACATTCATGTGTGCACCTGCCAATATAACCACACAGCTTCAATTAAATCCAATCAAATCTTAATCAAATTACTTTTAGAGTCCACTCAGAAACATTCAGTGTTCTATTATAAACTCATTATTAATTCGTTCACACGAACATACCCAATAACTACTACAGTGCCCTAGGACTCAAAATGAACATTTCTTATGACAACATATGGTCATGATTATGAATTATAAACTCTAATTGTAACTGTTGAACTAATTGCTATATGTAACAGTGCTTTCTTATTTTATTTTTTGTTGAATACATTTAATACTGATACTGATTAGCATGACTCACATATTATATGTTGTACTGTCACCTGTATTTACTTTCTATCCTGGCTGTATGTGTCAGGGGGCTCAAGCTATCTTCTAGAACTATCACTCTTCTATTCTATATTAACTATCTTCCATCTTTCATACACGTGTTGCCAGCCAGTACGTATGTTTTGGGGATTAGCCTAAAGTTACGGGCGGCCCGGATTGGTAGAAAATTAACATCTTTCCCACCTTCTAGCAAACGTCACAAAAACCTTTAACACAGGAGGGAAGGGTATAAACTTACATTCAAAGTATTACTGAACGAAAACATCAATGAAAAAAAATGAATAAAACGATGGAATACTTGGCGAAAAATAAAAATGCGAATGTTAACACCACTAATAAAACAAAGACAACAATTTGCCAAAATGAAAGGCGTTTCAAAATGTGGAAACAATAAGCAGTGTGGAGTTAAGTATTCAATAAGTCGTAAAATGGCAATTGTTTTAATACCTGCCATCAAAAGTCGTAACTGCTGACAGTGTTGCAAAAGGTACTGTTCCAACTTGAAGCTAGGATTTCTCTTTTTCTTTATATTTACACTGATCTTAAATCCTTTAACAGCTCTCTTGCTTCACAAGTGGTGGTGGTGAGTCTACAGTGTTTGTGTGTGTGTGTGTGTGTGTGTGTGTGTGTGTGTGTGCTATGTGCATTTGACGGATTTGTGTTTTAATTCTTCTCCGGAATAGATTTTATTTTGGTGCTTGGTTTTTTTTCAGTTGTAGCATTATAATATAAGACATGAGATCTTTTGTACAAGACAGACGTACGCTTACTATAATTTTTAACGCCCACCGATATTGTGCCCACTACTGTGTCACTGGCATCGTACTAATACCTATGTTTGTCACTGTCGCCATACTAATACATATCACTGTCATCATACTAATGCGTGTCACTGTCGCCATAACAATACGTGTCAGTGTCGACATACTTGTGTGTGTCACTGTCGCTGTAATGATATGTGCCATTGTTGCCATACTAATAGGTGTAACTGTCACCATACTAATGTCACCGTTAGGTTTGTACAGACACGGCAGTACGGAGGTCAGAAGGAGGAGAATTGGAATTTTTAACGCCCGGGATCGTACCCCCCCCCCCAGCCCCCCTTCCACACACACACACACCGCCGATGTTTTATTCATGATGAGACGGAGATCATGTTGTGTTCTTCCAGGGATTGAAAAGTAGTGGTGTGATAACAGGTAACTTGTGCTATACATCTCTGTGTTCCACTCCTGCAGCTTGCTTTAAGTGAACTTGTCATAGATGACATGGCTGCGACATAAGATAACAGTCGAACAAGACCATAGTAGTAAAACACTGCTTCCCATGATTAGTTAAAAATTGCATGATGGTGATTCGTAGCACACTGCATAGATCCTCACTGATTAGTAGCACACTGAATACATTCTCACAGAGCAGTAGCACCCATTATCATCTAAATGATATCTCATACTGACTGCATCGCTCTGCTGTTGTTTGTGTTGACGCATGTGAAGCGTTTTTGACATATTTCATCAACGTGAACGGAACGTGCTCTGCATGGTGACGGCGAAGCGTCTCGTCAATGCCAGTGGTTAAACTTGGAACTCAACTGGTGACTTTACCATGAAAGATTTAAAGTGCATTTTATCGTTGACGACTTGATGTCTTCACGCCGAGAGAAGGCCGCGGGGTATATTTATTTACCTGTAGAGTAGTAGACAGTGAAACCGCCAAAGCCCGGTAAAATGGGCAACTGATTTCAGCGTACTGTGGGGACACCCTCACGCCAGGTGAAGAATTACTAGTTAAGGTTGATTGAATCACGCGCGCCATGACGCGTCCACACAGGTTGGAATCAGCATGAGTCTATAGAAGGACATTATGGGACTGGTAGCGATATAAGCTAAATCTTTTCACGAACATGGAGAGCATAAACATTTAAGCACAACAAAAATTGTAAACCTCGTCCACGACTGAAATAGAAAAACGATCGTTAGATTAAATAATACATGAAACTAGTAACAGTTTAACCGGCTATTTTATCTTGCATTCAAAATATCGTTAATGCCTTCAATTATGGCGTCTGAAAATACGTTACACTGAAATGCAGTAAGTTCTCCCTTTAAACAGATAAACTGTTGATTAATCTTTTCCCAAAAAATCTTCCTGACTGGCAAAGATTTGAAAGGCTGAATCTAATACCAGGCACGTTAATGAATTTTAAATAGTTCTTGATGCACGTACAAAATACTGAATCAAAATTTATTTGTAATTGTGTGTGCGTGAAAGTGTACACACACAAGCACACGCACGCACACATGCACACACACACACGAACACACACACATGCACGCACGCGTGTTTTAAAAAAAATCAATCAATAAGTGTTGTTGCTTCAAATGTTCTTTCTCCCCCATTCCCACCTTAAGTTTGTCACACTAGAGTATTTAGAGGCCTAAATCAAACTTACCATTAATTGTATATCAACAGAATTAAGTATGTCATTGTCGGTTATTCGCGATGATTTGTTTCACTTTAATGCAAAGAAAAGTTAACAAACAACAGTCAAATTATTTTATATTTCACAATTTCTGTTAGGTGTCGAGTATTTTGAAGCAATATACTTCACTGTTTTTTGCTTTCTTCTTTTCTGTTTTTCTTTTCATGCAGCATCTTTATTTGCTTAGATAAAAAGCACTACCAGACAGGACATAACACCAATATTACCAGACAGGACACAATACCAATATTACCAGTTAGGTGGTAACACCAGTATTATCAGATAGGACATAACACCAGTACTACTAGACAAGATGTAATGCTAATATTACCATATAGGACATAATACCACTATTACTAGACAGGACATAACATCACTATTACCATTGTCACGAGCATGAGAAAATATTAATAAAATTTTTCTCTCTCTCTCTAAGTGTCATCATACTCTAAATGATTAATGAAACAGCCAAATTAATTTAAACATAGAAAGGGGCCAAAATGACCATTTTGTCAACAATGTGAAACCTAAGGTGGAAAGCTAGGTTAGTGCAGGGGAATGGAAAGGCGTAATTAACTTTGGAGGGACACATGCATTTACCCCTGTGGTCAGGGATGCCAAGCCCATAAATCACGTCAGTGTACGGGGGGGGGGGGGGGGAATACGTGGTAGGCCACTGAGGCGCTAATTTTGTCTGTGAGAAAACAGGCTCTGAGTTTTGAAATGTAACTTGTCTTAAGAATCACCACTATAAAAAGTTGTAGCTTACATTTGATATTGTTAGTGTGAAATTATTTGTTGAAATAGAATTTTGATTTATTGGAAAGTTAAGATTTATATTACTATAGTTAAATGTGTTGGTTTGTGTGTACAACCTTTTCTTGCTAGGAATAGTGTACTCTTGCCAGGTGGCGATGAGTCACCATAGCATCGTAGTTTTAAAAACAAAATAAAAATAGGACCACTCTGAGGGTCAGTCATGCTCTGGGTTAGGTAGTTATTTAGCAGGCACATTGATGTGTCAGTCAAAGGTGTCAGACTTGGAATTCAATACTTGGCACTAAATGGAAGTGGACAGTCAGGATATTGGTCAGCACATAAGTGCAGTGCTGGATGGGGGTACTGTGTGCTGGAGGGGTGTGTTCAGTGAAAATAATGTACAAGGACTCTGTACATAAAATGGGGTGACAGAGACAGAAACGAACATTCCCACCAAGGGAGGGCAGTTGAGGGTGTGCTCCAAACTGGTGCTGCCTATTTCACCGCTTTCCGCCAGCCCTCCTGCCCTCCACCTCACCGCAAGGCTCTGGGGATCCCCATAGAAGCAGACCAAGACTGAGAACATGAGGTCTCTTGCGGCTTCTGGGGTGGATGTAAGCAGAACCACCAACCACAGAAACGAATGAGAAACACTGAGAATGTAGAGGTTGGTAGAGGGGTGAAAAAGACCCTCTAAGTTTCTCCCTGTTTTTTTGTACCAAGGGCTCTATGGCTGGGAGGCAACCAGCGAGAGAATGCTTGGACACTGCAATAGAGTGCCAGAGGTCTACCTGGCTGTATTTTGAAGGCACGCCATCAGGGCCGTCAACAAATCAAGATGGACCAGTCGTATGGACAGTCATCTCGGGTTCTTCAAAGACTCTGTGCAAAGACCGCTGGCGATCAATTATTTTCCATGCAAAGATGAATTCCTGATGGATGTTTAATGTTGCGGTGCTGGGAGATATTGAAGATGGGCAGTCATGATCATGTGTGGCACATCGCAGAAAAACAGCAAGGTTGACCATTAGTTAATTAACATGAAGAGAAGAAATGAGAAATGTAATGAAAAGAGAAGAAATGAGAAACGTTAATGAGAAGAGAAGAAATGAGAAACGTTAATGAGAAGAGAAGAGATGAGAAATGAAATGAGAAGTAATGAAAAGGTAAGAGTTGAGAAATAGGCCTAACAAGAAGCGTAATAAGGAAGTGAAACAGTAGCAGCGGGGACGGCTGTACTTGGGTTTGAGGGAGCGAACCAGTGTCGAGACGTCGATGGTGTTTGGCGTATCTTCAAACCCCCCCAGCACGAGGAGAAAGTGGCAATGACTATGTGAGTAGAAAAATACTAAATAGCATAGGAATCTCAGAGCACATATACCTAAAACTTAAAACTAAAGCTTAGGATCTTTAAGAATTAAACCTTGAATTAAAAATAAACCTTAAACTTAAATCTACATTGAACAGCGAAGAGTCATTTTAAGATTAGTATAAGTAAATGTTGATGGGACTGATTGAAGAGGACTTGCAAGTCGAATGACATTGTTACTGTTGAACTATTGAATTTTGATATAGGAGCAGTGGCTCCAGAACTTATAAATAATGACTGTTATTATGTTGAAAAATGCTTAGGCTATTTTCGAAGTAGTACTGCATGATGAATCTTGAAATTTATATTTATTTTATTTTATTTCATCATACATCATTCTTGTTTCTTTTCTTTCTTTTCTTTTGGCAACAACCATACAGGATATAATACCAGCATTACCAGACAGGACGTAACACCAGTACTACCAGACAGGATGTAACACCAGTATTACGAGACATGACAGAACGCCACTACTACTAGAAAGGACGTAAAACCAGTATCACCATACAGGATATAATACTAGTACTATAAGACAGGACATAACAACAGTACTACCGGACAGGATATATCCATGCAGGATATAATACTACTACTATTAGACAGGATATAACACCGTTATTACTATACAGGATATAATACCAGTTCTACCGGGACAGAACATAATACTTGTATTACCAGACAGGCACCAGTATTACTAGACAGAACATAACTCCACTACTACCAGACAGAGTATAACACCAGTACTACCAAACAGGACATAACATCAGTATCTGCAGATAAGCAAAACAGGTGTTTTCAGTCAGCATATTTGCTCTTTAGACTGCAATTAAGTACAGCAGTTAACTGAGGTACGGAACACAACCTCCAGACTGAGTCCTGTGCGCGAAAGAACAAACAGTACTGAATAGGCATGGCCCCCACATCCGCCACCACAAGCACTCTGGCATAACTCGCCCACCACCACCACCACCCCGAACGAGAAATCGGTCCCGGCCTTAAGGTTTCTCCATAATTTTAGTCAGTCAGGAACGTATATCCCCTAGTTCAGTGGTTCCAACCTTTTCGTGGCCAAGAGCACATTCAAATTTTCACAAGAGTTTGGCGGGCGCCATCAATTTTTCAAAACTTATTTTTGTGCTAGATATTAAATAATACAAAAATCATCACATTTAGTAATATGTACTACGTGTATCTATACCATTCAAGCTCTTTCTCTATTACCATGTGAATTCGCTCTTTTTGAATCTATCTGGAAGATGGATTAAGTAGTTTTTACAAAATAGATATCAGATGCAGGCAGTTTTCATCTTATTTATTTTTAAAAGTTTGTATTTAGAGTATTGTTGAATTAGGGACCGTTATATATTTATGATTCTTTCTTTAGCATAGAAGTCAGATGTCAATTTTTAAAAAATCTTTCTATTTTTACTTGGATTTCAACACATAAACACAAATATGAAAGCGTGAAGCACCATTGTTATTGTTACCTGTATGCAGATTCCTATAAGCATACACATATGAATAAATATTCATAAGCGCTCATCTGAATGAAATAGAGAAATGATATTCTTCAGGCACCTGCTTTATTGTAATAAATCAGAATGTTTTGGGGAATGTATTTCATTAGCCAGTTTTTTAGCAGCTGAGCGAGTAAAATTATATTCCCGTTTGTAAGCAATCATCAAGATCTGTATAAGTCAAGATCTGTATTTTGACTTTATTATGCTCATCGTTAAAAAAAGTTCACAGAGATAAATGGAATCGAATTAAGATTTATTGTGTACGCTATAGATTAAAAAATTATCATCTGTTTTAGTCGATTTGAGAATGATAGCATTTTGAAGATTCAAAATATTGAGTTCCACTTCTTTTTACTTGATGATACATGCAGTCAATTGTATTTTTTTGCATTTTGGCAAGTCAAAGGATTTTCAATTAAGGCAAATTACAGACTCAATGAAGATGAACTATCAAAATATCTTTTCAAGCTGCTCCTGAGGTTTTGAATGTAGTGAATAATTAAAATCACTGCCACATACCACTTTCTTCATATTTGGAAAATTGTTACATTCCAGCATTTATTTTAAGACCCTGCTTCAGAATTATCCCACCTTATTCTGACAACAGACTGGATGCCCTCCAACTTACCCTTCAGTCTCAATAAAATTTAAATGCTCTTAGTTAAAGCCGACAAATTTTACAGGCAAGCTGGTGTACAAAGCACAAACTGGGAAACGTTTAATCAATTATAACTAATTATGCATTCAATCTTCCTTCATGACTCTATTGCCCCCACCCAGCTCTTTTGATCTATCTTGCATAAATAGTCAACTAGGATAATTGATAAACAAATAAAAAGAATTTAATAAAAGTTTAACAAATAACAAAGTATTTAGAGATTCACGGTGATACTAGGTCTCATATACTATGCTAATTATTCGATACACGAGATTGCAAATGTTCCATAGACATTTCAAGTTTATCAGACTCTGGTACTTAGCTAGTCATCCTTATTGCGATGAAACAATGCACACTGAATCCCCAACTGTCATAGTCGGTTACAGGAGATGCAATCGGTCAGTTTCTGTTCAACACTTCGCACATCGTTGCCCTTTGTCTGAGTTGTCTCACTCGCTCATGACCAAGTCAACAGGTTGAGCAAAGTGGGTATGACGTTGCGTAGAACACTTGCCAAGTGACAAGCAGTCAAAATGACAAGAAGCGTCTACATAAACGTAAGATGCAAGTCATAGAAGCGTCGACATAGACATAGGAAACGTCGACATGAACTCATCAACAAAGACATAGACCAGCTCTGGAAATAAATGAATTCCTATGAGAGATAGTTCTTATAGATTCGCAATCTTAGCACGTGGTGTGAACAATAGCATAGTTATTCCTTGACCATTTTAGTATCTTACATTGAATAATTTAATATATAATAAAGATACAGTTTTGGTCACGCTCATGCATGTTACAATTAATGTACACAAAAGCTTAGAAATATTTCAAAACCATTTTTACTTTACAAATTAAAATTGAAATGGAAGAAATCAAATATAATTTAAAATCACGTATATGCGCATTACAATTTCAATAATATTATACATGCAAATGAATTTAAAATTGTTACAATAGATTTACAAATGAATGTGCACAAATGTTCTGCCATCACAATTCAGTTATTTTAGTTTATAAATTATCATCTTACAATTCGACAATTAATTTAGAGAATGCAATATTCGAACTTAGCCACACTGTTATTCAACCACGTGTTTAGAGAATTTGCAATAATTCAATTTAACAATAATAGGCATGTAAATTCAACACAATCACATCTTAAATAAAATACAATAGTATTTAAGGAAATCGATGTGTTACCTTGCTCAATAACGACTTTACTGACTCAACAGCAGGCCTAGTGATTCACGGCAATATCACAGATGACTAGACGCTTGCAATCGGTCTGTCGGTATCGTGAATAACGCATGGTTTGGCGGGCACCAGTACATGGCTTGGTGGGCGCTAGGTACATGTTTTGACGGACACAGGTACATGACTTGGCGAGCGCAGGTACATGCCTTGGCAGGCACCATGCTGGGAACACTGTTTAAGATGATGGGCTGAGACGATGACGTGGGTTGCAGTGCCCTACAGGTCGAATGTGCTAAAAGCAATCCCTTGATAAAGAAAGCCACTGACTGTCAGGGTAAAATGTAGACCATTTAGGAATAAAACTACATTAAAATCCACTCTAGCCCCACTCCCGGATCTAAATCGTTCACAACCAACCAACAAAACATCTCCATTGGCATTTGTGCCGTCTGCAAAATAAGTGAATATTAGCAGTTGACGAGCAAGTCAATGCCAACAAAAATCCGCACACAGTAAGATTTAAGTTTCCATCATTTCTTGCGTTCAGCTTAGTCAGGAAATAAATTTCATTTTAAACTTGGACTTATCAGATATCCACGTGATTTTAGAGAGCAGATACATTTAAAATCTCAATACACTTCACTCTTTATCCGCCGTCTGGCCAACTGCCTGGTTGAAGCTGTGAGTTTACTTGTACATGTCAAAGCATAAAACATGCTGCTGCCTTAAAAGTACACAAATCAGTAAAAAAAAAAAAAATAATAAAAAAAGACAAAAATGAAACATCACCATTTTCGCAAAAACTTGAAGAGGAGATGTTTTGAATGAAATTTTTCAGTTCTTTAATCCTTTTTATTAATTTTGTATGTGTGCTATTCTTAGGATAGCATGTGTGGCTTTTTAAAGTTTTTAATTTTTTAAATTAATTCTTGACTTTGAAAGCATTTATTCTTAATTTTAAGAGCAATAAACTGGTTTTTGTTTAATCAATTAACTTGGCTTTGTTTACTTTGAAGTTTACACTAACATAAACAGATTTAGGGCAATACCAAAAAAAGTGTTCCCCCATCCCTGGAATAGTAGGGCGAGAGCGGCATACAACCATGTGACTCAAAACGCACGTGCGGGGTTTAGAACAGTTGCACATTACTTTTAGATCACCCGTCTGGAATCTGTATTTACGCACTATTCGTTCCGGACTGTTGTTCTGTTCCATTTTAAAGTCAGCGTTTGTGGTAAACACTAGATTTGTGGCATGTCCCGTCAGGGAGTGAGACCAGAGCGAGTGCAATGGCAATTGAACCGTGCCATATGTGCCAAAGCGCAGCAAGATTCATTCTCTCTATCACTCACACACACATACACACAAACACAACACACACACACACACACACACACACACACACACACACACACACACACACAAAGAATTTGATCAACAAATGACGTTCCGAGAAGAAATTGCCCTAATAGAAGTCCGGTTTAGGCCACAGAGTGTGATAATTATAATGCTATTATGTTACATCTTGAATTGTAGCAGGCGAACACTTTCCATTCCCGCTTTCATCATAACTCAGAGACATTTGCATAGAGCACTTTGACATACACCTGTTCGAGCGTAAGTACATGCATTAGTGTGTGAATAGCCCAGTTCAGCCTTTCACGTGTACAAACATTCCATCAAGGGGAGATCACGCATACATTTTAGTCACTATGAACTGAGCGTGTCATGGCCGAATCGCCCTGAGCGTGTCCAGCTATTCTGGACTTGATTATTATACTTCAATCGAGCAACAACAAGAAAGCCGGATGGAAGCAGATTGACGAGGCTAAAGTGTGTCGTGACAAAGAACGTGGACAGTATCTCAATCTCTTGGAATTTATCATTGCGCCAAGATAACATTGTTGATAGCGTGAATATTTTCGGGTCAAATGACGTCACACGTGCAAGGCGGATCAGGATTCGCTTGAGAGCTGTTTGCGTATCCTGCCATAATATAACCGTGTAAATAACTGCAGTGAAATAACATAGTTGTGCGAATAACCGCATCCATTGACATAACCGAGTAAATAAATGTATCTACTGCTATAATGTAACCGAGTAAATAAAAAATGTATCTACTGCTATAATGTAACCGAGTAAATAAATGCATCTACTGCTATAATGTAACCGAGTAAATAAATGTATCTACTGCTATAATGTAACCGAGTAAATAAAAAATGTATCTACTGCTATAATGTAACCGAGTAAATAAATGCATCTACTGCTATAATGTAACCGAGTAAATAACAGTATCCACTTCTAGAACATAATCATGTAAATCAAGGGTCTCCAAACTTTTCAGCCCGAGGGCCGCATTATCTATCAAACAGCAGTTTGGGGACTGATTACCACTCGAGGTCCAAATAAAATAGAATCAAAGAATGGATGTTGTTTTTAATTATTTATTTAATATTATTTAATTCAGTTATTTTTAATAACACATTGATACACTACACATGAATAACTGTATTAGTGGGAATGGTGAAATTGTTTCCTGGATGCCAAAATAGCAGACATTTCTGACTTTAATTTGATGTCCCTAACATCAACAGTGACTGAGATTATCATCAGACAAGTTTGTTCTCAAATTGTTCTTCACGTATTTTCATTCTTGGAAATGTTTGTTCACACAGGTATGTTGTTCCAAAGATTGAAAGGTACCTTGATGCAAAGGTTATGACATTAGGAAAGTCTTCCTTGGGCAAAAACTGGTAAAATCCCAACAGTCCTTTGAACTTGTCCCTAAGGAGGTCATTTGTTTGCAACTCAATGGCTTTGTCTAATAGTTATGGTTGACTGCTCATATACTATAGACTGGGTGGACTGGATACTAAGAATATGTCCTACTTATGTAACAATCAGTGACCCATATCAATAACGCTCCTTTATTCCGAATCTGGGTAGGAGTTGTTTGTTCCATCTCAACTCTCAGAGATTAGAGATAGAAAAATGTAGCGGCGGCTGATCTTGGCAGGATACACGTAAATTTCCGTAATTTTTTTCCATAGACAAAAAGGTCTCCATGGGCCGCATGAGAGGGCCTCGCGGGCCGTAGTTTGGAGACTCCTGATGTAAATAACTGTATGCATATCTCTAACGTAACCGTATACTGTAAAAAAATTAAATAACTGTGTAAATAACGGTATCACTTGTATAACATAACCATGTAAATAACTGTATCCACTTCTATAATGTAACCGTGTAAATAACTGTATCCACTTCTATAACGTAACCGTGTAAATAACTGTATCCACTGCTATAACGTAACCGTGTAAATAACTGTATCCACTGCTATAACGTAACCGTGTAAATAACTGTATCCACTGCTATAACGTAACCGTGTAAATAACTGTATCCACTGCTATAACGTAACCATGTAAATAATTGTATCCACTTCTATAGCCTAACCAATGGTAACTAATGGTATACACTTATGTGACAAAGTAAATTTGCCCTCCCTATTTTTAATTTTAATTGTTATTTAAGTTGCTAAATTGTCAGTGACCCAACCTTGTACATTCCTTATAGTGTTATTTTGAAAGTATATGAGTCTGAAGTAAACAGCCCAAGGCAAGAATATTCTAGATTTGCCGACCTAGTGGAAACTGAGTGAGCTGTTGTTGTTGTTTTTTTAATTTTATTATACAATGATTATGATTTATGAGAATGAAACTAGTGAGTTTAAGGAGTTTACTTACAGTAGAGAATTTTCCTGTCTATTCACTTTTGAATTTGAAGACAAAGAGAGAATTCCGTCTCTGAAGGCAGTCGTTAGTTTGAGTGGTGAATTTAAACTGACTAATTGAGAGAGAGTGGACTTGGAAACATTTCATACATTCTATAATGTAACCGTGTAAATAATGGATACGAATTCTGTAACATAACCGTGTAAATAACTGCATCCACTTCTATAACGTAGCCGTGTAAATAACGGTACCCACTTCTAGAACGTTACTGTGTAAATAACGGTACCCACTACAATAGTGTATCTGTGTAAATAACTGTATCCCTTGCAATAGAATAACCGTGCAAATAACGGTATCCACTTCTAGAACATAACCGTGTAAAGGATATTCACTTCTATAACGTATCCGTGTAAACAACTATATTCACTGCAATACTGTAACCATGTAAACAACTGCAACAAATGTCATAATATATTCGTATAAATAGCTGTGTGTACTGCTATAATGTAAACCTGTAAACAAGTGTATCCACTGTTCTAATATGACCGTATAAATAACACTATCCAGTGTCATAATTTCACATTGTAATTAACTGTATCTCTTGTTATAATGCGACCTTGTAAATAACTGTATGCAGTTCTATATAGTAACCCTGTAAATAACTGTATACACAACTATAATTTGACCGTGTAAATTACTGTATCCAGTGCTATATTATAACCGTATAAATAACAATATCCAGTGCCATAATATAGCTGTATAAATAACTGTATCCAGTGCCATAATATAGCTGTATAAATAAGTGTATCTAGTGCCATATATAACTGTATAAATAACTGTATCTAGTGCCATATATAACTGTATACAAAACTGTATCCAGTGCCGTATTGTAATCATGCAAATAACTTTATCCCGTGCATTAGTTTTCCCTATTTCAGTGTTTGTGAAACACTATTTATCACAGTTCATTTGATTTGATTTCGATTGGATTGATAATGGGAGAATAACATGTTGTGACGCCAACCTTGTTTGAATTTTATCCGACACACATCATCAAAGACCATTTTGAGAGCTAATAGTAACCAGATCTCTTGTCCTGACATCAGCTCTCAAATGGTCTTTGATGACGTGTGTCAGATAAATTCAAATAAACAAGGTTGGCGTCACAACAGTCACATTGTGGCTAACAACACACATGTCAAACAAAGCAAAGAAAAAAATCTCATACGAATGCACGTGCAACATAAGCAGTTTCAACCTGCTTTCCTCTCTTTCCTCTCTAAACCCCCCCCCCCCTTCCAGTGCAGTATTAATGTCTGGGCAAACTGGGCAGTTGCCCGTGGGCCCATGCTAATCTATGTATGTTGTGATTTGCTATCAACTTTTATTCCAGTGTGTGGTTGTGTAAATAGGACTCGAAAGAACACGAGTGGCCCTGCCCTCTCACCACTACCAGAGTCACCTCCAAGGGATACAACAGCATCAACAACGACAACCACAACAGACAACCAGAATATACAGAACGGAACTCCAAAACCAAAACGCGTTAGACGACAACAACAAAATCAACATCAACCACAGCGACAACAGGAACCGCATCAACAACATCAACGCCACCACAACAACCACCGCCGACAACAACGACAGCTATGGCGACGGTAGTGAGCAACAGTTCATACCGTGGGGATATTACAATCACCCCATTGCAGATATGATTCAACTGCTACTAGATCACCTTTAGTGGCCACCAGCACACGCCCTTATACATCCCAACGGACGCTGGGGACAACAACAACAACAACAGCGCCGACAACGGCGTCAATACCACTTAGCAAGAGAGGGGGTTGAACATTCCGGGCGCGTATATACACACTAAGCTCTGTAAAACATCCCCACACCGCCACACCAACAACGGCGACAACAACACTCAACAACGATTTAGTCAACGGAACTCCGGACTAAAGCCGGCCTCTACCGACCCAACATGCATCAGAACGAACGATCGAGATATGACAGTCTACACTGCTCAAACACCAGCGACAAGCACGGACATCCACACTCCCGGAAATCAACGCCAGACACCACAACGACAAGATTTTTGCTTATCCACAACAATCTAGAAAACGAGCCACAAACTTCAATCATACACAGAGACAACACCATCTACCAGCCACTCAATGGAGAGAAATAAAATCGACATCTACTCGACACACCTACACACCCACACACACCCCGCCCTCTCCGGAAGACAGTGAGGAGAGGAAGATCCCTCAGAAGCAGACCAAGACCGAGAATATCTTCAGATAAAAAGTCTAGTGCGGCTTCTGAGTGGATACATCAGCGTGAAAAAAAAATGTGAAAGTAGGATCCCAGTGTACTGCTTTGACCGTGTGCCTATAATGCGATTTAGACGGTCCTGTCCTAAGCCGCTGTCTATTAATTGGGTCAGTCCACATCAGAGTTTAACTAGTGTTGTTCGTCTTCTGTCCGTGTACACGACATTGTATAAAATAATTAAATGAATATGCAAGATCAATATATATCTGAAGTTGATATTTTAGTAAAATCTCTCTGTTTAAGAGTACATATAAGAAGTATATAAATAATCTGTAGTACCAGACCGTGTTAATTGAATACCATTGATCTCTACTATTAAACGTTCCATTCTGTAGAGTAGATAACTTTAATTTGTTCTGTAAATCAATGACAGTGTATTTTACACATTAAGGGTATATGGCTGAACTTTTCTTATTAGTAGTAACCTACTAGAAACAATTTTAATTTCAATTTAAACTTGAAGAAGTATTCTTGAACGTTGTAAATAACAGTATTTATTATTAAATCTTGCAAATACTCTCTAACTTCTCCTATTAACGATATATATATATATAACATTAATGCTTTGTTGATTAGAAACTGATCTTGTGTAATTTTATTGCTTATTTTATCAATTTGCTTATTAATTGCTACTGATCATTTTAAAAATACATTGGAAAAATAAATGTTTGGAAATTTGATTTGGCCTTACTCTTAATCTTATGGTACTAGTGTTTTAGTATCATTTTGATATACTGAGCATTTGGTTAAAACTAATGGACATTCTTATTACTGTGAAAATAAAATAGAAATGAAATAGTATAGTACAATATTTCATTAATTAAACAAACACTTGCTAATAAATTTATTTTGAACATGAATTAGAATTTTCTGGTACATTCTTCAGCATTTTGAATATTTTAAATATGAATACAGAAAACATATAATACACAACTCTCTTACTGGTAAATTGTTTTAGGTAAGTCATCAAAACTAAATATAGTTTCAAAGAAGTGAAAATTTATTGATTAAATGTTTGTATAATTTGAAATTGTTTTAGTTATTTAATTAATACAGATAGAGCAGTTCTTTCTTCCTTGTATTGATTAAATGATTGTACAGTTTGAAGTTGTTTTAGTTATTTAATTAATACAGCTAGAGAAGTTTTTTCTTCCTTGATTATTTCTTAATTAAAGACATAGAGAAAAAGTCAATGTATTTATGACACAGAATTTTGTTTCATTTATTTTCTTTTTAAATGAGTCTGCAGTACCTAAAAAGTAATACAATAAAAATGAAATTAAAAATATATAAAGTAATAATTATAAGTTATAGACTGAACACATAAATGAAGTGCATATATATATATATATATATATAAAATATGTATAATACCAAAGAGATGAGAAAAGTAAAGGCCGCCTAATGACGTTGTATTTTTTGTAAGTAAAGTTGTGGAATTGGCCGGTGCTCATCTCAAATGTTCTTCTGGTGAATAAATTTCACATGTATAAATAATATAATAGACATATAATCATTTTAAAATTTTCCTACTATTATAAGTGAAATTAATCTGAAAATATTGGAATTTATTATTATTAACCCCCGCCCCCATTTAGACTAATAGACAGTACCTTGCACTTGATGGATCTGTTTTCAAAATGAATGTAATAAAATTACCTAATATATTATCAAGACATGGATTATATGATTGTAATCTAGTTAAAATTTGTTAACTACATTTTAAAGTATAATATGGAGGACATTTTATGAATATTGAGGCAAACATAAGATGTAGTTTGGAAGAAGCGTTAAATTATCCTGGCGTATAGATCTACAATTACAGGACAAAAACTCTACATATGTATCAAGATGTAGTTTGGAAGAAGCGTTAAATTATCCTGGCGTATAGATCTACAATTACAGGACAAAAACTCTACATATGTATCAGATGTAGTTTCTTGATCACCGTCACCTTACAGAAGTCATTATTAATATAATTTTTCGGTTTTCTTGTTTTGTTTTGTGTTTTAAACGACGTTGTACATTTCGGTCACTAGGCAATAATAGATTCGAGTTTGACTTCAAAAGAAGCTATTTATTTTGGGGGGATTTGCTACAATTTTCATTTCTTCGGCAATTTTGAAAACATAAAAGTTGAAAAACCACTCTAAAGGAATGATACATAAAAATATTTATTAAAAGTTGAAAAACCACTATAAAGGAATGATGCATAAACATATTTACTGACAGTTGAAAAAACACTCCAAAGGAATGATACATAAAACATATTTACTGAAAGTTGTAAAACCACTCTAAAGGAATGATATTTGATGTCAAGTGCGTGAAGTGGGAGTTCTATATTTAGAATTTCTTGAAGATCATGTGATTCGCTTATTTTCCTGCTGTCGAACAGAAACGGACAGAATAACGGGTTTCTTTCAATTTTTAATAGGTATAGACACTTTTTTTTTAAATGGACTTTATTCGATTGTTTGCTTTTAATTGGTTAAAGGATTTAATATAAAATGGATTGATAATGATTTTAAAAAGAAACAAAACTTACACTTTAAATGTAACTAGCATGTAAATGAATAATAATTCTATAACTTTGAATATTATTACTATGTGCAATAATAATAATAGTAATAATAATAATAATTCTATAACATTGAATGCTATTACTATGCACAATAATAATAATAATAATTCTATAACATTGAAGACAATTACCATGCGCAAGAATAATAATAATTCTACAACAATGAATGCAATTAGTATGCAAGAGAATAAAGATACACAAGCATGGGAGTGTAGCACTTTATAAAATCCACTGACTTTGAAATTGCCAACAATACTATATGAAAACTGTAATAGAGTCAAAACAAATTATACCTGCTTTCATTTAAATTCGTTATTTTCTTGTTGGGGTGCAGTTCTTTGTAAGAGTGACGTAATCGTCATGCTCTGATACACACGCCTATTCATAGGGAGAGAGAGAACTCACTCCATTTATGTAACATTGTAGACAATGGCTGATTGTAGGTCGAACCAAGCGTTATCACGTGACTAATGATTCGCGCCATAAATTCGTATACTCCTTTAAATACACCGATCGTGCCGTGTAGCCGCATTCACGAGGAAAGAACAGACTGATGCAAGCGTCTAAGTCATTTGTAAAAGTCATTTGTAATACCGTGGATCACAAGAGACCCGCTGCTTTGATCATACTGTTGTATAGAATAAGGTAACACATCGATTTCTTAAAATATTGTTTGTATTTTCATTCAAAGTTATTGTTGTGTGAATTTATGCATGTTATTTATTGCAGGAATTGTATTATTGCGATTTCCTCCAAAACACGTGGCTTGATAAAAGTGTGGCTAAGTTTAAATGTTACATCCTTTAAATTAATTGTTAGATTGGAAAAACAATAATTTGTAAACTCGAAATAACTGATTTGTATCACAGAACGTCTGTGTACGTTTTGTAAAATTCTTGCTAACAATTTAAATTCATTTTTGCATGTATTATATTCTTGTAATTGTAAAGCACATAAGCGTGATTTTAAATTGTAACTTTAAATTGTAATTGATTCTTTTCTTATTGAATTCCATTTCTGAAATGTAAATGCTTCTTTGAAATTCATATGTTCATGTGTACGTTAATTTTAAAACGCACATGCGTGACCACATTATATCTTTATTTATATATTTAAACATTATTGTAAAGACACAAGAAGGTCGAAGAATAAGCTATGCTATTGTCAACCATGTGTATTGGATTGCGAAACTGTGAGAACTATTGCTCATAGGGATTCATTTATTTCCAGAGTGGGTTTTTTTCTCGTTCTTCTTTACCTTTGGTCATTCTTCATCGTCGTAAAATTCACCGCCACTGAACTTGCCTGTATATTGCTTCAATTGGTGTCTAGCAATTGGCTGAGTCTGAATTCCTGGTGTAATTCAGAAGTGGGGTGTAATTGACGAACGACTGTCGACCAAGTTGGAGATAAGTAGGCTGTTGTTTCCGGAAATCCAGCAGATTTCGTTGGGGACCACGTGCTTCATTTATCATCATCATTTTGAGAAACCAGCTAAGTACAAAGACTGGTGTACTTGAACTAAATAAAGTCTATTGCAATCTATTCGAACACTAATGTGTTAGACAAATAGCATAGTACTAGGAGACTTGATGTCGTCTGAATTTGAATATCTTTTGTTATTTATTTAAACTTTATTAAATTTCCTTTTATTTTGTTAAAACAATTATTGTAGTTGGTTCTTTATTCAAACAGACCTATAGGATTGGGTGGGGGTGAATGAGTCAAGAAAAGGAGATTGAATTCATAATTAACTATAATTGTTTAACGTTTCCCAATCCGTGCTTTGTACGCAAGTTTGCCTGTCTATAAATTTGTTGGCTTAAACTACAAGCATTAAATTTGACTGAAGGGCGGATTTGAGCAGCCAGTCTGTTTCAGGATAGGAGAACGAATTTTAATTAACCTAAATTCTAAAATTCTGAGACAGGGTCTATAAATAAAAACTGGACACGTAACAAGAACCAACTAATGAAATATAATTAAAATTCACAAATTGGCGGAGTAGATTTGCCTATCCCTATTTCTAAACTTACTAATTATATTTTTGTTGCCAATGTTAACGTGACCCGACCTTGGGCACTGCTTATAAAGATAGTTTGTGGGTATCAGAGTTTTGTAAACAACTCAGGTGGAGAATATACTAGAACTTGCTGATGCAATGAAAACCCGTTCCAAGTGAATGAGTAGTTTTTCTGACTAATAATCTTTCTTGTTCATAACAATTTCAACCAATGGGAATGGACTGAAAGTTCCTTTGTTGAAGAAAGTCTATATATTACTCACTTTGATTTTGACACAACACTTGAGTCTGGTCATATAGGCGATCATTAGCTTATGGTAAGTTAACTGACTGATAAAGAAAGAATGGACTTCGAGATATTTCGTACATGTTTGGTGTTGATCTGCGATTTGAATTGGGGAATGCTTATATGGTTGGGCCATTCTTTCTATGTTCACTGGTTTGATTGCATTGTACACTGTGCTTGTGAATTTTGGGTGATGATGTATTTCTTGTGTTGGGCTGGTGAGTGTTGTTGCAGGATTAATGGGTTGAGAGAGGAGAGTTTGGAGATGGAGTGTGCCGGAAATTTGGTGCTGACTTGGTTTGACTTTTTGCAGAAGGGGGGTGCATCTTTTTTATTTCATAGTCTTGTGCCTGCTTTGGACTGCTGTGATCTGCTGGATTACATTGGTATGTGTATCCAGCATTGTTGTAGAACTTATCAATAACGTGTTACTGTAAGTTGATCCCTGTGAATTCTGTTTGAGAGTCAATATGGCGAAAATTGAGGCTTAAGTTTGGTCTTGAGAATTCTGGAAAGTTTCTTGAACATTCCTTGTGTTGTGCTGAGTAGCACACACAAAAGTTCTGACACACTCTTCATGATGTCTTTGATAGCGCATGTCAAGTTCTGGACCATTCTCCACAGAATGCTTTGTGAGCGCATCGAAGATTCTGGAAACATGACTAAAAGGGGGTACATTGAACCATCATCTAATAAAAAAGAAAGTGATTTGTTGTAAACTGCGTGATTGTGAACATGTGCCAGTGACAGCTGCCATCATTGAAAAGGTTATATGCATTGGCAATAATTATCTCCACTCTCATTTCTATGATGAATTATATCTTTGAACTTGATTATATGTGTGTGTGTTAATTTGGCCGCTGATGTCTATGATGGGATAAACTGATTGAGTGTCTAGCAGTAATTAAACGTTGAAGTGATGTAAATGTCAAAGCTTTTTTGATTATATTCATGTGGTGTATATTTGATTGTTGATTTAGTAAATTTATTGTTAAATTTATTAACCTTCTTGCCCATATATTAAAACCTTATGTTGGAGTAATAGTGGTTGGTTGGGGACTCGTTAAATATAAAAAGGACAGATGTTTATTACTCCTTTAGTAAGAAGTTTCTACCTGCAGAAATATTATGCGACGGTATTATTGTGTACAGAATAGAGATTTACCACACCCTTATAATCCGCCAAGAGAGAGACATGTTGGTCTTGTGGGAGAATTATTAATAACTATAAATTAGAATTCTCAATCATTTGTATTTAGTTATGTGTTATTAATTAATAAATAATAATTATTACGAGTGAAGGGTGCCCAGGGAGGTGTCACAAGGATAATAATGCCTACAAGACTACGCGAGAACCAACTAACAAGAACACTTAAAATTCACGGATAATAAAGCCAACAAGACTACGTGAGAATCACTTGACTGGAACATTTTTTTTTTTAAATCTGGCTTACAAAAGAATCAAATGTCGTGAAAAGTAAAAGGAACCTGATTCATAAAAGAACAAGCGAGAAGAACACTGACTGTGATGACGTAATAAAACAGAACTAGAATGTGAATGCGAAAATACATATATTTGAATTTTGTTCCTCAGACCCTAGTTCTGCCATCTGGCCTGCCCATTGTTCCTTAGCTTGTGGAAGAATACTTATGTTTGCCTCTCATGATGACATGTACACTTATTTTGTGGTTCGCCTAATGTATGTACACTTATTAATGGATCGCCTAATAGTATGTACACTTGTTAATGGTTCGCCTAATGTATGTACACTTATTAATGGTTCACCTAATGTATGTACACTTGTTAATGGTTCGCCTAATAGTAAATACACTTATTAATGGTTCGCCTAATGTATGTATACTTATTAATGGTTCGCCTAATAGTATGTATACTTCTTAATGGTTCGCCTAATAGTATGTATACTTATTAATGGTTCGCCTAATCGTATATACACTTATTAATGGTTCACCTAATCGTATATACACTTATTAATGTTTCGCCTAATAGTATGTAAACTTATTAATGGTTCACCTAATAGTATGTACACTTATTAATAGTTCGCCTAATAGTATGTAAACTTATTTTGTGGCTCGCATGTTGGGATGATTCTTACACCTATTTTTTTCCTCTTTCGTCCGGTGAATATATAAACATTAAATATATAATCATCCTATAAACATTCGTCTATAGGAAATGATACAAAAGCCTGTTTTCTCACTTGCTTAAGGGAATGATGCAAAAACCTATTTTCTCACTCGACTGATGGAATGATTAAAAATTCAAACTATTTTCTCGCTCGCCTAGGAATGATAAACAGAGTCCGGTGTGTTCTAGGCCTGAATATCTAAAGGTTTTGTGTCAGCCGGAAGTGGTAAAAAACATGGCTCCAGAACTTTGTCTGTCTAAAGGTCCACACACATCAAATTCAAGTTTGTATACTGGACGAAAAACTAAACACACAGTCTCCAGTCACCATACTCTTTCCTCCCATTTGAAATTATCTTTCTCTCTGCAGAACTAAAACTCCCTTGGTGTTAGAGCTAGTCTAGAAAATCAGCGAATGTCGGAGGCAGTCCTGACCTTCAATCAATCAGTCGTCAACCACAGTGGCTGCAATTCGGAACGAGGAAACTGGGAGTTTCAGTTCTCTCAGGGATATTCATGACTTTAGTCAATACACACACACACGCGCGCGCATATACTACTATTCACGAACGTAAACACCCAGAGTTAGAATAGCAACATGGCAAATATTAATATATTAGCCTGGACAACCAATAAATAATGACAACCGAATTGTCAGTATATATAGACATTAGGAAATACATATAGTCGGGATAGACAAAGGGGTAATATAATGTAATCATGCAAGTACAAACATATATGATATCTACAGAGCCAATGTAACCATCACTTACAGGCATAATAACCAATACAACCATCACTTACAGGCATAATAACCAATACAACCATCACTTACAGGCATAATAACCAATTAAACCAGTACTTACAGACATAATAACCAATACAACTAACACTTACAGACATAATAACCAGTACAACCATCACTTACAGACATAATAACCAATATAACCAGTATACTTGCAGGCATAATAACCAATACAATCAGTATACTTACAGACCTAATAACCAATACAACTAACACTTACAGACAAATAGCCAGTGGCCCAATACACCAATACCTACATACATTATAGCCACACGTACAATTAGTAAATGTAGACATTATAGCTACTGTGTCAATACAACCAATATATGTAAATATGAGAATCACTTTCAATACAACCAATATAATTAAACATGATGGCCATAGTTTCAATACAACAATACATGTAAACATGATAGTCACAGAGTAAATACAACCTATACATGTAATCACAGTGCCAATACAACTATTACGTGTAAACAAGAGTCACAGTATAAATACAACCTATACATGTAAACACAGTGCCAATACAACTATTACGTGTAGATATGAGGACTACAGTGGAAAGTACATGTAGACATGATAACCACAAAGTCAAGAAAACTGGAATGCAAAGAATGCTATTTGTTTTTCATTTTCATACATAGTTTTAGTCTGCAAGACTTACTGGATGACTATTGATAAATTGATCTTTGTATGCTTTAGGACAAAGATCTTATACGTGCCAAAACAGTCTGCTTGACAGTGTTGGTTTGATGCATGGCTCTAAGTGAAGGACGCTGTTTATTAAGGTGTGAATCAGATGTATAGTGTTGGTTTGATGCATGGCTCTAAGTCAAGGACGCTGTTTAATTAAGGTGTGAATCAGATGTATAGTGTGTATGTCACTTCGTGTGTGGCTAGTCATTTTTCTGCGTAAACTTTTGCTCGTGCATGTTGTGCAGCGGTATATTTATAGATTTATTAGACGAATAGATACGAGCCACGTTTGCATTAGTTACTGGATAACACTGAAAGAATGGGGCCAGTTGGAAATTATTTGTCGTCATCAATTTGGCCTAATCGATATAATAAATGACAGTTAGGCTTAAGCTATATAACACAGGATAGGAGAAATAAAACACTGAACTGAACAAGCACAAGTGAGGAGAGATAAGACACTAATTGTACACACACGAAATAAGTGAGACAAGACACTGATTGTACAAGCACAAGATAGGAGCGACAAGACACTGACTGTACACGCACGAGATAAGAAAGAAAAGACACTGCACATTCGCAAGTTAGGAGAGATAAGACACTATACACACAAGAGATATTTAAGATACTGATTGTACACGTACGAAATAAGAGAGACGAGACTCTGATTGTACATGCACAAGACAGGAGAGATAAGACAATAACTGTACACGCACAAGTCAGGAGAGACAACACACTGCTTTTACACGAACAAAATAAGAGAGAAAAAGACACTGATTGTACACGCACAATATATGAGAGACAATATATTGTCTGTAAATGCGCGAGAGAGGAGAGACAAGACACAGATTGTATGTGCACAAGATGGGTGAGAAAATACACTGATTGTACACCCAAGAGATAAGAGAGACAAGACGCTGATTGTACATGCACGAGAGAGGAGAGATAAGATACTTATTGTACACTCACGAGAGAGGAGAGATAATAAGACACTCTAGATGCACGAGATTAGAGAGACAATACACTGATTGTACACACACACTTTTACAGAGATAGAGTAAAATGTAAGTACTCTAAAAAGAGAACAAGACTCTAGTGTCTTGTAAAGAGAACAAAACTCTATTGTCCTGTAAAGAGCAAGAGAGGGGATGGGAAAGCGAATCTAACATTCTGTAAAGAAAAAAAGTCGTGCACTATAAAGAATAAGTGAGAAACTAGCGCCCTATACAGAGATAATCTTGCGCACTATACAGAGATAATCTTGCGCATTTTAGAGAGAAAATCTAGTGCCCTACAAATAGAAAACAGTGCCCTATTTTAGAGAGAAACGTTTAGTCTATAAACGGAGAGCGAGAAAAGAGAGTCTTGAGAGAAATTGCTATACAAAGAAAGCTACATACAACAGGCGTAAACCAGAGATCGAGTGGAAGAGAAAAAGAATAATTTATGACGCTCAAAAGCTGTTTTATTGGCCTATTATGGAACAATAAAGTGCAATACGGTCTACCATGGAATGTTAATAGCTGCATAAAAAAAGTAGTACAGAATTAATAATTATATTATTGCGTACCTCGTATCCCATTTAAGTTCTACAGATGTAATTTGACATGTTTATAGTGCTCTGAGTGTCACCGACACCTGCAAAAGATAAAATAGCTACCCACGGTCCACTTTGCTTCGAGAAGTAATAACATTTAAAAACAAATATCAGGTATGAATACTATTATACAGCCATAAATGTTGGGTTAGCTAGCCAAGGAAATATCAGGCATACATATTATTTTACTAACTGCTGTTGGTTAGCCGAGAAATATAAGGTTATAAGGTATAAATACTATTTTACAAATATAACTGTTGGATTAGTCGGTAAATATCAGACATAAATACTATTTTACAAATATAATATTAGGTTAGCCGAGAAATATCAGACATAAATACTATTTTACAAATATAACTGTTGGATTAGTCGAGAAATATCAGACATAAATACTCTTTTACAAATATAACTATTAGGTTAGCCGAGAATCCCTAAGAAAGGTCAGTAGTATCAGCTTAGACTTAGAGTGTAAGTGGAACACAAAGGCACACAGGTAGAGAATACTCACAGCATCATTCTGGTAAATAAATCTACATCTTTCTGCACACGACGTACCTTTCTGCACACGACATACTGAGGATATTCCTGTAATGACGTACCTGTGGATATTCCTGTAATGATGCACCTTTTTGATACTTCTGTAATGAAATACCTGTGGATATTTCTATACGCAACGTACCTGTACATATTTGAACTAATGCCATATGCCCTAATATTTCAAGCAACAAACTGTAAAAAATAGAAAACGTGTAGTCAAATGAATAAGAACATCTGCATATTTCAGGTCATCTCTGTCAGAAGAAGGTTTGCTAAAATCTTTCAGTAAATTGCGTAAACTTCTGCTTATTTCATTGAACTGCAAACAAATATTCCAGTTCTAATGTTTCATTGACTGATACGCTAAAATCTAAATCTTTGAGTTAATAAACTAAAACCTGCTGATTTCAATGAATCCTATATAGATTAGCCTAATGTCTCTTTCAATGACAGGTCAACTTTTTTTCAGAATGAAGTGCTTACGTCAATCTCCAGTAAATGACGCAAAGGTGGTGGTGGTGGTTGCGTTAGCTTCCTTTGTGCTCAGAGCTTGCTTAGAATGTTTCGTCTTAGAACGTTCTCGGTCTGGAAGGACCTCATTCTATTCTGGGATTCCAACCCCTGGCATCCCGCCCCCACACCCCACCTGGCTTGTGTGAATGCATTTTATTTTCTTGGTTAAATACAGAAAAGCAGCAAAAGCAATAATTATTTATATGTCTTTAGAAACCATACTTTAAAACTTTAGTTTAATATACTGTATACCTCAAAACTGTATGTAAAGATTATTTAATAAATTCTGGCATTATTTTTAATTACAGTCCTTTTTCAATTATGTCCCTTTATTCTATGAACTGACGCACAATATATTAATACCTTAACTACACAGATGTATTAGCTGAGAATGAGGTAATTTTACACAGATCTTCAGTTTATAAATGAGAATTTAAGAAACAAATACTTAAGTGGTGCTAAGAATTGCTTTTGTGAAAATTGGGGCTGCCTTCATGGAACCATACTGTTAGAAATGGAAAATCGAGAAGTTACTTTGAAAGATGGCGAATCAGCGAAAATCCTGCAAAATCCATATTGTTCCATTATGTTTTCCGATTTTGTCACTATGTTCTCTTGTTTTCGACAATATTCTCTTGTTTTTCATTGTCCCCACTACCACCACCATGTTCCCGTGCTTTTCATATTCTCCAATGTACTGCCTCGTTCACATATGGTCTTGTGAAATTGTATTACCACATTTTCTTTCTATATTCCCACCATAAGGTCTTGTGAAATTGTACTACCACATTCTTTCTATATTCCCACCATAAGGTCTTGTGAAATTGTACTACCACATTCTTTCTATATTCCTACCATATGGTCTTGTGAAATTGTACTACCACATTCTCTCTATATTCCCACCATATGGTCTTGTGAAATTGTACTACCACATTCTCTCTATATTCCCACCATGAAATTGTACTACCACATTCTCTCTATATTCCCACCATGAAATTGTACTACCGCATTCTCTCTATATTCCCACCATGAAATTGTACTACCGCATTCTCTCTATATTCCCACCATGAAATTGTACTACCGCATTCTCTCTATATTCCCACCATGAAATTGTACTGCCACATTCTCTCTATATTCCCACCATATGGTCTTGTGAAACTGTACTACCACGTTCTCTCTATATTTCTACCATTCTCTGAATCTGCCACCAAGCTCTTTCGTGTTTCTTAACACGTTCTCTCTAGCTTTCCAACGTGTTATCTTCGTTTCCTCCATGATCTTTGGATGTTTTGAGCATGTTTTCTTGAGTTTTCAATCTTGTTCTCTCGAATATTAATGTCGCCACCCCACTTTCTCTCTGATGAGGGGAGGGTGGTGGCTAGTCGACGCCACGCAGGACTTGCATAAAGATCATTACAAATTCGCACACAGAATACCAAGATGGTTGTTTGGCTTGAATTTTATTCTGTGTGTAGGTTACGTATTGCCGACATGTTTGCATGTGTGCTTGCATACGGGTAAGGGTGAAGTGTAGACGGCACAGACGACACAACGTATAACGACAACAACCACTCTTTCAAAACCATAGACAGGAGAAAGCCTCAATGTCAGAGTATAAATTCAAATTTATTGGTCTTTGGGTTTCCTCTCACACGTTGGTTAGTCAGCCATCCACACTCACACCCATGGATGGAGGGGGGGGGGAAGAAAGAAAGAAAGAATGATGAATAAAATAAAAGAAATGCAAAATTCAAGATTCTTCATGCAGTACTACTTCTAAAATTGCCTAAGCTAAGCATTTTACAACATACTATAACAGTCTTTATTTCAAAGTTCTGGAGCCACTGCTCTTATAACAAAATTCAATAATTCATCAATAAACAAATGTCATTTGACTTGCAAGTCCTCTTCAATCAGTTCCATCAATATTTTCTTATATTAATCTTAAAGCCATCCTTTACTTATAAACAATGGTTTAAACTTAAGGTTTATTTTTAATTTTTAGTTTAAGGCTTAATTAAGATTCCTAAGCTTTAGTTTTAAGTTTTAGTTTTTGTGCTCTGAGATTTCTACACTAGTTAGAATTTTCTTTTACTCACATAGGTATTGTCACTTTCTCCTTGTGCTGGGCTCACATAGTTATCGTCACTTTCTTCTTGTGAGAGAGAGAAAAAAAATTAATAATATTTTCTCATCCCCATGACAATTAATAAAACTTACGTTAAATGAACAATTACAACAAATTTTATTTTAAGTCACAAGAACGATTTCCTCATAGATCTGAAAAAACATTTCTATGGTTTCTACATATCTTCGAATTCCAGCCTTTCTGCTAATTAACTCGGAAGCCTTTTCAAACTTTAATTCCCTCACAGCAATCCCTCGTTCTATCGTCAGTATCTTTCGCTGACTGAAATTAGGGCATTATTATGTCACCGCGCTCAGGAAAATATAGAAGCAAAAAATATTTGTGATTGCATCATTGTACCATGAGTAAATATGCTAATTCAAACATATCACGGTAACTTATTATGATAAGCACAGATTATCAGACACAATATATCTAGTCACCATATCTACATAAGTGTCCAATATACCAAACACAAATGTCTACATAAGTGTTCAATATTGCTATACCAAACACTAATGTCAAACACACTATATCTAGCAGCCATGTCTACTACATAAGTGTCCAATATGCTACCCCAAACACAAATGTCAGACATAAATGTTGAAATTGTCAAATCAACATACCATATCAAGCCCGTTATGTCAAACATACCATGACAAATAAAAATGACAAGCTTTTATGTCAAACATGAATGTCAGACATATTGTCAAATGTCAAATAGACAATATCAAACATACTTTGTCAAACACCACATTAAGCATGTCAAAAGTGCGAGTCAAATGTGCCATGTTAAACATACTTTATTGGTTTCCTGAGTAAGCGAGAAAGTGGTACTCAAGCTCATATGCCAATTCTATAAAGGAGATGAACAAAATCTAACAACATGGAGGCAACCCACTACATACTGTAGAATTATGTTAAATATAAAGTAGCAATATAGTCATTATGTGTGAACAAATATCGCTATGTGCGACATAAACAAACACAACAATACAGGAAAGAATAAAATCAAAAATTAAATAAAAGAGCCAGTCCGAAAACAGTCCTTACTTCCTGTGTCAGCGGGCTACTTCCTGTCCTTTTGCTGAAATGTTGACCATGGTGACGTGTCACATGACCGTGGCGTCAGTGAGGAGAATATAAATAATATTCTCAACCAATGACATATCGCAGCTTGAGGTTCACGTTTCGATAATTTGTACACTTGATGTTGTGAAAAGGACTTACAAAAGTAGTAGTTATGGTTGTGCAAGCAGTTATATTCTGTAGCTGAAATAAACAGTAAGTAGTAGTTATGGTTGTACAAGCAGTTATAGTCTGTAGCTGAAGTAAACAGTAAGTAGTAGTTGTGGTTGTACAAGCAGTTATAATCTGTAGCTGAAGTAAACAGTAAGTAGTAGTTGGGGTTGTACAAGCAGTTATAGTCTGTAGCTGAAGTAAGCAGTAGGTAGTAGTTGTGATACTAAAAGTAGATAATAGTATTAGGTCATACGAGTGGAAGTATTAGTAGTAATAGTGGTGTTGGTAGTACGAGTTGAACTACTAGTAGTATGCAGCGTTGCTGATCGTGCTAGTAGTAAGTAGTGCTGCTGGTAGTACGAGTAGAAGTACTGTAGTGTTGCTGATTGTGGCTTGTAGCAATTAGTGTTGCTGATCGTACTACTAGTAATTAGTGTTACTGATCCTACTACTCGCACTGGTAGTACGAGTAAAAATACTAGTAGTGATCAGTATTGTTGTTGTTCATAGACGTAGTGTTACTAGCATTGAACAGAGTTTCTGGTTGTAAGAGTGGAAGCACTAGCAGTAAATAGTGTTGATAGTAGGACCAGTAAAAGTACTAGCAGTTAGCAGTGTTGCTGGTCCTACGAATAGAAGTACTAGAAATAAGTAGTGTTACTAGTCGTACTAGTAGTGAGCAATGTTGCTGGTAGTACAAGTACAAGTACTAGTAGTGGGCAGTGTCGCTGGTCGTAGAAGTACTAGTAGTGGTTAGTATTGCTGGTAGTTTGAGTAGAAGTAATTTAGTAAATAGTGTAGCTGGTTGTGCAAGGAGAAGTGCTGACAGTAAACGATGTTGTTGGTAATGCGAGTAGAAGTGCTAGTGGTGTGCAATGTTGTACGAGTAGAAGTATTAAAGTAAATAGAAGTATTAGAAGCAATAAGTAACAGTAAATTCAGGTCGCAGGTAGTAGTAAGTAATCTCAGAAGAAGCATAATTTAAAGTAGTCTAAGTACAGGTAGTAATAATAAGTAGTAAAAGTAGAAATGTTGATAGTAGCACTAATACAGAATTGTCATAGTAATCAGTAGTTGTAGCGAACACTAATGGCAATAAGAAAGACTAAATAGTAGAAGTATATCTCAACTGTAGTAGAAAATGTAGTGGGTGTAGAATTAAATAGTGATAGAAGTAAGTAGTATAAGTTACCGTAGTACAGAATAAATAACAGTAGTAGAAATAGTAGTAATAACAGTGGTAAAAAGTAAAAATATAGTAGCAAGCGGTAGTAGTAAATGGTATTAAATAGTAGTAAGTGGTAGCAGAAAGTAGTATTAGTAATTGGTAGAAAAGTATTATTAGTAAATAGTACAGTGGTACCTCGCATAACAAACGCCCCGCAGAACGAACGATCCGCATAACGAACGCCGCTGCGAACGCCCGCGTGACTCGCATAACGAACCATACGTACGCCGCGAAAACATCGCATTTCCCGTGATAAAATGGCCGAATCCGGCTACTGTGTCTCGCGTGGCTCAGATGAAGGCAGGACATGTGTGTCCCCAGTTGATTGTTCTTTTTCCTTGCTTTGATGTGTTTTTGCCATCTGTATGTTTACTGGATAGTGGTTATAGAATTCAAGGTCTTATTCTCGTCGTTACAGGACAACTTTTCGTGAGAGAAGCGAAGAACAGGCCGGTCCTTCCACTCAACAACAGGCCAGTCCTTCCACTCATCAACAGGCCAGCTATTCCACACAAGGACAGACTATCCCAACCCATTTGCGCCCACTGGTGGACAACTCTGACAACTAAAACTGGACTGGAAAAGAGACCTATGTGTGTGTGAACTGTACATAAGTGTGTGTCTTCCTCATCCCACCTTCAATTCACCTCATTATCTAGGATCTTACCTCATCAACACTTAACATCATACCCTGTTTTGCTGAGTGTCTTTATTAGTGTTTTCCCCCCATGAACACTGTCCTGTCTTCATTTTCCTCTAATTTCTTTGATTTTTTGCGGCGATGTGGAACGGATTGCACGATTTCCTGTAGAAGTCTATGGGATGTCTTGTTTCGCATAACGAACACCTCACATAACGAACGTACTGCTGGAACGAATTGTGTTCGTTATGCGAGGTACCACTGTAATTGTTGGTTGTAGCGATACCTGGTTTTAGTAAGTGATAGTAAGTCCTAGTATGTGGCAACTTTCCCTCTAATATTTTTCCTGGTTATGCGGAACATTTTCCTTTGTGCGCGAAACTGAGCTTGCTATCAAAACTTGTGTATGGGAATTTTGAAGCTGCTGTGCGGCCGCGTTAAAGGGAACATTGGTAAGTGGTAGTATAAGTGGCAGTAGTATGCATTTTTGAAATTAAACTTATTAAGAAAGTAGGTAATGTTAAAGAATATCTAAATTGACCATCTTAGAAAACTTACTAGTTTAGCATTTTCAGTGTCAATTTTTACAGTTTCTTCACTCGACTGTCTTGATTTTATTTCACCTTGTGAAAGCCGACTACTGCGCATTTCAAACCAAATTAACTTCTGATTATATTCTGGTACGCCAGATTCTTGTCATGATGAAACATGTGGTAGAATTTGTATCAAAGATTCGAACACCCACAAGCTGTCTAATTAGAGTTCCAGAGCAAATTAGTGAGCCTAAGGCCCACATTTAAAAATAGAAAATTCAATTAGTAAAACATGATTGGAAAAAAAAAAATCTAGTAAATCGCTTTAAAGATGCAAAGCACTAACATATTCTTTATTAATACTCTAAACATTCTTAGAATTTTCTTAATGTCTTGACCATTACATATCAAAAATAGTAAACCAAAGGATATTTGGTGCTTTAATTTTTCTAAATCTATTTTTATGATAAAATCACTCTCTCACTCTGACTGTAGGTCTGAGTGTTTGTCTGTCCATCAATCCGTCCGTCAGCTTATATATTCTTTTATCCTACTATCCTCAAATTATATAGTAATCTTTAAAAAGGTATTTTTAAAAATGAATCATATTTTATTGTAACAATGCATTTTCATTTATTTCGAAAACTGAGTATTGAATATAACCAACAAAGATGTCATTTTTCTTATTTTTTAATTTTTTAAACGAGGAAGTATTAACACAATGACATTAGAGAAACTACTGATTAAAATGTTAACAGTTCTAAAATTTTAGTTTGTTCTTGTCTTCTACATGTGTCAGGCAAAGTGCTTTCAGTCCACTTGCTCATCTACCCAAGGGAGGTTATTAGCCACCTGACATAGAATGTTCTTCTACCAAGGAGAGACTGCTGGCCAGACTGTTCACCAGACCATGCCTAAAACCAGACTGCCTGGCACTGGGGAAAGCCCAGCAAGATATTCAAAGGTAGGAGTAATATTGTTCATATGGCATAAGGAATAAATAAAACTCAGAGTGGAGCACTGTCCAGCAAGCCTTTCAAGGAGGGGGAGTCCATAAGAACTACGTAACAGTTTAAGTGAACAGATTGTCAAAATACATTGACAGAAAAAAGAGAAGAGAAGTGGAAAAGAATTCAATTTTCTTGAACTCTATGGAAACCCTAAAGAAGGTACGTCCACTTGTAAGTTTATTAATTATCAGGGAAAGTATGTTATTTAAAATGTGTATTCATAAATTTTCTTTTGCAGGATACGATAGATTAACCCAACTTCGCAACTGAAACGCCATTTAAAAAATGAGATACATAAAGCTGCATACAAAACTGTTTCAGTGTTTCTTTGTTTTGGCTGGAGCTGAACGACATGATATAGTCTGTTTTTCTGGTGGATTCTTGAAAAAAGGGCTAAAAACTTCGATACATTAGTTTGCTTTCCTGGCAAAGGGCAAAGGTCTCAATGGAAATAACCTGGCAACAAAAGACATCACCAAAAATCAGAGTTAAGTCTTAGTGTCAAATTTCAACTCTGAAATATTTTGACTTAGAAAAGAAAAAAGAGAAGTAGAGTGTCTACTTTCAAGTAGGACGTGATTTTGAGTACAACTATTATGGAAGTTGAACATAGTCCACACTCAACTTATTTTGTTGTGGGACTCTGGTTCAACTAAGACTCGTTCTATTAAAACTCTATTTGTTGACGTCAGAACTACTTAATGGGTGTTAGAGAAGTTACTAAGACATGGCAACATTTTATCTTGTTTTAGTGATAATATTTGATTAGCTATTCCTGTGAGATCAATTGGGCTGTCACTTCCTATCAAATTCACCTTTCTTTTATTTAATTTTGTTGTTGCTTTAAAAGCTTTATATTTTTCATTTTAATTATCTCTTCATCAAATTCTTATAATTTCATATTTATGTATTGTCATTCTGTAATGTTTGTGTTGTCATTGTCTTATTGTTCAGTTGTATAACTGTTATGGGCTACGTTTTTCGAGTCAATCATGTTTGCAACTAGTTTAGTCTGTTTGTGTTCATCACCCATTCATTCCATCATCATGTGGCTTTCTTTCACTGGTCATAGGAAAGTGGTGGACGCCAAGCACAATGCAGAGACACAAACCACATGACGTATTTATTAATGTAGTAATTTGCAGTATATGTAGGGTCTGTTTTAGTTTTTGTATCTTTCTTCTTAAGTCTGTTATGTGAGTTTGGGGTCCCTACCTTTGACGTCATTGATCACAAGTCCCGTTGAACATTTGCCACCAGGTGACGTAGAAAGCCAATTTCTCACTGAAGTTAAATCATGTCATGGACAGTGACTCCACTGCAGTGTTGTAGTTGACTGAATTCGCAAAGAGTATTGTAGTTTAAATTGCGAATGATGAGAAAATATGACAATGTATTTTGTTTTGTTCTCTTACAAACTTTATTATTTTTTGTTTGTTAATTCTTTGTCTCGCGTATCTGTTAGTGCAACGTAACTTTTCTTGTACGTCGTCGTAACTTGTAGTGATGGTTCAATTATAAGTCTTGTTCTCTGTTTGTCTATATATCTATTTTTTATATCTAGTTTTGAAAACAATTTCTCAGTCTAATTACTGAGTGGGATCACGAGTCAAATTGACTGCGGCGCACAAAATCAGTAGTCCATACTCTATGAATCGTTAATATTTGGCATAATGCATTAGTACAACGTCACTTGTAGATGTTGTATGTCATTAATTAATTGTTAATGTTTGGTATAATTCATTAGTACAACGACCCACACCCTTAGTGCATCGCGACACCTACACACACGGCAAGTTCTGTCATGTCAACAAAGCCTACATATAGGGCAAGTTCTATCATGTCAAGAAAGCCTACACACAAGTACGGTTCTATCATGTCAAGAAAGCCTACACACAAGGACAGTTCTGTCATGTCAACAAAGCCTACACAGACGGCAAGTTCTATCATGTCAAGAAAGCCTTCACACAAGTACGGTCTTGTCATGTCAACAGAGCCTACACACAAGGAAAGTTCTGTCATGTCAATAAAGCCTACATTTAAGGACAGTTCTGTCATGTCAATAAAGCCTATACATATATCAAGTTCTGTCATGTCAACAAATCCTACACACAAGTACTTTCTGTTATGTCAACAAAGCCTACACACAAGGAGAATTCTGTCATGTCAACAAAGTTTACACACAAATACAGTTCTGTTATGTCAACAAAGCCTACACACAAGGAGAATTCTGTCATGTCACAAAACTTACACAAAAGTACAGTTCTGTCATGTCACAAAGCCTACACACAAGGATAGTTCTGTCATGTCAACAAAGCCTGAACGAGCAGGGTTCTATTATGGCACGTGCACTAACAGAAAAAATATGTTGGCCTGGCAGTAGAGACAGTCTTGGGAAATGCTGCTCCTAGAGGAGTCTGCTGGTCTTGGAAATGTGGTCTTCAATGATATAAAATTACTGCGAGACTAATAATTATGTGTTTATTTTCATCAAAATCGAAACCTATTAATTAATAAAATAGCGAGAAGTAAAAGACCGACTAAATAATTAATACAGTTATCATTACTTCTGATTTTGCTTATTTGCATGTCTATGCTGTGTGTCACATTTAAATGTGAACCACATTTCAGTAAGGAAATTTTGGTCTAATTTAAAATGTTTGAATACTGATGTCCACCATAGATTTATGTCTATGCAAAGGTGTCCTGGAACTGGGTCATTTAAACATTCAATTAATTGCTTCCATGTTTTTGCGTCAGTGTGGGTTTTAGTTCTACAACACATAACAACAAGTACAACCTATTATCTACTTCTATTACAACTACTGTATAACTACTATTAATACTTTATTAATCTATCTACATGTACACCTAGACTAGAAACATTCTTATCTTTCCTTCCTCTTTTTCTTCACACACGCATGCACAAATAAACACGCGTACGTGCATACTCCGTGAGTATCATTCAACCGACGCGCACTAAAGCCTCGGATTCAGTTCCGCTGCGCGTCGGCTGTGCGTTACGGTTCAACAGAACAGTCTTATCTTGGTGTAAAGATTGCCTGAGAGTGAAAAGTTCTTTCAAGTTTTCGCGCTTGCGATGAAATTAGAATTCTTCTAGAATCTAAAATAAGCAAGGAGTACAAAGTATTGACGTCACTGCAGAATGAGTTAAGGTCCCTGGCGGCCAAAAATAAATGCGGGTCGTGTAGCAGATAACTACTCTCCCCGAATAGTAGTTTCTATACGCAAGTCCGTGTAGTAGATAAGAACACCCCCGTGTAGTAGATAAGTACTCCCCCCGTGTAGTAGATAAGAACACCCCCGTGTAGTAGATAAGTACTCCCCCCCGTGTAGTAGATAAGAACACCTCCGTGTAGTAGATAAGAACACCCCCGTGTAGTAGATAAGAACACCCCCGTATAGTAGATAAGAACACCCCCGTGTAGTAGATAAGAACACCCCCGTGTAGTAGATAAGAACACCCCCGTATAGTAGATAAGTACACCCCCGTATAGTAGATAAGAACACCCCCGTGTAGTAGATAAGAACACCCCCGTGTAGTAGATAAGTACACCCCAGTATAGTAGATAAGAACACCCCCGTGTAGTAGATAAGTACACCCCTGTATAGTAGATAAGAACACCCCCGTGTAGTAGATAAGAACACCCCCATGTAGTAGATAAGTACTCCTCCCATGTAGTAGATAAGAACACCCCCGTGTAGTAGATAAGAACACCCCCGTATAGTAGATAAGAACACCCCCGTGTAGTAGATAAGAACACCCCTGTATAGTAGATAAGTACACCCCCTGTATAGTAGATAAGTACACCCCCGAGTAGTAGGTCAGTACACCAATCCGTGTAGTAGATAAGTACACACACCCGTATAGTAGAGAAGTACACACCTTCGAGTAGCAGAAAAATACACACACCAATAGTAGATAAGTATACACACCAGTGTAGTAGATAAGTACACACCCCGTGTAGTAGATAAGTACACACGATCGTGTAGCAGATAAGTACATGCACCCGTGTAGTAGAAAAGTACACACACACACGTGTAGCAGATAAATACACAATAGTGTAGTAGATAAATACACACCTGTGTATTAAATAAGTATACTCCCTTTTAGTAGATAAAGATATATTACAATTGTAGAATTGTTGATTATACTGTAATGTATTTTTAATTGAACTGCAAAAACAACAGAATGTTCTATTTATACCGGTTAATAGACAAGGATATATTATAACTGTGGAAATTTTGATTATATTCTAATGTAGAATTGAACTATTATATTAAATTTAACTGCTAATTGTTATCTTATGCTTAGTATATTTCTCCCTTAATTGTAATGCCATATCATGATATCGTCAAGATAACATATATTACATAGAAATATGTTTTAATAATTATCTCACGTGGAAACTCACGTCCAATCCGACAAGGTAGCACACTTAGCCCATTGTTATTTGTGGTAGATATAGTAAGATAACAATGTCGATGAGGCAACAGGAAGGAAAAAAGCAAAAGGCACACCCTGAAAACATCCAAGTGCAATGCTTTTCCTTCAGTCTATAATATTCCTACACTCTCTTGCTCTCTCTCCAGTCACTCAAATTACGTGTCCGCAAGAGAATTGTTAGCCCTCATACACACTTCACTTGATATACCTATTATAAATCCAATTGAACTAAAACAGAATCACACATTCAATGATACATAGTTATTCTAACATATACATATCAATGAATCAATCCAAATTATACAGTATATCAAAATCAATACATGAAACAATAATTCTAATACACAAATTATTCTAAATTCATTCTTGCATTATTGTTCCTGACAACTCACAATGACTCAGGGTCTGCCTTTAGAACCGGACTTTGAACATTGATCACAAGTACAGCAAAAGGGTTGGACTGGCTATTTATATTAATTTCACGTGTTGTTAACTGGAATCACTCATCTCACCTCTCCAGGCACTGTTTGCCATTCAATTGTGTTTGCAATTACCTACTTAAGCTTCCGGCTGGAATTCATTTCTTTAGTCAGATGTCACTCATCTTACCCTTCAAGCCCCCATTTGCATTCCCTTTTACAACTACATAGTTAAACTTCCAAGTTGGAAATCATCCCTTCAATCAGATTTAGCTCATGAGGAAGCATGCAAAAATAACTGGCTATCTACACTTCTAATCTTCATTACATTGGGCAAGAGTGACTCTCGAGTGTCACACATTTATATACTCATTATAAGTTTTGGTAAAATTGGACCTATTGTACTTGTTAAGGATTGCAATAGTTCAGTGGCCTAACTTCTGTCCTGCAGGTCCAACTGCGTGGGGGCCATCAACAGAAGGGACCCAATATTTGCTCTTTCAAACAAAGTATTGTACTTGAAATTTAAAAATATATATATACATGAAGAATTCACGTTTTTGATGGGTGCATGGCAAGAGAGAGACAGAGAGTATGTTGGTTGTTTTTATGTTTATGTGAGCATTATATGCATTTGAAAATGGTGATGGTGTGGGATTTTTTAAATTGTTTTGGGGGGTGGAGGGCAGCGTTTGATGTTATGCCAATGCAATAGCTGAACTATAATACATTTTTTGTAAAGTGTTGGAATAGCTGGATTATTTTAAATTTTAAGTATTTGTAAAACGTTGGAATAATTGAACTCAACTGAATTTTGTAATGCAATTAGATTTAATTGAATGATCGTGATTACAACAATTAATTATTAACTGTTATGTAAAGTACTAGATTATCTAGACTTTCTTGTATGTATTGTAATTATTGGATTAGTAGGACGTTGTTGCAAATAAAATTATATTTGTTGGATTAGGTGGACATTCCTTTATGTATTTTTTAAATACCGGATTAACTGAATTTGATTTTATAGTTCATTATCAGAATACCGGATTTGACTATGGACTGTCAATGGGATTTCTTGTTTAAGAACGGATAGACGAAATTAAATCATCGACTTTGCGAAAACTCTGTGCCACCAGAAACGACAAACAAAAACACAGGTAGAAAAAATCATTTCTTTAAAATTAATGAAGAATAAAACGTAATCTAGTCTGTAAAATGATAAAAGACTTTTTTGTTTGGGTTGCGCCATGGAATTGTTAAATAAATAAAAACCAGATCTTTCAGTGAAAGATTAACTCCCACAGACCAAGGCAGATTGCAAAGACCAGGATGCCTCGTTTCCCGCTCTTTAAGCCAAGATTAATCTGGGCGTCTTACGCATGGTGTATTTCAGTCAAGTGCTTTGACAAAGACTGCACTAAACCTGCCATTTGCAACACGGCCTCACAGCTTTTTGACATTACACTCATATCTATATATATTACAATGAAAACAGGGAGAAAACATAATGTCAGTCGAAAGTAAAACTTCGCCCGGCATCACGTCAATAAACATTTAAAAATTAAAATAACGAAAAGGAATAAAACCTAGATACACTAGGGGTATAGGAAGCCTAGTACAAAAAACACATTTAAAGTATTTAACCAAGCCACTCCAAGATACTAAGAGGATGTTTGCTAGAATTACAAGACCTAACGGGATAGACCACCCAGAGCTGGGCCGTTAGATTTGATGTATCTAACTCTTTTATATATCTCCGTCTTGGAGGGTGAACTGGGCAAAGATTCCACCGAGTACAGTAGTCTAAGGAAGGATCTATTGTACTCCAACCAGATTACCTTTGATTCTTGGGGTTTGAAAAACGTGGAAGGTATGTGTGACTGACTTTTAATCTTAGTTAAAACTTTGTGTAATGATAATAGAATGTTTTGAGAGCTATTTATGTATTTTTAATTCATATCTTCCTTTCAGCTTAGTGTCAATGAGTTCAAGGAAATTAATAGCCATTGTCACTTGAATGCTTTCTATTGTAGTCAGCAGTTTCTTATACTGTGACCTTTTTCCTGTCAAAACTTGTGACTTTTTCCGTGACTTTTTTCCTGTGACTTTTTTTCCTGTGACTTTTTTTCCCGTGACTTTTTTTCATGTGACTTTTTTCCCCGCCAATCGTCTGCACAACTAGCCGAACTTCTCTTGCTTGAGTATAAACTGTGAAATAAACCTAACTTCTCTTGCTATAAATTATGAAATAAAGACAACTTTTCCTCCTATAAACTGTGAAGTAAACCTAACTTCTCTTGCTATAAACTGTAAAGTAAGCCTGACTTCCCTTGCTATAAATTAGTGTATATATTATTATATTTCCTTTGGTTTCTGCATATATATATATTTCTTTTGGCTGGTGTTGATATTAAAAATCAGCAAACTTATATTTAGTGTTTCCTTAAGTGCCTTAAGCAGTTATGCCCGCTGCAAGAAAAACAGTTTTTAGTGTTTTCCAAATACTGGCTACAAGGTTCAAACCGACAGTCCAAATATAAACAATAAACTACAAACGAAAGTTCTGACAGACAGTCCTGCATAAACAATAGACTAAGATAGTCCAAACAGTCCTGCATAAACAATAGACTATAGAGAGTCCAAACAGTCAGGCATAAACAATAGACTATAGAGAGTCCAAACAGTCAGGCATAAACAATAGACTATAGAGATTCCAAACAGTCAGGCATAAACAATAGACTATAGAGAGTCCAAACAGTTCAGCACACATAGGGATGACTTGGATGCCAAGCTTGGAGAAGTGGTTAGGTCACCTTTGAACGAAAGACAAGATACATGCATGTTTTTAAATGGAGGAGGGGGTCACTAACTCGCTTGAGCATATCAGGCAAATCTTAAAAAATATCTCTGCTCTAGACTGTTGGACAATTTTGTGTGTGTTGACAGTTTCTTTCTATGACTGTTTAGGTTTTGTAAAGTGTGGTTATGATTTCCTGACTGAAAGATGACGACTGATGGATGGTGGTATATTGTTTGCGGTGTTGAATGCATACATGGCAACACTTCTACAGTCACTGTTTTGATTGTTGTTTACAAAATGCTTATAGAAAAACAAACGGGTGTGAAACTTTCTCTAGGCTGATCTAAATTGTGTAATATGAATTATTTCTCTCACACGATTGAATCTGGAGAATGAAAACAAAATATTTGGGAGCTGGGTGGATTCCAAACACAAGATGGTGGGTCCAAAAGCCAGTCCAGAGGGTAATATTTTTACAGTCAACGCTTCCTTAGACTTGGCAAGCTTGGGCCGCAAACAAGAAACCACAACACAAATCCTATGATACAAACGCTGATAAAAATAATCACTATTATTTTTGTAATGGGTCAAGGACAAATTATACCTGACCTCCTATCTGAAAATCATTTCTTATTGTCATATTAAAGCTCCTTGATGCTTTTGTTCCTTTTGGAAGCATATATTTTTACACAGGCGAACTTGAACGGATTGTCACCATCACACTCGCCATGCTATAAGCAGATTACACACAATTAAAGAGAGTCTGTACATGTTATAATAATATACTCGAACAATAGCAGGGATGGGGATTGGTGATCAAGCCCAGTGCTCAACCAATAGAATTCCCACCATAATCCTTAGATATGCATAAATACCGTGCATTATTCACGAGGGAAACCACGCCTAAGATTTACCAGGGGTCACTCATATTCCATGAATCAAGGATAATAAACCTGCTAAATAGTCAAACAAGGTAACACATTGATTTCTTAGTATTGTTAACTGTATTTTATTAAGATGTTGTAGCATGATTTTGCATATTTATTTGTGATTGATTGAATTGTTGCTATTTTTCCTGACATGTAGCCAGAGAATAGAGTGACCAAATTAATATGTATGCAGTAATCCTAATGATTGTTGAAATGTGTAAATATATTGTGGAATGCTATTTTATCTCCTCTAAAAAGTCAACTAAATTGACAATTGTAAAACACTGTGCGCATTTGAAATATATTCATCTATATGATAATTTCAATCCACTTGTATGTAACATGTTTTTATTTTAACTGTAGCATGCATGTGTGTGGGTTAAATCATATTTTAAATCATATTTTAAATCATATCTTCTACTGTGAAAATATGAATAAAAGGTCAATTGTAATAGGACACTTTATTGCCTGTTGCCACTATGTATGGGTTGGCGAATAATAGGACTAGTTTTGCTGTTTTTTGGTGACTTTGTTTGGTGAAAGACAAAGTTGACACTCAGTTAAACACTGAAGTTCTATTGCTACTGAGTCGAGGACTGAGTCAAGCAACGTGTTATGAGGACAGTCAGCCAAACAACCAATGATGAACTGTTGGGGCGTGAGCTGCCATAACTATTGATGATGATGAAAAAGATAAGTGGGTGTCTGATAATCTCTTAGATCAGAAATTCGTGTTACGATCTGTACAAACTCTAAAAAGACAGAATAGGTAGTCCTAATGAATGTAATGATGTGTGAATTTACCATTTTCTTAAACTGTTAAAATTATTAAATTCTTATTTTTGTTATCCAAATAACAAAAGTTGACTAATTATTGGCAAGGGAAAACCGAATGAAAACTGGGCTGGGGGCTGAGCAAAAGTGAATGTTTGGATAGATAATGTGCTGAGTTCATACAATATTAGACATATTCATCTGTCACTGTAATCAATATCTAAAAGTAAGAGAATTAATTAAGGAGACTGAAGGGTGAGTCTGGCAACCAGTCTGTCGTCAGCATAGTGTAATGTTAGAAATTAGCAGCCTTTAAATCCTCATGCTGAGACAGGGTCTCTAAATAAACACTGATATGTAACAATTATTAAAGGAAAGATTGTTAAAGATTTCTTTGTTTGTTGTGGTCTCCTTAATGTTTTTGTAACGATTTGATTGTTATGGGAAATATTATTAAAGTTTCCTTCGTGTAATGTTTTTGTAACGGTTTGATTGTTATGGGAAAGATTATTAAAGTTTCCTTTGTTGTGTTCTCCTTAATGTTTTTGTAACTGTTTGATTGTTATGGATACGTATTGAAGTTTCCTTTGTTGTGTTCTCCTTAATGTTTTTGTAACTGTTTGATTGTTATGGGCAATATTATTAAAGTTTCCTTTGTTTGTTGTGTTCTCCTTAATGTTTTTGTAACTGCTTGATTGTTATGGTAAAGATTATTAAAATTTACTTTGTTGTGTTCTCCTTAATGTTTTTTGTAATGGTTTGATTGTCATGGGTAAGTATCAAAGTTTCCTTTGTTCGTTGTGTTCTCCTTAATGTTTTTTGTAACGGTTTGATTGTTATGGGTAAGTGTAAAAGTTTCCTTTGTTTATTGCGAAGTTGGGGGTGGCCAACCAGTGCTCCAAAGGTGATGGATATATGAACACGACTTTCCTCTCGTATCCCACTGCCTGTCCCCTGTGAGCGGCCAATGAATCACTGGCATGCAAAATTGATGCCCAGACTGAGAGATAGAGAAATAAATATTAGTTACATTATCGCTTCATATTCAGTTAGCTGTTTATCGTCTTGCCAAGAGGGGTTTAAAAGATGATTAATGAAATCAACGATGCTTCATGTAATGTATACCTTCAGATTTATTAATATGGTAGGACTGATAGAAATCTTTTAGATTTTCTTTTAAGGAAAGTAATTTTTAAAGGGAAACTCTAACATGAGTAATCTTTATTAACTCAGTCACCAATATGTATGTTATACATTAATTATTTGATTATATGCTTGATGATTAAAATATTTTGTTAAATCTGAGACTAGACAACTCATGTTAGTGATTTAACTGGTTTGCTGATCGTATTTCACACATATTTACTTCACATAGTCTATAACATTTGTTTTACACGAAGTGCTTTCATTACTTTTGTAGAATTTTGTTTAGGGCATTTGGCAATTTCCTTGAATTGTTTATATAGTTGGTATATATTGTGTGTGCATGCCCTTGAGATGTACTTATCTTAAGAGCGTTGCTGTCGGCAGCTGAAAATTGCAGATGACTGGTGTACATTTCTAACCACTGTGGTTCTTTAGAGTTTAGACAATGCTTATGTGTAGTGTACACTGCTGGGTGGACTGTACATGCTGTGTGACATTTATATGCAGGTTATAGTGATGGGTGTACTGTACATGTTGTGTAACAGTTATATGCAGTTTATACTTCTGGATGTACTGTACATGCTGTGTGACATTTATATGCAGGTTATAGTGATGGGTGTACTGTACATGTTGTGTGACAGTTATATGCAGTTTATACTTCTGGATGTACTGTACATGCTGTGTGACATATGCAGTTTACACTGCTGGGTGGAATGTGCATGCTGTGTGACAGTTATATGCAGTTTATAGTGATGGGTGGACAGGACATGCTGTGTGACTGTTATATGCAGTTTACAGTGATGGGTGGACTGTACATGTTGTGACAGTTTACACTGCTGTGTGGACTGTGCATGCTGTGTGACAGTTTACAGTGATGGGTGGACTGTACATACTGTGTGACAGTTTACACTGCTGGGTGGACTGTACATACTCAGTGATGGTTATTTGCATTTACACTTACAGTGCTGGGTGGACTGTTTGGCGGGCGCAAGGGGCTTCATGCGCATTAGGCGAGACTTAAAATGTACATCCCAGTTGTATTCTGTACCATCCATATGCCTGTCTGTCTGTCACCCTGCCTACCAACAAGCTTGCATAAGATAACAGCAAAAACAAAATTGTTGGAATGTGCCCCTAGGACCTTTGAGTCCTAGGCGACCGCCTAGGTTTGTCTAAACTCTAAAGGATTGGCCGGCCCTGTCGGACTGTGCATGATTGCTGTGTCTGTTAGTCTGGAACAATTTGAACTGAATGACGTATTGACACGACTGTCTCACTGTAGTGGAACTGGTGTCAACGGCACCAACCTGATGAATGTTATGTCCGAGAAAAGGAATCCAGATGTTTCGTAGGCGAATAATTAGGGGAAAGATTGAAAGTAAATAATAATACCGTCATAAGTTCTCTTAATTCAATCAGACATTATTGCGCTTGTTACAGGAAAGACTCGATTGCTTTGTTTACTTCACACCATGAGTGACGTTTACTATCAACGCACCTGTTGACAATTAAAAAGCCAGGAAATCAACCGAAGCTTCGTGTCAGAACCAAGCATAAGTGTCTTAAATTTGGATGAAAGGATTAGAAATATATGCATTATTTACATTCATAGGCTATTGATTGGAACCTATTATGACAGACACATGACACTAACAAATAACTGTTACACAATAGACACATGATACTAATAAATAAACGTCACACGTTAGACACTAGCAAGCAAATGTTACACGACAGACACGACATTAATAAATAACTCTTACACTACAGACACATAACACTAACAAATAAACGTTACTCGACAAACACATAACACTAACAAATAAATGTTACACTACAGACACAACACTAACAAATAAACATTACTCGACAAACACATAACACTAACAAATAAATGTTACACTACACACACATAACACTAACAAATAAACATAACTCGACAAACACATAACACTAACAAATAAATGTTACACTACACACACATAACACTAACAAATAAACATTACTCGACAAACACATAACACTAACAAATAAATGTTACACTACAGACACATAACACTAACAAATAAACATTACTCGACAAACACATAACACTAACAAATAAATGTTACACTACACACACATAACACTAACAAATAAACATTACTCGACAAGCACATAACACTAACAAATAAATGTCACACGGCAGACACATTATACTAACAAAGTAATGTTACACGACAGACACATGATATTAACAAATGCTGTTCGTGATAGACACATGACACACAAAATAACGTTACACGACAGACACATTATAGTGTTATTCTAACCAATAACTGTTCACTACAGACATATGACAGTCGCAATCAAATATTACACGACAGATACATTATACTAGCAAATAACTGTTACACGTTAGTCACATTACACTAACAAATAAACTTAACACCTACAATTCCTTTACTTTGGAATTCAACAAATTTCGTCTCCTTTCCACTCACAGACTTAGGGATTTTCCCTAGAGTTCACGTCTATTTCTTTCTCTCCGAAACCGTTGTGAGAAAAATGTACACCTATCGTCACAGTTTACATTGTCTCTCTGATGAAATCTATCATTTAACTTCGGTCTTGTTCTCTCTGATGAAATTTATGATGACTTTTGGGTGTAATTATCTCTCTGTTGAAACTTATCCTTACAATTTACTTTTATCAGAATTTCTTGTTAGCTTCCGTCAACTAACCACTTGTACGGTAATTATCTATTTGAGGTAGGGGTGGGTGGGATCCTGTTTGATGATACGTGTCAGTTAGGAAACATGTCTCAAAATGACCTTTGACATCTCCATATTCCTATCGGAACGATTGCCTTACACTTACAGTGTTTGTTTGAGGAAAGATCTCTCTGCAAGAGACATGTCAGTTGTAGAGAGAGAAATTTCGTGGCTTAAAACGAATTTTGAAATGAAGTGTTAATTATTATTATTATTCGTAATGTAATAATATAAGATGCAACTATTTTTCAAATCAATAAAAACAATTATTCATAATATAATAACAGGATGTAAATATTTATCGAAAGAATAAAACAAATCTTCGTATTATAATTACAAGAAATCTCAACACGAACAATTATAAGCAATCAAAATATATTACGCTTGCAAATGTAATAATATCTGACCTACTTATTTGTCTGGAAAAGTGGCTTTCACAACCACACCCTTTCCTTCCATTCTATTCAACCTGACTTTCATGTCACTCTGAGTTCTTTTCAACACGTCTTTAAATGCCAAACTGTCCTTTATTCAACATGCTCTAAATGTCACTTTGCCCTTTGTCCAACATGGCTCCAAATATTAAAATGCCTTTTAATTCAACATGGCTCCAAATATCAAAATGCCTTTTAATTCAACATGGCTCTATATGTCACTCTGCCCTATTTTCAACATGACTCTAAATGTCAAGAGCCCTTTTATTTAACGTCTCTAAATATCAAACTGCCTTTTTATTCAACATGGCTCTATATGTCACTCTGCCCTATTTTCAACATGACTCTAAATGTCAAGAGCCCTTTTATTTAACGTCTCTAAATATCAAACTGCCTTTTTATTCAACATGGCTCTAAATATCAAAAAGCCTTTTTATTCAACATGGCTCTAAATATCAAACTACTTATAACTAAGTATTGCACGACCACCTGAATGTGAATATCACAATGCCCATTAGCATACAAAGAGACCTGTGTAAATGTACATCTTCCACAACATTAAAGACAAACATTTACCGTCACACAATATTTCCATAGGTGGAAAACTTCTTACTAAAGGAGAAGACAAATCCATCTTTAATTTATATTTAGTGAGCCCCCATCCACCCATTTTCTTCTCCAACATAAGGTTATCCATATATGTAAGAAGGTCAATAATTTTGTTAAATCAACAAATATATATGTATACAACACATAAAATGAAAAAGATTACCTGACATCAATATTTCTATGAAATCATGTTTGAATAATTTTAATATCTATAAAATCTTATATCCTAACACACAATTTAATAGATTAGTGTCAATACAAATCACAGGATAGTTCTTATCAGAGAACAGAAATGGAATTAGTAGAGATACACAATAATGGTTTCTATGTAACCATGTCTAGGTGAAGTTGCAGTAGTCTTTTTGTGTGCTTTTCATACCAAACCACAAGTTTATTGTTTACATGATTACTGTCAATTCCACGTGTTTCCCTTCTCATGTTGTAGAGCAGTGGTCCCCAACCTTTTCATCGCCGCGGACCGGTCAACGCTTGATAATTTTGCCGCGGACCGGTCAACACTTGATAATTTTACCGCGGCCCGATGATGTGGGGGGACGTTGATTGTTTATATTTTAGATTGTTTTGATTTAATAATTTTAATTTAATTGTATTTAAACGTGCCTTCAAATTAAAATACAGTTACACTAAAAATGAATATAAAGTGATTTAACATTTCAACTCACTATAACGCTAAATCAGCGAGAACCCTGAGCTTGTTTCTTTGTAACGAGACGGTTCCATCTGGGGGTAATAGGAGACAATTACACCCGAAGTGAGTTGCTTATGTCCATCCGTTGTTTTGTTTTGGTTGCTGTCACTGCAGAAAACCCCTCTTCACACAAATAGGATTCGGAAATGGCAATACGGATTTAAGTGCTGTGGTGGCCGTTGTTGTATTGGCAGGTGGGGGGGGGGTTACAGAGCCCAGGATAATACCTGTACTTAGTGTGTATGTGCGCCCAGGATGTTCACTCCCCACCCTGTAATGTTCAGCAGTGTTGTTGTTGTTGTCGTTGGCACTGTTGTTGTTGATGTCCCCGGTATCCGTTGGACTGTATGCAGGTGGGTGTTGGCGGCAAGCATTAGTTGAATTAGATCCGCAATGGGGTGATTATAATATCCCCACTGCATGTGATGTTGCTCCCTGTGCTGCCACCATTGTTGTTGTTGTCGGCGGTGGTTGTTGTCGCAGCGCTGCCGTTGTTGTTGTGGATTCTGTTGTTGTGGCTGTAGTAGATGATACTGTTGTTGTCGTCTGATGTGTTGTGGCGGGCGCCTTCTTTTTGATTTGGGGCTCCGTTCTGTAGTGTTTCCTCGTGTATCTGTTGTGGTTGTCTTTGTTGCAGTCCCTGTGGTGACTCTGGCTGTGGATTGGGGGCAGTTGGTATAGTCGTTGTTGTTGTTTCTTATGGTGTAGTTGGAGCGTTGTTGACTTCTGTTTCGGTCTGTGCGTCAGTTGTCTTCACTTCTTTTTCTGTTTGTATTTTTCTTTCTTGCGTCTTGATATGTACCGTTTGTGTGCTGGAGATATTTGGGCGTTTCTTCTTATTTTCGGTGGTAGTTGTTTTCATTTCTTTTTCTTTGCTGATAGAGCTTGTAGTCTGAGTTTCCTTATTATCTGTTGTTGGTTTTGGAGTTTGCGAGAATGCCTGGCTGATTTCTTGTTTTGCTGTTTGAGTTTAATTCATTTTGGCCGTAGGTGGAATTTTCCAGATGATGGTGTTTATTCCACTTTCTCTTGTAGTAGCTTGTAGAGTTTGGGTGGAAACGTGGCTTTTTCCTTCAAAGACTGTTTGAGTTGTGCCGTCTTCCTGTATGGGTTTTCGCGTTGTTTCCTCCTTTTCCGTTTGTGAAGAGCGTGTTTTTGTTGTCGGCGTTATTTTCCAGAAGATGTCTGTCTGTGTTTCACAGTCTGTTGATGTAGTTTTTTTTTCGGGTTGTCTTGTCAAGTGCTTGTTTAAAATCTTATGGAGACCAATTGCGGTTAAGATGGCTTGTTGTCTAGTGTAAGTTCATCTTCTGTTTTTGTGTGGAAGAGGGTCAACAGCAAATTAGTGAACGCATTTTTTAGTTCAACGTTTTTAGTTTCTAGTGTGAAGGTGAAGGGGGTAACTTTTCGTATGCCCCCATTTTCGGTTGGTTTGCTGATTTCACAGCAGTATTTTGTCCAGTCTTCTCCTTTGTACTTCTTAATGTTTGCACCTCTTCAAGCCTCTTTTGCCGTATCTGTCTCAGCTGGGCTATGCGCTCGTTTGTGAAACAGAAAGGGCCGTCCGCATCTTCTGTGACTGACTCAAAATCGCGTAAAATGTCACTTGGTGGAGTGGGCAGTAGTGGCATTTTTGCCAGCCCTGAAAAGGGCTGAGTCTTAGTGCTGGTTTGTCTGGTGTGGCGCTTTGACATGACTCTTCTCCCGGCGGTCCAATGGATGGAGTGCGTTCGTCGGTAGTCCGAAGTGAAGTATGTTGGTGTGGTTGGGAAGTAGAGCTCGAATTCTTTAAAAGCAAAGACAGATGATCGTGCACCAACTGGGAGAATGAATGCTCAGACTCAATCTCGTCCATGGAAAGTCGCACAAACCCGAAAGAAATACACCAGAGTAAAAATAAAATTGGGCGGCCCGGTACCATTTGGTCCACGGACCGGTACCATATGGTCCACGGACCGGTACCGGTCCGCGGACCGGGGGTTGGGGACCACTGTTGTAGAGCACTGGTTAGTAGCTATTCTCACAAAGTTAATCTGGATGCTCCTTCACAGTATTAGCTCAATCAAGAAGAACAACAATTGTAGCAATTTCCAGTAACTTTCTTGGACTAGAAATTGCTCAATGTAGTCAGCATACATTACAACCATACATCAACAGATTGCAGTGTATTCCTTACACTTATACACTGCAGCAGATACTTTTTGCATCTACCATGGTTGTAGCAGTTTCTAATCAGTTAACTAGGAGATTCAAATAAAACAAGGAAAGACTGCTTTTTCCCTGTAAAATATAATCAGGGAACAATCACTAAGTTTATGATTTATTTATTTTTAACTCCATTCTTTCTTACATTCAAGTCTCATCTTACAGTTTCCCTCAACAACATTTATTAACCTGATACACAGACACAGCATAATAAATAAAGTGTAATAGTTTTTGACCAGGTTCATTAGAAACAATTTCAAGTGTTTAGCACACTACACATAAACATCTTTGTCACAGTTTGTAAAAATAATAGTCAACTCACACAATACATCTCTATATAAAACGTAAGTATAACATATCGATAGCAAAATGCACAAAATATTTTTAAGTGCATTCTCTCTCAATCAGTCTGTGGCGGAAAAATGCAAATTAATGCACTTAATTAATTAATTCTTCATTCTTTTAATTTTAATTTTCAATTTGCGCCATTCAAATCTCAGCGTGATGAGTTTGAAACAAACAACTCTGACCTACATCCAGAATAAAGGGGAGTTATTGTTAAAGGTCAGTGATTCTTGCATAACACAGATTAATTTTAGTAACAAGTTCACCCTGCCTTTAGTCAACTGTCTATTCAGACAAAGCTGTTGGAACAACTCAATTATAGCCTGAAGGCTGATAAATTCTAGAACCTTCCAGATGACCCCTAGAATCACATATAAGGGCATATTCAAAATTGAACCCTCACTCTTGTTAAAATCATCGGAGTCCCATGTGTGCAGCTTCAAGGTAAGAGCTGAACAGAAAGGTATGTCTGAGACAGTGATTGTCATTTTAACTGATTTTTAATATTTGCTTAAAATCTGTTTGAATTGTTTTTCCTTGTAATTATTTTTAACAAGTTTAAACTATGTCATTTTTATTCTCGTTTAAACAAAGAATCAGATGAAAGAATTGTAAAAAAAGGAATTTTAAATGAAGAGACGAGAATAAAAGTACAGATTACGAATATTTGAAACAGAAGACTGATGCATGCCATTACGTTTCTTCTGTCACAGTTAGTAAGCCATTCTGTTTGTCTTCCATTTCATTTTTTGCTTTGATAAGATGCAAGATTCAAGTTCTACTTGCTAGCAAGCCATTTGTTTCTGCTGATGTTCAAGCATTGGTAAACTTCATCCCTTGCTGCCATCGAGCTTCACTTATCTCGACATTGCTTATGTCGACATTCGTATGAGTCGACTGTTGAAGTTCAAAGTGTTACTTCCACATTGACAACTGTTAACTGACATTAGATTTTCTGAAGGTGCTGAGATCCATGAGCAGGAGAAATTCTTGTGGGGACTCTAGGTAATATTCTAAGAGAAGTGTTGGACGCTGCGTGTGTGCTATGATGTACCTGTGGCGAACTGAATCTTCTAACTGGAAGAAGATTCATAGACAACCAGTTGCACTTGCTTGAAGAATTGGGTCCACTCAAGGAAGCCAAGTTACTGTGGGGAGCTGCTGCGAGGAGTATAAGTTGGACTCTGCCAAGTAACTGTTGAAACCGTAAGAGCCAAGTAAAGGTGTTTGAAACCAATATTACAACTTGTAACTGTGAAACTTTATCCACTTATTTTATTCAAGGACAGTGGTAAAGACTGAGTTTCTGCATTGTGTAAAATTTGGACAAGAAACTGATTTGTGTTTATGGTGTGTAATTCATACTGGACAAGATTTGTGACTAAGTGCTTGTGTTGTATATTCTGTGTGGATTATTCAAACATTCATGTGACAGTATGCAGAACTGGCAAGGCCATTATCACAAGACTTTTAACTGCCAGCCAACCCTAAACAAGAACAAGACTACCATTCACAGGCCACTATCAGGTGAATTGTTATTATGAATTTTCTGAGTAATCTTGTACATGTTTTCATGATTTCTTAAATTCCTTATCTATTTCTGATTCTTCTCTTTAATATCTTACAGTGACTTAACTGTATTATTTATTTAGTTGGCTTATTGACAGTGAGAACTTGTGTAAGCTAAACTAAATTGTGAAGTTATTTCTTTGATGTAAAATTCCTAGTAATTGTTCTTTGGAATTGACATGATATATTTTTCTTGATTGACTGAATTCTATGTATCTTGGATGATTGTGATTTCTGATAAATTGCCTTGTGTGTAATTTTGATGACATTAATTGTAAAACTATTTATAATTATTATTTATTTTTCTTTAATAAATTGTTGATTTTATAACTATCCACTCTTGTTACATAGAGAGGCACTTGTGCATGATGACGGGTTGGGGCTGCCAATGACATAACGACAATAGAAAGACGGTTAAGTTCCCGTCATCGCAGAGAGCTTATATGTGAGGGGCTGGACAAAGATTGACAAGATAATTCAATTAAGGTCTGTTAATCTAGACAGGTAACACTTGGACAGAGAGTTAATTAGTTAGCAGACTGTGCCAGGGATTGACCTAGTCACTCTCATGACATGACCGCAAAGACAATAGACCCCTGTCAGGTGACTGTGCATGCTATTTGCATGAGATGATTATTGTTTATGTATTAATTATGAAATAAAATATCATAAATTAATAATTAGCAATTAGCAGACAGGAACACCTTTTCACACAGTCATTTAACTCACCATTATACTAATGGCCACCGTTCATGACTGGACTTCTTGCCACACCAAATTCAAGTGATTAGATTATAGAATTATCCACAGCAGATAAACTTTTGATCTCAGCCCATTGGCTGTTTCGTTCCCATAAATATTAACCATTGGATAATAAAAACTCTTCGTCCAGTTGCAACTGGTTTGGATTGCATCAATTTCTAGCATATTCTCAACTCGAGTTGTTTACTCCAATTCCGACACTTACAAAATTACCATCATAATGAGTGCCCAGTTTGGATCACTTGGACAATTTAACAATTTATTTAACAATTAAGTCTAGAAATAGGGAGAGGTAAATTTACTCCTCCACGCCCTCTTTGTTGTGTAAGTCCGTCTGTGACTCGTTTTCGTTCTCTCCTTGTCTGCTTGCTTGTCTGTCTCTTTTTGCTTCTGTCTGTATCGATCTGTCTGTCTGCCTGCCTGTCCATTTCTCTCCCATTGTGTCTGCCTGTCTATCTATCTCTCACTCTTTCGGTCTTGAAGCATTATACAAACTTGTAGTGTTGGCACAGTTGCGTCCCTGGAGACCTTGACAAACACCAAACAGTCTGAAGAAAGCAATTCCGGGTATGTCGACGGGGGTAAATTGAGGTTCTGCTGTATACTGCATTCTTTCTCAGGTGAGTGCAAAGTGCCGTTGAATTCTTGACACTCTTTAGAAACAGGTGATGAAGTGCACTCTATCTGGAGATAGATTGGAGAGTTCCTTCGCTCGTGTGTGTGTGTGCGCGCGCGCGCGATTGTGCGATTGTGCATAAATGTATGTGTGTTGCATGCCTAATTCATTTACTATTATAGGCTCTTCCTATATTAAGCGCACGTACATAAAATATATAAAAGCAGCATAATTTTTCTGCGGCTTCATTGTTACTCTCAAAGAGAAATGTATTTTGGGTAATCTATACACGATTACTTAATAAGAAGAATAAACATAAATACTGCTCACTGAAAATGCCAGTCGGATGTCACCTTAAACAGTTTGAAAGCAATATTTTTTAAAACTGCTTTGGCCTTTCGTGCTGGTTTATAATTAAGTAAAATATTATTTATTAATGAGAATCTCTCTCAAATTGCTATTATTGTCGCCCCTATACCCTGGGGTTACTTTGTAATAATGAATTATACCAATTATGTGTAATTAGTTATGATACAATTACAAGTGCCGATGCAGAGTATGGGTCACTGGTTAGATATGTATATCTACAACTGTAACCCAGATATATTGGTACGTCGCCACGTTGGCTCTGCCCCCCCCCCCACTCATATAAAGTATTTCACTAACAAATATGTGTTTAAAATAATAACAAGAAATTTAATCAAGAAAAATTTACACATAAAAATTATAAGAACATCAACGACAATTTTGCTACACTGGAGTCACTTCTGGATGGGCACTTATCGTATGCACTGGAATGACGTCACAGTCTTGTAGACTTAGATCTGCCACAGTCAATAGATGGAACTCCCACTCAAGCCAGGGACAAGGTCACATTAAAAAAGAGACAATTTATACCAGCCACCAAGGCAGTCAACTACAAAAATAGGCAGCTACAATCAGCCATAAAGCTCAGCAGACAAAACAAAAACCATGAAACACAAACAATTGCAAAGCCTAAGTGTCCAGTCAATTGCTCTATTTATAAATACTAAGTTTGGCATAAGCCTCTGAAAGAAAGAAATGTTAACATTTTCAAAATAAAACATGACATATAACATCCTATAAAACCTAACCATTCATACAATACAAAGACCCTTTTACCTATTTCAGCCAGAGTTTTGCTCTGCATATAACACCCAGTATGTCGGGAAGGACTCTCCTCTAGTTGCCACCCGAAGACTATTTCAGGAACGAGTAATGATAACATTTCGCTATGGGACTTTTATCACGCTTTCGATCTGACCAATTACTTAGCGCTAATACGGATTATGCCTTTCTAACGACTTCTAACGCACACACTGACCTAGCTAACAACGCTTCCCATTGTATAACAAAATATACACATGCTGCAAAAATAATCTCTAGCTAGCTTATTGGCCATTGACCACACAAACAACAACACTCGATCACCTATCTGCCGCAAACATCAAACACCGGTCAGAAAATCTACCACCATGCACCAGGACCTACCTTCTAAGAAGATAACGCAATACGCACACGTCATACAAATTACAATAACATTCAATTTAAATGCAACCATGAAAATTTATATAAAATATATGGGAAAATTCCCCATCATACAACAATTATATTATTTATTAATGAGAATATCTCTCAAATTGCTATTTATTATTTATTAATGAGAATATCTCTCAAATTACTATTATATTATTTATTAATGAGAATATCTCTCAAATTACTATTATATTATTTATTAATGAGAATATCTCTCAAATTGCTATTTATTAATTATTAATGAGAATATCTCTGAAATTGCTATTATATTATATTTTATTACATTTTTATATTTATATTCTTATAGAAAATTCTGAACAAGTACCAAAGTTATTCAAAAATGAGAAATCCAGTCTGGCAGGGATTAAATATGAAACTGACTTTATGAGATGTGAATTGAATTTGGAAAAAACGCCAATGAATAAAACAAAAAGCTGGCTGCCGTATTGTTTTGCACTTAATTAAAAGTTTTAAATATGAGCGGAAGAGCGTGCAAGGACGAGATGCAAACTAATGACATTTAAAAATAATAATAAAATAAATAATGATAATAAATAATACCATATATTATCGCAGGAGGTCAGCGTTTACGCCATTATACTCGATTTGACCTTGAACACATAAGTAACTGCAATTAGATCTTTATCAACGATATCGAACAGTTTTAGAACTTTCTGTTAAAAGAGAGAGGGGGGGGGGAGTATTTGATGTGAACTAAAACATTCATGACGTAAAACACGGGTACAGTGAAATGACAAATTAGAGCTTCTTATCATACACTTCTGTCAATGTCATTTGTCCCCTTCACATAAAATATTTATTTTTCCCCAAAACATATTCCTTTTAAGTATTATTATTGCTGTGTGGATTCATTATATTGACTGTGACAAAAGATTAATTTTGTTAATGGCCAGAGGATTGGGTCGATTAACTACATCTTTGTAACAGTTTGAAAACAGCCATATATGTTTTCTTAATTAAGGGCTCCTATTCTTTTATTTGTTTTCAGAATAAAGAGATTTTATTTCTTAAATTTGTTTTCATACTACCGAGTTCTCAGTCCTGATATTTGTTTTCCTAAGAGTTTCCTATTCTTAAATTTGTTTTCCAAATTCAGGGTTTCCAATTCTTCAATTTGTTTTCCCAATTCAGAGTTTCTTATTCTTAAATTTGTTTTCCTAATTTAGAGTTTCCAATTCTCAAATTTGTTTTCCTAATTCAGAGTTTCCAACTAAATTTGTTTTCTTAAAGTTTTCACTTAATTCTGCTTCTACAACTAGAAAAAAATTTATCACATATATTGTTATACTGTTTCTACAACTAGCAAAATTGATCACAAGTACAGATCTGCTAGAAACTAGCACAACTTGATCACCTGTACAGACATCCTCCTACTGTAACTAGCACAACTTGATCACCCGTACAGACATCCTCCTACTGAACTAGCACAACTTGATCACCTGTATTGACATCCTCCTACTGAAACTAGCACAACTTGACATCCTAGTAACATCACTACTTCTACTATGTGTATGACTGTCGGTGCACGTGACTTGGTTAATAATTATATTCAAACAAATGCCACAGCGCTACTTGATCTGTGAGCCTATTGATTATCTCCCTCTTTCGAAGTATCAGTTATAGTACGCCGTTTAACACATATGCAAGTGGGCGCCGGACTTGAAATCCTAATGCAAATACCACCCAAAACAAACACGAGTGGCCTGCGAGTGCTAATTATAGACACGCACGTTGACATTTGAGTGCATGATGTCGAGTCAATCGCCTTCTGCTGCATCTCACAGAGATTTTCCTACTCCTGGTCTTAACTGCTCTCCTCTCACAGAGATTTTCCTACCCCTGGTCTTCACTACTCTCCTCTCACAGAAATTTGTCGCCTGGAAGTTCTGAATGAGACAAACAATAAAATTGTACCACGTCTATTAATGAGTAATACTCCACTTATGAAGTTTTACTACCTCCTTTACTGAATGGGAATGCAGTATGAAAAGCTTGTATTACCCCCATTAATGAAAGATATTTCATAAATAAAATTGTATTATCCCCTTTAATGAATGATACTTCATGAATAATATTATATTACCCCCCATTAATAAATGATATTTTATAAATAAAATGGTATTACCCACCATTAATGAGTGATACTTCATAAATAAAATTGTATTTTTTATCTCCATTAATGAATGATAATGCAGCATTAAATGTGTACTAATTCTTTTACTGAATGAGACTGCAATAATAATCTAAAACTAATTAATCACAGATTCACAACGTTTTGAACACAGTGACGGTTTTGTACACCACAGGTAACAATTATTATCTGGGACACTTCTGAAGAGTAGAAAAAGAACATTAACTGCTGCAAAATTCTGCGCAAAGCACGGAGACGTTGAAAATTCTGTGCAATGGCCGGAGACCAGTAGAAAATGATGCGAATGGCTGGAAATTCTGTGCAATGCACGGAGACCAATAAAAAATGATGCACCTCATTGTCAGTACTAATTGGTTTTGAAGTATATTTAAACAAAAGGGTTAATTCTAATAATTGTGGTACTTGCGCATCTCATGTGGATCCGCGTTTACAGGAATTATTTTATTCATCGTTTGAAGAACAAATATTATCTTTCCTAATCAAAGAAATTATTACAAGCTTAAATAGAAAAATCTTCTTTCCCTGACCAGAACATAGATATATTATTACAAACTTAAATACAATAGAAATAGAAAAAGATATTCTTTCCTTGAAAAGAATATAAATATATTATGGCAAACTGAAGAAGGAAAAATATTCTTTCCCTACCAGAATATCAGTTGAAGTGGAAAAATGTTCTTTTCCTGAATAGAAAGTAAAGATGTTGTTTGTTTTCAGTTGAAGGAGAGAAAAAATGTTTTACCTGATCAGAAAACAAAGAAATTTCACTGGTTGGAATATAAATATATGGTAATCAATGACCAATTGAACATATTATGCCGGCTTTCTTTCTTTTTATCTTTCTTTCTTTTTTCTTTCTTTCTTTCTTTCAACCTTTCTTTTTTTCATTCTTTCTTTCAACCTTTCTTTCTTTTCTTTCCTTTCTTTCTTTCTTTCTTTCAACCTTTCTTTCTTTCTTTCTAATTCAATTTAGTTTTAAATAATACATTAAAACAGAGAAACTGACAAAGTGTGCACTTTGTCCAAACTCAAACACATTATCAAAGCAGGTGTTGATATTAAATCACATCTTAAGTGCTTGTTGATACCAAATTACACCTCAGCGGATCTCGAGATTGAACAAATCTTTTCCGGGTTTTCTTATTAGTACACACCTCTTCAAAATTTTACAAACTTCAAGTATGATTTTAGTTTCTCTTCTGCTTTCTTTTTTTCATTCGCTCTATCTCATTTTAAAACACATTGCGTCTGACTAACATATCTTCAAGGAACGTTATATTGAGCTTCTGCCAACTGCCTGTAGCTTGTTTATGGTGTGTGCGAACTAACAAATATTCCAGTATTGATTTATTGCCAAATTAATAAGCCATTTCAGTGTAGCAATTCCAACTATATAACAATCCTTTGAATGATAGGAATTTTGTCGGGTTAATAAGCCTTTCAACGATCTGCTTGTTGCGGGATTAGCGTGCTTTTAAGGTATCGTGTTTTGCAATACTTCAATTTCTTTTTTTTCAGAAGTATTTTCAAGTTCTGCCACCTGTTATTTATCTAACTCTCAGTTTCTGTTTTTGGAGAGACAGCCAGACGATACACGTTCTCTCTTGAACTATTAAAGAAAGAAGTGTTTACACGCGGACTCAAAGTAGATTGAACTTCATCTGAACAGGTAAGAGATAACTGACGACTACTGTGCTATAGGCCTGAAGTCAAGTTCAAATATTCATAGCATCGTCCTTTGTACAGTGGAAATTTATTATTACACGAAGCATAAAATGGAATCCACAATCCTATAAGCCATAAAACATAAATTCACAATCATTTTTATCTCTAAAACAAATATTCATAATCCTATAATCAGAGAAAAGAAGTCCATATTCTTATGATCCATGAAATTAATTCACGATGCTATAATATATAAAAATAAATCATTAATATAGTTCAGCAATTCACAGTCCTGAAATTAATAAACGGAATACTCATAACCCTATAACTCATTAAAGCAAAGCAGTCATATAATCCGTAACCTCATAACATCGAAATCAGAGGTCATAGTCTAATTAAAATCATAAAACAAAGCAGTCATATAATCCGTGTGGCAGAAAAATGCAAATTAATGCACAATTAATTAATTAAATTAATATTTCATTAATTCTTCATTTTTGTAATTTTAAATTTCAATTTACATCATTCAAATCTCAGCGTGATGAGTTTTGAAACAAACAACTCTGACCTACATCCAGAATAAAAGGAGTTATTGTTGAAGGTAACTGATTCTTGCATAACTCAGATTAAATTTAGCAACAACTTCGCCCTACCTTTAGTGTTTGTGCAGTCAACCGTATTTATTCGGACAAAGCTTTAGGAACAACTATGTTTCTAGCCCGTAGTTTGATAAATTCTAGAATCTTCCAGATGACCCCTAGAATCACATATAAGGGCAGATTCGAAATTGAACCCTCACTTTACTAGCCAGGGCTCTGTAAGACACCCCCCTCACCATAACACCAGGAACGGCTACATCAACGCCACCGCCAGGAACAACAACAACATCAACTCCAATCCACGGATTACCGAGTTTGGAGTCCGCCTTTGCCGACCAGATATGTTTTCGCAACGGGTGCATGCAACAGAAAGGCACCTTCCCCTCCCTCTCCCCCCCTACCCAAATGCGAAAGCGGCGGAAGCCGGAAGCATCCCCTACATAACCACCTGAATCCTCACTCTTGTTAAAATCATCGAGTCCCACATGACGGCTTTGTGGTTAGAGCTGAACAGAAATGTATGTCTGAAATAGTGAATTGTTATTTAACTGATTTTTTAAATATTTGCTTAAAATCTGTTTGATTTATGTTTTTCCTTGTAAATATTTTTAACAAGTTTAAACTATGTCATTTTTATTCATGTTTAAACAAAGAATCAGATGAAAGAATTGTAAATAAGGAATTTTTTTATGAAGAAACGAGAATAAAAGTACAGATTACGAATATTTGAAGCACGAGACTGATGCGCGCCATTACGTTTTTTCTGTCAACAGTTAGCAAGCCGTTCCATTCCATTCTGTTCCATTTGTCTTCCACTCCATTTTGCTTTGCTGAGATGCAAAACTCAAGTTCTACTTGCAAGCAAACCGTTTTGTGTCTGCTGATGTGCAAGCATTGGTAAACTTCATCCCTTGCTGCCATCAAGCTTCACTTATCTCGACATTGCTTATGTCGACATTAGACATTAGTATGAGTCGACGGTTGAAGTTCAAAGTGTTACTTCCATGTTGACAACTGTTAGCTGCCATTGGATTTTCTGAAGGTGCTGAGATCCATGAGCAGGAGAAATTCTTGTTGGGACTCTGTGTAGATTCTAAGAGAAGTGTGGGATGGTGTGCTATGACGTACCTGGAGGGTATGATGAACTGTATCTTCTAACTGGAAGAAGATTCATAGACAACCAGTTGCACTTGCTTGAAGAATTGGGTCCACTCAAGGAAGTAAGTTACTGTGGGGAGCTTCTGTGAGGAGTATAAGTCGACTCTGCCAAGTAACTGTTGGAACCATAAGAGCCTAATAAAAGGGCCAGGTGTTGGAAATTGTAACTGTGAAACTTTATCCACTTATTTTATTCAAGGACAGTGGTAAAGACTGAGTTTTGAGCATTGTGTAAAATTCGGACAAGAAACTGATTTGTATTTATGCTGTGTAATTCGTATTGGACAAGACTTGTAACTATGCTTGTGTTATACATTCTAATGGATTATTCAAACTTTCATGTGACGATATGCAAAACTGTTATCAGGTGAGGCCATTATCACAAGACTTTTAACTGCCAGCCAACCCTAAACAAGAACAAGACTACTGCTCACAGACCTCAATCAGTTTAACCATTAATATGAATTTTCTGTGTAATCTGTGCATGCTTTTCATGATTTCTTAAATTCCTTACCTATTTCTGATTCTTCTCTTTAATATCTTACACTTACTTGACTGTATTATTTATTTAGTTGGCTTATTGACATTGAGAATTTGTGTAAGCTAAACTAAATTGTGAAGATATTTCTTGGATGTAAAATTCCTAGTAATTGTTCTATGGAATTGACATGATATATTTTTCTTGATTGATTGAATTCTACGTGCTTGATAAGATGTGATTCTGATAAATTGCCATGTGTGTAATTTTGATGACATTGATTGTAAAACTATTTTTAACTGTTACTTATTATTTTCTTTATTAAATTGTTGAATTATAACTATCCACTCTCGTTATATTGATAGAGAGGAGCTTGTGTGTGATGACGGGTGGGGGCTGCCATATGACGTAACGACAAAAGAAAGACGGTTAAGTGCAAGTTTGGGATAGTTCCCGTCGTCGTAGAGAGCTTATATGTGAGGGGCTGGATTAAAGACAAAGATTGACAAGATAGTTCAATTAAGGTCTGTTAATCTAGACAGGTAATACTTGGACAGAGAGTTAATTAGTTAGCAGACTGTTCCAGGGATTGACCTAGTCGCTCTCGTGACCGCAAAGACAAAAGACCCCTGTCGGGTGACTGTGCGTGCTATTTGCATGAGATGATTATTGTTTATGTATTAATTATGAAATAAAATATCATAAATTAATAATTAGCAATTAGCAGACAGGCACACACCTCTTTTCACAATCCGTAACTTCATAATATAGACATCAGAGAAGGTCACAGTATAACTAAAATCATAAAACCTAATCCTACAAGCACACAATCCTATAATTTATAAAAGGAACTGTAGGTAATATCTAATTAAGTAATAGTAACATTTTATTGACTATAAATTATTTCGATCATCAACTATGCATCCATTAAATTCTGATATATGTAAGCAACTGAGTCAAATTTATTTATTTGAAACGGACAAAATAATAACATAGATTTTTTCTCAGACACTAGCTGTAAACTTAATTGAGAAGGCTTGTACGTACGTTTGAGATAGCTTTGTATGTACGTTTGAGATAGCTTTGTACATACTTTTGAGATAGCTTTGTACGTACGTTTGAGATAGCTTTGTATGTACGTTTCTAGTGAATGCAAAGAGTACAGTAATAAATTGCAATGGTAGAGTTTTATAGCCAAAATTAATTCAATAATATATAGTTGGCCTACATTATAATAACAAATCGAACTGTAAGCTGTATGAAAAATCAATCAAATTAATTCAATAATACCTTACTGGCCTACTTTATAATAACAAATGGAGCTGTAAGCTGTATGAAAAATCAATAAAATAATAAGACAGAAAGTAAAATCCTCAGAGAGAATTTGTTTCAAGGAAAATCATCTTTATCATTGACTTTTCGCTTTAAAGTTGTCAAAATCTTTTCTTATTTATTATTATTTTACACATACAGACCACACTTTGAACTAAATAAATTATTTTACACATACAGACCACACATCGAACTGACGTATTATTTCATACATACAGATCCCACTTTGAACTAAATATATTATTTTATACATACAGATCACACTTTGAACTAAATATATTATTTTACATATACAGATCACACTTTGAACTAACGTATTATTGTATACATACAGACCACACTTCGAACTAAATATATGCATACAGATTACATTCGAACTATAACGGTCAAGTATACTTCGAAAGAAACTCACACCACCTAGCTGACTGAGAAGTGTAAACTCTCTCCTTAGAATTTGCTGTTTTAAAACTGAAGGAACACATTTGTGAGATCTACGCGGCACTTATAAAGACATAAATCATATATGCAAACAACTATGCGGGCAGAAAATGTGATCAGCAAGAGCAATATAACAGGCATACACAATCAAGATAAACCTGAGTAGAATTAATGAAAGCAAGACGCGCGTTTTAAAACTTTGTGAAATTACGAATGTCAGGCTTAGAGTTAGGGTGGGACGTGGGGTTAGTATTTCTAACTCTAAGTTCTAAGATAGTTAATACGATAACATGACATTTGACAATAAGACTAGTAATTTGTGGAGCTAAACTCTAGGTTAATCTAATATCAAGCTGACCCTGATAACGCTTAATAAAGTAAACTGTCAACTAAATGTCAAACATTCCAGCTGTAATGATGACGTGAAATGCAAACTACAAAGACAAGCACGTGGCAGATTTAGCAGGCAATTCGTTAAAATATGCAAATGACCGTGTCAAGAAGGGAGCGGAATCTTAAGTAGGTGTGATTTAGTATAAGAAAATGTTAACAAAGTTTTAACTTTAAATTTTGTTTGCACCTATATTTTATATGAGAGCCTACACAAATTTTTAATGTACACGCATACAAGTTCATCTTGAACTTTGGTAGTGAAAATTTAAAACTATACACATTTCTGTGTTCGAGTGTGTATTAAGTTTGTTGTGTATTTAAAAAAGTGTTCATTCTGAATCGCAGATCGTACGTTTGTACTTCGCAACAAGTTGCGTGCCACTAAATTACTGCATTGCTAGTTTAACAGCTTTATTAACAAGTTTATTACCTCTAAATGATTGCATGGATAGTTTACGAGCTAAATGACACGAAAACAAGTTTATTACCTCTAAATTATTGCATGGATAATTTACGAGCTGACTCTGAAACAAGATGCGTGCCACTAACTTACTATATAACTAGTTTAAGAGCTGACTCAGAAATAGTTGCATGCCACTAAAGGATTGCATAGCTACTTTACGAGCTAATTGACTCCCACAACAAATTGCGTACCACAAAATGACTGCATGGCTAGTTTACGAGCTGACCCGACAACAAATTGCGCGCCACAAAATGACTGCATGGCTAGTTTACGAGCTGGCCCGACAACAAATTGCGCGCCACAAAATGACTGCATGGCTAGTCTACGAGTTGACCCGACAACAAATTGCGTACCACAAAATGACTGCATGGCTAGTTACGAGTTGACTCTTGAGAGGAATACAGTGAACACAAAACATTTCTAATGTCCTCACCCACAATTTCTTACTGCTGTTTGACGAAAATCTTGCACAAAAACAAACAAACAAAACGTTTCATCACACAAATCGCAAAAATACAATCCTAATTGTACAAACAAATCAAATTTATGTTTTAACAAGCATTATATTCCAGTTGTACAAAGAAATCACATTTATTTTTCTCAACTGAGCTAAATAAAAACAAAAGTTAACTTCCAGTCTCCTGATTTCAACACCTATTAATTAATTAACAAAAGTAACCCGTCTTTATATTCATTAAATTAAATTAACAACTATTAATTAATTAACAAACTAACCCATCGTTTTATTCATTATATTGAATCAACAACTATTAATTATTTAACACAGTAACCCGTCTTTTTTAGTCACTAAATTAAATCAACAACTATTAATTATTTAAGAAAAATAGCCCATCATTTTATTCATTAAATTAAAAAAGTGAATTATTAGAATCAATCATCCTTCATAGTGTTTTCTTTATAAACAGTTTATTACAATTCTGTCAGGGCAGATTTATTCGAATTAGTTATTTAAATTACTTACATAAATGACAAACTAAAGAATAGGAAAATAGACAACATACAAAAGAAAGAAGAGAAAAATAGACAACATACAAAAGAAAGAACAGGAAAATAGACAACATATAAAAGAAGGAAGAGGAAAAAGACACTGGAATAGATAACATTCACCTTCTTTAGCACCGCTTGTCACGTGTCTAGTTGTTGCTTCTTTGGTGATACACTAAACACGAGGTCGGACTGTTTATTTAGAACTTTGGTGATACACTAAACATGAGGTCGAACTGTTTATTTAGAACTTTCACTGTATATCATCAATACACTAAACACGAGGTCGGACTGTTTATATAGAACTTTCATTGTATGGCATCAATACACTAAACACGAGGTCGGACTGTTTATTTAGAACTTTCACTGGCAACAGGTAAAATGAAGATAGAATTTTTCCCTGTATAGCATCAACTTCATTCAGTTAAACAGCTACTCAATACTCACGTCCCGAATTGGACTTCTGGGTAATACACTTAAACTTTCACAGTCGTTTCTTCAGAAGAAATTAAAAGCACAGTATACCTATCACTTTATAGACAGGCACAGTATACCAATCACTTTATAGACAGGTGTCAGTCGAAAGTAAAACTTCGCCCGGCATCACGTCAATAAACATTTAAAAATTAAAATAACGAAAAGGAATAAAACCTAGATACACAAGGGGTATAGGAAGCCTAGTACAAAAAACGCATTTAAGTATTTAACCAAGCCACTCCAAGATACTAAGAGGATGTTTGCTAGAATTACAAGACCTAACAGAATGGACCACCCAGAGCTGGACCTAAATATTTGATATATCTCTCTCCTGAGATATATTGATGTATCTCCATCCTGAGGCCTGAACTGGGCTAGTGGTCCAGATGGCGGGAGAACCGCTGTGCCGTTCCCCACTGTCCACTGTATCCCGCTGTGTCCCCCCCCCCCCCCACTGTCTGGCTGTCCAAGACAACTGATCGCAAACAAATGGAGGGATGGAATGGGGGGGGGGAGTTACATGTTAGAGCACAGGAAACGGTTGAAGATCAAAGGGTCATTTGTACTTAAAAACAGGGGGATGGGTAGTCTCAAGGAAACACATGGTAGAATGGGAAAACCTTTAAATAATCCGGTTTAATGAATTCTCCTCGCTCCGCTTAGAACAACACTTGCTCCAGCAGGAAGAGGCAAGTCCCAGAATTTTGGTCTGGTATTTTGGAAGAAAAATTGTTGAATTTAAAGTCTAGAAAGACTCCACTGAGTACAGTAGTCTAAGGAAGGATCTATTGTACTTCAACCAGATTACCTTTTATTCATGGGGTTTGAAGAACGTGGAAGGTATGTGTGACTGAATTTTAATCTTAGTTAAAACTGTGTGTAATAATAATAGAATGTTTGAGATATATTTATGTATCTTTAATTCATATTTTCCTTTCAGCTTAGTGTCAATGTGCTCAGGGAAATTAATAGCCATTGTCACTTGAATGCTTCCTATTGTAGTCAGCAGTTTCTTACACTGCATTATTAAAATGCAGAATCACCAGGTCACTCAGATCACCTGATCACCAGATCACTAGATCACCGAATCAACAGACTACCAGATCACTCAACTGTCTGAGGGCTCCTAAGATGGTCGACTGATTCTGCTGCATGCGAAACAAAAGGGGCGGAGCTAGCTAGTGCACTGGTCAGCCAAGGGCCACTGCTGTGAAGATTTGTATGTTGGACGCTGGCTCAGCGTTGTGCCGAACTTTCGTCTTGGGGACTTTTAAGCTAAGTACTCGAACCCAGAGCATTGAAAACGAGTATGCATATATATGTTGTAATTAAAACTGAGATTTGCAGAAAAGGAAAAGATATTAGGAAAAGAAAATTTGGCGTTGAAAATAACTTTCATTCAAAGTCAAGTTACGTACTTAGGGGAGGCTAATTAATTCCCTGAATCAGTTTAGAACCAATCTACATTTGTAACCTGTCATTGTTCTTTCTCTTATTTTTATTTTCTTGTTAATTTTCATTAGTGTTGTGTCAATTGTATTTTCATTTTCATCTAATATGATTTTATAAGTGTCATCATCACATCTGTCCAACGTCTGTACTGAGTCTGTCTTTGTCTTATCTGCCTGTCTGTCTTATCTGTGAGGAATCGTTTCCTCTGGGGGCTCATACGAGTTACCGGAAGTGACGTCCTCAATTGTTGTCCCGACATAGGTATTCGTATGTATGGGAGGTGTCAACAACAGGCACAGATACCGCGTCTACAACTCTACAACAAAGGGAACAACTCTCATACATTGTAACTCTGCAATAATATCGGACAATGTCGCACTGCTTGTTTTGTCTACGTGGACTCCAGTTTGCCTCCTGAATAAAGTTTGCCTCCTGAAAGAAACTGTTGTCTAGTATCTACAACATCCATTAAGTGTGCCTTCGTTCGTTCTCGTTATGTTTATTGAAGCCCCTGTAGAGAAATATTATAAATTATTAGCAACTAGTTTACCAAACTGCTGGTTTCCTAACTTCTTTTAGAGTTACTTCCCACTAAAATCGATTGCATTAATAATAAATAAAAAGAAAGACAAATATCATTTAAAAAGTACAAAATAATTCTAAGTTAAAATAAAACAACACGCTCACATTCCAAAATATACTCTTTTTTTTTTACTGTAGTGTACACTCAGGATTTGAGGTGCACTCTCAGACTAAAGGGCTATAATAAAAGTGTCATTTTCATGCTAATCAAAGGATATATTAAAGGAACAAAATAAAAAATTTATAGATCCAGTTTAAGCATCACTTCTTAAGACCTAATCTTCAATCCGCTAAGATATGCATCACTTCTTAAGACCTGTCTTAAATTACCGTGCTTAAAGAGATTCAGCAACGCCTAACTGCGATCACTTCTTAAGACCTGTCTTAAATTACCGTGCTTAAAGAAATTCAGCAACGCCTGACTGCGATCACTCACGCATACATGACAGGACAGCTCGCTCGTTTCATGCACGACTAGATCAGTGGATAGCATTTGAGTTCTGTCCCTTTTGACCTTAGATACCTGGAGTTTAGCTGCTTTGTTAATTCATGCATGCAAAAATTACACAGATAATAAATTTTCAGAAAATGTTTCATAGTAAAAAATATTTGAAATGCCAGGGTATCGAGTATGAATGTTAGTCTAATCAGTCATGTCCGCGAACCAGTTGCTAGTGAATATATATTGTTCAAATACGTGTGGGCTCATAACCTTTCAAATAGATATAAACACCTTTCATATATACTGTGGCCACCACCCATCCTCTCTACCTTATGATACTTTGCACTGTGTTTTTCCAACAAAATGCTGTCCTGTCATTGTTTGCTTGCTTTGCTAGGCAGTAAATACCTCTGTGGGCAGAGTAATAATGTCACTAATTTTTCCCTCCTTTTTCTCCAGTCTGTGGGCAAAGTAATAATGTCACTAATTGTTCCCTCCTTTTTCTCCAGTCTGTGGGCAGAGTAATAATGTCACTAATTTTTCCCTCCTTTTTCTCCAGTCTGTGGGCAAAGTAATAATGTCACTAATTTTTTCCTCCCTTTTCTCCAGTCTCTGGAAAAAGTAATAATATCACTCCTCTTTTTCCTTATTTTCTTCTGTCTGTGAGCAAAGTATTAATGCCACTATTTTTTCCCTTACTTTTCTCCAGTCTGTGAACAAAGAAATATTATATTACCAGTTTTTTCCTTAATTTTCTCCAGTATGTGGGCAAAATAATATCACTACTCTTTCTTATCTTTCTCTCCAATTTGTGGGCAAAATAATATCACTACTTTTTCGTATCTTTCTCTTCAATTTGTGCAAAATAATATCACTACTTTTTCGTATCTTTCTCTCCAATTTGTAGGCAAAATACTACTACTTTTTCCTATCTTTCTCCAGGATGAGGGTAGTAATTGAAATTATCCAGAGCTGAGTGACACGCATCTATGGAATTATACACTTAATGTATAGTATATGCAGACAGATATAGAAATGTGCTTAGTATTTAGTATGTACAGATATGCTCAAATATAGAAAAATATACATTACTATTATAATATACAGATATGCTCAAATATAGAAACATATACATTACTAGTATATACATATATTGAATCATACACTTAGTATTTAGAGTAATAAAGTGTGACACTAGTGTGAAATTACGCAGATATTTACGCACAGACTGATAAATATAGAATCATACACTAGTATCTAGTGTATAGAGACTGAAACAATTGTAGACTTATACAATTAGGATTTAGTATATACTGATTAACACAAGTATAGAATTATACACTTAGCATTTAGTGCATACTTACTGACAGTTATAGAATTATACTGATATTTAGTATATACAGACTGATATAGAATTATACACTTAATATTTACTATATAGCGGTGACACACTTATAACATTATTCACTAAATATATAGTGTGTAGAGATTGACACAAGTATAGAATTATACAATTAGCATTTAGTGTATAGAGACTGACACAAGTATAGAATTATACAATTAGCATATAGTGTATAGAGATTTACCACAAGTATAGAATTATGCAATTAGCATTTAGTGTATAGAGATTTACCACAAGTATAGAATTATGCAATTAGCATTTAGTGTATACTGACACAAATATATAGAATTATACAATTAGAATATAGTGTATAGAAAATGACACAAGTATAGAATTATACAATTAGCATATAGTGTATAAAGATTTACCACAAGTATAGAATTATGCAATTAGCATTAGTGTATAGAGATTTACCACAAGTGTAGAATTATACAATTAGCATTTAGTGTATAGAGATTTACCACAAGTATAGAATTATACAATTAGCATTTAGTGTATGCTGACTCAAATATGTAGAATTATACAATTAGCATATAGTGTATAGAATTATACAATTAGCATTTAGTGTATAGAGATTTACCACAAGTATAGAATTATGCAATTAGCATTTAATGTAAAGAGATTTACCACAAGTGTAGAATTATACAATTAGTATTTAGTGTATAGATATTTACCACAAGTATAGAATTATACAAATAGCATTTAGTGTATAGAGATTTACCACAAGTATAGAATTATACAATTAGCATTTAGTGTATGCTGACTCAAATATTAGAATTATACAATTAGCATATAGTGTATAGAATTATACAATTAGCATTTAGTGTATAGAGATTTACCACAAGTATAGAATTATGCAATTAGCATTTAATGTAAAGAGATTTACCACAAGTGTAGAATTATACAATTAGTATTTAGTGTATAGATATTTACCACAAGTATAGAATTATACAAATAGCATTTAGTGTATAGAGATTTACCACAAGTATAGAATTATACAATTAGCATTTAGTGTATACAGATTTACCACAAGTATAGAATTATACAATCAGAATTTAGTGTATTCTGACACAAATATATAGAATTATACAATTAGAATTTGGTGTATACAGACAAACAAACACAAAATTATACAATCAGAATTTAGTGCATGCTGATCTACACAAATATAGAATTATACAAACAGAATTTAGATTCAACAGAAAGATTGTCACCAATAAAAAAATATACAATTAGTAATTTAGTGTATACAGAGTAGCTGACACAAATACAGAATTCATCAAATACAGACTCATAAACTTAGATAAACAGACAGACAGACAGACACAAATACAGACTCATAAACTTAATATATATAGTTCATCAGACTGACACAAATACAGAATTAATCAAATACAGACTCACGAAGTTAGTATTTAGTACAGACAGACAGACTGATACAAACACAGACTTAATCAAATACTCATAAACTTAGTATTTAGTACAGACTGACAGAATTAATCAAATACAGAATTAATCAAATTTAGATTCATTAACTTAGTGTTTAGTACATACAGACAGACCTACAAAAATACAGACTAAGTATATAGTACATACAGACTGACAAAAATACAGAATTAATCAAATACAGACTCATAAACGTAGTATTTAGTACAGACAGACTGAACAAATACAGACTTAGTATATAGTACATACACACAGATACATTACAGAATCTTAAAAGGTGTATTTAGTATAACGACAGAGTGACACACAACTGTAGTACAATATTTAAATGCCAGTATTTTATTTATATAACGACAGAGTGACACACAACTGTAGTACAATATATGCCAGTATTTTGTTTATATAACGACAGAGCGACATATTTATATAGAAGCATAGTGATACGCATTATTATGTAGTTGATACCAAACAGAGACATAAATACGGAATCATTCACGTTAATTTTAGGAGATATAGTCATCAGCAAACATATCGGAACAGTCATAGATAGATGGATGGATAGATTGATTGATTGATGGACGGACGGACGGACTGACATACAGATAGATAGATAGATAGATAGAGGTACATGAAACTCAAACACACGTTTGTTACTAAAATGAATACATATGTAAATATATGAAGTACATTCGTGTGCACTCAAGCGTATACAAACAGATTTTAGAGAATGCGTTTCAGGATGTTTGATTTTGACGCACGCATGCATGTATGTTGAATACGTGTAAACTGCAGTGTATTTACTGATGATATGAACGTCTGTTGAATGCGTGTAAACTGCAGTGTACTTACTGATGACATGAACTTCTGATTAATGCGTGCAAACTGCAGTGTAAACTACAATGTACTTACTGATGACATGAACGTCTGTTGAATGCGAGTCCGATGACGATATGTTTTGCAATAGTAAGTAATTCTGCAGACACCACTGCATTAAATTTCCATCATGCTACTGGAATTTCACTCACACTCAGCTAGCATGAACTTACATATTCTTCCTTAAACCCAACACTCAAACACACACGTACGCACTGCACACATATCCTCCCCACATGTTCAGACAGATAACAATATCTAAACATTTATTTTTCACAGTGAAAGGTTAAACAAATAGGCAAAATGTTTTGCCTGAAATTAAAGAGCAATCTTTATTATTAAAACCTTTAATACTTCAGTTTTTAATTTTTTAAAATACATATTATTGATGGACGAGCGGTGGGTTGTGTGTAGAAACTGGTGCAAATTGAAAATTATAACTGCTTAAAGTCAAAGTGGTTAGGTACAAAAAGTTGTTGATGAACTTTGACTTTAATTTTAAAATATTACACTTGTTGAAGGAAGAATAAGTGCTTGTGTGTGTGTGTTGTGAGAGAGGGAGGGAGAGAAGGAAGGTCATTGAGAAAACGATATGCCTCTGTATCATTCTGTCCATGTGACATGATGACAAGTACTTAAGGGTATGCATTTCATGTCATCAGTGCTGTCAGATCAATCTTTGTTGATAGATGATTGATACTACTGCACTGGCTAGGTGTCTTCACTGCTGGCTGACCATTTGTCGTTGACAGAATGATGTTTCATCCAGTCCTGGTTTGTTGAACACGTCACAGTACTTGGATGAATTCTGCTTTCTGTTCCCTGACTTGCTTAATAAGATGGTCAGTCTACCGTGATGTGTTGTCTGGATAGTCAATCACTTGATACTCTTACACAATAGTATATGTTCTGGATACTTAATCACTACATATTCATTGACGTTTTATTTTCTGTACTGGATATTTAAGATGTACCATATTTGGCTGAACACTTGTCATTCATAAATAACGATTTATCTTGTCCTGAAATGACGTCACATTCATTTAGGGAGAAATGATGACTGAAAGAAAAAGATATTATTACTTTCTCTCAGCTGATCATGACAGATGTAGAAGTAAATAAAATAAATCTGTCGCAACAAATAAATATTAATTCATTGTAGTGAAAGTGGAAGTATTAATTCACTGAAGTGAAAGTGAAGTGGAAGCAGAAAGAACGCACACAGACTGTCCATATACCAAGTACACAGAATGTTCAGTGTACCAAGCACATAAACTGTACATTGTACCAAACACACAAACTGGCGGTTCAATGTACCGAACAATCCATTGCTTGCCTGCATATTGTTACATTAGCTACAGCTAGTCTCTTTAGTTTTGATGTTAAACCATTGCATGTGTGCATTTTATTATTAATTAGATATAACTAGCACTTTAGCTTTGGAGTTAAACAATTATTTGCCTAGTTATAACTAGACACTGTCTGCCAATTGTTAAATTAGCTATAGCTAGTCACTTTAACCTTGGTGTTAAAACCACTACTGCCTGCCAATTGTTAAATTAGCTATAGCTAGTCACTTTAACCTTGGTGTTAAAACCACTACTGCCTGCCAATTGTTAAATTAGCTATAGCTAGTCACTTTAACCTTGGTGTTAAAACCACTACTGCCTGCCAATTGTTAAATTAGCTATAGCTAGTCACTTTAACTTTGGTGTTAAAACCACTACTGCCTGCCAATTGTTAAATTAGCTATAGCTAGTCACTTTAACCTTGGTGTTAAAACCACTACTGCCTGCCAATTGTTAAATTAGCTATAGCTAATCACCTTAACCTTGGTGTTAAAACCACTACTGTCTGCCAATTGTTAATTTAGCTATAGCTAATCACTTTAACCTTGGTGTTAAAACCACCACTGCCTGCCAATTGTTAAATTAGCTATAGCTAATCACCTTAACCTTGGTGTTAAAACCACTACTGTCTGCCAATTGTTAATTTAGCTATAGCTAATCACTTTAACCTTGGTTTAAAACCATAGTTTCACTGCCTATTGCCTTTAACCGCTCCAAAATCTTTGGCGTTCGAAAGATCATACTTTTTACTCTTCCATTAAAAATATCTATTATAGGGAAATCAATGAAAAAGATTATATACGGAATACATTCCTCTAGGTTATTAAGTGCAAATCACTCCTTAACGACATTACAAAACATACCAATAAAACTAACTCCAACAGGACATTAGAATGAATCAATTCACTAGAACAATAAGTTTTATGAAAATTACATATACGCCATTAGAGTACTACTTGGATGTATAATACATATAAATAAAAGCTACTCTACAAAATACTTATGAAAATCACTACCCCAAAAGCGTTATATTAAAATGACGTCACAGAGAGCATGCTAGGTTCATTTCAGAAAGACATAATAATAAAATCACTCTACTACAAAGATACTATACATAAATCACTTCACAAGGATATTATGCAGAAATCACTTCACAAAAGATTATACGGAAATCACTTCACAAAAGATTATACGGAAATCACTTTATATATTATGCAGCAATCACTTCACAAAGACATTATGAAGAAATCACTTTACAAAGTCATTGTGCAGAAATCACTTCACAAAGTCATTGTGCAGAAATCACTTCACTAGGACATTATGCAGAAATCGAAAAAGAATTACTTCACAAAGACATTATGCAGAAATTGCTTCTCAAAGACATTATGCAGAAATCACTTCACAAACACATTATGCAGAAATCACTTCACGAAGACATTATTAAGAAATCATTTCACAAGAAAATCACTTCACAAACACATTAGGCAGAAATCACTTCACACGTTCATTAAACAGAAATCACTTCACGAAGACATTAGGCAGAAATCAGTTCACAAAGACATTATGAAGAAATCATTTCACAAGGAAATCACTTCACAAAGACATTAGGCAGAAAACACTTCACAAGTACATTATGCAGAAATCACTTCGCAAAATATTATGCAAAAATAATTTCACGAGTACATTATGCAGAAATCATTTCACAAAGACATTATGCAGAAATCATTTCATAAAGGCATAATGTCATTATACAGAGATGCTATAAGGAAATCATATATGGAAATCATTCCATAAAATAATTAATTAAAAACCGCTGCACATAACATGAAAATGAAATTCATTTCACATGTGCAAATACTTGGAAATACCCCACCAGAGCATTTTGTTTATTGTTGAAATTCTGCACCGACAAAATAAATCATTTGGAAATTACTGTAACGACAAAAAGGCATTATTTGGAACTTAATAATTCATGGCGATGGCTACATATTTGCTGATGAAATCTTTCGCTGGACTTCTAACAAGACGTGGCCACGCAGAGTGGTAGCGTCCACTTGGGCTGAATGGAGTAACTAGTCTCGCTTGCAGCCCATAACAAACCCATTGAATTCGAACCGTATCGGTGTTTGAACGAGCGCACTATGCTATTTCCTCTTAGCCACGCCTGACATTATGAACACCCAGCCCCCAAACCAGGTCTTTGGGAAACAGTCTCGTGAAAAGAAACACGATTACCTTTGAACTGCTTTGGGCTTGACTTTTAATATCGACCGGTTCTATTCACCCCTATTTCCACCCAAGCCCCGTATTTAAACCCAAGCTCTGCGCCCATCTTGTGCGAAAGCGGCGGAAGCCGAAAGCGCCCCCTACATTAGCAAGCCATCTTAATGCCTAGTGGGTGAGTGGGTGAGGTCTTGTGTGGTCCTTAGCAAGTTTACTCACTCTATTGTCGCTTGTAGCCCATTCAGTTAGATTTTAGTTAGTCGCGCTACACCAGTATATCAAGAATGCTTTCCACGATTTTCGGGTGGAGAGTTGTTCTCAGGGTGTATTTTATATCTAAATATATCTAAGGTGAAGACCACTCCCTTTGATAATGAAAACAGTTAATTGTGTGATTAAATGTCTGAATTATTTGAGAGACTGCTAAATTTTGGTGATTTGTTTTCTTGCAAGTAATTTTTCTAAACCAGCATTTTCTTTTCCCCATGAGAAATAGGACACTGTATTGAAAGCATTGTTTTCTATTATAAAAATCAATATTTTCAACGTATTGCTTTTTATTTTCGCAAACTGTCAATTTTAATGTGCATATTATTTATATTAGATACTGATATATTTTCCAATTAATAATGATAATGATGATGACTACGACGATGATGATAATAAATACAGAAAATGATGCAATCAGCTGACAGGGAAGTAAATAATTGGACAGAAGTGGTATGGATGAAGTGGAGAGAAAAATAAGAAAATTATTCACAGGTCATACGGCTCTACATTTAACAGCAGACGTACACTAAAGATCTTTACATATATCTAGAAAGTGTGAGTTGGAGATCTCAGGAATATCAAGGCCGTTTGGAAGGAGAGGTATAGGTTTAGTCGAGTATAAAGTAAGAGCAAAGATATGCCACTGATATTTTCTGTATTACACGATCTACAGCAAGCAGACAAAGATAGCAGCAAACAAACGGACTCAGAAACCTCTCTATTGTCAATATAAGTCAATAAAACATCGATATTACAATCAGTATGCAGGTAACTGTGAGAGAGAGGAGAGAGAGAGAGAGCGGGGGAAAGAAGAGATGGAGAGGGATGTCAAAGCCGAAACAGAAGTGCTCGTCATTGCTGCACGAGATCAAGTATTGAAAAACGAAATCCCACATGGCAAAAGTTATAAATCTCACAGTGTAAAACAAAATCCCACATGGCAAAAGTTATAAATCTCACAGTTTAAAACAAAATCCCACATGGCAAAAGTTATAAATCTCACAGTGTAAAACAAAATCCCACATGGCAAAAGTTATAAATCTCACAGTGTAAAACAAAATCCCACATGGCAAAAGTTATAAATCTCACAGTTTAAAACAAAATCCCACATGGCAAAAGTTATAAATCTCACAGTTTAAAACAAAATCCCACATGGCAAAAGTCATAAATCTCACAGTGTAAAACAAAATCCCACATGGCAAAAGTTATAAATCTCACAGTTTAAAACAAAATCCCACATGGCAAAAGTTATAAATCTCACAGTTTAAAACAAAATCCCACATGGCAAAAGTTATAAATCTCACAGTGTAAAACAAAATCCCACATGGCAAAAGTTATAAATCTCGCAGTTTAAAACAAAATCCCACATGGCAAAAGTTATAAATCTCACAATGTAAAACAAAATCCCACATGGCAAAAGTTATAAAATTCACAGTGTTAAACAAAATCCCACATGGCAAAAGTTATAAATCTCACAGTGTAAAACAAAATCCCACATGGCAAAAGTTATAAATCTCGCAGTTTAAAACAAAATCCCACATGGCAAAAGTTATAAATCTCACAATGTAAAACAAAATCCCACATGGCAAAAGTTATAAAATTCACAGTGTTAAACAAAATCCCACATGGCAAAAGTTATAAATCTCACAATGTAAAACAAAATCCCACATGGCAAAAGTTATAAAATTCACAGTGTTAAACAAAATCCCACATGGCAAAAGTTATAAATCTCACAGTGTAAATAAAACAAAATCCCACATGGCAAAAGTTATAAAATTCACAGTGTTAAACAAAATCCCACATGACAAAAGTTACAAGTCTCACAGTGAAAACCAAAATCACACAGTGCAAAAATTATAAGTCTCAAAGGATCCTGAAAATCGGCACCTTGCAAGACCATACAGGAAAAAACCCAGAGTATACACTGTCCTAATACCAGTCTCCAGCTGTAACATAATTCATCAGAAGACAATAAAGAGGCAAAAATTATATATACAGAATTTTGTGAATCGAAGGTTTAAAAATACCAGAAAAGAGTCCGGATGCACCAGCTAGAGTAGTCATTTAAATAAAAATGAAATATTATAGAAATTGGAAACAAGAACAGATAGTGGAATTCAACCTGTACAACAGGACAGCGGCCGTCGTCAACGTTGTTGCACATGCGACAGAAAAATAAAAGCATAAGAGAAAGAAAGATTTCATTTTAATTTTGGATCTTAGATTAGAAATCCATAGTGATACCAGTAATAATAGGAGCACAGAGGAACACAACAATCAGATGGAAGTTATCCAAATACAGAAAGAAAACCAAAGACCTGCCCAAACCTGCTACAAACAACAGTCATTATATGATCTCACTTCCTCTGTAAAACTATGGATCTTTCTGAATTCTTCTGAGATTTCGAGACCAAAGATTACAACAGAACAACTAAAAAGACAGACAAGTCGTGAAGAGAGTCAGTAATAGCAATAATGATAATAAATCTTAAATATTATTTTGTTGTTGTTGCTGCTACTGTTAATATTGCTGCGTTTGCTTTCATTTTTGGCGATGATGGTTGTGGTTGTAAAGAAGCGACTGCTATGGTTATTCTTAATATATTTGTTCTGTATTTATTAATGGGCCTACTTGTAGAAGTAATTACTTGTATGTTCTGTATTCATTAATGGGCCCACATGTAGTAGTAATTACTTTTACAATGGTCGGCTTGTAAAGGTAATTACTTATATGTGTTGTATTTATTATTGGCCCATTTCTAATAGTAATTACTATATATGCTATTTTTATTAAAGGCCCATTTGTAGTAATAATTACTTTCTATGCTGAGTACATATAAATTGGGGTTGTGGGTGGTGGTGATGATGTTGACTTATATATTAACAAGTTATATAAATAGACGTATTAAAAATAAAAAATATTCAAAGTAAGTCTTTATTAAAATTTAATAAACAACCACCCTCCCAGTCTTTATACCGAATTTATTATACATAAACAAACAACACGGTCTTCATACTAATTATTTACACAAAATCACACAGCAAAATCTTTAAACAAACTTATTACACATAAAACATACAGGGTCCTTTAACAGACGTATTACACATAAAACATACAGGGTCCTTTAACAGACGTATTACACATAAAACATACAAGGTCCTTTAACAGACGTATTACACATAAAACATACAAGGTCCTTTAACAGACGTATTACACATAAAACATAAAAGGTCTTTTAAAGAAAATGATTATAGATAAAACGCAAAAAAGATCTTTAAACAAAATTATTACACATAAAACATACAAGGTCCTTGAAACAAACTTATTACAACAAATTAAAATCGATAAGATAATATAACACAACAAAATGATGGCTCAGCATGCCAAAAGTGTATAAGGAACTAAACTTTTCGTAGAAAGAAAGTTAAATAAAATGTTGGCTCAGCATGCCAAAAGACAGTATATAAGGAACTAAAATTTTCGTAGAAAGAAAGTTAAATAATTGATGGATCAGCACGTCAAAAGACAGTATATAAGGAACTAAAATTTTCGTAGAAAGAAAACGCGAAAGCGGCGGAAGCCGGAAGCGTTCCCCACATTAACAACAGTAGAAAGAAACAGCGCGAAAGCGGCGGAAGCCGAAAGCGCCCCCTACATTAGCAAGCAAGTAGAAAGAAAGTTTTAAAATGATGGATCAGCATTTCAAAAGACAGTATATAAGGAACTAAAATTTTTGTAGAAAGAAAGTTTGATAAAATGATGGACCACCATGTCAAAAGACAGTATATAAGGAACTAAAATTTTCGTAGAAAGAAAGTTTAATAAAATGGATTTACAAAACGTAGAGTGTGAAAAAAAGGGACGGAAGAGACAATGCTGTATATATGTAACAGTAATATTCCAGACACCGCGAATTTATGGTGTTGCTCTTATTATATTTCAATAAAACATTGACATCTCTCTCTTTCTCTTCTCTCTCTCTCTCTCTCTCTCTCTATATATATATATATATATATATATACCTCGTATCAACATTGACATCTGCTTATATTTAAAATACTTCATAAAAACAATGACATCTCTCTATCTCATATATATATCAAATACTTCATACCAACATTGATATCTGCATATATCTCAAATATTTTGTTTCGGATTCCTAGACTGTGAGATTGGCAGGATGACTATCTATTACATAGTACAGTTCGGATTTCTAGACTGGGCTATTAGCACGATGATTATATATGTATGAAACAGTTTGATGCGGATTTCTAGACTGGGCTATTTGCACGATGACTATAGGTATTAAATAATTCAATGCGGATTTCTAGACTGATATGCACGATGATAATTATATGATTTGATTCAATGCGAATTCCTTATTCCTAAACCGTGCTATTGGCACGATGATAATTAAAAAAGAATTAGTTCAGTCCAAAGTCCGTGACTGTTTTGTCAGCGCGTCTCCATGAAGAGAATTTGACAAATTAAAAAAAGTAAACTCGTTCATCACATTTACCATATACTCTATACTTCATAGAAAAGTCCCAGTGATCGTTAGGCATCAAATGATGCACACTGACACACTGACTTACACACGTGAAGCGATCGTTAGGCATCAAACATGCACACTGACTTACGCACGTGTACACGCACACTAATACTTGGTGTTGGCTGATATCATGGTGGTCTAACACTTCGGGACTGAAAGTTTTTTTCTTTTCTTTCATAATTCCTCGGCTAATATTTGCAGAAATGCGCAGGTACGCGCTGTCTGAAGTGGCCATCTCGACATGACCGGTTCGTGGACTATATATATATATTACGCTGTCTGAAGTGGCCATCTCACGAAAGCGGCGGAAGCCGGAAGCGCCCCTTACATTAACAAGTGGCCATCTCGGCTTGGTCGGTTCGTGAAGCACATACAAGTTGTCTGAAGTAGACATCTCTGTATATTCTGATAATAAATTCTGTAATTCTATCTCTCTGCAGCAGGTCATTCAGTGATAACTGTGTCTACCTCCATCTCCAAAGTCGTTATCGCCTCTTGTAAACTCTCGTTTTACTTTCCATTAAAGCCATGAATAACGTTCGTTTGGATCGCCAAACATTGAAATAAAACCTAAATGTTATTGTACAGGTGACTGCAAACATAAGCGATTCAGTAGAATGACGCGTTGCGTGAAACTGTGGTATATAAAGGATGTTCTTTTTTCAAACTGAAAAGTCTAAATTTAACTGCTAGGCCTTCACTCGTTGAATATGCTAGACTCTTCCTGATCTGAACATACTAGACTGCTCGAACTTAATAGAGTATAAGCACTACCCAAACATAAGATACTGTGACAGAGTAAATTTAAATTGTTATATAAATTGCTAAATGTCAGCGTAACCTGACCTTGGGCACTTCTTATAGTGTTATTTTTGAAAGTGTCTTGAGTTGAACTAAACAGCTCCAGAACATTCTAGATTGCTGACGTAATGCAAACTGAGTGAGTAGTTTTCTATTATCCAATGATCATGATTTATGAGAACGAGACTAGCCAATGGGCTGAGATTAAGGAGTCATTTGCTGTAGAAAATTCCCCTCTCTAATCACTTTTGAATTTTGAGTGGAAGGAAGAAGTCCGGCTTTGAAAGACAGTCATTAGCTTGATGTGAACAAGTGGCCTTTTAGTATAAGTTTCACCTTTTGACTCTTATGTGTTGAGTTTCAAGTCCACGTGTTCACCATTTATAAACCTGAGTGACCAGAGAGACGTGTGAAACGTCTTTTCTGGCATATGTAATCATAAGGGAGTACACTACATACTTTTGGCGATGTTCACTGCTTTTGTGGATTCCTCCTCTCTTCTCTGGTGTTCGGAGAGGGTTGCGGTGTTGCATTTGGAATTTCGTTTGACGAAGTCTTTCCTTGTTTCCACTGTTTGCTTGTCCTCTTTTTTTTTACTTTTATTTTTTCTCTGGGCGGGGTCGTTTTGAAGCCACCAGTGTGTGTTGATTTGTGTGTACCACGGGTACTAGACCAATAAGTTTGAGACTCACCAGTCTTTGTGCCCACGGGTTCTGCCACTCTCGCTATGTATGGTGTTGCGTCGGGTGAGATCTGCAGAATTATGATGTTGTCGCCATCGGAGCCGGTTTGGTGATGAGTAGTCTGGAGTTTGAAGTTTAGGAGTAGGTGTATTGTTTGTCCACCATCGGTATCCGTTCTGGTGAAGTGTAGAAAGTCGTCTGTGACGGTTTTGCGAAGTGTAGAAAGTAGTGGGGTGAGTTGATGGCCAGCCGAGCAACAGAGCCTCTGCGAAGAGCTCAATGCGCAGAAACGAGAGCCTTTTCAGAGATGGGTTAGATTTTGCCGGTCCGTGCGTGCGTCTTTTGTCTTCATATTGTTGTCAGTCCGTGCCCACTCAAAGAGTGGGCATGTGATGTGTGCGTGCTCTCTGCTTGTATTTTAATTCTGTATGTTGTACCGATAACTTCTTTACCTCACAGGATAGAAACCTTGCCACACATTGTAAATAAAATGTCGAATAACGTTGTAAATAAATGTCGATGAATAACGTTGTAAATAAATGTCGATGAATAACGTTGTAAATAAATGTCGATGAATAACGTTGTAAATAAATGTCGATGAATAACGTTGTAAATAAATGTCGATGAATAACGTTGTAAATGAATGTACATGAATAAAGTTGTAAATAAATGTCCACCATGAATAAAATTGTAAATGCAGTGTCCAGTCTAGCTGTTGACATTGTTTCTCTATTTAACGAAAACCTGCCTTAATTGCAGAACATTGTTTCTCTATTTAACGAAAACAGGCCTTAATTGCAGAACATTGTTTCTCTATTTAACGAAAACAGGCCTTAATTGCAGAACATTGTTTCTCTATTTAACGAAAACAGGCCTTAATTGCAGAACATTGTTTCTCTAGTTAACGAAAACAGGCCTTAATTGCAGAACATTGTTTCTCTATTTAACGAAAACAGGCAAACTAAAATTCTTCCGAATAGCTCCATAGAACTGGCTTAATAAACTAAAATACAATGAAGAAGATAGAGATAATAACAACGATGACGAATGACAATGATGAAATATTTGCTTTTTATGAGGATGACAATGAGGGTGAAGATGATGACGATGAGTGGTTGCTGCATGTAAATAATACTATGTGCTTCACACTAATTAAAATCGAAACATGGATAAGTAATTTTTTAATATTTTATTTTTACTTTTATGTAAGTGTTTATGCGTTGATGTCGTTTTTGCATCTCAGTTGCATTGAATTTATTACAGATAATGTTTTCTCAACTGATTTTAAAACTGAGACCGAAGAATGCGGAATGTAAGAGAATTGAACCCCAACAACAGTATCCCAGGTCAACATTTACACAAGTGGTCAAGAATTAGTTTCGGGCCCTGACTGGGAGGATTGTAATGACTAATTAGCATCAGTTCACAATGTAACTGTCATTCTGATATCAGTGCTGCAAAGAGAGGTAGAAATTGTAACATTGAGCATAGTGCTGCAAAGAGAAGTAGAAACTGTAACACTTGCATAGCTCTGTAGGGAGGGGTAATTGTAAAACCTGGCATAGCTCTGCAAAGAGGAGTATCTGTAACACAGGGCATAGTGTTGCAAAGAGAGGTAAAAACTGTAACACTGGGCATAGTGCTACAAAGAGGTAGAAAACGTAACACGGGCATAGATCTGAGAGAGAGGTAATTGTAAAAATGGGCATAGTTCTGCATAGAGAGGTAACTGAAACACTTAAGGTCTGTCAGGCCCACATCTTGTGACAGCAGGGTGTTTGATGTTTGCAGAAGATAAATGATTGAGTGTTTGTTGTTTAAGCTGCATGATCAATGGCCCATAAGCTAGCTAGAGATTATTTTTGCAGCACGTGTGTGTGTTTGGTATACAATGGAAGCATTGTTAGCTAGGTGTTTAGAAGTCATTAGAAAGGCATAATCCGTATTAGCGCTAAGCAAGTGGTCAGATTGAAAGCATGTCTAATAGATGCAGGTGCAATCCCAAAGGTGATAAACGTCCCATAGTGAAAATTGTATCTTCACTCGTTCCTGAAAATGGTCTGAGGATGGCAACTGGAATCGTAGTCCCTCCTGACCATGGGTTGTATATGAGAGCAAAAATCTTTGGCTGCATAAGGTAAAATGTCTTTGTATTGTATAAATGGTTAGGTTTTATTAGGATGTTATATGCTATGTTTTATTTTGAACATGTTAATATTTCTTTCAGAGGCTTATGCCAAACTTAGTATTTATTAATAGAGCAATTGACTGGACATTTAGGCTTTGCAATTGTTTATGCTTCAGGGTTTTTGTTTTGTCTGCTGAGCTTTATGGCTGTAGCTGCCTATTTTTGACTGCCTTTGTGGTGGGTATAAACTGTCTTTGTTAATATTTGTCCCTGGCTTGATTGGGACGTTCTGATCTATTATCACAGTCTTCATATCCAAGTCTACCAGACTACGTCATTCCAGCCATGAGCTAAGTTCTGATTGTGAAAGTGACTACAGTGCAACAAACTGGCTTAGGATGAACTTGTTTTTCTAAATCTTGTTAATTTTTCTTTTATTAAATTTCTTGTTATTATTTTAAACGTATATTTGTTAGTGAGTAATTTCTATTGTTGTTCTAAGTCAACATGACGCAATACACACACATCATTCAAATTACAAAAACGTTCAATTTAAATGCAACAATGAAAATTTATATAAAATATATGGGAAAAGTCCCCATCATACAACACCCCCACGCTTAAGACTATACTTGCTCAACAAGTTAGTTATATAAATTTTCTATTTACACACTACTTCCACTTAGATAATCAGCAATAACATTTTTGTTAACTGAAATATAGCTATCACCACTGGTAATGTATGCTATGGGACTTGCATTACGCAAGTTGTCTTTTGCAATCTCGTTTATCTCGTCTAGTCTTTCCCTCAGATCTAAGACATATTGGTATGTGGTACAGACCTCTTCATCTACGACTTCGTCAGTCCACATCTGTCGTACTATGGCCAACGGTCCACGTACTGTTCTCCCATACAAGAGTTCAAACGGACTAAAACCTGTACTTGCATGTGTTGTCTCCCTGTATGCGAAAAGTAAAACTGGTAGATATCTATCCCAGTCACGCGGTCTTTTGTCGCACAGCTTACGCAAGCTAGTCTTTAGTGTAGCATTATAGCGTTCAACCATCCCGTTGCACTGCGGATTATAGGGTGTAGTTTTAAGGTGTTTAATTGACAACAATCGATTCACTTCGTCAAAATTTCGGACGGTAACCCGACTCTCGCCCAAACTGACATTAATGCTTCGGCAACAGTGATCGTATCGATATTACGTAATGCAACCCGCTTCTGCATACCCTGTCCGAAGTCTACAATGGTCAAAATATACACGTTGCCATGCTCGGACACAATCATGGTAAACAATAATGCGTCGCTTTTGCTTAAATACAAGTGAGGTTGAAGGAATATCCCTTCAAGATTCTCAAAAGATACCAAAGGACTGCGGCAGTGAATACATATCTTTAAAAAGGACAGATCGTTTTTTTTTTTAGCCCGTAAAAGGAGCAGTGTTGTATAGTGCAATTTCCTACTGAAATATATACTGACCATTTCACCAGGCCATTGCTTTTGGAAGAAATGGGTCTCGCACCAAAATGACAATTAAAGAGGACTCGGTACCTTCTATTCAAGTAGAAAAATTGCATATTAGTCAGATCCCATGAAAGAAAGGGCGACGATGTTTTCACAATACTGTTGTAACAAGAAAACAGAAACAAGCACCAAGAGCTATCGTGAAAGTACGTTATAAATGTCATCTTTGTGACGATTTTCTTCATTCAAGACTGCATACATGTGAATATGAGACAGTTGTCATAATGAGACATGATGTTCAATAGCTTGATACACCTTCATAAACACATGTATATCATACAGAATTTTCAGTTAAAGAAACTGTAACTGCTGCATGCTAAATGTCTTTAATACTCTGTTGATTATAAATTATCTTTAATAACTACTGACTTTGAGTGTAGATTGTCTTTACTACACTGTTGACTATACTTTGTCTTTTATACACTGTTGACTATACTGTACTGTATTTAATACACCTATTGTTACTGGCTATATATTATCTTTAATATACCTATTGACATTGACTATACACTGTCTTTAATACACCTATTGATTTTGATGGTGACTGTGCATGAACTACTGTTTTTGACCACACCTGAGTCGTAATATTTAGACTGATTGCAACGTTCGCGCACTCTAAAAGATTTATTGCACAGCTTTTTATTTTGTGCCAAAAATTCATGAAATCCAAAGAAAGGTAATGAGAAAATTTGATGATTTTCTGTGGCTTTTCGAACGTTACTTAAAAATTACTGCACAGCTAAGGGGAAAGGGTAGTTTTCTAAAGAAGGCTGGGAGAAAATGATTGATTCAATGTGGGTTTTCCAAAAAGCTCTTAATAAAATTTTCATTACAGGAAATGCCCAAAGCATGTTCAAAATCCAACACGGTTCTTCACTATTTAATTGAAGGTTTAATGACAGACCCGATACTTTATATATTTTATATACATACGGGCGCCCATACATAATTTAGCAGTAGGCGATATGCTGAAGCAATGAAAATACAGAGAGAATAGTGAAAAATAATAATCTTATTTCTTTTTCCGTTTTTTGCTTAAATCGATATATATGATAGTCGCAACGGGATTTTATTGAACGTTAACTGTGCTCATTGAATGTAATATAGTGTTTCCTTAATGAAAATAGTGTTAGTTATAGGCCACAGTAAGTTATGTATTTAGTTAGTTATAGGCCACAGTAAGTTACGTATTTAGTTAGTTATAGGTCACAGTAAGTTATGTATTTAGTTAGTTATAGGCCACAGTAATTTATGTATTTAGTTTGTTATAGGCCACAGTAAGTTATTTATTTAGTTAGCTATAGGCCATAGTAAGTTATGTATTTATTTAGCTGTAAGCCACAGTAAATTAGACATATAATTAGTCGTAGGCTACGAAGGCTATAATGTAATTAGCTTTAAACCACAGAAGGCAATACATGTAGATAGTTTTTTAGCCAAGTAAACTGTACATGTACTTAGATATAGGCCATAGTAAATTATATGTTAGTTATAGGCCACAGTGTGCTAGACATGTAGTTATTTATGACACAATATACTACACATGCAGTTAATTATAGGCAGCAGAAAGTTATACATGTATTTAGTTATAAGCCACATTAGGTTATACAAGTAGTTAATTATAAGCCACAATAGGTTATACATGTAGTTATTTATAGGCCTCGGTAGGCTATACCTGTAGTAAGTTATAGGTTACAATATGTATAAATGTAGTTGGTTACAAGCAAAAGAATGTTATACATTTAATTAGTTATAGGCCAGAATAGGTTATACAAGTAGTTAGTTATAAGCCACAGAGAGCTATGCGAGTATAGCCCACTGTGGCCTATAACTATAGGTATATAGTTAGTTATAGGCCACATACATAACTCTCTATCTATCTAGTTAGTTAGTTATAGGCCACAGTGGGTTATACATATAGCTTGTCATAGGCCACAGTATGCTATACATATAATTAGTTATAGGCCACCATACATATATTTTTGTTACAGGCCACAGTGGGCTATGCAGCTAAATATATGCCACAGTCAGTGATGTTACATAATGACATTATGTAGCCACACACCCTACATTTTAAAAATAGTCTACATTTAAAGCCTCTCTCTAGGACGATTGACCTTTCCCTCCAGGACAAAGAGTGGCCTAATTAGTTAATTCAATCAAATGAACCATTCAGAGCACGGCTCATCAGCGCTCGACGAATGTACCGTTCGAACCACTTATCACTGGCAGACCAAGGCAACTTGACCGTTGACGTGACGTGTGTTCACTTCTCACGGTATTAAATAGCTACGAATAATACTACATATCAGCTAGCACCCATTACACACACACACACACACACACACACACACACATGATGTATTTAAATGTCATGTCTTCTTTGTTTCCCATTGATGACATTTAAATGTCATGTCTTGTTGTCTTACTAATGACTCTTAATATCATGTCTTCTTTGTTTCCCACTGATGACATTTGATGCTATGTCTTCTTGTTTCCCACTGATGACACAATGTCGTGTCTTCTTGTTTCTTACTGATGACACAGAAATGTACAAATCTAGATGACAAAGAAAAATTGCTCTCGTCATCCAAAGCTTCTGATGTGTTTCTGATGTCACATTTAAGTTTTGATGAGTAGTAAGTTGACAATTCATACTGTTAATTTTCTTGCTTCTTAAGGGGTATCTAAATCCCTACCTCTTTTGAGAGACAATAAATACTGTAGACACTTCCCTTGATTTTAGTCAGTCACTCGGCTCTCGCAGTATACGCCAGGTGTTCAGATCTTTTACAGCAGTAGGTCTTGAACTGGGATGAATCAGTACTATTCACAAGTTTCATACTGTTGAGCTACAAAATCTCTTGTGTGTTCACAGGTATATTCTATTCTTTTGTATGATCACAGGTACTCTCTTATCTTGCTTATTAAATGATATACTCTATTGTCTTGAGTGTTCAATCGTATGCTCTTTTTGTCTAGATGTTCACTGGTACTCTCTTGTCTTATTGACATACTTTGTTGTTTTGTGTGCTCAGTAGTATACTCAGTTCTCTTGTGTGTTCAGTAGTATATTCTATTGTGTGTTCATTGGTACTCTATTGTCTTGTATGTTAAGTGGCATATTCTATTGTCTTGTGTGTTAACTGGTACTCTGTTATCTTGTGTGTTCAGTAGTATATTCTAGTGTTTTGTGTGTTCACAGGTACTCTATTGTCTTGTGTGTTCAGTAACATATTCTATTGTCTCGTGTGTTCACTGGTACTCTATTGTCTTGTCTGTTCAGTATTATATTCTATTGTTTTGTGTGTTCACTGGTACTCTATTGCCTTGTGTTTTCAGTAGTATCTATTTTTTGTGTGTTCACTGGTACTCAATTGTCTTGTGTGTTAAGTGGTACATTCTGTTGTCTTGTGTATTCACAGGTATTCTCTTGTCTTGTGTTCAGTGGTATACTCTATTCTTTTGTGTGTTAAGTGATATACTCTGCTGTCTTTTGTGTGTTAAGTGATATACTCTGCTGTCTTTTGTGTTCAGTGGACTCTATTGTCTTGTGTGTTTAGTGGTATACTCTGTTGTCTTTTGTATTCAGTGGCACTCTATTGTCTTGTGTGTTCACTGGTATGCTCTACTGTCTTGTGTTCGTGTTGTGCGTTCACAGGTATTCTCTTGTGTTCAGTGGTATACTAAGTTCTCTTGAGTGTTAAGTGGTACTCACTTTTGTGTGCTCACTGGTAAACTCTATTATATTGCATGCTCACTGATACGCTATCTCGACTTGGTTATTGTAACTTTCTTCTCTCAGATTTCTCTTTGTGTTTTGTGGAAATGCTTCGAAAGGTTCAAGACACTGCATCTATGATTATTGTCTGAGTTCCTAAAACCGATCATGTCATTCCATTTGTTCATTGTTTACTGGACATCTGTTCACAACATTTTCTAGTGCAGTCCTCAGTATCTGTGTGATTTCCACACGTGTTAACTCCTGCAAGAAGCTTATGATCATTATCTCGTGCATTGTAAAAATTCCGAAAGCACAGTATATCATTATCGCCCTTTTGCTTACCAAAGCCCATCCACCTGGAATGTGTTGCCTTTTGACTTGAGATACTAAGCGACTATGTTTATTTTCAAGCAGACTCTCATCAGCAAGAATAGCACTCTCTCTTTAGTATCATTGCTTTTCGAATTATACTCTTGTAATAAATTTCTGCTTCTCTTACGTAAATACATTTATTCGTTATAAGCTATTTTGCATGTGAATTGAATTTATTGTATTGCTTTAGATTTTTTAGATGTTCATGTAGTTTGTATACAGTTTTTGTGCAATTTATGTCAACTAATGTAAAGCGTCTCCAAGTTTTAGAAAATTAAAGATTTTATTAAATTTTTTTTTTATTTTTATTATTTCAGTTTAGGTGTGACTGTTAGGGGATTTCCAAAACGTATACCACACTATAAGGATTATTTCATTTTCAAGACGGCTGCCAGTTTCATTTGTTTTAATTGATTATATCATATTCAACAGTTTGACTTATATTTTTTTTATCATCACTGATGTCATGTCAATTTGAGGAAAAAAATTATTTTCACTTAGATTTGCTACGTATATATTTATTTTATTAAATTATTCTCTTAATATATATAGAAACAATAATGAATATATTTTCTCATTCAAATATATGGATATGGGTTTCATACTTCATCCTGTTTTAAGTCCAAACATATACATTTCTTTCATTTCCACTATCTATCTATTATCTGCTTTTGTATATCTACCAGTTTTAGTTTTTGTCAAATGAAATGAAGTCTAGTTATTATAATTATGAAGGAAAGTAATGTAAAGAATGGAAATATGTTCAGTGTGTTTTGAGTTAATACACTTTTTTTCTTTTGCTCTTTGCAGTTGACTGTCGATTGAGAAACAATATTTTGTCACTTCACTGCTGCTTGACAGCCGAGTAGTGTGTGTGTGTGTGTGTGTGTGTGTGTGTGTGTGTGTGCGTGCGTGCGTGCGCTGTCGTTCATTCTTTTCAATAGCACGTGGACGGTTTCTATTTTTTTTTTTCTCTTTTTTCTAATGCCATGTCTTTATGCTCTTTTTTGCCGTCTTTCATTTTCTTGTTTGCCCCTCCTCACCATGTGTCAAGCACCTTTACGCATAAAGCCGCTAGCCCTGAGAGGTCGGGCTGGTCACACCCTGCAGATTATATGGGACAAGGGCTCACAATAAGTCGTCTGCTAATAGAAGCTGACTGAAGCGTGGTTGGCTATTGGCAGACCGCCATTCACAAGGCGTTATTAATTTGGGACCTCCGTGCTGCACGCCTTTCATAAATATGTAAGAAATATAATGTCTACTCTTTCCTTTCCTTCCATTAAAAAAGTTGGGAACACAGCGAGAGAGGGGGGGGGGGGAAAGAAAGGGAAGGAGCGAGCAAGTGTACGTAGAAATGAACTTTGATTAGGCCGACGACTATTGCTAAGGGAGAACATAATGTTGATTAAAGTTCTATAAAATACACATATAATAACGCAAAATGTTTGATTAGGCCGATAACTATTGGTAAAAGAGAACATAATGTTGGTTAAAGTTCTATAAAATCACATATAATAACGCAAAATGTTTGATTAGGCTGATAACTATTGCTAAAAGAGAACATAATGTTGGTTAAAGTTCTATAAAATCACATATAATAACGCAAAATGTTCACATGCACAGTTGAGAAGTTTGTAATGGTCGTTAAATGTTAGAGACACACTAAATTGGAATGTATCAATACGTATAGTTTACATTTTCTAATACACAACAATAAACACATTTTCCAGATTATGTAGCCTACATGATCGACCTGATATTCACAGAATCTTTTGCAAAAATTAATAATAAGCACACATTCGCAAACACACTTGAAATATTTAAGCAAATTTATTAATACAACATCACAAGCGAAAGTAATATAATGAAGTAACTTTCATTGTGAAACTATATTAAATAATACTGTTATAAAAATAGACACATTTTGTGCTATGATTTTTGTTCTTTCCTTTTTAAGACAAGCATTATTAGCAAGTAAGAAGACAGTCAAAAATTCACTTCTGTATAAGCAAACTACAACGAACGACGAGGACGACAGACGAATCCCTCTCCCCCACTCCTCCTCCCCAAGCGCGAAAGCCGGAAGCGCCTCCTACATGACCAACCAACCACTTCTGTATACATTCCCAGACTTGAAAGACTGGAGCAAATGAAAGGAAATGAAGTATATTCTATCTGTATTTTAAAAGTATAAAAAATAATCGTGGATTTCAGAACTTTCCAAAAGATTAATTAAAGTTCCGCTTAGATATTGTCTACTCGAATCCATTATGCAGGGCATTAAAAACGAAAAGGATTTCATTGTAAACGTAATATATTTCATTTAAAATGAAAATGTACTTCATTGAAAGCGTATTGTATTTCACATGTAATGTATTTAATTAAAAACGTAATGCATTTTGTTGAAAACGTAATGTGTTTAATTGAAAACGTAATGTTTTTATTACAAACATAATGTATTTCATTCAAAACCTAATGTATTTTGTTGAAAACGTAATGTATTTATTTGAACACGTAACGTAATGCATTTAATTCACAACGTAATGCTTTTAATTGAAAACGTAATGTTTTCATTCAAAACATAATGTATTTCATTCAAAACTCGTTTCATCCAAACAGTAACATTTCATAAAAATGCGTTTAACTTTCAATGCATGCGTTTCATTCAAATATGTATTGTTTCATTCAAAACATAAATGTATTATTTAAAACGTATTTTATTCCAAAAACTGTTTTTCATTTTTCATTCAAAACATATGTGTTGTTGTGAACCAATATGTTCTTAACCAATCGAAACTAAGAAATAATTAAATATTTTCCACAACGGTTTCTCTGTTTCTTAATTTGCATGTTCTCCAATTTGAAATGCTTTATCGACAACAAGTGTGGAGAGCTAATATATGATTAGTGATTAGTACATCGAGCTATTTTTCTCAAAGTGAATTGTTTTCTAACTAGGAATATGTGACGCCGCCTGGTGTGTACTTTAATTATGAGCTATTAATTAAGAACTACTTTCTATTAATAGTCAAAATCGCTCATCCGTGATTAAAATTTAAGATATGAATTTCCCATTCACACATCACGATAAGCTTACACCCCCATCGGGTACATAATTTATACTGGTTCGCAGGTGGAAACTTCCTACTAAAGGAGTAATCTGATCCAATGTAACTGTTAGTCCCCATCCACCCACTTATTACTCCAGACATACAACGTAATTGGTATGCGTAAGAAGGATAATGAAAAGTTAAAAATAAATTTATTAACAATTATACAGATTTACAAATACAGTTAAAATCAACAGTCACTTTTATGCTATTAAAAATAATGTTCAGCGAAATTTGTCTACAGCCTTACTCTAACGTTAAGTGTTCCAAATACTAAAATCTACTATTTCATCATTGAATCAGAAGTTGGAGGAGTATAGAGAAAGTCAACAATGAATTTCATGACCTTGCGTCCCATAACACACGATAACAATTGCTCGCTCCCCACAAGCGTCGCCGGCCTTGTGCTGGCCACAAGTTGTTGGTTGGATGATGGCTAACGTGCGCCTCTTGCATGTTATCTAAACTTCTAAAGTAATTCTGCCTGACGTCCCTCAGTTCCAAACTTCTAAAGTAATTCTGCCTGACGTTCCTCAGTTCCAAACTTCAAGCTCCACTGCATTGGTTTCTCACAAGACAATGTGTCAGGGTACCCATACTGATGCAATTCATGTGGAGTACCGCAGATAACCAGCCAATAGTGGACTGCTCTTGTGGAGGACTAGGACAGGCTAGGAAACCAGGAACCCAGGAAAACGGAGAACCAACAAAGGCGTGCTTTGGAAAGAGTAAATCCAAAGCACAGCACTAAAATCTTTGCCTACAGAATTGCTATACTCACATCCTTTCCTGAAAGCATTCTCAACTTACATCTCTGCAATAAAATCGTTAGCCCTTCATTCATACACACAGCATAAAAGGACATAACTATAATTAAATTCAGATTAACAGTCCATTTCAACACTGTCCTTCTTAGGTTTTTTTTCAGAGCTGCCTTGTGTGTGTTGATGTGTGTACCGCTTGCATTAGACCAGCGAGTTTGAGATTTGTGTTTGTGCGTGTTATCGTGTGTGGGATTTTTTTTTAATTTTGTTAAAATTTTTTTATTATATATATATTTTTAATTATTATTATAGTAAGTGCAGTGTGTGTGTTTCTAAGAGATAGTTGATAAGTGCTAGGTGAACGTGGCTTTGATTGTGTTCTTTGGGGTATAGGAGTGCTTGGGTGGTGAATGGTAAGTTTAATAGGTCTGTTGTTTGGGGTATAGGAGTGCTTGGGTGGTGAATGGTAGGTTTAATAGGTCTGTTGTGTATTTGAGGAATTTCCTTTCTTCCGTGTATTTGTTGCATTGGAGTAGGAAGTGTTCGATTATGTTGTCCGTTATGCAATGCGTGCATGCTTTTGTTTCGTTGTTTGTTTTGAGTGCGGAGAATATTGTTGTTGTTGTTGTTGTTCCGCTATCGTTCACCCCAGAAGCCGCAAGAGACTTTTCATCTTCTCGATGTTCTCAGTCTTGGTCTGCTTCTGGGGGGATCTCCCACAGCCTCGCTTTGCGTCTGAGGTGGAGGGCGGGAGGGCTGGCGGAAGGGGTGAAACAGGCAGCACCAGTTTGGCGCACACCCTCAGCCGCCCTCCGTTGGTGGAGTGCGGAGAATAAGTTTTGCTGGGTATTTAAGGGTCTGTTGGTTTGGTAGATGGGAACTGGACACATGGTGTAATTTACCCCCTCCCCCGCTCAGTACTTGATGCCCTGTACTAGCTATCCTACTACATAACTTCAACAAGCTAACTGGTCTTTCCCCCTTCACTCTGCCTCCTCTAAGACAGCCTTGTTCCTTGAGAAGGGAACAGGAAAGGCATTGAGCGATATGCTTGAGCGATTATGTAAGAGCTCTCTGACCTCTGCTTGGCCAAGGCCAGTTCTGTGGCTCAAGAACTTCGCCAAATAATTCCAATTTTATATTGAAAATTATTCTGTGGGTTATTTTGCATTTTTCCCGTTACAGAATGACATTCTTATATGCATTTATTCAAAGCAAAGCAAAACTTTAGAACAAAGTCAGTGACCCGGTCTGTACGACCGCATTCGTGCATGCTGTTAACATTAAATGTCAGATTGCAAATTGTGACACGCCTGGTGTGTATTTTAATATTAATTAAGAACTACTTTCTATTAATAATCATAATCGCCCATCAGTGATTGCATTTTAAGATATGAATTTCCCATTCACACATCACTATAAGCTTACACCCCCATCGGTACATAACTTATACTGGTTCGTAGCTGGAAACTTCCTACTAAAGGAGTAATCTGATCCAATTTAACTATTATTTAAAGAGCCCCCATCCACCCACTATTTATTACTCCAAACATACAATGAAATTAGTATGCGTAAGAAGGATAATGAAAAAGTTAATAAATTTGTTTATCAACAATTATACAGATTTACAAATGCAGTTAAAAAATCAACAGTCACTTATGCTATTAAGAATAATGTTCAGCTAAATCGTCTACAACCCTACACTAACATTTAGTCTCTATTTCATCATTGAATCAGAAGTAGGAGTATAGAATGAAAGTCAACAATTAATTTCATGACCTTGTGGCCGCTAGCACTCCATTGGATAGCACACTCACTCATAATCATTGCCTGCCAGCCTCACGCTCACCACAAATTGGTGGTTGGATGATGGCTAACATGCCCTCTTGCACGCTAACTAAACTTAGTGGTGCACAAACTTTTTGAGGGGGAGGGGGGCACAAAAAAGTGAAGATCAAAATCGTCCCATACAAGACGGACATCACATCTAAGAACACACAAATGACGATTAAGACTATAATTACGACAAAGAAGTTGTATACTAAGACTCATTCTAAAAATGTTAGATACGTCAACTTTCACAAAGTCAGTGTGATGGATAGTGCTGCATGTCATCTGCAAGCTTCAAAATGTCCGGCTTGATGTTTGATGTTGAAAGATGCAAAATTGCTTCCAGATTATCATCAGTCAGCTGACCGCAAGTGTTGCTTTTGTTCAGTTTCATCTGTGAGAAAGCCTGTTTGCAGCAGTATGTGCTGCCAAGTATGCTGGTGTGGACAAGTGCATTATCCAGTCATCATTAAACTGCCAGTTTTCCTTGTCAACTTTTCTTTTACGATTAGCTGCCATTTTGTCCCAAAAAATAATCAAAATAAAAAACAGAATGTGGTAGATGGGACACTAAGGCTTAACAGCTACTGACCAACCATATCACAGGAAGGGGCAAGCATGTATGTGTGGGGTTTGCTGCCCATCTTGGTATAGCCTTTTTCTCTTGCCTCTGTGAGTGTTATGTCAGCGGGCAGACATCATCTGCACGGAGCGCCTGGAAAAATGGGTCGGGAGGTGCTGATTTGTTTCAAATCACTCATTTGATTTTTTTCGTTTGACATGGCGGGCCACTCGGCGACTCTTCGCAGGCCAGATCTGGCCCGCAGGCTGGAGTTTGTGTACCACTGTTCTAAAGTAATTCTGCCTGACATTCCTCAGTTCCGACCCCACACTCCACTGCATTGGTTTCTCACACTGACAATGTCGCCGGATACCACACTGATGCAATTCATGTGGAGTACTGCAGATAACCAGCAAATAGTGGACTGCCTATATGTGGAGGGCCGGGATGACTAGGACAGACCAGGAAAACCAATAAGTGCTAGGAACCCGGAAAGGCGTGCTTCTGGAAGAGTAAATCCAAGACCCAGAGCTTAGATTTTTGCCTATAGTATTTCTATACTCACATCCTTTCCTGCAAGCATTCTCAACTTACATTTTTGCAATAAAATCGTTAGCCCTTCATTCATACACACGGCATAAAAAGACATAACTATAATTAAATTCAGATTAACATTTCATTGCAACACTGTCCTATATTCCATAATAATAATAATAATAATAATAATATATAGAAACCTTCTAATTATAAATAATAAAATCAATGATTCAAATGTACAGAACATTTCTAAGCCCAAGTTTTTTTTCTATTAACCAGATAGCTTACCACTTTCGGTCAGCCTTTGACCTGACTTGACTAAGCAAAAGTGTTAAGTGTCGAGGATAAATTTTTGTTGGGTATTTAAGAGTCTTTTGGGCTTGGTGGATCAGAACTGGACACAATGGGTTTAATTTCCCCCCTCCCCCGCTCTGTACTTGACCATAGCTGTTCTACTACAAAGAGCTGACCAGTCTTTCCCTCTTCCCTTCGCTCGTGAACCGGCGTCGCACACATAACTGACACTTCGAGTACCCGACTCGCACTCCGGAACGGTGATGCAACCACCCTTGTGGTGTGTGTGGTATTCGCAACCATGAGCCTGATGTATTACTTAATATGCTCGAGTAATAGCAGATGGTGGTCGTGTCCAAGCTTTTGTCATAAGAAAATTAGTGTTAGACTTTAAAAATACATTTAATTAATTTTTATGTATTGCTTTGCATTTTCCGTGCTACACAAATCTACAGTTGAATAAGCTACTCAATTTAGTCAATATACAAGACATTTTGCTGCACTGTGGGAAAGAAAAGTATGTCGCACAAGTTACTTGTATATAATTAAACAAGGTTGTAGAACACATTCAAATATGTGTGCGTTCTCTTTTATTTAATGAAGCACCAATTACAAGTCACATAGAGAAAACAGACATATATTGATACAAAATCACATAGAGAACAGAGACAGCTATTTATATAGAATCACATAGGGAACACAAACAGATATTGATTTAGAATCACATAGAGACAACAGAGAGATACTGATAGGGAATCACATAGAGACAACAGAGAGATTCTGACAGGAAATCATATAGAGACATCAGAGCAGATACTGACAGAGAATTACATTGAGAAAACAGAGAGATACTGATAGAGAATTACATAGAGAAAACAGAGATACTGACAGAGAATCACTCAGAAAACAGAGAGATATTGATACAAAATTACATAGAGAAAACAGTGAGATATTCACAGAGAATCAGACAGAGATACTGACAGAGAATCACATACAGAAAGCAGACAGATACTGATAGTTTCACACAGAAACAGAGCGATACTGACGGAGAAAGAGAAATATCGATAGTGAATCACAGAGAGAAAACATAGCGATGCTGATAGAAAATCACATAGATATATTTATAGAGAATCATACAGAGATATTGAAAGAGAATTACATACAGAAATATGGATAGAGAATCACACAGAGATATTGAAAGAGAATTACATACAGAAATATGGATAGAGAATCACAGAGAGATATTGATAAGGTTGAAAGATATATAGACTGCAAAAATTGAAAGAGATATAGACAGCAAAGATTGAATGAGATATTGATTGTAAAGATTGAAAGAGATGTATACTGCAAAGATTGAAGGAAATATTGACTGCAAAGTTTGAAAGAGATATAGACTGTAAAGTTTGAAAGACATATTGACTGTAAAGACTGAAAGAGATATAGTCTCTTAAGATTGAAATAGATACTGACCACGAAGTTTGAAAGATATATGAACTGTAAATATGGAAATAGATGTAAATTTTATAAATGGAAAGAGATCTAGATTGCAAAGATTGGGAGAGATGTAGAGTGAAAAGATAGAAAGATATATAGATTGCAAAGACTGAACGAGATAGTACTGTAAAGACTGAAAAAGATATAGCTGTAAGTAGGAAAGAGATATAAACTGTAAAGATGGAAAAAGATACATCATATAAAGACTGAAAGATATATGTATTGTAAAGATTGAAAGTGATATGAACTGTAAAGATTAGAAGAGACTGAACGACATATATCCTGTAAAGACTGAAAGTGATATATACTGTAAAGATTGAAAGAGATATAGACTGTAAAGAAGATATCCAGATTGTAAAAAGGTTTACTGGTAAAATAAATAAAGTGAAAACTCTAGGCCTAAATGGAATAAAGACAACAAAGATTGCAGATATAAAAAATTGTGAAGAATAAACAACGATCTGGGGTCGCGATATTCGCACAACCTAAGCACACTAAATGAGTAATGAGCACAAAATGTAACAAGTTGCAAACACATTCAGAAGTGTAAGACTTACAGATGTAGACGTACAATGCATCTGCCGTTGAGCTGACATTAATAATCTTTGTGAACAGAACAGTTCATACATTGTGCTGACAGTAATAATATTTGTAAACAGAACAGTTTATACATTGTGCTGACATTGATAATATTTGTGAACAGAACAGTTTATACATTGTGCTGACATTAATATTTGTGAACAGAAGAGTTCATATATTGTGCTGGCATTACTTGTAATGATAACAGCTCACCTGTATGCATCTGACCACACACAACACACACGTAAAACACACTAACACACGCTAGGACTACATATACATAAACAATTGCATACACAAACACACAGAGACACACTGGTCGGTGTAAAGGAGTAAGTTTTCAACATCCACATTCGACAGAGTTGAGCTTTAAATGTTCCTTTTTAGCCCTTTTCACAGTGTCAGAAAGACTCAACCCCTTTTCGTTGATAGTAATAGGAGGACTGAGGTGGGATTTTGATTGCGGTGAGTAGGGAAGGGGGAGGTAAAACAATTAGCGAATAAACTTACCTTGACGACCTTGTCCCACCCTTGTTCTTTCACTTCCGCCACCTTCCAAGCCAAGCGAAGCGCTGTAGTGTTCCTCGTGAGAAACTTACCACCCCACCATGGGTCACTGAGATTGGGTTAATTAGAATGTTCACGTACGTATCGCCTGCTAAGAAAAAAAAAAGAATGAAAGAAAGGAAGGAGTTGAGAGATTGAAGTAAAAAAATAGATGAAAAAGAGGGATGGGAGGAGAAATGATTAATTGGCGTCGTTATTCTTCTGATTGCCAGGCATTTTTGTACATGTGTACGTACCGCATGTGATACTGATTATGTATATGTGTGTGAGAGTGAATGAGTTAGTAGAGGGGTCGGGAACCTATGGCTCGCGAGCCAGATGTGGCTCTATTGATGGCTGCATCTGGCTGGCAGACAAATGTTCGAATAAAAAAAATGTTTCTTTAGACTTCTTTGATCTACATATTAATTGCATATCAATATTTCATTCTATAAATGAGCTAAAGTCTACTAAAGTCTCAACGCCTGCATGAAGCTTAACCTCACCACGTATCAACCAGACTACAAAGCCATCAGCAAAGCCATGCAGCACCAGAAGTCACATTAATGGTAAGAAATACTCATTATTGATTAGCAACAGCATAACAATGTTATTAAAAAAGAATTCAGAGACATAATTATTGTACTTTTAGTGTTGAAATTACACAAAATGCACACATTTACTGGAATTTGTTTTAAACATAATGTACGGCTCTCACAGAATTACTTTTCAAAATATGTGGTGTCCATGGCTCTCTCAGACAAAAAGGTTCCCGACCCCTGAGTTAGTATATATTATATGTGAGGGGGGTGTAGAGAGAGAAAGGAAGACGAAAACTTGTTAATATCTCGAAAATCCAAATGATTCTTCTAACAAATGACTAATGTTTTCTTCAATTGTGCAGTATTACACAATTTTATCGAGGTAATTGTTTCTTCTAGAAATTGTTACTAAAAATAGGCATTAATACGTTTTCAAATAAATTGTTACTATAAGCAGGCATTGGCTGGACTTTCAAACAATTAGTACGTTTTCAAATAAATTGTTCGCCTGGACACGTTAGGTAGGAAGCGTAGAACGTCCAAGAGAAATTCTACTGATCGAATCCTTCACAGAGAAATGGTATCAAAGTAGTCTGTTTATAGAGAAATGGTATCAAAGTAGTCTGTTCATGGAGAAATGGTATCAAAGTAGTCTGTTCATGGAGAAATGGTATCAAAGTAGTCTGTTCATGGAGAAATGGTATCAAAGTAGTCTGTTCATGGAGAAATGGTATCAAGCTAGTCTGTTCATAGAGGAATGGTTATCCAGGTAGAGTCTGTTCATAGAGAAATGGTATCAAACTAGTCTGTTCATAGATGAATGTATCAAGCTAGTTTGTTCATTAAGGAATGGTTATCCAGGTAGAGTCTGTTCATAGAGAAATTGGGTCCAGATATAGTTTGTTCATAGAGAAATTGTATCCAGGTAGTCTGTTCATAGAGAAATGGTGTCCAGGTAGAGCCTGTTCATAGAGAGATGGTTATCCAGGTTGAGTCTGTTCAAAGAGATATTGTAATGTCCAGATTGATTCTTTTCATAGAGAGAAGGTAGTGTTCTGATTGATTCTGTTCATTGAGATGGTAGTTTCCAGGTTGAATCTGTTCATAGAAAGATAGTAGTGTCCAGATTGACTCTGTTCATTGAGATGGTAGTTTCCAGGTTGAGTCTGTTCATAGAGAGATAGTAGTGTCCAGATTGACTCTGTTCATTGAGATGGTAGTTTCCAGGTTGAGTCTGCTCATAGAGAGATAGTAGTGTTCTGGTTCACTGTTCATAGAGGGTAGTGTCCAGGTTGACACTATTCATAGAGAGAAGGTAGTATCCAGGTTGAATTTGTTCAGAGATGGTAGTTTCCAGGTTGAGTCCGTTCAGAGATGGTAGTGTTTATGTTGAGTCTGTTTAGAGATGGTAGTGTCGAGGTCGAGTCTTTTCACAAATATATGGTAGTTTTCAGGTCGACTCTTTTCAAAGAGAGTTGGCGTTTCCTACTTTCTCAACCTTGCAAGTCATCTACTGTTTGTCCTAGGCTGTCAGTTTATATCTTATTTTGTAAGCACTCTTCTGATTAAATAATGTTTCGTTTGCAGTAATCTAGAAAGACATTGGGGGGAGGGGCTTTTGTGTGTGTGTGTGATGGGTGGGGTGGGGTGGATATCTGTGAAATTAGCTTCGGTTGGAAACGTGCTGTTTAAGAATGCATAAAATAGTTTTATGTACAGACTAAGACAAAATGATAACAAAAGTTTACCACCTATTTAATGTCAGCAAAACCCAAAATATATACAATATTGCAGACAATGCTATCTGCTTCGAACCATGGAAGTTCTGCACAAAACGGTAATGGCTACACTCACTTTCACTCATGACAAACATGAATAAGTCTAATCTGCCTATGTGTGGAAATATATTAAAGCAAATTATGTAATTCTGATAACCTTTTTCATATTATTAACTGTTTCTTTTATATACAGGTTTTTCCACACCTGACGTGCCCACTGAGAAAACTTCCGATAAGGATTAAGCTTAAGGGTAGTGGAGAGACTTGTTTACGCATTTGGGGAAAGTAGGTTAGATCACAGATGGTCACACCAAAAATCGGATACTAACTATCCATGTATGATCATTTGCCTACCAGATAATGACATAGCACTAAGATGTGAGTTGACCTTTACTTCATTCATAAAACCACCTGAATGGGTTGGTTGCACCAGATGTGCAGACATAATAGTGCCCACATGCCAAGGGTGACAGCCATCCATTGCTTACGACAGCACCTATCAGAAAACACACAATGGTAATATCTTGATTTCTCTAAAATCAAAATTCTTCCTTGTAATTAATTCTATATATTTTGTATTATGAATGTACGTAGAATATTCTTGTGAATTTTATTGTTGTTGATATAATACATTTTTCTACAGAAGCTAAGTGGCACAGCGATATTACATTTGTGAATATGGTGAAACACCATATGTATGTAATTTTATCACTGTTGATTAATTGTTATCATGGGAGAACTAATATGCACTACATAGTCACTAGCTAAATTGTATTATGAGCAACTAGTAATGAAAGAAATATATATTTGTAAAGATTTTATATATTTGAGTTTTAATGTAATGTAACTTGTGAATTAATGAAGATTGTAAAGAGTGATTATCGCTGCTGCCATAAGGCCCATAAAAGTCGTTATCATACACGAAGCTGTAACATAAGTAACCAAATATTTTACAGCCAGTCCTGAGTTTTACCTCAGAGCTCTGATCTGACCGCTCAATGCTATTTTGATGGGAGTCCAGACTTATTGAAAGCCGGGAGCCTAAACACCTCATTGAGTGAGCAAGCATCGTACTGCATCCATTTTAAAGCCTGTTGAACCACGAGGGGTCACCAAAGGTCACAGATGACAGCATATGTCAGTGGACAACAACAACACATGTTCCATCAAGCTAACTGTAAAAGATAATTGAAATAGATTTTTCATGGTGTGAACAGTAAAGTGACTTTTCGGGTCGCGTGATAACATTTTGTATTCGTGGAAATCAATTTGTTCATTTTCTTGTCTTGAATTTAATTTTATTGTTAATTTTCTTAAACTGTCATCTCTCTATGTTATTACATAAGTGCATGTAATCGACCAAAGGAGGTTGCCATTGGGGGCTGAGCCATGAATAGAGGAATAAAATATCATATTTATTAATCTATAAATAAAGGAGAGATAACATTGTGGCAAGAATTCAACTATCTTATCCGACTAGGTGTCGTGAATGATCATTGAGATTGTGGCATTTGAAAGGGAGATAAGTTAGGCAAGTCCAGCTGTCACTAATGTTGAGAATTATCCTATAAATTAATATTGGTGATTAATGCCTAAATTAGGACAGGGTCGTAAAATAAAAACTAGACATGTGACACTATGGATAGATCACAGAGATAACATATGGATCCATTTGCAGAGAGATTATATAGTGGAGTCTGTTTATAAATAAATACTGCAGGGGTAAGATATTTTAATAGAAAAAATAGAGCTGGTTGAGTCTATTTATACAGAGAGATGGTATAGTCAAGTTTGTTTATAAAGTTACTGCAGAGGTCGGACCTGAAAATAGAAAGATTGTGCTGGCTGAATCTGTTTACACAGAGAGATATATTAACTGAATCTATTCATAGAGAGACACTTTAGTTCACGTTTATTTATAGATATGGTATAGTTGGAAACTATTCATAGAGAGATTGCACAGGTCGAAAATAGAGAGATGGCTAGTATATAATTTGGCAACAAATTGCTGTCTCATTAACTCTCGTTTGCGTATAGCATTACAGCGTCCTTGCCGAGTGAACCGACCCTCTCTCCGCCAACTTGTTCATCAATTATAAATTGTTATTAATAACTATTGAAAAATTCCATCGAGTACAATGTTCTTTCTACAGTTGTTATTCTCTTTTCTAAGTACAATAATTGTTTTTGTTCATTCCTTAATGTCCAAATCAGTAAATGATGAACGTTGTGTGTGTGTGTGTGTGTGTGCTTGTGTGTGTTTGTGTGTGTGGTAATACACAAAGGTAGGTCGTTAGCTTTTCGCGATATAGGCAGGATTTCGAACACCACTCAAGGTATTTTTTTTAAATACATATAATAATGAGATGCTTTCTATAGCTTAAGGTGGTGGGTTTAATATCTAGTCTGCTAAATTGGATAATCAATCCAAAGCCGTGCTCTTACAAACCCGTACGCAGTAACAGATCCTTAAGCAGTTACAGATCCTTTAGCACTTTCAGATCCTTAAGCAGTTAAAAAAGCAGTTACTGATCCTTAAGCAATTAAAAATCCGAAAGATGGAGAAATTCAAATAAAGCATAACTTTGCTTTGGGTAACGTCAGTGTATTTTGTTTGTTCTACAATGCAAATCCTTATGTACTAATTAATGTACTCAGTAATGAGTCACTCACTCAGACACAGGTGTTCTACAAGCATTATGTCCAGTTTACTGTACATGCATACGATTATTATGCTGACTAATATAGGAATGTGTGTAAAGTGATCTTGACTGACCACGTACTGTATGCGAATTCTGAAACAGGATAAAGCAGGAACACGACTTAAAATGGAAGAATGTACTAACTTCGAATTCTGAAAACGTCCTCTTCCAGACACCTACCGCTGAGTTTCACAACCCAGCTGGCTGCAAATGAGTTTAACTACCTCTTCCCCTCCCCAGTGTAGTTTCGGCATGGGATTGGTATTTAGCGCAAACGAAGCCTTGCTGCGCAGTATTTATGACTGAATTACTGTCTTGCAGCATCACGCATCACTATACAACATGTACATGCACTGGTAAACATCACTGGAACTGCGAGGCACGGCGAACCATTGTCTGATACAGAAATTTCAGCAGAGGTACCCTACCCCACCCCCACCCCGGCCGAATCTTAAACCTGTTACAAACACGAGCATTAAGTGACTATCATTAGGTGATGGTATCAGTTTATAATTATATGTGTTCATAGACACCATCGGTTTATATCTACATATATTTACGGCTACCATCAATTCATGATTACATATACTTAGAGCTATCATAAATTCATAGTTAAATGTACTTATAAATATTATCACTTCATTGGATACATATACTTATAGACATCATCAGCTCAAAATTACATATACATGCACTTATCGTTACCATCATGTCATGGTTATAAGCACTTATATGTACCGTCATTTCATAGTTACATATACTCATAGATACCGTAAATTCATGGTTACATAAAATTAACAATACCATCAATTCGTGGTTACATATATTTATAGATAATATCAATTTATGGTTTACCTAAAGCTATTTATTGGTACTATCAATTCATGGTTACAAATTCTTATAGTTACACGTAATTATAGGTACCATATATTTATAGTCACATTTATTTATAGATACCATCAGTTCATAGTTACATATACTTATAGACACTATAAATTCATGGTTACATAGAATTTGCAATATCATTTAATTCATGGTTACATTTACTTATAGATACATTCAATACATAGTTACTTGTTTTTACAGATTCTATCAATTCATGGTTACATGTATTATAGATACAATCAATACATAACCACTTGTACTTATAGATCCTACCAATTCACTGTTATATGTATTATAAAAACTATTAGTTCCTAGTTACACGAATGTGTAAACCAGGGGTCTCCAAACTACGTCCTGCGAGGCCCTCTCATGCGGCCCATGGAGACAGCCGCCGCTAAATTTTTCTATCTATGAGAGTTGAGAGGGAACAAACAACTCTGATCCAGATTCGGAATTAAGGAACGTTATTGATATGGGTTACTGATTGTTACATAAGTTGGACATAGTATCCAGTCCACCCAGTCTATAGTATACAAGCAGTCAACCGTGACTATTAGACAAAGCCATTGAGTTGCAAGCAAATGACCTCCTTAGGGACAAGTTCAAAGAAGGACTGTTGGGATTTTACCAGTTTTTGCCCAAGGAAAACTTTCCTAATGTCAAAACCTTTGCATCAAGGTACCTTTCAATCTTTGGAACAACATACTTGTGTGATCAAACATTTTCAAGAATGAAAATACCTGAAGAACAATTTGAGAACAAACTTGTTCGATGATAATCTTAGGTCACTTTTGATGTTAGGAACATCAAATCTAAAGCCAAAAATGTCTGCTATTTTGGCATCCAGGAAACAATTTCACTATTTCCACTAATACATGTGTTCGTGTGTAGTGTATCAATGTGTTATTAAATTAATAACTGAATAAAATAATATTAAATAAATAATTAAAAACAGCATCCATGTTTTGATTCTTTTTTATTTGGATCTCGAGTGTGTAGTCGGCCCCCAAATTGCTGTTTGATAGTTAATGCGGCCCTCAGGCTGAAAAGTTTGGAGACCCCTGGTGTAAATTGTATAACTATTGTGATGCCTACACGTATTATTACATAATTACTTAATCCTGCCTACACGATGCACTAGCCTCTAAAACCTGTATTTACTCCTCTAAATACTTACTAAAATATTGTATCTTTTATGATATACAAGTAAATCTTCAATTTAAACTTCAAAATTTAGCAATTATTCACGCATTTTATTATGATGTCCTCTGCCTTATTAAGAAAGCGAACCCGAACTGTAGATTCGCAAGTACATCATCTTTGAGTAATTTACTTTCTAGAACAAAGCAAAAACAACCATTATTAGAAATACTGGAATATTTTGGTGACTTTAAATTGGTGGGAAAACATCAAGACTTGACTACTTTAATAAAACGTTTAAAACTATATTTTTTCTTGTTGAATAAACTCGAGTCTTGATTATTAGAATGCATGTTGGATGATCTTTATTCTGCCAACGAGAGCTACTTTATAAAGGGGCATTATCTTTGCCGTTTTCAACAGTGTCACGATGCACTCAAAGACTAACTCGAAATACTCGGTCGCTTCAATAAATGTTTTCCAAACAACATTCTTCGTCGACGACATCTCATCAAGTACAACCCTCGACACCTTTGTATACAACTGACAGAGGTGCGGCAGTCGAACGATATTTCCCACTTTGTTAAAACTGTTATTCTGTTCTCTATTTCATGTTATTCTGTTCTCTATTTCATGTTATTCTGTCCTCTATTTCATGTTATTCTGTTCTCTATTTCATGTTATTCTGTTCTCTATTTCATGTTATTCTGTTCTCTATTTCATGTTATTCTGTCCTCTGTTTAATTTTATTCTGTCATTTGTTGCAAGTTATTGTCCTCTATTTCATGTTATTCCGTCCTTTGTTGCAAGTTATTGTCCTCTGTTTCATGTTATTCTGTCCTGTTTCGTGTTATTCTGTCCTTTGTTGCGAGTTATTGTCTTCTGTTTCATTTTATTCTGTCCTTTGTTGCAAGTTATTGTCCTCTGTTTCATGTTATTCTGTCCTTTGTTGCAAGTTATTGTCTCCACGTTCAAAGGTTACTTGCACCAAAGTTAAAATCACTTATCTTTCCGTTCTGCTGTAATTTATTTATTCTTTTAAAAAAAAATTAAATCGTTCCTTTTTCACTTTGAACCCGTTGCCCATTAATTTCGTATCTTGAATTATTAATTTCTGTTAAGAAGACGATAAGATTGGTGACACTTTTTGGAGGGATTTATAAAATGGAAATGAGTAATTTATTTTTTAAGTTCATTTGTGTTTACTTTTTATGATGTGAAAAGAAATTTATCACAACTGTGAGCTGAACCTGTCACATTTGAAAACTGAATAGACTTTTGTTATCAAAGGAACAAGTACACCAAAAATGTTTTTAAACATAGAAAATATAATGATACATAAGTGTTCTATGAATTAAAAAAAAATCGACAGGCCTCTCCCTCTCTCTCTCCCTCTCTCTCTCTCTCTGTGTGTATGTGTGTGTGAGTGAGAGAGAGAGAGAGATCTGAATTTAATTAACTTTGTTTTACTAGAAGAAGGATGATTACAATGACTTCTCTTCCAACCAGTCTTTGTGAACTAAATTTTAATACAGAGAGCATATGCATGTTTTAAGTTTTAAAAGAAAATGTCTAATTAAATTTTTATAAATACATATTAACAAAGTAATGAAAGAAGTTAGACAGTCTCAACAAAATAAAAATAAACTTTATTTTGAAGAACACACATACAGCAAAATTAGTAAACAGACAAACGATACAGAGAAAACAGAATCAGAACTTTACTTCAATAAGAATCAATGATATGATATGAACAATATATTTAAATAAGAATTAATGAAGGGTACGATGTAAACAATATACTTCAATGTCACAGGAATGGGGGGACTCAGAATTAATATTTTATTTCACTTAAAATCACGTACGTACCACTTAAACAAAACGCGAAGTAAGGGAGGTAATTCGCGGTCAAGGACGCAATTTTTGTAATGCCTCACCCCTAACGCTTAGATAACTTTTAATTTCTAAACACTAGTTTATCCACCTATCTCATCTAGATAAGACAGATTGTATGTAGACATAGTATGTGTATATTATTTCACGCGCATGTGTATATATATATATTTAAGAAGGGTTTTTACTGAATTAAATGAATTAGAGTAATTATGCATGACTGGTCAAATGTTGGTTAGGAAGAAGAAAGCCAATGTGTATTAGAAATGACCACAGAGAGTGAAGAAGAAAGACTGTGCATAGTAGAAGTGACCGGGGTCAAATGTTTACGAAGAAGAAAGCCAAAGCCTATTAGAAATGACCACAGAGAGTGAAAAAGAAAACCAATGCTTATTACAAGCGACCGGTCAAGAGAGAGCGCAGCGCAACGAAAATAGACGTTCAAGGACAAAACCAGTCACAAGACTAAAAACTTCTAGAAGGTTCTATAGTTCTCAAAATTGTATAAATAAGGAGGACCAACCAACTAAATCTGATGAGGAACAACAAGGACAACAGACGAATCCCTCTCCCCCCTCCTTCCTCCATCCCCCCAAGCGGCGGAAGCCGGAAGCGCCCCCTACATGACCAACCAACTAAATCTGAGAGAGAGAAACAACATCTGAGAGAAAAATAACACCTGAGAGAGGGAGTTTTAACATCAGCTATTGGAACACTTTGATAAACATGCCCACTGTTATGACCTCATGTCATACAGTGTGGCCATCCGATGAAGACAAAGAAACATTTCTCTCCATGTAACATCAAGCTTTTGTAACGGCAACTTTGTCCAAGAATGAGGTCTTTTTGCTAGAAGGAAGAAAGAAGATGGGAAACATATATTCGAAGCTATTATCTTCAATGATGTGGTAAAGTCTCATTACATATACGGAGATTTACTGAGGAGAGATGGAAATATCTCTCTCCACCCATCTTTCATCTCGTCAACCGCCTTATATTAAGCATTGAGGTAATTTGCTTAATGACTACCTGGCAAGTGAATAAGTTCAGTTTTCTAGACAGCCTATGTATGCAACGGGGTTGCCTTGACTGACTGTTCACCAGATCATGATGAGAATCAGACTACACGTCACTGGACATGAGAGACAGGTAGGAAAATCCCAGAGATACGGTGTGGACGGAATTAATGATGTCCACATAGCATAAAGAGTAAATGGCCAAAGCTAACCCAAAGATGTGTATTGTCTGGCAGAGCATTTTCAGAACAAGGAATGTCTGTATAACAATGTAACTGTTAACTGAATAAATAGTCAGAGTAAAAAGAGATACGAGGAAAAGAATTTGATTTTCTTCAAATGTGTCAAACTAAAACCCAAAGGAAGGTTTTGTTGGTTGGATAGGAGCTAAAAGAAGCTATGATACATGATTGTACTTTTGAGGAAAAGAGAAAGGTCTCAAGGGAGATTAAAGACATTGCCAGAAGTGAAATTTGTGGGCTTAGAAAGAAAGATAAATAGTGTGTGTGGAGTTGGAAATGCAAACAGACACACTGAGAAAATCTTCTTAATTAAAGTTGAAACATGCAGAATTCTTTGATGCTTTAACTTTAATTGTAAACCATCGCAAAATCCATTCGTATATTTTGCTGCATAGAAAATCATATTCAGAACCTTAGACAATTGAACTTTGATCTCAATGTAGGATTAGAGATTCAAAGCCAGGTTGAATCTACTTAATAATCACATGGCCAGGTACTCGAACAGACGTACCGAGATAGAACGCGTAGGTTACATAACAATACGCATTTCAAAGGGACACGACATCACTGAAACTCAGGGTCGGGCAGCTTCTAAAGGCACCAGACTTGCGCTCACAGGGCAGCCTTTGAGTAGAGTCACTCGACTGAGACTACAGCATAATAGGTGAAACAAAGGAGAGATTATGTCCAGAAGGGGAGATTAGTGCGTAAAACCCAACTTTAGTTTAAATATCCCGCCCATCAGACTGGACACTCATTTGAATTTCTCGTTTCCTGTGTCTGTCCCTGCCACAGTCAGTGAAGCATAAAAGAGCGAGACTAGGAATTGTCTCAGATGGTAAAAATCACGATTTTTGTACAGATTGAATTATTTTATACTTATTGTAAATCGTATATATTCCCTTTGCTAATATTGTAATTTTTTAATGATTTTTTCTGTAATGCATTCTTGGGACAAAAAAATGGAAAGTAAATGTGAAAAGAATTAAAGATGAGAACCAAGAATGGAATTACAGGTTTATTTAGTTGAAAACATGAGACTGATATGCGAAAATTCATTATATATTTCACAGCTTCGAGGGACACCCGTCTGCTGGACACTGGTCTAAAGAACATCTGTTTAACTGGGCAACCATCTGAAGGACATAAGAAACAGACCATCTGAAGGATAAAGGAATGCTTGTCTCCTGGACTACCATCTAAAGGCAAGAGAACATATGACGAACAAGACAAGGCAAATTCATCTTGACTACCGATCGTGGCGCTGATGTTGGCTGGGTCAGAAGTCTGTTGTCATTGAAGGTACTGAATACCGTATTGGAAGGGCTATGTTGGAGGTATCAACTCTAGAAGTGAAGTGACTGACAGTGAATTTGGAGTATTCCACAGAGAGTTTACTAGTCTATGTTTCAAGAACTGAATTTCACTAGATTTGTGACTTCAAGAGCATGTGTTAAACAAACTGTGAATTTTATGGACATCAACATTACATCAAAAGAACTGTTCCAAACTGAAGCTGATAACAAGTGGCTGAGATAACTGGCCAGGAACGCACACAAAACACAAGGTGAACTGTAAACCATATTGTCTCATATATTAAACCTGTATTCGTTCAGTGATTTGTGTAAATTCTTTTGATTATTCTTTCTTATCCCTTTCTTATTCTAAATGTTTTTGAGTATAGAATATTAATGCTTGATGTGTGATACCTAGTAATTGTTCTAGGAAAGTATTGATATTAATGTGTGGGTATCTTTCTAATAATTGTTTTAGGAAGATAATTTTTAAAATGATGAAAAATTGTTTCTAATTATGAATTCATGAGAAACTGTTGAATGACTATTTTCTTATTTTCTTACTCTTATTGAATTTGTGAGAGGAGTAATTTGAATATTGAAATCTGTATTATTATCTGGGTGAGGTTTTATTTACATTGAAACTAGCTAATTTTATTATTCTACTTTTTTAATAAAATTGTTAAATTTCAAACTATTCACTCTTCTTATTACATGAGAGAGGGGTGTATATAGGTATCAGGTGGGGGCATACTAGATGACGTAATGACGTACTGAAAGTCAGTCACATATACGCTTTAGAATAGTTCCTGCTATTGGAATGAGAGACATGTGGAAGGGCTAGAAGATAGATTGACAGACAAGATAGAGCTGCAGAATCTATTATTCTAAGACAAGTAATGCTTGGGAGAGGAGATAACCAATAGGTAGAACTCTCAAGGTCTGACTTAGTCACTCTCGACCGCAAGACAAAGACCCTGTCGGTGATTGATTAATTGGCTGAAAGAGAGAATTTTATCTGTGTATAATTTAAGGATAATTATTCAGATAGAGATTGACAGTTAATTAATCAGGAACTTGGAACGTTGCCACAGTGCGTATCTACTTTCAAGTAGGACATTGTGATTTGAATGTTAAGAATACAACTATTATGGAAGTTGAACCTATTTTGAAATGAACTTATTTTGTTATGGTCACTGGCTCCACTAGGACATGTATTAACACCCTATGCATTGAAGTCAGAACCAATTTGTGTGTTAGGTAGATTAAGATACACTAAGACACACAGCAACATTTAGATTCTTTTAGTGACAATAATCAATTTAGCTCTGTTCCTGTACAATTTAACTGGGCTGCAGCCTTACATATCAATTTCAATTTTCTTCTATTTAATTTTGTTGTTTTTTTATAAAGATTCTTATTTTTCATTTTAATCATCTCATTGTGAAATTGTTATCATTTCTTATTTATGTATTGTCATTCTGTAATGTTTGTAGTGTCATTGTCCTGTTAATTATTCAGTGGTAACACAAAGGGGAACTCGTATAGAGCCATTAAACGACATGTGAAACCAATATCGTCTATCTGTGTGTACATCAAACATTCATTTCCATCATTGGGTAGTTTTCTTAACTGCACCTAGGATGTGACAGGCATAAGGAACTACAACAACATATTTCTTTAACAATCAACATAATATAAAATTTTTCTTCAGTAAAAATAACTAATATGATACAAACAATATATTTTAATAACAATCAATGATATGATATAAACAATATCTTCAATAAAGATAAATGATATGACATAAACAGAATACTTCTGCCATGAACAATATTCTTCAAAAACAATGATATGGTATAAACTATACTTCATTAAGAATCACTGACATAAGCAATATGTTTCATTTAGAGTCAATGACATGATATTGTGCCACCAGCACCACCTAGTTAATAGTTATTATTATTATTAACTAATTAATCATCCATAACTAATTACAAGTGATGAGAATCTCAATATATGTTATTAAGTGCTATGTTATTACTAGTGATGAGAATCTCAATATATGTTATTAATAATTCTTCAGTAGATACCACTCGTCTCTCTCACTTGGCGGGCACTGTAAATGTTTTCTCTCTTCCACAATATTAAAGACTAACATTTATTATCACACAATATTTCCATAGGTGGAAAACTTCTTACTAAATGAGAAGATAAATCCGTCTTTTAATCTATATTTAGCGAGCCCCCATCCACCCACTTTCTTCTCCAACACAAGGTTATCTGTATGTGTAAGGTCAATAAATTTATTAAATCAACAACCAAATATATATGTATACAACAAATAGAATGAAAAAAATTACTTGACATCAATATTGAATGAAACCATGTTTGAATACTTTAAATACCTATAAAGTTATAAAGCATAAAACACATTTAAACAGATTAGTGTCAATACAAATCACAAGATAGTTCTTATCAGAGAACAGAAATGGAGTTATTAGAGATAAGCAATATTAGTTTCAAAGTAACCTTGTCTAGGTAAAGCTGCAATAGTCTTTTTGCGCACTTTATCATAACAAAGTCACAAGTTTATTGTTCACATTATTACTGTCAATTCCACATGTTTCTCTTCTCATGTTGTAGAACACGGAGTAGCCACTTTTCTCTCCAAGCCATCTGGTGCTACACTGTATTAGGTCCCTCATTCAGAACAACAATTGTAGCAATTTCCAGTAGCTTCCTTGTACCAGAAATTGCTTGATGTAGTCAGCATACTTTACCACCATACATCAACTGAGTGTAGTGTATTCCTTACACTTACACACTGCGATAGATACTTCTTTTATCTACAATGGTCGTAGCTGCTTATAAACTGTAAACCAGGAGATTCAGGTACAGCAAGGAAAGGCTGCTTATTAACTGTAAAATATAATGAGGGAACAAAATGGTAAGTTTCCAGTTTATTCATCTTTAACTCCATTCAAGTCACAACTTACAGTTTCTTGCAACAGTATTTATTAGCAGTTACATGCATAGAGCATAATAAATACAGCATAATATTTTTTGAACGCATTCACTAGAAACTGTCAAGTGTTTATCATACAGTATTCAAACATCTTAGTTCAAAAATTTGTAGAAATAATAGTTTACTCGCTTAATACACCTCTACTTGAAACACAAGTAAAATGCATCAATAGCGAAAATGTATAAATATTTCTAAGTCCATTTTCTCTCAATCAGTCCGTTAACTCACCGTTAACTGCCTTTCGTGACCCGACTTCTTGCCACACCAAATTCAAGTGATTAGACAGTAGAATTCTCTATTGCAGGTAAACATTTGATCTTAGCCCATTGGCTGACGTGTTCCCGTAAATATTAACCTTTAGATAATAAAAACTACTCATCTAGATGGAACTGGTTTGGATTGCATCAGCAATTTATAGAATATTCTCAACTCGAGTTGTTTACTCCAACTCTGATACTTACGAAAATACCATCATAAAGAGTGCCATAGGTCAGGTAACTTCGACATTTTAATAATTTATAAAAGAATTAAGTCTAGAAATAAGGATATGCAAATTTACTCCGCCACACATATAAACGACATACTTCATTAAGAAACACTATCATACTAAAAACTATACTTAAATAATCATCAACGATATAATATAAACAATAAAAAGGAACAAGAAAGCCCCAAGCTCATGTTATTTCTAATTATCAGACTTCGGTTCTATCTATACGATTAAAATAACAATTCTTATGGCTTATTAAAACAGTAATACCATGATACATGCTGATATGATAGCAGTAATATTAAATCACAATCACCACACACATGCAGACAATGATTTGTTCAATGGTAACAGAATAACTAGCGTGAAATAAAACTAAAGATACTGACCACGAATGACCATGAAATATATCAAAGTGTTGTAAGATATATGACGACATAATATATAACATATATGCCAAAGTGTTGTAAGATATATTAGTGACGACATACAAAATGTTGTAAGATATATGAGTGGCGACTTAAAAAGTAATATAAGATATATGAGTGACGACTGAAAAAGTTATATAAAGACATATGAGTGACGACTTAAAAAGTGATATAAGATATATTAGTGACGACATACAAAATGTTGTAAGATATATGAGTGACGATTTAAAAAGTGATATAAGATATATGAGTGACGACTTAAAAAGTGATATAAGAGATATGAGTGAGGATATACAAAGTGTACGATATGAGTGGCGACAAACAAAGTGTTAAAACATATATAAGTGACGACGTGCAAAGTCTTGTAAGATATTAGTGAGGACATACAAAGTGTTGTAAGATATATGAGTGAAGACATTGCCTGAGAATGGAAGGCAAAGAGCTCCAGCGCGTGACTTCCGAATGTACTCAACGTGGCTTTAACCCACGTCAGAACGTAAATTGGGTGGGTAGCAAGATGTGGTGTTCGAATAATGAGAATGTATGAAGTTAAACTATGTATAAAGATAAATGTGGTGCCTTAAAACTGTCATTCTGTGTATACACACATGCGCTTGTTAAGCTACACATATTTATTTCAAGAAACCAGGTTTACTGATATCACATTAAAATCATTGTTGTCTACATTTGCAAATTAAAATTATGTAAATTGACATTGGCATTGCGCCAATTAAAGGAAATAAACTTCCTAAAATGAATATCTCTACAACTATCGTGCACAACATACCTGTACAACTTACCATCCCATACAATAAGTTAAATGACCATTAACCCATCCCTATATCATCCTTTACAAAAGAAGAAGATTAAATACCCCACCATAAACCCACATTAAAAAAGAAGCCGAATTAAGTAATCTGTAAGTGGTTTTCTTTACACGCACGCACGCACACACACATAATTATACCCACACACACACAGATTTATATAAGTGCTTTAACCGGACTAAGGGTTGGTCATTTCCTGCTGTTTCCGGAAATGGGTGTGTGCCACGCACGCCAGTTGGACGGGTAAAAGGAGCGATAAAAACATCAAGGCGTGTCAAAACCTATGCGAGATGTGATGTAATCATCCGCCATCTAACGCGTCAGCTAATCGAGGTGTGTCTTAATAGGTCCTGTTTTGCTACACTCAAGTCTGACAAACGTCATTACAAGTGGTTCAAGCACTTGGAGATTATTTATCTTCTCAAATTATATTTTAACTTTCCAAATTCTTACTTTCTAGTTTTGCAGCTTGCGCAGTGCAGACCCTAACATATTTCTCCATCTTGAGCAATGATTGATTTTCAATAAGAAATTCTCGCGCTTCGCTTGGGGATCCGAGACGTGTTGCCAGTTTTGATAAGTGGTTTAGTCAAGGACTGTTCTTTAGGGAATTCCCACAAAAAGGGACCGAGAGAAGAAAAAACGAAACACACGCACACACACTTTTATAAATATAAATAACTGTTGGTGTGAAAAGAAAGAAATACTGAATGCACTAATTGATCGCTGGGTTGAGGGTTAAATAGACCTTCAATAAAATACACAGTCTTACAGTGGCCCCGAGTGAAATGGAAGTGCAACAGCCTGTTCGTTGACGTTAGAATTTACGTCGCACCAGCCTTGGTGTCACCGTTTTAATTTTTTAGTCAGCGATGGGTTACCTTGTTCACGCTGTAAATTCACTTTAATATCTGCCGTACGGTCGACATTTTAGTCAAGACAAACATTGATGCCTGCCATTCAGTCGACAGTTTAGGCATGGCAAACATTGATGCCTGCCGTAGTCGACAGTTTAGGCAAGACAAACATTAATGCCTGGGGTACATTCGACATTTTAGTCAAAGAAAACACAAATCGGCTTTATGCAATAGTCCAGAATGCTAGCGCCATTCAATGCCGGTGCGTGTATATGATTTTTTAATTTTGACACAAACTTTTACACAGACACTTGAATACAGATACTAAAATAGAAACTTCAACACATGTACAGATACTAAAATAGACACTTCAACATAGGCACTTGAAATACAGACACTAAAATAGACACTTCAACACAAACACTTGAATACAGACACTAAAATAAAAACTTCAACACAAACACCTGAATACAGACCCTCGAACACAGGCACTTGATACAGAAACTTGGACCCAGGCACTTCAACACAGACCCTTGAATACAGACACTAAAATAGACACTTTAACACAGACACTTGAATACAGACACTAAAACAGAAACTTGGACAGAGACACTTGAATACGTACACTTGAACATAGATCCTTGAACACAGACACTTGAATACAGACTTAAATACAGACATGTGAGAACACAGACTTAAACACAAGATTCTTGAATACAGACATTTAAACACATCCCCTTGAACACATACACTTCAAACTTAAACAGACTCTTGAATACAGACATTTGAACACAGACACTTGACTACAGACATTTGAACACAGACACTAGAACACAGACACTTGAACAGAGACACTTGACCACGATCCACCCATTCCCTGGTTGAAAGGGGAGATAATGGCTAGCCAGTGACTAACCGGGCCTTGTGTAGATGGTATTATGAATGCCCACTACAAAACGAACTAAGATGTTTGTTTGAGATGCCGTTTTTATTCTGTATGCAGGGTTATGAATAGGTTAGCATATGTGTATGCATGAGTGCATGTAGACATGTGAAATGTAAAATGGAGAGAACAACAAAGAAACGACCATACTCACTCTCAAAAATCAAAGAAAGAAGCCTCAGTTTTTAAATTTCTAACTAGATATTTATTTCAAAATGGGGGCCTCATTACTCATGGTTGTTAATCAATTATTCAAGACCATTCACTCACATTCATGGGATGGGGGACAAGAGTGATGAATGATGAATGATGAAAATAAAACAAATAATAAAATAATAAACAAACTCCCTAGGCAGTAAACATAACATGCATATACAAATGACAAAAATATTCAAAGTTCAAGGGTTCTTACCCTGAAAGATGAATGTTCAATAAAATATCCTGATAGTTCAGTAATATTAAAACGTTAAGAGTTCAATAATCACATTTCTAATGATCCTAACTACTAAGTGCACTGTAACTAAAAAAAGTTACTCACTCACTGTAGATTTTGAAGAGTGGCGAAAACTAATAAATGTCATTGGCATAATAATCCAAGAAATGAATACACATTTTACAAATGAATAAATCCAAGTGAGAAGACATGATGATGATAATCCAGATAGGAATACATGTAGCAGGATGGTGGGTGCAATACACAAACACACCATATCACTGACATTCAGATGAAAAGACAAATACACATGTTGCTCATGTGCTAGAATCCATGTCACTCAGGTGTCAGAATCCGTATCCCACCCTAACCACAGAAGGGGATGAAATATGATGAACAAGGAAAATAACAGCTATTCTTGCTGTACATGGGATGTATGTATCGACCAAAAGAAAATGGCGGCTTCATAATCCATCATACACAATGGTCTCCTGATGACGCAATGACCACTCGTATATAGAATGTCACTCAGTTTGTTACTTCAAGACAAGCGTTGGTTGACTGTTTATCATGCACTGTAGACGGCTTCAAAAATAGAAATCCAAAAAAAGTGGAAGCCTGAATCTGCAAACTTTCATTTGTTTAGAAACATTTATAAAATATTCTAATCTGGCACTTAAGAGTCCATGCAGTAGAATAATAGATCCATTTCCAACTGCAGTTGTCATGGTCTCTGGTGCAAAATTTCTCACTTTCAGCTTATATATTGGGTTTCTAAAATTCGCTAGAAAGTTCTGGGTTTTTGAAACTGAGCACCCAATTAAAATGTGTTATGAAAATAAATACATGAACACAAGATTCCTATTGTTTAGTGTCTGTGCACTATATAATTTGTCTTGGCACATTGCTAACATTATGTTATGTATTAAATAAGAAAAATATTCTGCAATCATTCTTCAATAAATTCTACACACACACACACACACATATATATATATACATACACAATCATGCATACATGTGCATGCGGTAGACAATACTTTCAAAACATGACATAAATAGTTATTGCACTCTGTGACCATTAAATAAAATAATAATAATTTTAAAAGGAGATAATTTTGATGAGTTATCTACCTTCACCACCATGACAACTACAGACACCTGAATACAAACATATGAACACAGACACATAAATACAGACATTTGAATACAGACGTTTGAACACTAACACTTGAATACAGACACCTGAATACAAACATGTGAACACACACGTTGAATAGAAGGATTTGAACACTGGCACTTGAATACAGATACTAGAAACAGAAAGCAGTGTTTGAGAAGTCTGGATTTAATGGGAAACCGAATTTTTCAAACTGGAATGTGTGTCATTTGACACTGGAATGCATGCCAGATCAATATGAGTCAACAAAAGTAAAGTATTTTCACAGAAGCATGGATTTACAGCCTTTGCAATGAAAAAGTTTGAATTTTAGCAGGAAGGGCATGCATATAATTTATTTAAAATTAAACAAACAAATAGCTGAGTCATTACATGGCAGAATGTCACAAGGCTTTAAAGTTAGAATATAGACCTAAATGAAGTACTTTACAATAACAAGGCACATATCGCATAATAATGCTGATAGCAAGCCACATATCATATCATAATATTGATAGCAAGCCACATATCATATTATAATGTTGATAGCAAGCCATATATATCATATCATAATGTTAATAGCAAGCCACATATCATATCATAATGTTGATAGCAAGCCACATATCGCATCACAATAATGTTAGCCCAAGCCACATATCATATCATAATGTTGATAGCAAGCCACATATCGCATCACAATAATGATAGCCCAAGCCACATATATCAAAATGTTGATAGCAAGCCACATATCACATTGCAATAATGATAGCCCGAGCCACATGTCATATAATGTTGATAGCAAGCCACATATCACATCACAATAATGATAGCACAAGCCACATATATCATAATGTTGATAGCAAGACACATATCATATCATAATATTGATAGCAAGCCATATATCTTATCACAATGTTGATAGCAAGCCAATTATCATATCATAATGATAGTGTGGTGGAGTAAATTTGTTTGTCCCTATTTTTAAACTTAATTATTATATAGTTTGTTAAATGTCAATGTGATATGATCTTCGGGCACTACACATAACAATATTTTTGTAAGTACTAGAGTTAAAATAACAACTCAGGTAAACAATATGCTAGAAGTTGCTGATGTCATCCAAACCAGTCCAGAGTGGATGGGTAATTTTTGATATCTAATAGTTTAAAGTTTACAAAATTTTAATAATGAGCTAGCCTACGGGTAGAGACTGAAACTTACCTGTTGAAGAAAGTTATATATACACTAATCACTTCGATTTTGCCATGGCTAAAGTCGAGTCTGAAAGGGAGATCTTTAGATTAATGGTGAGTTAAGTGATCGATTGAGAGAATGGAACTGGAAATATTTTGTACACTGTGCTATTGAACTACGAAAATAACGATAGAACTAACAAACACGCGTTTTAAAATAATAACAAGAAATTTAATAAAAGAAAGTAAACAAGATTTAGAAAATTCAGTTCATCCTAAACCAGTTCATTTCACTAGAGTCACTTTCCGGATAGGCACTTAGCTTAAGCACAGAAATGACGTCAGTCTTATAGACTTGAATTTTTCCAGTCAATAGATCGGCACGTCCCAATTCAGCCGGGACAAGTAGAACGGCCACACAGGCACAGCCACACAGGCAAACCACAGGCACGAGCAGCCGAGAATACACAATAAAAAGAAAAAAACCCTGCAACACAAACAATTGCAAAGCCTAAGTGTCTAGTCCAGTGCTCGATTAATAATTACTAAGTTTGGCATAGGCCTCTAAAAGGAAGAATATTAACATTTTCAAAATAAAACATAGTATATAACATCCTAATAAAACTTAACCATTCACATAAATACAAAGACGTTTTTACCTATATAGCCAGGGTTTTCTTCTCTCATATACGACCCAGTGTTGTTTTGGGGCGGACTACCCTTTTCCAGTCGTCACCCTAAGACGATTTTCAGGAAGTAGTGAAGATAACATTTTCACTGTGGTTTTTATTACCCTGCTTAGACCAGCTTCTGACCTGTTCAATTCATTAGCTCTAAGATGATTTATGTCCCTCTAACAACTCTAACCACCCGCTAAGCGTACACACTGACCACACGCTGACCGCCGCGCTCGCGGACATCAAACACCGCAGACATCAAACACCAGTCCCTAAATCTTCCCCTCATGTCTCTCATTCGTTTCAGGGCTTCCCTTCTCAGTAAGCAGGACGCAATACGCACTCATTCCACAAAATGAACATTTATATTATAAAATATATATGTGGGAACATTTCCCCATCATACAACAACTACGTGTAAATGAGAAGAAATGTCATACTACGTGTAAATAAGGAGAAGAAATGTCATACTACGTGTAAATAAGGAGAAGAAATGTCATACTACGTGTAAATAAGGAGAAGAAATGTCATACTACGTGTAAATAAGGAGAAGAAATGTCATACTACGTGTAAATAAGGTGAAGAAAATCACAGTACGTGTAAATAATGAGAAGATAATCACACAACGTGTAAATATTGAAAAGAAATATCTCACTACGTGTAAATAAATAGAAGAGAATCACACTGTAAATAAGGAGAAGAAATATACCACTAAAATAAGGAGAGGAAAATCACACTAGTGTAAATAACGAGAAAAGAATTACACAATATATAATTAAGTATTAAAAAATAATTGTTCCGTGTTAAAAAATGATAATTATTTCACATGTAAATAAGTAGCAGAGACCTATCAAATGCAATCTGATAAACTGCTATGAGAATTATTTTTTAAATTAAATAGGCAAAAACTGTTAATGTAATCGAAAAAGTATTCATTTTACTTTTCTTTACTCGTCGTTTTAATCCATAAATGTTAAATTTATTTAGAAGTTTTAGACACGAATACGATTAATCTTGGATGTGCAGATAATTCTCTTTATCTTAACTATTTTTTTCCTTTTCTGCCTCAGGGCTACATTTATTCTGTCTTTCATTCAGATTCTATTATCCTCTCAATTCTGAATTACACACGACACACACATCTTTCTCTTCGAATATCTTTCTTTTATGGGTGCCTCTCAGTTACACTATGACTCTTTCTGAATAAGCACACTCATACATACACACACAAAGACACACAGAGACAGGCACACATATATTTTGAAAGTCTAAGTAGACTGTTGCTTTATGCTCTGTTTTAGCCTATGTCTCATATATTTGTAATCCTCCTACTTAAGATTAATTTTCAGACTCTCCTGAATAATAATAATGTCTACATCATCTTGTCTATTAATTCCCTCCTGTCTGCATTATGCTCGCGGATAATAGTTGCTCGCAGAACAGACTGTCATGGCCGCTGGGGTGGTATTTGCAAGTGGAGCGATGAAGTATCAAATTGCTTTGCCAGGAAATGATACTAACAGACTGTAAATTAAGTCGCCGTACCTCCTCGCGCATACTGCACAAATCGAAAGAATTTTATGGGTTTTTTTTACTGCAAAGCTGTTGTTCTCGTTGCTTATGTTGCTGTTGTGGTGACTGTTTGGCAATAAATAGCAACCATTAAAAGCTGCTTGCTTTTCAGAGTAAGATGTCAGTAACACATTATATAAACGAGGCTCATCTGAGTGTAACTGTTTCAGTACTGAGATGTTGGTTGTTAAACAAAATCAATTCGTGTAACTTTCTAAACATTACATGACGGATTAATACACGCGGGTGCTAAACTTGTATTGAGGGTGTTCATCCTAAGTTTAACTAGCTTGCTAGCTTGTGTCTTAGTTTGAATATTAGATTATCCTATACCAGTTGTGTCTTACAAAGCAGTAGTGGACACTGGATTATCGACTTAGCCTGTCTTGTTAAACAATATTTAATATGTATTGTTTGCTGGAAACGAGCACTGAGACAAATGTTCTCTCTCAGTAATATGTATTGCTTGCTGGAACGAGCACTGAGACAAATGTTCTCTCTCAGTAATATGTATTGCTTGCTGGAAACGAGCACTGAGACAAATGTTCTCTCTCAGTAATATGTATTGCTTGCTGGAAACGAGCACTGAGACAAATGCAAAGAAAATGTTACTCTTACTTTTTTTTTTTATAAAAGGCGCTTAAAGTAATAATAAAAAGACAAAGTCTTCATGCTTTAATCGCAAAGGAAAACTAAATACATAATAATAAAACAAGCAACATGACGTCATATAACAAATAAATGAAATTGCGAAAAGGGGAACGTAAATAAAATCAGTTTAACGGCACATAGTTTGAACAACGACACAAAAGACACAGTGAGTTTTCTCGACTAGAATAACGCTCTCTTTGGTCGTTAGGCAGCAAAGTTCAAGCAGCTGAAGTGTGATAAACCAGTGAACGTTGACCGAAGACACATTTTGCCTTTAGAACATTGACAACGCACGTGTCTGATGATGCTTTTAGCAGAAATGATCACATGTATGAGATCAGACGTACCTCAAATCTCAACTTGACTCTCAACTAATCTCTCAAATATCAACAAGATTCTGAACTCAAAGACTCTCCATTTTCAGAACGACAATAAAATCTCATCATGATATTCAGCTAACAACACGACATTTAAATATCAATATGGTTCTTGAATCTCAAAATGCTCCCAAATCTCAGCACGTCATTCAACTCGCATAACAATTCTCAACTCACAACACATCTTTCAAATCACATATCATGGGTATCAAATCTCAACTTTGCTCCCACATACCAAAACGACTCTCAAATATCATCATGGTTATCAGTCACAGTACAATTCTCTACTCACAGTACAGTTCTCAACTCGATTCTCAGAGCACGACACTAGTCTTAACTCATAACACGACATCCATCTCACAGTACAACACTCTCAACATGACACAACTCAAACAATGACTCTCAAGTTACAGTTTGGTTGTCTAATGTGAACTTGACTTTCAATTCACAACATGTCTCTTAATGCACAACAAGAAGCTCAAAACACGACCCTCAACTCACAATACAAATTTCAACACGACCCTCAAAATAATATATACGGCACTCAACTCGCAGTACACTCTACTGACAACACGACATTTAACTCGCAACACTACAATTAATTCACATTATACTCTACTGACAACACGGCACTCAACTCACATTACACTCTACTGACAACACGACACTCATCTCACATTACACTCTACTGGCAACCCGACACTCAATTCACATTACATTCTACTGACCACACGGCACTCAACTCACATTACACTCTACTGACAACACGACCTTTAACTCACAACACTACAATTAATTCACATTACACTCTACTGACAACACGGCACTCTACTCACATTATACTCTACTGACAACACGGCACTCTACTCACATTATACTCTACTGACAACACGGCACTCTACTCACATTATACTCTACTGACAACACGGCACTCAACTCACAAGACCGATACTCAAATCACATTACACTATACTGACAACACGGTACTTAAATCACATTATACTGTACTGACAACATGACAATCAAATCACATTACACTCTACTGACAACATGGCACTTAACTCACAACACGACAATCAAATCACATTACTACTGACAACATGACAATCAATTCACAGTATGCTATCTAATCACAAAGCGACTCACAACATGACACTTTAATCTAAACACGACACTCAGCTCAGAACACAACACTTATCTCAAACGCAGAACATTCAGCTTATAACACGACTCTCAAATTTCAAATTGCTTGTGAACACAGTTTACTATATTTTTTAGTTTTATTTATTTTTAGTTATTGTTTCGTTGTTAATGGGTTTGTCCTGTTTACTATATTTTTAGTTTTATTTATTTTTAGTTATTGTTTCGTTGTTAATGGGTTTGTCCTGTTTACTATATTTTTTAGTTTTATTTATTTTTAGTTATTGTTTCGTTGTTAACGGGCTTGTTCTGTTTACTATTTTTGAGATTTAATTAACCCGTAGGGATTTGAAGAAAACTGCCGCAGCTTTACAATGGGGTTAGTATTAAAATAGGAAGGTCAAAACCAAGCACTTTAAAATGGGGATTTTAGTACTAAAATATGAAGGTCAAGAAAAACACTTTAAAATGGGGTTAGTACTAAATTACGAAGGTCAAAGCCAAGCACTTTAAAATGGGGTTAGAACTAAAATATGAAGGTCAAAGACAAGGACTTTAAAATGGAGTTAGTACTAAATTACGAAGGTCAAAGCCAAGCAATTTATCATGGGGTTAGTCTGGAGGTCAACATCCCTATCTGTCCGCAACAAACTACGAATTTTCAACAGCAACGTTAAGGCTGTCCTCTTCTATGGCTCAGAGACCTGGAGAGTCACCAACACCCTAACCAACAAACTCCAAGTATTCGTCAATGGCTGCCTTCGCAACATACTGAAGATCAGGTGGACAGACAAACTAAAGAACACTGATTTGTGGCAGTGGGCAAACCAAGATCCTATCAATCAGCAGATTGCCAGGCGTAAATGACTATGGATAGGACACTCCCTGCGGAAACCCACGCAGGACATCACCCGGAAGGCTTTGCAGTGGAACCCTCAGGGAAAAAGACGGGTCGGTCGCCCTAAGATTACCTGGAGACGATCCTGCGAAGAGAAAATGAAGAGCTGCAACCTGTCATGGGGTGAACTGAAAAAGGCTGCCTAGAATAGACTGAGATGGAGAACTGTTGTTGATGCCCTTTGTTCCACGGGGAATCCAAGGAGATAAGTCAAGTAAGTCAAGTATTAAAATACAAAGGTCAAAGCCAAGTACTTTAAAATGGGGTTAGTACTAAATTACGAAGGTCAAAGCCAAACACTTTCAAATGGGGTTAGTACTAAATTACGAAGGTCAAAGCCAAGGACTTTAAAATGTGGTTAGTACTAAATTACGAAGGTCAAATCCAAGCACTTTAAAATGGGGTTAGTACTAAAATATGAAGGTCAAAGACAAGAACTTTAAAATGGGGTTAGTAAATTAGTACTAAAATACGAAGGTCGAAGCCAAGGGCTTTAAAATGGGATTAGTACTAAAATATGAAGGTCAAAGCCAAGTACTTTCAAGTCGTGGCCAAACATTTGTCCATTGCAGAGTAATTTTATCTGACATAGTTTGCTTCCATCTGTCGAATCAGTGTATTCATTTCAATCTTTTTGTAGTGTGTGACAGTAGATTGAATTATATGTCAAAATTACGATTTAGGCTCAACTTATTATAAACACTCAATGCGATGACTTATTCTATAGGTCCAAATTATCTTAAGACTCAACTTGACTTTGATACAAACACTGAATAGGTTGACTTATTCTATAGATCCAAATTATCTTTCGGGCTCAACTTATACAAACACTCAATGGATTGACTTATTCTATAGGTTCTAATTAACTTTTACGCTCAACTTGATACAAACACTCAATGGATTGACTTATTCTATAGGTCCAAATCGCCTTTTAGGCTCAGCTTGACTCAGTGATTGACTTATTCTATAGGTCCAAATCACCTTTTAGGCTCAGCTTGACTCAATGGATTGACTTATTCTAGAATTTAAGTTTGAAACCTCCAACACCGACATTAGTCAAATCAACAATTAAGACAGACATCAAAACTGGGCGGTTTTGACCGGCTGAGCTGGTAAAACGTTCAATTGTAGATAAATTTGATCTTACATACTTGGTCTCGTGAGTTCTTATGACACCAAGAGATTTGAAGACCGATTTTTTTTTTATTTCGTAAATAAGCATACTAATATCTCAGTGACCTTTTCCTAGTAATTTAATTCCAGTGTGGTTTTGCATATAAATAATTTTTGCTTTCTATAGTAATTTAATTCCGATTTGGTTTTACATGTAAATACGTTTAGATTTCTAGAGTAATTTAATTCCGATCCGGTTTTGCATGTAAATATATTGTGTTAAACATTTTGTAATTTGTGATGGGCTTCATTTAATCATTAAAAGAAATATGATTAATTGTTTGCAACTATTTTATTATATACTAACAATTAATATACAGTATATGTATTTGTATGCGCGTATGTGTGTGCATACGAGTGTCTGCAAGTACGCATGCGCGTACGTCATTTTATGTTCCCAAGTAGACGTTTAAGTCTAAATAAGGATGCGTGAGTGTATTACCTAATGTTATTAACCTATTCCCTGAATGACGTAACAACATTTGCATGCTAGCATGTTGAGGCCAGCATCACGCTGGAATATCTGTGTCATACTAATTAAAGTGTGGTTTCATTTCTCTTTGCTCTTCATTGCACTATAGTCACACTACATTCATCCACCAAACTACTGTGGAACTCGTACATCTCAATTCTTTGTGAATATTTATGCATGGCAACCCACAATCACAAGCGACAACCCACAAATGACAACCTACAACCCATAAAAGACAACCACAAATGAAAACCCACAACCCACGAAAGGGAACAGGATGACTATTTACCAACAATGGCACTAAAACCAGTTTCGCTCACTGAACTGTGCGCATGTTAGGTGAATTGGTTCGAGCGAGCTTTCAACTTGCATTTACTTTGAAGGTTGCAGGACTAGAAAGCCGAGTTTCCATGACAGACACACCAGAAGAATGAATCTGGCGGTAGTGATGGGCAACGTGTGAGTCAGATCTGAAGTCGGAACAGACAAACTCCATCATACAAACACAACTTGCTCATGTGCATGGCGTCACTCGAAAATGTTTTCGGCGAAATTTCTGGAAAACAAATTCCGCCCAGTGCGCGTTTTGCCTGAGGTGACTTTCGAATCTAATTATTGTTTAAAAGAAATACTGATCAAACAAATTTACTGATCTAACAAATTAACAAAAAAAAATTAACGACATTGGTCCGATGAGTTAAGAAAATATTTATTGAAACAGAAAGGCATATAGAAATATAACCTCTGACTGAATTACCATTTAGGAACGAGTCATCGTGAACCAATACTACAGATGGTAATACAATTCATCTAATGGATACGCCGCGCTAAAGGCTGGGTGACATGTTTCGAATACAAAAGGATTATTCATAATGAAAATGATGCAGGACAAGTGCAGCTCATGATAATACTTGTCTTAGACTTTCTGGAATGTCACTGGGTAGCTTCCAGGACGAGGTCACACCAATGCCGTATTAAAGTACTATTAGGCCGCTCAGGGAAGTACAGGAATAAAGCTCCCACTCAGCCCCAAACCCCAACTCCAGTCACTCTTATTGAAACTGTTTAAACTGATGCCTCTCCCTAACCGACTTGGGACCGCGAGTCCCCTTCCCAAGCCCACCCAACTACAAACCGTGTAAACATGTTAACTCACTATTATAATAATTATTGTTTCTGCTTAGCGTCCAATTGCACGAAGTATAAGCTGATTTCGCCCATGAAAGTATTACGCATTCAGATTAAAACTGACCCTTTCTAACCCCTTTCCCCACCTTCTCCAGTCGTTCGGACATTTGGCGAAGACGAAGCAAGTGTCCATTTCTCCACGAGTTTTTCCACTTTACCAGCTACGAGTACGAGTTCTGCTGTCAACATCCAGTTTGAAGCGATCGTTTTCATTTTAAAAAAATGTAACCCAAGTGAACAAAGAACATACAATAATTCTAACAGATAATTCTTAAAACTTTTTGCACGAACTTTGCTGGTCATTGGGGTAGTCTGTAATATACACCCTTCTCTTTTTAATCATTTAGTTTGTGCCTTTCGTCAGTAATATGCACCCTTTTCTTTTTAATAATTTAGTTTGTATCTTTAGTCAGTAATATACATCTTTTTTTTAAAATCACTTAGTTTGTGTCTTTAGTTAGTAATATTACAGCTTTTTAAAAAAAATCAGTTCGTTTGTCTTTAATTAGTAATATACACCTTCTTTTTAATTAGTTTATGCCTTTAGTCAGCAATTTACACCTACTATTTAAACTGCTTAACTTGTGAGAGCCCCGGTGATGAAAGGGGTTGACAATGTAGGAGCAGATTATTTATTCTCAATCTGATGAACAAGATGTATGCATCTAAAATGTTGCAACCAACAAGTAGTTGGAGGAACTCATAAAGTGGCCCCTCTCTTGCCTTCTTCAGTTTTACGGAACTTTGATAGAAGCTATTTCATTGAAGAATTGTAGAAGCTTGACATTATATTCTTCGTTCTGCAGCATGCATTTTTATTGATGTTGATATGAAAGGTAAGAGTGTTCTTCATGGTTGCAGTTATAAATGTTCTTCACTTATTGTAGTCATTAGCTATATGTTTTAACATTATTTAAATTTTCACGTTATTTTCTTAAACTGGAAATCCTTCACAGTATGTGTGTGCGTGTTTCGCTCACACTCACCCCAGAAGCCGCAATAGACCTTTCATCTTCACCATGTTCTGTCTTGGTCTGCTTCTGGGGGAGCCCCACAGCCTCGCATTGTGTCTGAGGTGGAGGGCAGGAGGCCTGGCAGAAAGGGGTGAAACCGGTCTCACCAGTTTGGCGCACAGCCTCAACAGCCCTCCGTCGAGGGAGGGGGGAAGGCCGAAGCCAACTTCTTGCAATTTGAAGTCTTCCAATTATTTCTATACCTACTGGTATCTGAACTATGAATTAATGAATGACAATTTATGCACTGTCAGTCTATCTTTTAAAATACATTGATATGTTTGCTTAGTTCAGTTGCACATCATAGAAAATATAGCGTTTGTTTTGTTTACAAAGTAATGCACATCTTTAAGAGAGGGGAGGGAGGATGTGACCAAATTAATCCCCTACAATATTTTTTTCTTTAATAGTATTATTAAGTTAGCATTGTGAACATTTAAAATGCTCAACTGAGAATATCACGTTTTGTTATATTTGTGTATTTTAAACCATGCTTTGTTTTATTATTCTACATGTAAGTGAAGTGAAGGTGTTTAGTGCACTATGAGATTATGCTGAACATTTTTGTTCATACGGGCTGGATGGTCGTCTGCTTTGACACATGAAGGTGAGGCGTTAGCATGCATTGAGAGTGGGTGGATTAATGATATGCAGTGGGCCAACGAGCCATTAGTCAATAAGATGCTGTGAAATGGGGAAATCCGTGCATTGTCATTAATTAGGGCCCCATTTAGGCCAGTCCAATGTAAGATATCTAGATTGGCTATAGTATTCCTCAGCACTCAGAAAGTTCGGGGTCATTCTCAGGTGTCTACTGGTGAGGCCAACAGAAATTTGCCATGGTAGCCACACAGATCTGTGAGGATTCTATTTGGAAATTGCACTGGGAGTGAATTTCGTTAGAGTAGGATTTCTTTGTGCTCCAGATTCACAGGGAGTGAATGTTGCTAAAATTGGATTACCGTGGGCTGTAGAAATCACTGCGAGTATTTGAAAGTTGGATTATTGTGTGTCAAGCTGGGTTTCTGTTCCAGCCATTAATTCACTGGAATAAATTCTTGTGCATACTTGCAGAGTTCAGTAACCAGCCGTTAATCCATGGAGAGAATCCGCAACAGTTTCTGTTCCAATACCAGTAAAGCCGTGAGGGTGGTGGTTTTGGTGAGTGTGATGATAATTTCAGTGATTAATAACACTATGTAACAAATTTTCACTTTTGTTCTGTTCCTGGGTTGAAAGTGTGTTTTCCTAATCCTTAGGTCTAGAACAGAAAGGAAATTGCTGTTATTCCAGAAAAACTTTGCTTCTGTGACCGGGACAATGAAATTCGGAAAATCGCGTGTGTTCGAGAAAATTCTCGATTTGCTTTCAATGCCGAGCTTCCTCCCTGAACTGCTAGAGTTGTCCACATGTTTCTACAATTCTCCTGAACACTCTAGAACGTTCAAGAAACTTCCAGAACTTTCGAGAAACTCTCAGAACTTTCTAGAACGTTCTTGAACGTTCCAAAAGTAGCTGTACAAGTATAAAAGCACAGGTGTCTCGAACCAAGATTCCAATTCGTGTTATTGCAGACTGAAAGGATAACGATTCATAGTTGAAGAGAAGTTATTTATTTGATATGGCATCAAGAGATTGTTTGCATCCAGCTGATTCATTCTGCTACGTGTGCGGACAATTCATAAAGACAAGAGCGAAAAAGTATTCCGTGGAAGCAAGTCGTATAATGTGCGAGGCCTACAAGGCATACTTCGGCGTGCCGGTCGGGGACCAAGACAAATCTTGGGCACCGCATTTCACATGCGAATATTGCAAGAAAATACTTGAAGGTAAACTGAACAGTTGCTTCTCCCTTAGATGTGTTTTAATTTATTTTCGTAAAATTTCAATGCTTTAGATCGAGTTCATTTCAAAGAGTTGTAATTTACAAAGTTTTGTCATAGTCGTGTACTGTAGGCAAATACGTTCCATCTTGAAATCGTTCCATATTTTGAAATTTCCTGCCCTCAAATTATTATAATTCTTATGTATTATTATGTGCTATGTTACAGGTTAGTACAGAGGAGAGAAGTGAGCCATGAAGTTTGCTATCCCGCGAATTTGGCAAGAGTCGACGGACCACTCAAGCAACTGCTACTTCTGCATGGTAAACCCAAAAAATCATCACACCGGCAAAAATACCCCTCAGATCGTTTATCCGGACATACCTTCTTCCATCGCCCCAGTACCACACAGCCCCGATCTGCCTGTTCCGACTCCTCCTAGGCAGCATCGGCCATCTTCAGGAGACAGCAGCAAGTCAGATAGCGAGGCAGATGCTGGAGATATGGACTACGATTCCGCAGATGAAGTTGGGGATAGAAAGCCGTACTTCCCTAACCAGAAAGACATGAATGATTTAATTAGGGAACTCGGGCTTACGAAATCAAATGCTGAGCTTCTGATATCCAGGCTCAAACAGTGAAACTTGGTTGATGATAGCGTACAAGTCACAGATCAGAGGAAGCGGCATCAAAGATTCTCCAACTTCTTCAGTCAGTGTGATGGGCTGTGCTTCTGCAACGATGTTGCCAGTCTATTCCAGGCTATAGGTATCGCATGTAATCCTATTGAATGGCGCCTATTCATAGACAGTTCATCCCGGAGCCTCAAAACCGTGTTGCTTCACAATGGAAACAACTACCCGTCTCTCCCGATGGCCCACTCTGTGCATCTCAAAGAGGACTACACCAGTGTCAAAATGTTGCTGAGTGCATTAAAGTATGACGACTACGGATGGGAGGTCATCAGTGACTTCAAAATGGTATCATTCCTCATGGGTCTTCAAGGAGGTTTCACGTAATTTCCTTGTTTCCTCTGTCTCTGGGACAGCCGTGACACTAAGGCGCATTATCGCACAAAGGACTGGCCACAACGGACCGAGTTTTCTTTTGGGAAGAGCAATGTGAAATGGGCGCCGCTGATAGAACCTCATAAAGTGCTTATGCCACCGCTGCACATCAAGTTAGGCCTCATTAAGCAATTTGTCACTGCTCTTGACAAGGAGTCAGCAGCATTTCAATACCTCCAAGATCTTTTTCCAAAGCTGTCCGAGGCTAAGGTCAGGGCTGGTATATTCGTCGGACCACAGATCAAGAAGATCATAGAAATGTGAGGATTTCGCAAAGCTGTTGAACAGGACGGAGAGAGCGGCTTGGAGCAGTTGTTCAAGGCTTCCTAGGTAATCACAAAGCTGAAAACTATGTGGAGTTGGTGCAGACTCTCATAAAGAATTACGCCACAATGGGATGCAGAATGTCTCTGAAAGTCCATATCATTGATTCGCATCTCGACAAATTCAAGGAGAACATGGGCGCTTACTCGGAGGAGCAAGGCGAGCGCTTTCATCAAGATATATTGAACTTTGAACGTCGTTACCAAGGAGAGTATAACGAAAACATGATGGGGGACTACATTTGGGGGCTACTTCGAGAGAGTGATTCACAGTACAATCGTAAATCTAGAAAATCTACACATTTCTGAACCTTGTTGAGTGGTTTCTGACTGTGTTTGTCTATTCCTTGTGCAATTTTTGTTTTTACCTGATCATAATGACGAAAATGAAAAAAAAATCGTTCTATTTTCACAAAAAAACGAGTTTTCTTCGTGCTGTTGTCGTGTAAGCAAAGTTTGTGCTTAATGAAGTCATTTTTTCACGTACTTTAGACATAAGCAATTGAAATATAACACTTAGAAGCCAGGAACAAAAATTGTGTTACATAGTGTAATTGATCTTTAATTTAGCATATCTGCCTACCTTCCGCTTTTAGCGGAAGAATCTCCCGCTCTTACGCTTTCATTTTCATTTTCAATTTTTTTTTCCACGATCGGTTATGACAGGACGAAAAACCTGCTTGTCTGTCGTCTGCTAGGAGCTCTTCAGCATACGAGTTCTAACATTTCCGGAATCTTATTCGTCGGCCGTTATTAATTTTAGTTGACAAAACACAATTTCGCTCGTGAAATAAACATGTTCTTTAAATATTTTTTATGTTTAGAAGTCAGAGCTTAGGGGGATAAGCAAATTCGGTTCATAACGTTTTTACTGCCCATTCGACCGATAGACAAAGTTCGATTTTTCAAAATGGCGGCCACGTAGCGATAGTACCTGCACAACGCAATGCCATTTTGACAATTACGAAATATTTACTTTAATAAATAATATCCAGCTTGCATGTAAGACAGTCTATGCAATATTCTTCAGAAATTATCCGTCTGAAATGAGCTACTTTGACGAATTATATTGCAATGCTAGGAAAAAGATTGGCCTTTTCAATAACGGTAGGCCTATGTTTGAAATCGCATACAGGTTCAAATAATCCTGGAATCCGTTGTGATTATTCTAATATAATATGTAAGGCTTCAAAATTTATTCTTTAAAAAAGTGACAAAAGTTTTAACAAAAAGTCATCGGCGATAAAGAAATGATCCTGAGTCAAATTTGTTTGATTGTAATTTACGGAATTGTGAACATTTAGTTGAATTTTTGATTTTAATCATTTCTGCTAAAAAAAAAAGTTAGAAATATATATAGGCCTATATATATATGTATTTGTAAATTAGCTGTTGATATTTTGTGATTACGCATAATAGAATTGTAGAAGGCATGATAATAATACACATACATGAAGATATAAAAATGCATAAAACATTTTAAAAAAATAATAATCATATCCAATTCTTAATTAACAAAGCATGCATATTGAAGAATAATGTCTTTAATTAACATTTTAAATTTTACAGGAAGACTTTCTCTGTTTTTTATCCAGTCTAATGGACGTGTAAATTTAGAAAAATATAGGTGTTTTATATATTTAAATAATTTATAAATTAAAATCTGGACCAGATATTGTAAAACTAACAACTGAAATTGCTTTCTCATAACAAAGACAACATATATTCCAAATTTTATTAATGTAGATTGATAAAAAAAATTTTTTTAATTTCTTGCAATATTCTGGTTCTATAGAATTAGAAAATTAAAAGACTGTACAATGAGGGTGTAAAGGGTAGTATATTTAATTCTGTGTTGTTAAGAGAGCTAAATGACTAAGAGCAGTCCAATGTAGTATGGATAGGGTATATTTATTAAAAAAATAAACAACTTTGAACAGTTTTAATGTTCTGTGGTCTTTATTTTACTTTAAATGTGTTTTTCTCAAAATGACTTTTTTCCTCTGTTGAACTATATGCTAAGGCCCCTTTTAAATAATTGTAATTATTCCATGTCCCTGAAATTTGGTATACTAGTTCCTCATACATAATGTGCATGGATGAAAGCCTATATGCTTTAGGTTGTTGTTTTTTTTAAGTAATTTTTTTTTAATTCTATGTGTTCTCCCAAAATATATATTTTAGGTGGGTACAATAAAAAAAGCATAACTTTTTTCTTAAATTTTTTAACAGGCATATGTTCCTTTTTGTGGCTTGTACAGTAGATAATAAAAAATTAATTATATATTTTTTAAAATCCATTTATGAAATATTTAATGAATTCTATAAAAGTGAAAATCATGATGCAGTACTTCAATGGCTCATTATTCTGAAATGTGAAGATCCTTCTTCAAGTGAAGTCTAAAGAGATATCTTGACCAATGTATTTCTAAATAAAACTGCCTAACACTTGGTGTGCTTGACAAAAATTCATCTAAAATATACAGTGCAATGGAGACTAGACAAAAAAGTAGACAAATTGTTGTGCTTTGCATAAATCATTACAATATTGGTAAGTTTATTTACAAATATTAACATTATTTGTTTTTATTTTGCATTTATTTTATATTATTGTATTTCTATTAAAATGCCAGACTCCGCATAAAATCTTCTGGTTTTAGACCAGTGATCTTCTGGTTTCCTAAGGTGGGGGGGGGAGGGTTAGGCAGGTCTGATTTAGTTATCCAAGAACGCTTTGAGACAGTGTATTCATTTGTACTTTCCTTTGTACACAAATGCTGAGAGCCGCAAAGACAAGAACTCGTACATAGGTTATGGAACTTTAAACAAAATACAATAAATTACAATTTACATTTTTCTATAATTACAATTATTAAACATGTATTTGTTTTGTTATACTATTTGTGCATTTATCATATTAAAATTAAGTATTGATTTTGTACTCTTTGGTTATTACACTCTGTTTTGTAACTGCTTCGTGTTGTGTAGTTCATTTGACGTGTTCATCTGTTACGTCAGTAGCTTAGTATTAGTTTATAATCTTCCTAGTATCCTTGCCCCCTTCCCCCTAGGCCTAGACAGTGGCTGGCTTGTAAGTCGGGGATTTTTTTTTTTAGTGTAATTATTAAATACAATAATTAATTTTACCAATGGAAAACCCCTTTGCAAGAAGGCCGGTGCGGGGCTAGCATTAAAACATCCCGTAGGTTTACAGTATGACATAATATAAAGTACAACATAAATCATACATTCGATATACATAGTAAGAATGGTATAAATAGACAGTATGACATAAATAATAAGTATGAGAAAATGGCGCATAAATAGTTAAGTATGACAAAAATAGTAAGTACGACATATATAGAAAGTACGACAAAAGGGAATTAACCAAATCACTGGATGTTGGTTTATACAATTAATTATCTAATGTATATGAATAAATAAATGCTTTGTACATACTATTTCTAATTCAAATATATATTACTTGCAGTGTGGTTTCAAGAAATCTTTGTTTCGGATATAATATAATGCAGATAATATTTTTTAATTTAAATTAATTCAGTAAGTTATTTAATTTATAGTTTACAGATTGACGGCTGTAAATTGGTTGTGCATAGAGACAGATAAATGGTTATATATTGTGTCTGAAGAATGGCTGTTGGCTGTTCGAATAGTGCATATAGGTTACATTATTTTGTGTTTTGAAAGGATGTTTTGTTGTGAACAAATGTAGGAACGGTTATTTTGTTCTGTCATTAGCTATGTTGTTCAAATATATTTAATGATGCAACAAGTGTATAGTTTTTGCTTTAAGTCAGGAAGTTTAAGTTTCATTTCTATTGAGATACATATGTTGTTTAGAGATAAGATAAGATTGTTTTTGTCTGAAAAAGTATGTCAGAGATTAGAATATCTTTGTGTTAGAGACAGAAATGGTTGTGTTGAGTTGTCTCAGTGTTAAGAGATTGCTTGTTGTGTGAATAGACAGAATAACTGTTGATCGGATGTGGTCAGAGATTGTTTTATTTTTGTAAGGGGTTTTTTGCTGTGCAACTGGAGAGACGTTGTTTATAAAAGCTGGTCAGAGATAGAATAACTGCAATATTTGTTTAGAAAAGGGGTTGTTAGCTGTGCCAACAGAGAGATGTTGTTTATTAAAGGTGGACAGAAATAGAACGGATATTTTGACTTGTATAGAAAAGGGGTTGTTTGCTATGCGACTAGAGAGACGTTGTTTATTAAAGGTGGACAGAAATAGAACGGATATTTTGACGTATAGAAAAGGGGTTGTTTGCTGTAAGACTGGAGAGACATTTCATGGTCAGAAATAGAATGGTTGATTTTTTTTTTTTAATATAGAAAAGGGGTTGTTGACTTTGCTAATAAAGAGGCGTTATTCTTTTCTTTTTACTTTTTTGGTAGAAAAGAGGTTGTTGTTGACTGCAAGTAAATAGACCTTGTCTATTAAAAGTGGTCAGAGATAGAGAGACATTGTGTAAAGTGGTCAGAAATAGAGAGACATTGTGTAAAGTGGTCAGAGATAAAGAGACATTGTGTATTAAAAGTGGTCAGAGAGACATTGTGTAAAGTGGTCAGAGATAGATAGACATCGTGTAAAGTGGTCAGAGATAGAGAGACATTGTGTAAAGTGGTCAGACATAAAGAGACATTGTGTATTAAAAGTGGTCAGAGATAGAGAGACATTGTGTAAAGTGGTCAGAGATAAAGAGACATTGTGTATTAAAAGTGGTCAGAGATAGACATTGTGTAAAGTGGTCAGAGATAGATAGACATCGTGTAAAAGTGGTCAGAGATAGAGAGACATTGTGTAAAGTGGTCAGAGATAAAGAGACATTGTGTAAAGTGGTCAGAGATAGAGAGACATTGTGTAAAGTGGTCAGAGATAAAGAGACATTGTGTATTAAAAGTGGGTCAGAGATAGAGAGACTTTGTGTAAAGTGGTCAGAGATAGATAGACATCGTGTAAAGTGGTCAGAGATAGAGAGACATTGTGTAAAGTGGTCAGAGATAAAGAGACATTGTGTATTAAAAGTGGTCAGAGATAAAGAGACACTGTGTAAAGCGGTCAGAGATAAAGAGATTGTGTAAAGTGGTCGGAGATAGAGAGACATTGTGTAAAGTGGTCAGAGATAGAGACATTGTGTAAAGTGGTCAGAGATAGAGAGACATTGTGTAAAGTGGTCAGAGATAGATAGACATCGTGTAAAGTGGTCAGAGATAGAGAGACATTGTGTAAAGTGGTCAGAGATAAAGAGACATTGTCTAAAGTGGTCAGAGATAGAGAGACATTGTGTAAAGTGGTCAGAGATAAAGAGACATTGTGTATTAAAAGTGGGTCAGAGATAGAGAGACTTTGTGTAAAGTGGTCAGAGATAGATAGACATCGTGTAAAGTGGTCAGAGATAGAGAGACATTGTGTAAAGTGGTCAGAGATAAAGAGACATTGTGTATTAAAAGTGGGTCAGAGATAGAGAGACTTTGTGTAAAGTGGTCAGAGATAGATAGACATCGTGTAAAGTGGTCAGAGATAGAGAGACATTGTGTAAAGTGGTCAGAGATAAAGAGACATTGTGTATTAAAAGTGGTCAGAGATAAAGAGACACTGTGTAAAGCGGTCAGAGATAAAGAGACATTGTGTAAAGTGGTCAGAGATAAAAAGACATTGTGTATTAAAAGTGGTCAGAGATAGAATGGACATTGTTCATTAAAGGGTTTTGTTTCTAGATGTAACTCGTGCGTGACTTTAAGCATGGAGCCGTTCGGATATTTCCTATTTCGTCACGGTCAAACTATTTCAAGGAGTGCTGATCAGGACATAATAAGGAAAACTGTCCTAAAATAATTGTTCGGGAGCGTGACGGAAACCAGATATTCATTACTTCCGTCTCAGGATTAATTCGGGAACAGGGTTCTAGGGGATAGGTCACTGAGACGTGGGGATAGCAAAACCACTGAGACAACAGCCAGCCTTCAGATTCTGCACACAACCTTATTGATCTAACCCTCTTTTATGATATACACTGTCCTACTTTTCAGTTAATACTGCGTGACCAACCCTTTCCTTAATGAACTAGCCAAAGAAATATGTCAGAAATTCTGTGCTTATTTGAAGAAAGTAAATTGTTTAAAATATCAGAAAAATAAATAATATCATGATTGTATTCTTAGTTCCAAATCTCAACCAAATAAAAACTATTATTTGGGTGGGGGTGGGGGGAGAGTGCTCCAGTTTCTTCAAAGAAACATAGAAACCTTTTAAAAGAACTTTATGAAAAAAAGAGGTTATCGAGTCATTTCACAATTTTTTAAAATAAGCATTCTTCTAGGCATGCTTCCCATGTAATCACTTGATCACAAGGACTCACGTGTTCACAGGGACTCACTTGTATACAAGGACTAACTTGTTAAGAAGGATTCACTTGTTAACAGGGACTCACTTGTATACCAGGATTAACTTGTTAACGGACTCATTTGTTTAACTCATTTGTGTCCAGGGACTCACTTGTATACAAGGACTAACTTGTTAACAAGGACTCACTTGTATACAAGGACCAACTTGTTAACAGGGACTCACTTGTATACAAGGATTAACTTGTTAAGAGGGGCTCACTTGTGTACAGGGACTTACTTGTTAATAAGGACTCATTTGTATACAGGGACTAACTTGTTAACAGGGACTCTCTTGTTAACAGAGACAAACTTGTTAACAAGGACTCTAATGTTCTGAAGAATTTTAATATCTGCAAGTCATATCAAGAAGAATATGATTTTATTTGCCCTAATCAACCTCTGCTAGACAGAAGAATGTTTATTTATAGACAAAGCTATGTTAGAAACCCTACTTCATGTGATTCTGTATGGAAGTTGACAGAATTGTCTGCACACATATTTAAAGTACGCATACCAAGAGACCCACTGCTATCAAATTGACGTCACAAACAACAGATGATGATGATATGTGTGTGTGTGTTTGTGTGTGTGTGTGTGTTTGTGTGTGCTCTATTAATATGTACTATTCTAAATTAATTTGGGACCATGCAATCTCCCCCAATTATTTAATTTTTTAAAATTAAGATATTTTTAACAATTATTTATCTGCTATTATTTCATTGCAGGTATGTATATTTTAATATTTATATTTACAGACATTTATGTTTAACTATTATTTTATACTAATTACAACTTTGTTTCAATATTAGTTGACAGTAATGTTTGAGAAGATTCTCTTGTCAGTAACGGTTGTTATGTAAATTGGCGTCTATGACATTAAGCTGTTCACTTTAATTATTTTTTTTCTCTTTCTCTCGCTCTGTGCGTCCGTCTGATTTATAACTCTGTTATAAGAAGAGAGGAAAATTTGTGTAATTAATTCAATCGATTGCCACGTCACAAACATCTAGCCCTAAACTAAAACATATAATATTTAATTTGGCTCTAGACCCCAGACACCCTTTGTGAATGAAATCCCTACGACATATATGAACATTGTCAGAGGTGTCTAGGCAAATTATGCCAATATTCTAACATTTTTCAATATTTAAATAACTTTTTATTATTTATGAGCTGTATAATTCCGCTAGTCAAGTTGCGCATTGGTGATGCAATAGTTGTTTACGACCTAGAAAGATATGGGTCACTCAAAAAGTGGTGGACACAGAGGGGTAAAGGAGAATGGCAAGGATGGAGATCCATTAACCAGACACGAGATGCCCATACTTGGTCATTTGCGTTCCGTACCATGACGTAGCAGAATCCACTAGGTGACCTAGAGTCCATTCATAAATATATGTCAATGAATTAAATCCCTCAGATGCACATTTCCACCAAACACACCTGACCACAGGCATACTATATGCGTTCTTTAACCAAGCACGAATATTACAAGAATGGTAATAATAGTTGACTTCTCTAAATTATTGAATTTTTATTTATAGATTGCTATGTAAAATAGTTATGTGTTTGTTAAATGATTGTGTGACTAACGCATTTTTCTCAAAGAAGCTAACTGGCGTTAGCGATGACTGCATTTTTGTAGAAATGATCGAGACAATATAAGCATGTGTATTCACTATGTTCACACTTGTTCAACCATTTGTAACTGGTGGCACTAGCAGAGAGATAAATGATTGTTTAATAAGTATCACTGTGAACCACTTGCTAATTATATTATAATTGATAAATTATACAATTGTAAAAGAAATTGTTTTCCATTTATAAATATTTTATTGACTTTGAATTGTAAATTTGTATGTAGCTAATGAGTAATGACTTTGTAAAGAATAGTTTATCACTGTCACCACAAAGCCCACATGATTATTTACTGTAATAGGATGCTATAAGGAAAATGTTATTCATTGCAACCTGTCCCGAGCTAAACTATAAGTGACAAAGGAATCTCTGAGGACGACACCTAGAGCTCCTTTCGGAGGTTGAGTTGGCCATCTTGGAAGATAACTGCAACATAATGTCACTACTGTTGGAGCAGAGTGAGCGGTCGCAGATCTTCAGAAGACTTTAGTTAAGTGTGCTCTCTTCAATAAATGAACAGATCGAACCTAACGAACAATATACGATATCGGGCAGGGTGGGATAGATGAACTCTCAGAAATGTTGCAAACTAAATAATGTCTTTTTATTACAATTTTGTTATTAAATTGTATTTGTTATCTTTACCTATGTTACATAATTTGTTGTAATATCCACTGATGAAAGCTAGTATGGGGGCTTGAGCCAGAGGAATAGAATCATAATCTTAACTAATAAATAAAGTGGGGAGATACGTTACTAGCTTGGGCATGTCAGCTGATTTATCTGTCAGTGTGTCATTGAATAACAGCCCAAATCTTTGGCATATTCGTGGAAGATAGGTCAGGCTGTCCAACTGTCGCTAACATTAGAAGATAATCAATAACCAATATTGATATATGAGGAATCTAATATAGGACAGAGTCATTAAACATAACCGGACACGTGACAACGATGATGGGATTAGAAAAGGAGGCAATATTATGTAATTAAAAAATGAAATTAGTGAAATAGAAATAAACAAGCTAAATGCCCAATATAAAGCACATTGTCATCAGGATTAGAGAAGGATTTTAATGCACAGTCTTATGTAAGTCAAGCAATGTCTTTTTGAGTGTCTTTCTTTTGCAACTTATCTTTCACTGATGGCCGAAAGAAAACCTGTCTCTCAGCTATTTACAAGAGTAGACGTGTTGTTCTTCAGGTCAGGTGAGAGAAGGCGTGGTTTGGCGTCTTTACACTGACCAAGTAATGTGTAGATGGGGAAGTCACAAGAGTCTTTTCTTAGCTGGTATCCCCTTGACCAAAGTCCCAGACTGGAGAGAAAATAGTACTTTCTATATATTGCCTTATCTCCATGATGTCAGTCATTCTATGCTGTCTCCATGGTGTCACTCTTTCTATACACTATCTCTCTCTCCAAGGTGTCAATCTTTCTATACACTATCTCCATTGTGCCACTCTTTCTATACACTATCTATCTCCATTGAGTCACTATTTCTATACATTATGTCCATTGTGTCACTCTTTCTATACACTATCTATCTCCATTGTGTCACTCTTTCTATACACTATCCATTGTGTCAGTCTTTCTATACACTATCTCCATTGTGCCACTCTTTCTATACACTATCTCCATTGTGTCACTCTTTCTATACGCTGTCTATCTCCATTGTGCTACTCTTTCTGTACACTATCTCCATTGTGTCACTCTTTCTATACACTGTCTCCATTGTGTCACTCTTTCTATATACTATCTCCATTGTGTCACTCTTTCTATACACTGTCTATCTCCATTGTGTCACTCTTTCTATACACTGTCTATCTCATTTGTGCCACTCTTTCTATACACTATCTCTACGTTGTCACTCTTTCTATACACTATCTCTACATTCTCACTTTCTATACACTGCCTCCAGACGATCTCCCTTCCCACTGTATCTCCAGATTATCTCTCCTCATAAAATAGATTTCTTTATACACTCTCCCTGTACACTATCTCTCTATGTATTCCTTTTCTACATCTACACTCTGTCTCAGAATAAAATATATTATGTGTGTGCTCATGACATCTCTCTCAACACAATATATATCTGTGTTCATGACATCTCTCTCAATACAATAGATCTCTGTATTTATTATTTCTCATAAACACAATATATATCTATGCTCGCTAACACACTTAGGTGTTTACTCTCTCTCTCTCTCTCTCTTTCTCAACACAATATATCCATGACATCTCTCTCAATACACAATATCTATGTTCATGACATCTCTCTTAACACAATACATTACTATGTTCATGATCTCTCTCTCTCTCTCTCTCTCTCTCTCTCTCTCTCTCTCTCTCTCTCTCTTTCTCTCTCTCAACACAATATACATCTATGCTCTATGTTCATGATCTCTCTCAGTCTTGCACTGCAACCATTCGTACTGTATGCACCACGGAATACAAACTGTGATTTTCCATTGTACAGATATTTTGTCACGATTAAGTACTGTCATGTATGTGTAGCAATGTGTCTCTTTACTCAGACTATCAGCCTAAACGGTCTCTGTTGCGTATTTTATATCAGTCTGTCTTCATGCTTTGTGTTGTACACAATACTGAATTAGCCAAAATCATTATCAACAGCCAGTGGCGGCTCCAGAATTTTTATATAGGAGGAGCCTAGGGACGGCAGTTTGGTTGAAAGGGGTTGGGGTGGGAGGCTAAGGGATTTGTCTAGAAAATGAGTTTGCACAGCTAGCACACTATTTATTTGGGATACGGTGGTGGTGGTGGTGGTGGTAGTGTGTGTGTGTGTGTGTGTGTGTGTGTGTGTGTGTGTGTGTGTGTGTGTGTGTGTGTGATATGGAGACTACTTGAAAGTACTACCATAAAAGTTGTTCACTAGAAAGCACTGACTACAAAAGTCAAAGGGAAAAAAATGCACAAACTTTATCAACAAGGGACCAAAGCTGATACACACTAAGACAATAATTGTATACATGTGTATTGATTAACAAACAAAGCATATGTATTAATTAACAAACACAAAGCATGTGCATTAATTAACAGACACAAAAAGTGTCCTAATTAACACAAAACATGTGTATTAATTAACAAACACAAAACAGGTATATTAATTATCAAAATCAATACATGTATACTAATTAACAGACACAAAATGTGTGATTTAATTAATAAAAACAATACATGTGTATTAATTAAGAAACACAATACATGTGTGTTAATTAACAGACACAAAACAAGTGTATTAATGAACAGAAAAAATACATATGCATTAATTAACAAATACAGTGCAAAACACAATACATGTTTATTAATTAACAGACACAATACATGTGTATTAATTTAGATTCTCAATTTCGCGTCATATTTTTTCACATCTCCCTCCTTCCTTCCTTCAATAGTCTATATTGTACTTGATAATTTGTACCTCTCCTCTTCATTCATCGATTTCAAAAGTTCAATACTCGTGAATTTTATGGGTGATATGTTTGTGCGTTTGTACAACTGTTTATGTGCAGTTTCTTCAGTTAAGGCGTAGTTCAGGGAAACGGTCATCCAACCAATGTGTCCTGTTTGTCTTAGCAGTGTGTTCCCTAGCTACCATTCTTCTCCCACCTACTATCTGTGCCTTCTACCTGGCTCTCTCCATTTCTCAATCTCTCTCTCCCTCTCAGTCTCCCTCCCATCTCTCGCTGTCACTCCCAGTCTCTCAATTCATTTGTCTTTCAATCTTTCTCTGTCTCTCAATTTCTCTCTCCATCTCTCTCTCCATTTCTCTCAGTCTCCCTCCCCAGCTCTCTCTGTAACTCCCAGTCTCTCTTCATCTCTCTATCTTTCTCTCTTTCTCTCAATCTCTCTCCATCTATCAGAACTCTCTCTCTCTCTCTCTTCCACTCTCACTCTCCATATATCTTTCCATCTTTGTCTCGCAATCTCTCTCTATCTCTCAGCACTTTCTGAATCTCTCCATCTCTCTTCCTGCCTCTCTTTAAACTACTCTCTTTTCTTTCTGTCTTTTCCCCATCTCATTCTCTGAGTAGTCTCTCCCCCCCCCCACCCCCAATCGTTTATCTGCCCGTCATTTTGTCTGCCCGTTTTATGTCTCAAGGAAATGCATATCAATAGAGAGTTGCTGTTTTATGATTGTATCTCTCTCAAGGAAATGCATATCAATAGAGAGTTGCTGTTTTATGTCTGTATCTCTCTCAAGGAAATGCATATCAATAGAGAGTTGTAGTTTGAACTAGTACGTATGGAGTGTTAATTACAGCAATCGAGTAAATGCGCTGTGTGTGAAGTGTTAATGTACAGCAATCGAGTAACTGAACTTGTGTGAAGTGTTAACGGACAACAATCCACCGTGTGTGTTTTGTGTGAAGTATTAAAGTGCAGCAATCCACTGCATGTGCTGTGTGAAGTGTTAATGTACAGCAATCTACTGCACGTGCTGTGTGTGAAGTGTTAATGTACAGCAATCCACTGCATGTGCTGTGTGTGAAGTGTTGTGTTAATGTACAGCAATCGAATAATTGTGCTGTGTGTGAACGTTAATATACCACGATCAATGTCTGTGCCGTGTGTTGATGCACAGCAATTGAGTAACTGTGCTTCGTGTGAAGTGTTAATGTACAGCAATCGAGTAATTGTGCTGTGTGTAAAGTGTTAATGTACAGCAATCGAGTAATTGTGCTGTGTGAAGTGTTAATGTACAGCAATCGAGTAACTGAACTTGTGTGAAGTGTTAATGTACAGCAATCGAGTAACTGAGCTGTGTGTGAAGTGTTAATGTACAGCGATCGAGTAAGTGTGCTGTGTGTGAAGTGTTAATGTACAGCGATCGAGTAATTGTGCTGTGTGTGGAGTGTTAATGTACCGTGAACCAATATATGAGCTGCTGCCTGAATTGGTACGCATGGAGTGTAAATGTATCCAGTGTATATAGCTCACTTGTGATGTTCTTAAAACCTGATTTATAATAATGTATGATACGTATCGTATAAAACATTGATTTCTTAACAACTTCATAGGACCCTAATCACAAAATTCACAAATATAATGTACAACGTAGTCAAATTAATGAACATAGAAATCATTGTCAATTACATAAGCATTTTCTAATTCAAATCATAGATCAATAGCAAACATATACAACATATTCATTCTTCCTTCCGCTAACTTATCATAAGCTAAAGATCGTCTTTATGACCGGACTCGAGTTATGTTCAAATTCAAAGTGATTAGAGTAAAGTACTTCTTCAACAAAGAAACTTCCGGTCCATCCTAATTGGATGAAATTGATATGAACAAGTGTGAGCCTATTAGTCAGGAAACTACTCATCCAGTTGGAACTTGTTTGTATTGCGTCAGCAATTTTATCGAGTTGTTTACTCCATTTCTGACATTTACAAATAATACTCTCATAAGGAGTGCCCAAGGTCGGGTCACATTGACAATTTAACAATTTATATAACAAGTCTAGAAATTGGGATATGCAAATTTACTCTGCCACACAATCTCTGTGCGATTTTTTTCTCTCGTTGTCTGCCTATCTATATGTCTTCCATTTTTTTGACTGTATTATCGGTCTTCCTTTCTGTTTTTCCATGTTGCCCCCTTTTTTTCTCTCTCTCTTGCTCATTCCTTGATCTATGTTCTGTAACGCTCAATGTGCGTGCGTGCGTGCGTGCGTGCGTGCGTGCGTGCGTGCGTGCGCGACGTCTCTCTCAGTTTCTCAATTTCCCTTAATTTGCTGTGTCATCGCTGGTCTCTCTCTCCTGGCCTGAATCAATACTGCAAATGTTGTAATATGGAAAATGAGGAGTCCCGAGACCCTTTCTGCTCATTTTCCATATTACATATATTTTGTCTATTGACCGGTCAAGAGTTGTTGGCTTTTCATCAGCAGGCAGACACTCCATTACGTGATTCGTCCGCTTTGACAAATCAATTTCATTAGTAAACAATTTGTTATTCTTTTTATAATATTATAATTATCGCTGTTCTTTCTGCTAGTAGTAAACAATTTTTATGATTCTTGTTATAATTATTATTATTGTGGTTGTTCTTTTTGCTAGTAGTAAACAATTTTTATTATTGTTATAATTATTATTATTATGCTTATTGTTCCTGCTACTACTGTTTAATAATAGCATAAGCAGTATTGGTACTACATGATATTCTTGCTGTTTTATAATACTACTCAGAATGCAATAAGCAGTAAAGGTATTAAATGTTATTTTTGTTTGTTTGTTTGTTTCATAATGCAAATGCAGAATGCTACAAGCAGTAAAGGTATTAAATGTTATTAATTTGTGTTGTTTTATAATTCTACTACAGAATGCGATAAGCAGTAGTGGTATTACATGTTATTTCTGCTGTGCTGTGACTGCTGTATAATACAGAATGCAAGAAGTAGTAACGGTATTACATGCTATTTTTGTTATTTGTGGGTGTTTTATAATAATAATACATGCAATATGACCAAATAATAACACACAAAGTAACTAGAGTTCCATCTTTTAATCAGATGCAGTCTTAACTTTTGTGTGTAACAATTTGTTTTTAATTGTCAATAAAAGTAAAATTTATATAAAATCTTATCATTCAGTCTAGTATAGCATGGCTTGTTACGCACACTGTCTTCCTTCATACATAGACCGGTGACGTAACAATTTATCATTCAAACTAGTCAAAGTAGTACACGAGTTGTGCACTCTGTCTCCAACCATATATGGGCCGGTGACGTCACCTCGCGTCTTCCCACCGCTGTAGATTGTAATGCGATTACTCTCGCACTTTAACCACAATTTCCGTTAGTGAACAAAGCCTTTCGACTGCTGTAGCGCTTACTCACTCCGGTAAATAGAGACACCTGAATTGCTGTGGGCGAAACAATTAGCTTTCCTCGCAAGAGCCAGTGCCGCACTACTGCTAGATTAATCGCAACCCAACTCTTCAGGAATGAGAGAACTGAAATAAAAGTATGTCTACATGACGGGTTTCTCTCGATCACTTTCAAACTGTTGCTGATTTCGCAGTTGGGCACAAATATTTACAGAGAGACCAGGCAGGATCTCAAATGTGTGTGTGTATTGGGTGGCTGGGGTGAAGGCTAGACATTTTATGTAAAGCTCCACGAACAGTGGTCATCTCCTAAAAGACAATTTGACCAACATCATCATGAATTAAAATTACTTACATCCACTAATTATATTAATAATGAAAAAGCGAGAAATATTTTTTTGGTCATGGTAAGGACGAGTCAATCACTTGTGAATTGTTACTCTTCTTGTAATAAATAAATAGAAGTACTGCAGAAAAAAAGATCGTAATTAATTTAGTTATTTAACATATAGTTCAAAATAAACTGATGAAAAAAGGTAGCTATACAACTAATAATTCTTTATGAGAGGTTAAATTCAAAAACAGAAAATTAACACAACCATGCGCCGAATATCCGGCACTGCATAGTGGCCTAATTCGGTTATTGACAGATATGGGTGGTTGATTGACAGTTTGTTGGACTAGAGATGAAGTAATTTTTTTCAGTGATGCCAGTCAAAACTAAAAATATCTAAAGCTGGAGATTTCAACTGCTTCTTTCTCTTATATTAAAATACATTTATTTTAAAATGTAGTTGTGTACATTTATCATGCTATTAAGTAGGATTATGTACGGAGTTAACACGAACCAAGTTTTATTGTCACGTGACAAGTAGGCGTAGATTGTGAGGCCTCAAATGATTGGCAGGCGATTTCTTTTATATAAGGCTACACACGATTTGTTCTTAAGTTCAAGGGTTGTCATCATGGCGATTGCAGACGACGCTCAAAGCATTATACGGAGTTCTCTGCAAACAGAACCCAAGTTAATGGAAATTTTGTGTTATGTGTTTATTGTGTGGGCTTCCCTTCTCGTCTGGAGCCTTCGATATATGAATGCACCCTACGGACGTTATTCTCGATCTGGTTTCGGTTTTCAAGTCCCTGCCAAAGTGGCGTGGTTTATACAAGAGCTGCCTTCAGTCGTTGTTCCTATATATCTCGTCGTATTCACTGAATGTCCACGTGCAGGCGAATGGAAAAATCGAATCGCGCTAGGATTATATTTTCTTCATTATTTACAAAGGTAGATGAGGGATACATTTTTTTAACCTCTTTATTGAATTGACGGGTAATTCCCAGACTCCGTTTTGTGATGGAAAGAATAACTCTGCCATTTTAATATTCATTCAATCAGCTGTTTAGTCTCCCTTACTGTTGCCGTCTACTTATTCCTATGAATGTAAACAATAAAACCCAAGAAAACAGAGTGCTTTGTATTTATATCACATTTAACGCATAATTAAATGGGTTTTTTTCCAATTAAAATATGGGTTTGTAGTTCGGATATATTTGGTTGCTAAAATAAATTGGACAATGGTTATTAAGCATTAACTCTATCACAGTAACAACTAACATTCATTTTTTTTTAAAAATAAGCAATACAGTATTTATAAATTTAATAAGCAGTGTGTGTATGTGCGCACGCGGGCGTTTGTGTGGTGTGTTTGTATTTTTAAAAAAATGTATTTAGCATCCTTTTATTTGTTGTTTGGGGGTCAAAAAGCTTATATAGCAGGAAATAAGTTTATAAATTATATAGTGAATTAAATTAATCTGTGCATCAATTGCTAAATAAATTGATTTATGTGGTGTCGTTTTTCCTTTATTTTAAAATGTTTGTTACTTTCTTTTATGAGGAGTCAAAAAGTAGGTGGATATATTTTTATAATGGGGAAAAAATCGCATTCATGCTCCACTGAAATACATTATAAAATAGTACTCTTATTTATTTTTATTATTAAATAAACTCCCAAATCAATAATCATTAGATTAAAACATAGCACTTTATGTAGTTTTGTAATGATAATAATTGATCATTTAACAATAAAACAAAAATTAATGCATTTAAATTTTATTGTATATTATTTGTGGAAATTTGATGATTGAATAACTGATGTATTTTATTAATTTTTCAATTAATTAATCAAGAATCACACATCAGAGTATCTCAGATATCTGTTTTATATTTAATGGTATATCAGACAAAAAAAAATATATAGGGCCCCTATAAAGAAGTTAAAAGGACTTTTACTGAAATTTTGAAAAATAAATGTATCAATGTACATGTAAATACATCAGTGCAGATATATATTAAAAATTAATATATATGCAGTCTTGTTTTGAGCTGGTCGTGATTTTTGCTTAAAAGATGTAAAAATTATATATAGCATTATTAACATTTAAAACAAAATACAGTCTTATTTAATTTTTTTTAAAGGACAATCATTTTGAACCATCTCAAATGCACAGAAAATAAAAGTAAATAAATAAAAAATTTTAAAGTGAGAAGAAAACGAAGCCTGCATTTCAAGTGGTACAATATTTTACTACAGAAATTTCTATACAATGAAAATTGTAGTATTTAGAGAGTATTTAATTTTCTTTACAATTTTCCAGATTATCAATACTCAATCAGATTTTAAGATAAATGTCAAATTAGTTGCTCAATCAGCAGATGACAGTTGGTGTAGTAATTCAAAAGTATGTAGTTTATAAAACTTATATAATTTTTTAAACAGGGATATTATTATTTCATTATTCATGTCTGAAAAATATACCGTTAATCTGAAAAAAAGTTATTTTATGTTGTTTCTCAATAAAAATACATATTCAATATCTGTATAAGTACTAAAAGTCATTTTATTTAATTGTAGTTTTGGATAAAATGGATTAGTTTTTTTTTTTAAATTGACAAACAGGTAGAGATGAATAAGGATTTATACATTTTGCTTTTAATTTATTTTCATCTGGAATTTTGTATTGTAGCCACTACAATTTTAAGATGGTTTAAGACAACAAACAGTAAAATAACCATTTTAAAATTAGATTTCATTGCAATGTACCTTTTATTCCTTTATCCTGAAATTTTTTCTTTCATTTGCATGCTTTTACTAGTTTTAGGGATTGATTGTTACTTTTATTTAGTTACTTAGTTACAAAAAAAAAGTTTTGTAAATAATAAAAATATAGTCAATATACCATAATCCATAGTCAAGAGATTGACAGAAATAGTTCAATATATTTGTCCTATTATATTAACAGTTCAGTGATCAGACCACTGAATGCTATTTATTTGATATAAGCAAAATAGGCTTAAACTGACAGGAGGGCGGTTGAGAGTGTGTGCCAAACTGGTGTTACCTTTTTCACCCCTTCCGCCAGACCTCTCTGCCCTCCACCTCAGATGCACAGCGGGGTTGTGGGGTTCCCCCAGAAGCAAACTGTGACTGAGAATATTGTGAAGATAAAATGTCTAATGCAGCTTCTGGGGTGATTCAGCAAAAGAGAGAGAGACATTTGATACTTGTAGATTCAGTACAGTGTGACTATATTGTTGTTTTTTTGTAAGTTGTATTTAAAATATTTTTAAATGAGTATATTAATGTAATTATGTTTAATTAATAAATAATAATTCATTTTGTATATGAAACATGTAATTTATATAAATACAGAGGTATTCTATCCTTCTTTTGTTAAATATCACACATCTATTCATTTTTTAACCTTTTCCTCCTGAAGAGTGAAAAATATTGGTAATATTACTGAAATCATATATGCAGAAAGAAAAATGTATATAAAGCTAAAAGTCAACATATTTTTAAAAATTGCATTAGGAATAGGATTCATAAAAACTCCATACACACATACACACACACCAGTTACTGCAAAGCTGTTATTTGTAATAAATAAAAATGTCAAATAACCGTTTGTTAAGCAATTAAACATTGTTTTTATTTTCTTGAATACAGGACTTTCATTTTCCCCTTCTTGATCAAGGGAGGTAAACCAACACCTATGATTCCCTTTGCAGTGGCAATTGTCTTTTGTCTCTTGAATGGTTATCTTCAAGGAAGGCATTTGCTCACATATGCAGATTTACATCACAATGTCTCTCAAGTACAGTTTTTCACAGGTACATTCATTATGCAGATTTATGTGACAATATCTCTCAAGTACAGATTTTCCCAGGTACATTCATTGACAAAAGTGACAGAAAGAGGAGAAATAAAAGTACTTGTCTTTGCTCATCATAAGTACATAATTCTGATAAAACCTAATCAGTGCAACGTTGAAATCAATATTTTGTTTGTATATATTTATTTAGGCATGATTTTAAACTGCTTCTTTCTCCTGGTGATCAAAATTTTAATTTTTAAAAAAAAAATCTGTAAACAAGATGCTTGGGTAATCACTTTTTAATGTGTGCTGTATTTGTCAGAACTTTAGATAGTAATAACTAGTATTACAGTCATTTTGTCATATAGTATTGCACCTCTTTGATGAAGTAACACAAATGATAAAAATCAGTTTAAATCATTTTCGCAATCTTAAAGTTTCATTGTGCATATTTCCAGGCTATAGTTATAGAAAGAATAAAATAATTTTACTTCATGAATTAATTAAAGTTTTTTATTACAATATTATAATGAAACTATAATCAGAATTTGGAAATGTATTGGAATCACAGTTCCATGTCATTCTATGAAATCCAAAACAGCCATACTGTTGTATTTATGTTAATTAGCCATAGTTTCTTTATTTGTATACTTCTTGCCATTGAATAAACTGATCATTTGCTAAACATGAGAAGTTATCGATGCATGGTTTTATTGAAATGGAATAATGGGCTTCTATGACTAGTTCTGTTGCACTGTTAATGTGAATTGTCTTTTAATAGAAAATTTATTTTGCCCATTGTTAAAATTGATGTTTGACTTATCACTGCATAGTTAGGAGTGTCATCCTTGTAATAAATGCCACAGTTGAACATAGCAAAATTGTAATTCCAGTACATTTTCAATTCTGAACATACAGTAATTATAGTTAAATTGTCAACACTACTAATGCTAATAGTGATATTATTTTTTCCCATGATGTTAATATGTTTTATTCTTTTAACTTAGTACTTTCAAACCTTTGTCTGCAACCCACATTTTGAAACATATTTGCCTGGTGACCTAAGAGAGCAAAAGAGTTAAACCAGTAAAAAATAATCGTCTAATCGCGTGATGTGACCTATCAAAAATCTCTTGCATCTCAAATTGTGTTGTGACCAGCATTTGAGAACTATTTTAAGTTGGGAAATGTCTCAAACAGATGTTTGAGATGAAAAATGGTTATGCACAGGAATGTGGGTTAAAAGTTAAAAGTAATTAACAGCAAACTGAAGCTTCTTTTTATTGACAGAAATGATTATACCTTTCTTCTTTCATTTCAGGCCTTTTAATATTTATCACTGGAATGTGTATTAATATCCATTCTGACCACATACTCAGAAATCTGAGAAAGAAAGGGGAGGAAGGATACAAAATTCCATACGGTAAGTTCATACGTATTAGTAGCTCCACCCCCATCCCCATGTGTGTTGTAAATATTTAAAGAAAAAAAATCAAATTACAATACTGTACATGGGCATTTAATTTTATATGGACTCTTGTTCCTTGCATTCATGGTTAGGCTAAGACAGTATATGATTAAAGCTGACACATTTTAGTCCACATTTTTTTAGGTGTAGCTGGCAGTTTTGACTGTGCTTTTCAAATTTCAGTTACTATCAAAGTTATGTTTCTGAAAACAAAAAATTGATTGAAACACTTTTATATAGCTCAGTTTATTTCACAAGAAATAGTGGAAATTTGGTGCATTAAATTCTTGTTTTACTTCAAAACATAACATTTAAAAGAATTCACACAATGTATTATATTTTATACATTAGTTATTATTTAGTTATGCATATTATACTATAGTTTTAACATTATTCTCTATACTGAGTTCTGATACTTGCTGTAAAGTCAAGGTTTTCTCTATTCCTTGAGAAGTATTTTAAGTTGGCTGTTTGGAAGTCCTCTTCTTTCTAAGTAACACCAGTGACTTTCACTGACACTAGGAATACATAAAGTAATAGCAATAGCTTTCAAAGACATATATAAATTAGTACAGGAATATATAAATTAGTACCAATAGCTTTCAAAGACACTAGGTTTGAATACATAAAGTAGTACCAATAGCTTTCAAAGACACTAGGAATACATAAAGTAGTACCAATAGCTTTCATTGATATAGTACTTTAGTAGCTCTCATGGTTTCAGTAATATTAGGAATACTTAGTAATACCAATAGCTTTCAATTATAATTATGAAATTTTAGAGTTGTGTATTCTGTTATTAGTGTTAATATCATCATTATGATCATGACACTTAGAATACTTATAGTACTAGTAGCACAAACAGCTTTTACTGATACTAAGAAATCATATAGTAGCACCAACAGCTTTCATTGATACTAATTAGTTGCACCAATAGCTTTCATTAATACTAAGAATACATATAGTAGCAACAGCAGCTTTCATTGATACTAAAACTGCATATAGGTAGCACCAATAGCTTTCATTGATACTAAGAATACATTAAGTAACACCAATAGCTTTCAATAGTTTCATTGATACTAAGAATACATATAGCAGCACCAACAGCTTTCAAGACAACATAAATCTCAACAAAGGAGAAAAGCAATCAAACTAACAGCACTCCATTAAACACAGAGCTCATTCAAGCAACAGAGGATTTAATGGTAAACATTCAACTACTATCACACCTACCAACAAGCTGCAAAATTATAGAATCTGCAGTAAATACAGATACTGATATATAGCAGACAAATGCTCCAAATACACCACCAGGAACAAATTCTAAAGAAATGAAAAGAGAAACAGGCCATCACCACATACTAGAAGACAAAGAAATCAACAAAATCATGTAGAACATTGAAACACTAATCAACAACAACAAAACTAAAGAAACAAATGAAAAAAAAACAAAGGTGCCAGCAATACTGCAGATGGGGATACAATAATTTCAATCATTGCAAACATGATTCAGCTCATGTTAGAAACCTCTACTACTCGCCCCATCCATTTCCTCCATAGAGATCAAAAAGATCCACACAACCCAACATTAAAACTGGGGTCAACAGCTGAACAAAAATAACAAAGTGTGGACAGAGCATCTAAAATCCCATCAATATGAGCTAAAGCATCAGAGGTGGTCCATTCTGGGTATAGAATTCTGCCAGATCAAGACTTGGTAGGAAGCCAACCTGGGCTGATAAACCAGCACATGCAACTATTGATTGGTCTGTAGATAGGCAAATCATTCACACTGCCTTTGTTACCTGGACATCAAAAGCAAGCAAGCAATAGATAGACCCAGCAAAATTTCATGATCATTCTTTATTCTTTCATGATCATGACACCTTTATTTTCTTCAACTTTTAACTGGTATACTCATCATCATCATAAATCTTCAAACAGTGGTGCACCTTGCTCCAGACTATGAAATCAGTGAATATTGGAAAACTGCTACCACCCTAAAACAGATTCCGATTTCAATGATATTTCAGTAAACTTTAAAATTACATTTTTTATAAGGATCATCATGGTACTTCTGCAAACTTTTGAGCTGTATTTTCTATTATAAATATCAGGACACTAGGCTACATATAGCACCAATACACTATGACACTATGATAGTATGAATTTTCTGTTATTATGACACTGAATATGACATCATGAATCATGACACTGAATATGCATTAGCACTAGTGACACTTCTGTAAACTTTAGAGATGTATTTTTGACTAGCTTTTTGCCCATGGCTTTGATCACATATTAGTTTTCAGTAAAATAAAAGTTTACTTAAAATAAACATTTTTATTGTTTAGTAATACTAATAGTAATATTAGTATGGGGTTGTTGTTTTTTCATTTTCTTTTTATTGCCAGTTAAAATCTATAATCAACATGCTCCCCCCCTCAAAAAAAAAAATAAAGATACAGAGAATGGAGAATTTAAAGTTTGACAGAGAGATGGAAGAGTAGGGAGCAATAAAAGAAGGGAATAGAAGAAGTGATAGATTGAAAGTAAGAGAAAAAAGAAAGTGTGATGGTGGGCAAGAGAGAGAAAGGGAAAATGATCAAGAAAAGGACAGAAAGAGATGAAAGAAGAGAGAGAGCTAACAAAACAGTATATGCAACCCACCAGAATCTAAAATCCAGTATTTACTACAGCCTAAAATCTAATGTCCAGTATGAGAAACACAATCTGAGTTAAACACTGTGCAAAAAGGTCATAGCAGTGTATTAGCCAAGACCTGCACACATACCCTTTACTTTTAATGGAAAATTTCTAAAGGTTTTAGGGTTACTGGAGAGCTCCCTTGAGGGATAGCATGATGTTATATAGCCTATCTTGATTCTACTTGCAAACAATTTTATGTATATTTTCTATTATCACTATCAGCATCATGACACTAGGAATACATATAGTACTTTTAGTAGCACAAGTGATACTTTTGTAAACTTTAGAGAGGTATTTTCTGTTAGGAACATTATCCTTGTGACACCAGAAAAATAAGTATTAGCAATTGAAGTTTGTGATTAAAATATGTATAAGCTGTCAAAGTTGTTTCAAAGTCATCCATGTTAGTTATAAAAAACAACAAAAGAGCAGTTGAAAGTTGTGGTAATAAACATATATTAGCAGTTGAAGGTTGTTTCAAAGCCATGTCAGTGTTAAAAAACATGTATTAGCAGTTGAAGCTTGTTTTAAAGTCATGTCAGTGTTAAAAAAAAGCAAAATAACATGTATTAGCAGTCAAAGGTTGTTTCAAAGCCACATCATTGGCAGTACATAAAATACTCTTCAGGAATTCTGAACTACCAAAACTATAATAAGTATAAAAACAATTGGTTACAGATAATATGTAACATCATACAATCAGGGCACTGAAATTAGAAGGACTGGTGACATGGGACAGTATAACTTTAATGTGTATACATTCTTGTATGACTGACATAATAGCAAATTATGAATATGTAATCATGAGTTTTAGAGTTTCTGTAATTTGGAATCCACTCATTTACAATGTACTTTTTAACAACACCTCATTATAAGTCAGTGTTAAGTGAAGATTTACAATAACTTTGTGAATGATGAGTAGTTTATCATTTCCTATTTAAAATATTTCTTTGATATAGCTTTTATTTGTCTTCACATTTGCTACCTTGTAATTTTCTATTTTTAAAACTGCATTCTTTTGATTTTTTTTCTATTTATAAAATTGATCCTTTGATAGCTTTTCTATTTTTTTTTCACATTTATCTGTCTTTTACATATCCATCTTTTTGACTTCTCTATCTGCCTCTCTTCTCTTTATTTTATTGTCATTTTACTTTTTTTAAAACTTCTTTGCCTGTCCCTTGATTTTCCCACTACCCATTTTTCCTTTTCTGTTTCATTCCTTCATAGCAAGGGGAGGTAATTTACTGCTCTCTGTGTGTGTGTGTGTGTGTGTGTGTGTGTGTATATATTATATATATATTTTTTTTAATGATATAATGCTGTCTTGTTCACAGGAGGAATGTTTGAATATGTGTCTGGAGCTAACTTTCTGGGCGAGGTGATTGAATGGTGGGGCTATGCTGTTATGTGTGGAACTCTTCCAGCTTTGGTCTTTGCTTATTTCACATTATGTAATGTTGGGCCTCGTGCATGCCATCATCATAGGTATATATAGCTATTTATTTAAAAATTCATTTCACATTTTCAATTAGTTTTAATTTTTAAATCAAAAATAGATATGAGTTTATAACTTTTAATTTAATTTAGAGCTGTGCTGCAATACTTTGTTAAACATTGATTTAAAAATTTGCAATGAACTGTTGATATATGCATATGACTTTTTATACATCTTTTAAACATGATGTTATTTTCATTTGGCATGTATGCATGAAAACAGCACATTGTTTGGGGGGGGGGGGGGGTTGGCTTCATATAAGTTATATTGTGGGTATTCATTTATACACAGTAAATTGTGGCTGTTCTGTTACACAGTACATTGTGTTACACAATGCATGATGTTTATTGTGACCGTTGTGTTACACAGTACATTGCATTACACATTGCCTAGTGTTCTGTGTGACTGTTCTGTTACATAGTGCATCGTGTTCATTGTATTACACAGAACATAGTGTTCATTTTTGCTGTTTTGTTTGTGCAGATGGTATCATGAAAAGTTTGAGGACTACCCAAAGAACAGAAAAGCATTCATACCATTTTTGCTTTAATGGGAATTGTTTCCAAGTGATAGGTATTCTTCAGGTGGGTTATTGTGATGTACATTCTCCATATGAACTTGATTTTGAGAAAAAATCAGCTCCCTTGATGGGCTCCATATTATTTCTTGCAGATAAGAAAAAAAATGCAAATTCCAGGTAGATTTTCTGATAGATCGTGCAATGTTTGTTCAGTTTATTATTTACAAAATCAGTTATCCTTTAATGGATAGAATTGTTTACTACAGTGTATACTGTAGCTAGTAATTGTGTTCTTGTATCATTTTTTTATGCAGACATTTTGTGCTGTTTATTATATTTTGGTAATTTAATTTCTTCATTTGGACTGAAAGTAATTTTACTATTTTTATAGACTGACAATTATTGACATTTCATTTTGTTTATACACAAAGCTATTATACAAATTTATCTTTTTAATTAAATTTGGCAACAATTTTATATTTTCTTAAGAAACAGACAGTGGTTTCTTTTCTCATTTTCATTTTGAAAAATATTTATTCAGTTTAAGAATATTGTAATTTATAAATTTTAATGAGATTTATTTCTAAGGATACATAAAATACATGTGTTATGTGACAATCAGTTCTTTCTTTTGGAGGAGTTAACTCATTATTATTCTATTGTGAAAATTTCCTTGTGAAACCTAATACAAATCATAATAAAACCTGCCAGGCTCATTTTTTGAAAATATTATTTTTTTGTGTATAGAAGTCGACTTATCACGGACTTGAAATTTTTGTTATAATTGCCAGAATTATGTGCCATACTGTATTTAGGTTGCATTTGGTCTCTTTTCTTTTTTTCTGTAAAACAGAAAACAAAATTGTGCATTTAAACTAGCTTCTTTGTATTCACACAATAGAAAATTCATTCTAATCTTTTGAACAGAAATGCAATCATTTATTTTCTACATTCATTTCTCTGAAACCTTTCACTACTTTGTTTGAGTGTTTTGGGCATTATATTAAATAGTTAGAATTGTTGTTTTGCATAAATACAATGAGTCCTCAATTGTTATGAGGTTGTGCATCTGAAATCCAAGAATATTAAAGGAACAGTTTTCTCAAGAACATTCAAACAAAGCATTTGCCAAACAATTCAAATAAAAATCACTTGCCAAATAATTCAGAAAAAAACGGAAAGTTATTCTTTTATTAGATTTATATGCATTCAAAGTGCATGAAGCCTTAAAGTGTTTTCTTTACCTTGAAATGGAATGAAGATCAAATATTATGCAGGTCTGGATTATTGTTTTTTATTTATTTTTTTACAGCCAGCATATTTTGCTGATTCTTGATACTTGTATCTTTATTACAAAATGTAACGCATATCATAATTTATGTAAGTATAAATTCTGCTGTATTTTTAATTCCTGTATAATATTATAGTGACAGCACATCAGCTGTAGTCTTAAGCATAAATACATGCAGTTGACAACTTTTATTAGTCTTTGTTTACTCTTGTTTCAGCCAGTGCATTTATGAGATGTACTATGTCCGTTAACTGCATTTTCAACTTGCTTACAGTGATATATTTATTTGATTTTAAATTTGGTTTTTCAGAGTTATTTATATATATATATATTAATGTTACAATCAGCTTACAGCATGTTTGTATAATGATTGGTACCAAACAGTGACTACTGAGTTATTTTCTTTCTAAAAGAAATAATTTATTATATTACACAACATGCAGAGCTATATAGACACATTTAATACTCATCCCTATAGTATTAGGCATCTATGAAATCTCATAAGTTATAACCATTTATAGAGAAATAAGTTATGCCTGTGTCTCATAGCAGGATATTACACACACAATGTGTAGATTGGAAGCATACTAATTTGTAACTTTGGATAGTGACAGACTTCATTTTGGTTAATTAAAAAAAGTAAATTGTAATGATCAAGAGATGTTCTTTTAACATTTATTACACTAACATTCTTGTTTTGTGATGTCCATACCTTTAAATAAAAAAATATCATTAAATGGTTTCATTTATCCCATAAGAAATAGAGAAACAGCTAAGTTAGTTTTAATCTTAGCCCAGCTTTACCCCTCATAAAACGCACTATATTTTAAATGAATTTACACTCATTTCCATGTTCCCAGTTGTATAAATACAAATACAGTACTGTATACAAGATATGAAAAGAGAACACATGGCACAGATAACACAAAACAACATTCATTATATATATAAATTGTAGTACAGTACCATACAGAAACATTGGAAATAAGAGAACATGTAATGGCACTCACTCACTTATATACTGTGGTACATATCTCATACAGAAAATGTGGAAATAAGAGAACACATAACAGAACTCACTCTTATAATTTGTAGTACAAGTAACATACAGCAAAACTAGAAACAGAACACGTCATGCATAACATATAACAGACAGATTATTGCAGTGCTATTCAAGGGAGTATCTATACTCTGTGGAAAGTTTACTTTGTCCAGTTTAGCGAATCACTAGAGATGTGAATAATGAATTACTAGAGATGTAGACACTGAATCACTAAAGATATGAACAATGAATTTTCTGTCATGGTTTCTGATAATTAGTGATGTAATAATATTGACTCACTGCACAGCACAAACTAAACCAATCAGTTACATTGGTAGATTCCAACAGATCTTGCTTTTGTCAATTTGTGAAGTAAACAAAATCTTGCTTCTGCTTTAAAAATTCTCAGATGTTGAATTGTGTCTTTGCTATCACTTCTAACTGCGCTACTCTGACAATATTTTTGATAGTCAGAAATTCTAGTGAACAGGGGGCTTCCCAGCTAGTTTACTGTCAGATGGTTGAAGTTTGATTGATGTCTAGAACAAAAGAAAATTAAGAAATATATGTATATTTGTTTTAAAATGATGTAACAAACTAATCTGATGTCATTCTTTCATTGAAATGAAAATCTACTAAAAAACAGATAGCTTATACAGTTCTTTGAATTTTAAAACAAGTTAGAACAAATTAGTGTGTCATTCCTTATATAATTCACTTGCTTGTTTTTATTGAAATAAAAATAGTACTGGAAGTATTTTATAAATGTCCTTCCATTTCATTAAAAATATATAAATTTAGGCTATTTTTATTAACCCAAACGGTTGTGTATACTATTGTATACACATTTCTGAGGTACTTTTGACATGTGATGACTTTTTTATACTGGGAAGAATAGTTGTTTAACATTTTTTGGTTCTTGTAAAAATATATACATCTAGTATATGTTATAGATGCTCTTTGATTTGAGCATGCTGTTAGTTTCTATTTTCACAGAATTGTATTGAATAGTTGTTGGGTATGCTGAGTATGCACTTATCGGACAGGAATTAAACTGTTGTCTTTGTTTCAGGGCATTTGTTTCGATTTAATTTTTTCATATATATTAGTTATTACTATTACTACTATGTCTTTAGCCATTATTTCATGGCATGTAACATTTCGATAAGAGCAGTATTTGTTAGTGTTTAAATATAAGTATGGTTGTACATAATAACTCCTGAAACTGTGAAATTGTGTTGTATAGGCATGTAAATGTAGTCTGTGTGTATGTATGTGTATGTTTATAAAGAGAAAGATAATAAATGTCTGTTCATATTCTATGAATGCAGGTTTGATAAGTTTCCTTAAATAAGATTGATTCTTGATTGTGTTTGCAATGAATGTAACATTTCTAAATAAAATATGCTGAAAATAAGAGTGAAAGTACATTTTGTGATTTAATTTTAGGTATACTTTAGCCCAAGCATATCAATTTTATTAATGAGTGTATTATTATTCAAAACAATTCATGGAATTGCAATGCTGTTGATAGAAGTTTATGCACGTGACTACAGTTGAATTTGACGCATTTATTTAATGTGCATGCATGTGAAGATAGGTATGTCAATTTACACATCATGACTAAACTATATCAGTTTGACATGTAATAAATATTATACTTTGCTATTTGTAGTTGTTGATAGAACTGTGCATGAACAGAATAAAAACTATTAACTAATGGTGGTAATTCACTAATTCTGCCTGGACTCAGCATGTAAAGGTTATGATATGGTTATGGAATATTTATCTAATTAATAAAATATCATAATTCTGAGTTACAGAATAGCTTGTTCCATGGGATGTATCTTTCTATTAGCACCTACACTTTGTAACCCCATGGCCTAAATCCCCACCCCTGATGGCTACTGATTTACATCACTTGAGACAATGATGCAGGAAGACAACACAACATCATGAGAGAGAGATGAACTAAAATGAGATGACTGCAATTGGTGTTTGAGAATAATCGATCAAATGGATACTCAGACAATTACAAACCAATTAAAAATCTAATAACAATTTAATAAGTTTTAAAATGTATGTCACTCTAATAGTAATACACAAGAAAGAAATTTTAAAAATAAATTAACCATTTACGAAAATCATACAAAGAAAATACTGATGAAAGTTCCAGGAATTGATTGTCAAAAGAGTTATTGTTCATTTGTCACATCTGATTAAAGTGTTCATCTCCAGTTAGTTACTGTTTTGTTGTTATAGCTAATTAAAAAGATAGCATTCAATTAAGTAAGAGTAATCAATACTATGTAAAGGCAAGAGCATCAATTCAATGTTTAGCTATTACAAATGGTAATATCACACATCAATACAAACAGGACCATCAAGGCTACATTCAAACACACTATCCCAATCACTTAAAATACTTTCATTAATTAAATAATTCTTATCAAATCATACTGTCTAGCAAACTGACTATATTTCCTTGAGCTGTTGAACTCACAACACTGGCTGGCTAATAAATTATAGCTACACTATGTATTGTTCAATCTGCAACAAATATTACATTTGATACTACCTTCCAGTAGTATAAACCTAGCATTGAGTAAGTAAACCTCTACTATTGCCAATACAACTCTTATAATGACCTTAGGAAGTACTACCCTGGGAAATTATTTCATTAATTCAGTAGCAAATCAATATACAAACCATAACTAACCATTTTCAGTGGTTTCTTGTCACATGGCACTGGGTCGACTTAGGCTTGGCATCCTGAATTTTCAGTCTTCTGGATACAAGCCATCACATTCCTAATTGTGACACCAACACCACTTAATGATTATGATTATTATTAATTAATTAATCCTTCATAACTAATTATAAGTGATGAGAATACAAGTGAGAGAGATGAATGGTGTCTGCTGGAGAATTATTAATAACATAAATTTTCTCTTTTCCACAACATTAAGATAACATTTACCGTCACACAATATTCTGTAGGTGGAAAACTTCTTACTAAAGGAGAAGACAAATCTGTCTTTAATCTATATTTAGGGAGCTCCCATCCACCCACTTTCTTCTCCAAGAAGGTCAATAAATGTATTAAATCAACAATCAAATATACATATGACAAATACAATGAAAAAGATTACCTGAAACCACCGGATTTCCATGAAACCATGTTCGCATAATTTCTGTACAACACTGTCTTATATCCTAAAATACAATTCAACAATAATGTCAATACAAATCACAGGATAGTTCTTGTCAGAGAACAGAAATGGAGTTATTAGAGATAGTGATAAAAGTTTTTACATAACCTGAATTAAGCACTGTCTCACACACTTTTGCAACAGTGTCATAAGTCTATTGTCTACGTCAACAATTTCTCTGCACACGTCAAAAACATTGAAGCACTGTTATTCTCTCGAACCCAACTTGGATGTCCTCTTTTGCTGTGTCAGTTCTTTAAGCAGAACAACAATTGTTATGATTTCTAGTAACTTCACTGTACCACAAATTGCCCGATGTAATCAACATACTTTGGCATGATACAGCAAAGGAGTGTAGTGTATTCCTTTACACCTACATACACCGACTCCCGCCTCTGCCACGGTCAGTCATAACAGCGAATCTGGAGATTCAAATAACGTGAGGAGAGAAAGGAACTTTACTCTGAAAACTATAATCAAGGAGCAAACTTAATTTATTGCTTTAGAACTCCATTCTTTCTTACATTCCAGTATCAACTTACAGTTTCCTGCAACAGTATTTATTAGCTCGATACATGCACACAGCATAAAAATACAGCAATGTCAAGTGTTAACACACTACATATGAGCAATTTAGTTCAAACATTGGTAGAAATAATAGTCTACTCACATAATACATCTCTATGTAAAACACAAGTATAACATATCAATAGCAAAAGTGCATGAAATATTTCTAAGTCCATTCTCTCTCAAACAATCAATTAACTTACTATTAAGTTAACGACCACCTTTCAAGACTGGACTTCTTTGCCACTTCTAATTCAAGTGATCAGACAATAGAATTTTCTACAGCAGGTAAACTTTTGGATTCCAGCCCATTGGCTGGCCTCGTTCTCATAAATCTTAACCATTGGATAAATACAACTACTCACCCAGTTGAACTAGTTTGCATTACATCAGCAATTTCTAGCAAATTCTCAACTTGGGTTGTTTACTTCCAACTCTGATACTTACAAAATACAGTGTATCATCATAAGGCATGCTCAAGGTCAGGTCATTTTGACAGATTAACAATTTACACAATTAAATTTAAAATTAGGGATAGGCAAATTTACTCTGCCACACTAATGTTATCTTTAATTGGCAAAGTCCAAAACAACTTTCACACAAGAGAAATTTCATTTACGACAGTACTGGGGAACAGGGAATCTGGTGATGAGCAGTAGGTCTGACCAAGAGTCAGCAATAGTGGCTGACTTATAAAGAGAATCATTTCTGCTTTGACTCATGTTTATAGGCACACCAACCACTTTATCAGCAACCATTGATTTGAGGTGATTGAAAATAACAATCAGTTCTGGTGATGTTAAGTTGAAAACCACTTGGAATAATAGCTCCTGATTGAGGTATGAAGGGAATTGTTGAGCATTATAAATATTTTTTTAAATCAAACTAATTGCAATACAAAAACTAATTTTAAAAAATCAAATTAAACACTCTACAAAGTCTGGGAAAAGTTGCACAAAGAAATTCTTAACTTTATATCATATATACTGTACAAATGAATAAAGAAATTTTTGTCAGCCACAGTACAAATGAACAAGAATGCAAAAATTTGTCCAAAACTAGAATGATGTTTCTACCTCCATTGCACAAATTATGGACCATCTTACATCACATTCTCTGGCAAACTTTTGTTGTTGTAAGTCTATTTAATTCTTTCACTGTCATTCTTTGATTTTGTCGTGATGTTTCAGTTCAAGTAACAGTTTAAAAGAAACTTATCTATGGCTTAATCAAGCTATGACTTCACCAAAGTTGATCTTATATAGACGCCTCTGTCATTTCAACTCTGCCCATGGATTTTCCTATAGAACTAGAAAAATATTCTATGGTAGACCTATCCACTTTGTTACCTCATTATTATTAAGAATGAATATCACTAAGTTATTACACATAAATTACATGTGTGCAATATACAAATATTTATTAATAATTAAATTTTAAAAAATCCCTAAGAGATAACTCACTTATGCAGTGATTTTATTCCCTTTCTCTTGTATAGTCATAGCATATATTCATTAACCCCACCAGTGATATTATTCAGTTTTATTTTTCAAATTTAAAGTTCAAACATGAACCTTTTTAATAAGCCTTCACATCAAAAATATACTCACATTCACGTTCTTTATTGTAAAATAATATACACAGATAATTTTGATTAGATTTTATAGTACTATAATATAGAATTGATAATTTTGGTGCATATAGTATACTGTTGTTAATCTCCTGATGATTTGCTGTAAAACATAAACAGTCAGTTTTACTATTTTAATTGTGATTAAATATTATTATTTTTTTAATGTATGATTGCATCAGTGCTACTTTAGATATCTCCAATCAAAAGCTTCAAAGGAGAACCTAGAGTATTAAAAAGTTATAAACAAAAATTTTTATTGGCTAAGGTGTCAGAATCTTCATTTTAGCATTATAAAATAATCAAAGTAATTTTTTTTTCTCTCAGTAATAAATGGTTTATATACTTATGTCTGCTATACATAATAGATAATTATAATTTACAGGACAAAATCTTATTTGCATATTTATGACATCTTTATACATTCAGTAATATTAATAAATAATGATACTAAAAATTACTTAATCACTCAATCAGTGGAATAATATAGTTAGCACAACCTCAGTTATGTCTACTGTGTATACATTAATTATTAAACAGTATGTACTTCATTAAAATAATCCTTTTCTTGTAAAATTTAAATTAAAAGGACTAGTATATCTTTAATACAAAAACTATATTTTTGTTATACAATAATACACAATTATGTTTGCCATTATAACAAAGGAACATTAACAAATATCAGACTGTACTGTTTTGGGTGGTTTTTGGTGATAACAAATACAATAGTAGCAAGAATTTGCATATATATATACTCATTGGTTACATTTATTTCCTAAACTATATCTATTTAATATGTCAAATAAAGCTATAGGTAACTTGCTGCCTTATTTGTGTTTACTAATGTTTATTAAAAACATTTGATTCAATATTTTTTTTTTAAGAAACATACAATAATTGTATCAGTTATTCTTATGATATTGATAATGTTGAAATTTGAAATGAAAAAATATATATTGTCTGTTTCACCATTAAGTTATTTTAATATAGTAATATAAATAGTTTATAATAATTATGTGGTCTAACAACATACATGAAAGGCAGCAATCAAAAGTGTTGATAATACTTATCAATCTTTTTTTCACTTAGTTATAACTGCATTTTCTTGAAAATGTGAGAGACTGATATAAATAATCTTTCAATCAATCAATGAGAATGAATGAAAATGGAAACATTCCACTACTAGTCCACAGGACAAGCACTCTAAAGTATCACTGTTCATGATTCATTGATTGATTAGTTAGGATAATGACCATTTTCCAGATATTGCTGATTTCATGATCAGGTGCAAGGTGAGTCACAAGTGTAGGATGAAGATGATAGGAACAGAGTGGAAGAGCCAAGATAGAAAAGGTGACACATCCAGGATGAGGGACCATCTTTTTAACAACCATCATAAACTACCACAACATACCACATCTGTCAACTCCTACCCTGTTTTCAGGCATATATTGCAATTTTCAAGAAACATTATTTTATAAAATGTTCTAAATGACAACAAATAAAATAACATAAATGTACTTGTCCCCTACTTCAACCACCTTTAATATATAACAATTGATCAATTACAGCCATTATGTCACTTATATTTTGTTAGTATTTATCAATCAAAACAGTCATCTTAATTGTCAGTCAGTTTCACTATTGATGTCTGAACATGCTGAAATATTGTTAGTGCCTCATTAACTTATAAAAGTTATAACTTATATTATTCAAGGTGATACGATACAAGCAATATGTGCAGTTATGAAGACAATGGTTGCTGTAAATGCATTGTGTGAGTCATGTTTTGACAACTACAACAGACTGAGGTTGTAATATATACCAATTCAGTTGAATTAATTAAATTTGATGTCTGAAAATGTTTTATTATTAAAAGGTTCAAGCAAACTTAACTTTCCGTTAATTATAACAGTTTATATTGACAAAGTAATATATAAGCCTTAATGTATAATAATATATTCATAAAAATTCAAACCATACAATAATAAGATAAACTTTGTTAGTACGGTCTGATGGTTGTGGAGACGATTCTTATCATGACTCTCACTGCAACTCACCAATCCCACCACAATCCCGGTTTTGCGTAAACTATGTGTGTAAATCACCGAGTTATACATCGTTATATCCGGATAATTACAAGGTAAATGAAATTATTAGTATAAAAATACAAAATTAGAATTTCAACTTTGCTTTCTGCACAGGGGTGTAATGATTTCTGCTCAGATTTGTTAGTTGTTGAAAGACTCACTAAGCCTATGAATTATATCTGTAAATATTTATTATATGCCTCATATTTCTTTTAGTAATTAATTATTCAAGACAAAATGTTGGGTCAGCTGTTAACATTAAAAAATGGAGTAATGAAATTTTATTTTACATGAGTGTGACAACTGCCATTCGCATTTCAAATCAAACGTTCGATACATTTTATTATTTTTATTCTGCCACAGTAGAGAATTGTATTTGTTATTAAAAAGTTTTCAGTAGAATACGTGAACATTCGCTTTATTAGATAATGTTTTACTAGCATAACGTACTTGTATTTGCTATACCGTATTGAGAGTATAAAGCTATGATTTGATTAGCTCCGCTATCGTCGAAAGCCAACATGACTTCACCTGATTGGTTTGCAACAAAAAATCTAGTGCCCAGTGTATTAACTCTCTTTAAGCGGCACGAAGTTCGATGGTACTAAAACAGTGCTAACTTCGAGTTAAAATTATACTTTCTAACTGATAAACTTGACTTGGGAACATTAAAGTTTTGAAAATGGCAATATCTATTTATTAATTTTCTGTTATGTCCAGGCCCTAAGGACTACATTACTACTAAACACATTTTATCATGGCTGTAGCAGGCGATATATCAAAATTCTTGGAAAGTTTTCTGCAAACTGAGCCAAAGTTCATAGAGCTGTTATGTTATGTTTATTTGGGTTTTTCTTTGTTAACTGTTTGTTTCCTTCAGTTTTTAAGTGCGCCTTATGGACGTTATTCTCGAGTTAATTTTGGTATTCTTATTCCAGTCAAAGTAGCATGGTTTGTGCAGGAACTGCCCGCCATTCTTGTTCCAGCATACCTTGTGTCGTTCACTGAATGTCCACTTACTGATAGATGGAGAAATCGATTCGCTCTGGGATTTTATTGTCTTCATTATTTTCAAAGGTAAAAGAAATGGGAGTACCTTCATGCACAATTGTCGTGGACGGAAGGGTAAAAATAGCATCGATTAATAGGTACTTTTCACGTATAACTTGTCCTTCTACATGACGTATCACTATCAGTATCACGACAGACCCTCGTTATTTTAAACACACGACGGTCGTGTAGAGTGCGTGCCAAAAGAAATAACACCTGTCTCCAACACCATATAATTGTTTACATGGTGCCTACTACTACTACTAGATTTAAAACTAAAACTGATAATGATATATATATAGAGAGAGAGAGAGAGTTACGAATTTTACCTTCTCGAGAAGCACGGCCAAGAGCCAAATATTTTTTTTTTAATCAGACTGATCTGACATATAACTGTAAAATAAAAATAATTGATTTTACAAAAGAAAAATGATGTATGCAAAACAGAATGAAACACAGGAACTAATTTTAGAGTGTGATTTTTGCAAAATGACCAAAAATACAAAACGGGGAGGGGATGTCCCAAAAGTAAAAAGTACGCCAGACAAGTGTAGGGTGGTGGTGATAGAGGGGAATTGGTTGAGAAAACCTGGTATGTTATAATATGGGGGAGGGAGGGAGGGAGAGGTATAAAATAATGCTTTTTTACATTTGGTTTGTGACTAACCACTGAATCATTAAGATATTTTGGTTTTAAACAATTTTAGTACTAATACTTGTAATAGTGTTAATTGTAATTGTCATTTTTAAAATCCTTCACATCAACAGATTCTCTATTGTATTAGCTGAGGATGTATTACTCCATTAGCATTCCTGATGGTGAGATGAATCAGCATTATTCACAATTTTCTTAGCTGATGCTAATTGCTACAAAAACTGAAAAGCTCAATGTGTCCATTTGACTTGAGTACTTTAATTTTCAGTCTACCACAGTGTTTCCTGAAAAAAACATTTATTATAAATATTAAACATTTTGCAGCTAGTATTATTCTTGGAGCAGCGAAAACTAAGCGCATAACTCCATTTTACAGCTGCCACTGGCTACCTGTTTACAGCAGAAAACAACTAAGAATTAAGATACCTTTCTCTTTGATATGCTCACTAACTGGTTCCAGCTCTAATCTTATACTTTTATCATCTCCTGTTAGAAGTTTGCATTTGTCATCTGACTCACATTTTCAATATTCCACAAGTAAACTCTATGTCAAGTAGTCAATATTCATTTTATCATGGTCTCTCTATCTAAAATTGAAATATCTGCCTTGTGAGCTGAGATACAAAAAGACAACAGTCATTTTTAAATTTAAGAGAGCTTGCTGTTTCCTCAGCAAGAATAGTAATCTCTTCTGTATCTATTTCACTTCTTTACATTTTTATATCCATTTTATTATGTATATATGGGTTGAATTTTATAAATATATTTTTATATTGTCATCTTGTAAGTACATGATTTTGTTTTAACATATCATTAGTTTCTTTTATATACATCAGGGGTGCACAAACTTTTTAGGCCAGAGGGCCACATTTCCAATTGATAGTCCATGGAGGGCCGCAAGTCAGATTGCACATGGATGGCTCAGTACAAAAAGAACAATACAAATAATGAAATTAATGTGCTTTACATTCGTTTTTGGCTTACTAACCTAGGTTTAGTCTTTATTAGTGAGAAGGGTGAGCCTGAATGTTGTTAGCAACTTTGTCAATATTTGGTTCGAGTTTTGTAGTCACCAGCCTCAAAATCGAACAGAGATTGTTGTCAGTCAAATTCGATCTCAGCTTATTCTTGTTCATGTTCATTACTGAAAATGTTTGTTCACACAAGTATGTGCTGCCGAATTCTGACAACAACTTGCAAGCCAAGTCCTTGACATTTCTGTATGTGCTCGAGCTGAGACTTCCGTAAAATGTTAAAATGTTGTTCTGCTGAAATGATGACTTCAGTTCAGGTGAACATTGAAGATCAATGACCTCCAGTTGACAGTGATCAGGCACGGACTCTACACTACATGAGAAAGGATCGCGAATGAAGTTGAATAAGTCCTTGTGCTCCTTGAAGGCATCAAAGCGTTCAGTAAATTCCTTCAGCAATGTTTCACAATTGCAATGGTATCTGCTGAAGTTACATTGGTACTCCTTCTGAAAAGCCGAACAAATCGGAAAATGACAAAGATTTCCAGCTTGCAGATTCGAACAGAAGAGCCTCAACTTCAATGTGAAGGACTGCAGTTCCTTGTACATATCAAAGATAAAGTGATCTTTGCCTTGGAGACGCTGGTTGAATCTATTCAACTGTCATGTCTGTCAGAAATGCCAAGTCTGCCAACCACTGTTTGTCAGTAAACACAGCCGTGTCTTTGCCTTTGACGGTAAGGAATTCACAAATTTCCGTTAGCAACTCAACAAACCGTTTTAATACCATTCCTCGACTCAGCCACCTGACATCTGTGTGATACGGAATGTCTCGATATTCTCCCTCGATGTCTTCAAGAAATGATCTGAACTGTCGATGGTTAAGTCCTCTGGATCGTATGAAGTTCACAGAATTAAAAACGAATTTCATGACATTGTCAAATTTCAAGATTCATGCACGGAGCGATTCCTGATAAATTATGCAATGGTACATGTGGACACTATCTGTTGGAATTCCAAGCCCCTGCAAATGTGACAGCAAATGAGCAACAAATCCTGATGCTCTTCCAGTCATAGCAGGCGCACCATCCGTGGTAACGCTAGCTAGCTTTGGCCATTGGACGTTGAGGTTTCCAAGAACGGAAGTCACTCCTCCAAAAATATCTTCACCAGTCATCCGCCCATCTAGTGAAGCCATACCGGCTAATTCTTGAGTTATTTCAAAGTTCTCATCCACTGATCGCACAAAAACCAGCAGTTGTGCTATGTCAACGTTGTCAGTGCTCTCGTCCAAAGCAATTGAAAAGTACTTAAAGTTAGCAAGTCTTTCACACAACTGTTCACAAACATCTGTTGCTAAGTCTTCGACTCGGTGTTGAATGGTCGTCCGTGAGAATGGGACTTTGTTGAATAGGTCCGCCTTTTCAGGACATATTTCTGTGCAAACAGCTTGGATGCAGTCTTTGACGAAGTCACCGTCAAACAGCCATGGTGATTTGGCAACAATATGTGCTACTTTGCAACTTGCATGAGCAAAATACTTGTTTTCTTCAGACTTTTTTGTGAAGAAATGTTGCTGTGCTGACAGACCTTTTAAAAGTTGTTCAATTTTGTTGTTTCTCGCAGCGCCTTTTAAGTCATCAAAAGTCGCAGCGTGCTTTGTTTTGTAATGCCGCTTGCAGTTGAAGTCCTTCATCACAGTAACAGACTCACAACAAATTAAGCACATAGCTGCTCCATTAAAATGCCGCATAAAGTATTTAGCCGTCCACTCTTCTTTAAACTGACGATTTTCGTCTTCAATTTATGCTTCTTATGCGCAGGTTTCGACATATTTACAAAGGGCAGTAGTTTAAAAACAACTTCACTTCATGTGGAAACTGTGTAATTAATTCACTACATTCCAACCAGACATACACACTGACTGCACCTTCCTTCCCCCACGTCACCTCACCCCATCCCCAGACTGAACTTTGGCTGGCTGCCTGCGGCTTTGGTCTAGAATCTAGATGACGACGTTCTTTCTAATGCTAATTGATGTCGCCATACATCAAAGATGCGCAGATACTACTATTTCAACACATACGCCTTTGATCAGCTGAAGTGAACAATGTGCCCAATACACAGAGCTCTCACCTCAATACCGCATCCAGCGTTTGTTTTCAACACAGCACAAGATGCATGCATGGGAAAGCAGACCACTGTTCTACTCCCTTGTTCAGATTAATGTTAAAAGCTCCTTGCATAATGGTAACATCCTAAAGTCTTCTGGGGGCCGCATGCGGCCCATGGGCCGCGGTTTGTGCACCCCTGATGTACATGTATATCACTAGTATCAGTTTGTATGAAGATTTGTGTATTTTATGTATTGATTAATATTGCAAAATGCCTAGAGTTGTTATAAGAATACATGCTTTAATATATCATTATTAAATGCAGTATATTAATCAGTCTGGTTATATTTATGCTCTTATAATATACTTGTCACTTTTACTAGTTTTAAGTATGTACTGTGTAACTAAATGGTTATAAAGCACATTATATCTAAGAATCAACCTAGTAGTAATACACTTATCAAAGTTGGTTTTTTTTATTTATTTAATTATTTTTTTATTATAAGTCCACTATAAGTTTATAACAAATAGGAATTGTGTTTTTAAAAGAAATGTTATGAGATATGACCAGATTTTTGAAAATAAATTTTAATTTGAAAAGGAAAGTACCATTTCTAATTCTACTTATCTTACTATCACTAAGTATCAGTCAGTAATACTAAAGTAATAGGCTTTTATTAAGAACAAAATATGGAAACAATACATGCTTCCAAAGAGCATTATGGAAAACTTTGATATCAATTGCCCATATCCTAATAGAATAGAATAGGCCAGTAGATTCCTAAACACTTGAGCGCCAGAAGAATCAGCATTCAAAATATTAAAAGTGGGTTTGTTTAATTAAAGACTCTTTAGTCTTATGTAAGCAAAACTTCATGCAGATGCATCTCATATATCAATATTTTTAAAAATTGAAAGTTGTTGCTGTATGAGGAATTATCATTTTATCATTATCACTGTGGAAAAGAGAAATTCCTAAATTTATCATACTAAGCATCACCAGAAAGCTTCAGTACCTATTGAACTACACTAAATTTCAATTATTCACTTCATTAACTCCTGTTAATTAAACTATTCCCTCTTAATACCGCCATAAGAGTCTTAGTGTGTTCTATTATTCAATTGCAAATATAGTTTTATTTAAGTGAAAACAGTCAGTTTAATTTTAGAAGTATATATTTTAATCATCACAGTTTATTGTTTGTATTAATTAATACTACAATTACTAGACACAGAAAGTTAAATACTACTAAGTACTAATAATTCAATCACTAATGCAGTGTGAATATCATTTATCAGACAATTAAATAATGCTTTCTTTTTTTCTTTGCCTTTACTGTTCTTTCTTTCTTATCTCCTTATATTTTTTTTAAACATTTATTTTACAGGATTTTTATTTATCCTTTCTTGATCAGAGGAGGTAAACCAACATCTTTGTTGGCATTTGTACTTGCATTTTGTTTCTGTCTGGTTAATGGTTATCTTCAAGGAAGACACTTGCTCACATATGCAGATTTACAATACAGCGTCTCACAAATACAGTTTTTTACAGGTACATTAATATTATTAATATATATTAGAAGAAAAATTATCTTTTAAATCTTTAAGGATTGTTTGGTCAGAATATTTGTATATGTATGATAGTAATTGTTTTTTACTTTTTACTGGTATATATATATGTCTCTTTGAAAATTATAATTTGCAGTGCAACCAAACTTTTAAAACTTCTTTTACTTCTACTGATCAATATATATATATATATTTATTAACAATCTGTAAGCATTTTGCTGCAAAGTTTGCTTTCTTCAGAAGTTTGAAAATTCACGTGTATTTGTTTATTTTTAATAGTTTCTGAACAAATTATTATCATTTATAAATTTGTAATGTTCTCCTTGTCCCTACCTGCCACAACTGATCAAATTACTATATTTTAATAGGTGGAAAGGAGGTGAACATTATTTAAGAGATCTAACAACTAGGTTTTTAAAATAAAGACTGTCCGCAAGTTATGACGGGGTTAGGTTCTGACAAGCAGGTTGTAAGATGACTTAGTCGTATCGAATCACCCCATATTGACATTATTATATATTTTCAGGTCTTTACACAATTATCTTTGACTCCAGGTTGATCACCTTCCTCTTCTTTTATCTCTGGTCTTAAGGTGGATGCACTCTTTGTCTTACTAGACATGATGGGAAAACAAATTATATACTCTGCAGAATTACATGTATAATAGTTTAATACAAAAGAACAATAGAAAATTATACAGGACAGTAGAGCATAAGGGATGCTAAAGAACAGCTAAAGGAGATGCTGGCAGAAGCATAATGGCCTTTTTCATGTACTGACATCATATTGTACATCATTACTGTACCTGCAGTATCAAGTGAATCATTGACATTTTGTTATGTGTATTTGTTATTAACAAACTAATTTGTGTACTGGAAATCCTTGAAAATTTATTTTAAAAAAATATTTTCCTTTCTTTTTAATTTTTAATCAATTTTATTTTTATGGCTGTAACTTGAGAATGGTCTGTGTAAGTACTGTGTAGATTATAGTTTGATCAATTTTTCTTTTCCTCGGTGGATAGATAATTCCCAGTTGAACACATCAAGCTTACAAAAGTGTCCACCAATGATTAAACAAAATTATTTATTTATTTGTTTTTATTTAAATTTAAATTTTTTAAATTTATAATATAAAAGGCATATTTGTCACTAGATCAAGTATTATACTTATACTATAGTGGTTTAAACACGATGCAAAGCATTTTAGACATCACTGTCCTTTCTCAGGTTAAGTAAAAGTTACTGGTGCTATTAGAAAATACAATCAACAGCTGTCATTATTTTGATAGGCAATGAATATATATGTTAAATAGTTAATCCCATACTCTAGGAATAAATTCTTAAAGATCTCGGGTATGGTGATCTGACTGTCAGCATTTGTACACAAAGTCCAGAGCTTGCTCTCATTGGTTGAAAGAATTACATTTCTTGAGACAAAGATACGTTTTTTCATCTGAACAGTCATCCATTTCATGCAACTGAATTAAATACATACTTGGTGGTAGAACTCAGTTCCTGAAATTTTCACCAGAGCTGTTCTCAGAACATATCTATTATAAAATAATAGTTCCACTTCTTTTCAAAATGATACTCAACAGTAGAAAATAGATCTGTCACATTGAGTACAAATCAGACTATGGCAGTGTGTCACAAAATACCCTCCTACTGGTCAGCCAGGACACTAATAATCTGAAAGATGAAAGTGGGATTGGGTCTGGCAGATTTATTCTCACGCACAAATCAAAAATACCCCTGAAGTGTTTTCAAATACTATGTCCACATATTAATTACAAACATGCATACATACAAAGGCCAAAATTCATAAATTTATCTCTCAAATTCATTCCACAGCAATCACCTTTCATGCATTTTAATTTTCTATCTAAATACAGGTTCAGATGAGTGTATATTCTAGCCACTTGCAAAAGAAATAAATAACTGCTTTAAATATAAGCACAACAGAGAAAAATGATAGGTTTTCTATAATATAATTTAGAAAATTGCCTATTGGTCAATTTCTAATAGATATAATATTCCAGGTGACTAGCAAAATCACACATGCTTGACTTGACATAATCTAGTGTCTGTTGTTCATCTGAATGCGCAAAATGATATCTTAAGCATTTATGCTTTGCATATGACTCTTTAAAGTCTTTTTTTTTTTTGGTTATGATTATTTTCTTCACTAACAAAACTTGGACAGTGCTTTATAGTAATCCTTGCTATCCAAAGAAAATGTGTAGTTGAATTAACTTTCTAGTTATTTATAATTATAGCAGGTTTTGTGACAGTAAGCTTAAAAATTTTCTCTTAATCAAATAGTTT